>JANAVB010000999.1:23525002-23999932 GCA_029216955.1 Iris pallida | reverse complement strand
TCTGTAGCATCCCTTAGAAAGAGGAAAGAGCCGGGGACTATGTCAATGGTGAACTCTATGTCTCGATCTGGGTAACCGGGAAGACTATCAGGGAAGACATCCATAAATTCTGCTATGATGGATGGGGAGGTCCGGGTCTTCTGTGTATAGAGTGTAGGTAACACACTCCATATCCTCCGGAGTTCAAGAGATTTCAAACTCCGGCTCTCCAGGTGGGCTGAAGACTACACATCCTCTGTGACAGTCTATCAGCGCATGCTGCTTACTCAACCAGTCCATCCCTAGGACTACATCATAGTTGGGTAAGGGCATCACAAGCAAAGGTGCTATGAACTGGTGGCCTGATATGGTGATAGGGCAGTTACAGGTCTCAGTGATGGGTAGGGGTCCTCCACCGGTCATGACTCTACATATCTTCTTGCTAAAGCCCGTAATTATGTGGTGTGCAGAGGTAAATTTTGTGGATATGAAACTATGTGATGCACCCGAATCAAATAAAGCTAAGGCAGGATAGGAATGCACATAAATGAAACCTGCGATGACATCAGCTGTAGGTTCCTGCTCTGGCTCTTGCTCCTCTGCTGCTAGGGCAAAGACTCGTCCAGTCTTCTGTTGATGCTACCCAAATTGTTGTTGCTGAGTGGGCAGAGGACCTTTCTGCTGAGTAGCTCCAATCCGGTACATCGACGAGGGGCAGTCCTTCACTTGGTGGGTGGCAGACCCACCGACTAGGCAGTGTCCTAGCCTCTTCCTGCAGATGTTTGACTGATGCCCTGGCCTCTTACAAAAATCACAGATAGGGATCTGCCTCTGAGGTGCTCTATCATTGTTCCTCGTCTGTTGGTTCTGCTGTTGGTGGTGAGGAGGCCGGTTGTTGTTGTTGTTGTTGGACTTCTTCTGATTACCCTGGAAGTTGTTAGTTCCAGGATAATCCCTCTTTGAGCGAGCGGGTTGACTCTTCTCTATATCCTGAGCTCGCTCCAGGATCCTTTCATAAGTCTTAGCACCGTCTGAGATCACATGGGTGCGGATCTCCTCTCTCAGCCCATGCCTGAACCTTTCAGCACAATCATCAGGGTCGGCTACAAAGTTCTTGGCAAAATGGCTGAGTTGGCCGAATTCTGCCGTATATTCTCTAACAGTCATATTTCCTTGCTTCAGGTTCTGAAATTGCCTCTCCATCTCCCACAACTCTGATATTGGGAAGAACTTCCTTTGGAACAACCTCTTGAAGGTGTCCCAGTCAAGCTGCTTGTCCTGGAGTCGGGTTTCATTCCGATACCAGGTGCTTGCTACACTTTGCAGTTGGAGTCCCACTGCTTCAGCCTTGAGGTCTTCTGGAATTCGAGCGACACTTAGGAGACGTTCCATGCTATCGAGCCATTCGTCCGCATAGACGATTCCCTCGGTTCCCTTGAAGGGTCGAGGGTTCTGCTTCTTGAAACTCTCAATATCGCCCACCTTGGCAATATGATCCTCATTAATTTAAATGGCCTTAATGTTACATAAATTAATCCTTAGATTTATGTTTACCTTGGCAGGCCTTGGTTCAAGTTGAGCTGCTTCCTGTCTTCCCAGAGCAGTCATAGCCACGTTATGAGCATTCTCCATGCTTTCCCTCATAATCACGGTTTGCTCTTGATGAGCTTCCGTTTGAGCTCTCTGGGCTTCTAGCACTCCTCGTAGCAAACCTATGAGGTCGGTAGGGTCCACAGGCACCGGTGGGGCAGCTGGAGACAGGGGGCTGCATCTCCGTCTGGGAAGATGATGGATCCACCGTTGTATTATGGAGACGGTCGGCCAGCTGCCGAGGTGTAGGATCCGGACTTGGTTGAGGAGGTGGGGTGTGTTCAGGTGAAAATACCCCATTGCCAGCAGGATTTGTGGCCATATTCTCGAAGGTTTAGGATATAAACATAAGCAAGGTAGCCTACCAGTCTATAATCAAACAAAAATATTTATTTATAATATATTTCGGTCCTATGTTGTGACAAATTTATGTTCTAGTGTTCTAAATATTTCTAGATGTTTTTCTAAGTTGTTGATCAGACCTGCATGGGCCACTACTAAAAATATGTCACGACCCGGTTCCAATTTCTTAGGTCGAATCGGATCATGTCCAGCCTGCACCATTGTTGAGACGGCGGCAGTAAGCTGTATCACTCATGCAGGTAATCAACAACACAAATTCTAATTGTCACAACTTTAATATTTCGATAATAAAACTTGTCCAACAAAATTACAACTGATAAAATAAATAGTCTTTTCAAACAACAACTGAAAATATAAAATGACAACAACTAAAAGATAGACTCGTCATCTCCAAGTCCAGCATCATCTGGTAGCACAACTGGATACAACTCAGGATCATAATAGCTACTAATCAGTAGCTCTGCATCATCAATAGGACCTAAAAATATAGTCTCCAGTCAGGAGGGAGCAAAGTACAATTCATGATATTTTAATAATTGAAATAATAATGGAGTTATGCATTTTAAACAACTTGAAATAAATGGTTTTCCAACAGTTAAAACAGTGTGATGTGAATAGGCAATGAATATAACCGGATTGGGTTGTACAGTTGTATCCTATTGATACGATATGCCTCATCCCCATGTGTATGAGGGGTAAGCTAACACAGTCATTATACTATTTTGGATGTGGTCATACTCATTACACTACTCCCCCAGTACCCAACAGTTAAACAGTCAATACTCTCAAAGAGAGAGTTCCGTGTTGCCTCGTGATTTAAATTTGCAATAAAACTATTACTAAATAATTGTAAACTACCACAAACTGTACTTGCCTTGGTTTGACTGGAATGAGGATAATGACTCCGAGATGAATTTCAGACTTGTCCTCGAAATCCTACAATCGAGAAGTTGGTCTTAGATTTTCAAAGTTGCCATACTAGATGTGCTAGTTTCAATCTCTAATTTGTCCTAGTCAATTTTAATTCTTTATTTATACTAACACAAACACAAATCGATTATCTAATGTGTTACATTCATTTATGAGGGAAAGATTATTTTATATTTAATTTCGGAAAAACTTTGTTTTTATCGGTTTATTGGCAAAACTTGGTATTTTATAATTTATATAATAAAACTACATTTTTCTTTAAATGAGAAAAATGTGAAATTTGTTTAAATAATAACTTGTAATTTTTTCTAATTTATTTAATGTGAGAAAACAATATTGGTTTTCTATAAAAATAGTTATTTTACTATTTTACGTGTTTATGTCAACCACAACCAGAAAGAATAAATTTAACTAATTTATTACAAAACCACAGAAATAATAAACTGGGCTTATGCCCTTTACAGACCTTTTTACATGAATTAAAATAAGAAGAAAAATATTAGTTAGTCTCTAAAATCCTTCAATTTAATTACAAAAATAAAATAATAATAATAAATTAAATAGTGAGTCTCAGATATTGGTCCAATCGTCATATAAGCTAATGCCTCAACGTCCGGCGAAACCGGTTTCGTTTGCACTTAGCCAGGGCCCATTGACCAATACGGTCGTCGCCCAAAATTTTCAAAATAACAATCTTTTCCGGAAAACCATTTTAAAATAATTAAATTTTATAGAAAAAATCCGGCAGCACTTCCTCTATTTTCGGTCAACCCAAAAACTGGGAAGTGTGCCATAAACACCATTTATAACTCCCAAACCAGGAAATAACCACTAAGAAATTATTTCCACCATTAATATTAAAACCCGAGAATAATATCGAACCCGAGCATGTTTCCGGTATTCAAAAGAAACCTGAAAATTTTACAGAACCCGAAAATATCACAAAACAAAGATAAAGAATACATCCGAAATCAACTCGGAATTTCCGAGAAGCCATAGGGACAAAATCCACAGAACCCAATTCCGAAATGGAATTTGGAAAAACCAAACCCATAGAAATATTCCAAAACTCACAGAATGCTTCCGAAAGGATTTTGGAAATCCGAAAATAATACGCTTACCGAATTCCCGGGGAATTCGTGGACCAAACTCATCATAGACTGAAAATGGAAACAGGGCAACAAAAATATACCAAAAATTGCTCGGCTAGAGCTCTCAGGTGAATTTTAGAGAAAAGAACTCTGCGGACAGCGTCTCGGAACGATCCAGGAATACACAGACAGCGGGATCGGGATCGGGAACTCGGATCGGACAGCAAGTCGGGCACGGGGAGACGCTGGACCGACACAGCGGTCAGATCGGACTCGGGGTGCTGCGGCGGGCGGTGCACGGGTCGAGATCGGCGCCGGGGAGCGGCCGTCGACGAGGGGCTGGCGCGGAGGGGTCTGGCGGAGCTGCTGGACGGTCGGCCTGGGTCGGGGACCGCCGGGCTCGGTTGGCGTGGGCGGCTGCGGGGGTCGCTGAGGAGGCGTGGTCAGAACTCTGGCTAGGGCTCGGGATGGGCTTGTGGAAAAAGGTTTTGGGTGAGAAGAATGGAGTGTGGGGAGAGGAAAGAGGAGATGGGGTTTAAATAGGAAGAAATTGGGAGTTTCGGAAGAGGAGCAGTCGTCGGTCGTTTGGGAGTCGAAGAGGTCGCCAGCTCCAGGTGGCCGAGCGGTTTTGGAAGGGAAGGGTTGGTGAGCGTTAGAAAAGGAAAGGAAAAGAAAGGTTTTATTTCCTTTCTGAAGGTTACCAAATGGAAATGTGAGAATGATAAAGAGATTAAGAAAAAGAAAAAGTTTGTTTTTCTTTAAATAATTATTTTCTTAAACAATAGGATTAGAACTTCATATTAATAATTATAAACTAATGGACTTTAAGAATAAAATCGAATTTGGGTTTGATTTCCAAAATGGATCGAGACGAGTCCGGAACAGGTTCGGGACGGGTCAGGCCAAACCAAAATCCAGGAATATTAATTTATGAATTATACACGAAACCGATCTCGGTTTTCGAAATTGATTCCGAGTTGGGTTTCGAGAATGGGAACGGGTTCGGGTCTGGCCAGACAATCAAAAGTCCAGAAATTTATATTCTTGAAAAATAATAATTTTTAATCTAACTAAAACACAATATTAATTAATTAATTTAGAAAATTACGGGTTTTGACAAAAATTCCAGAATATTAATTTTCTAAAAATGCATATTCCTAAATTAACAACTAATAATGATTTAATAATTAGCTAATTAAATTATTCAAATAATTATCTAAAAGTTACGGGTTTCACACTACAAGTCGGACTTTTTATCTTTCCACTTCGTTTCTCTCATTTTGTGTTCTCACGGACACCCATTTATAGCCAAAAGGGTTTATGCCCTTAATTTAATGCTTCCACTATACGTCTAAGCATACCATGTTTTTCTAAAGATTGAAATTTTGCTTGAACAACATCTTTCTATATTGGCCAATGTTTTCTTTGTCGACAATCATTTATACTACGTGGCTCATTTTCACAATCATTATTGTCCTTTGATATTTCAATAGCTACTGCATAGTTAAAAATGTCATCAATGACAAGTACTTTCCTATTTCATAATTAACCTGAACATGTATAGAATATGGAGATCTTTTTATTTTCAGGTACATGTGCCACTCTATAGACATCCATAGACATTTCAGTGAATTTAGAAACATGCACATCTTTATTATTTGTTTCTGGAGCTCCAGCCACTACCAGACTTTTATCAGGATAAAATGTCTCATTAGCTCTCCTCTTTTTAGAAGCACTATTGTAATGCCCCAGAACCAGAATACTGGAGAGCGGGAGAATACATAGCCACCTACGTATATTGAAATGGAATCTACCTCGCTACACGGTCACGGCTGTCTAGATACATGAGGGTTTAACTACAAGCTATCAGTCTCTTATGGTCATGAACAAGCCTATTGTCTCAATCTCATGAAAGGAATAGCAGTTACAAGATATGTAGAACATCAAATATACAATAGTAAGGCGTCCCATACATTACATATTTGGATGATCATGAAGCTAGTCGTATAAAATATGAAGACTAGCAAGAGTTTCAGTCATACATGATCAACCCTAGGATTTGTCAATCATGTTACAGCCCGTAGGCAGATAATAAGTAAAGTGCAATCGAGCTAACACGTGCTCACCGGCTAAATGCCTCAAAAGAATATTTTTACAATAAAGTGGGAGAACAAAAGAAAAACCTACTCGTTGCCTTGGTTACGCCTGGTGGTCACCATCTGGCTGGAAGGTAGGAAGATCCTCTGGAGCTGCTCCGGTATCTGGCCACGCAAAACCAGCTGGGTCAAATCCCAGAAAGAGCAAGTGCCACAAGGAGGCTTCACTTAAGAACTAAAACCAGCAATTAGCATAAAACATAATAACATATTAAAAACTGGAGATATAGAAAAATTCATAAGGATATACGATGGGATAACTATGGGACTATTCAGATAGCCCGGTTACAACCCTTAAACCAAACAAGGATCGGAGTTGTAACCCTTCATCTGAACGAAACTTGGTTTTCCACCATTTATCGATAAAATAAAGCACAAGTAATCAGGTCATGTTACAATCTTGTACAGGATTAGGACAAGACTAGGCTGGGTTAGACTCCATCCAATCAATCACGACCAAGCAATGAGTATGGCTTGATATCTTAACTAACTAGGGTTATCACAGGTCTAGTTACTAGCAAGATGCAATGAGATATTCCATCAGCCACAAGCCCTGCAGACCATCTAGGTTATCCAGGTCGAATATCCGTTCATGAAGGGTGCAACACATAACAGTGTACTAGAAATGTGCCCTACTCGTCGGCACGCTACAAGTCCACTTGCGCGCCCAGATAACGGGATTACCTGTAGCTGGAAAATCTTTTCACGACTACTGGATTATTCTAGTTATTAGCCTTAGTCAATTTCAGTAGGTACCCCTAACCGTGGTACTCAGGGGTCCTCGTCCTAGACATGATGCAAGACAATACTGGTTCATTTGTAGAAACAAACTCGTCCACGGTGTCCAGGCCATTCATTCTTGTCTTGTTATGTCATGCTCGCCGTCGCTACAGCATATCGAGGTATATCATATCAGGGTTACTTATCAAGAGTACGCCACAACGGGCCACTATCATGTCATGTTACTTGTCAAGAGTGCACCACTACGGGTCACTATCGTGTTCATGGAACATGTGCAGAATTTATATGGTACAAACATTCTATCAAGGGACCCAAGTTACACAGAGGGTCATGTGACAAAGCATAAATGTAACAACCCAACACAAAAAAGGGGTGCAAGAGCTATGGAGAGAGCCATGCGGCAAGGAAGGGGGTCTCATACGGCTCGTAAAACAAGCTCAGGCGGCTCCGGGAACACAGGCTCATGCGGCAAGGTGGATGAGGGTCATGCGACAATAGATGAGGGTCTCATGCGACAATGGGGGAAAATGGGCATATGCGGCAGTGGGGGAACAAGCTCATACGACTCGGGGAACCAACGCCATGCGGCTGAGGGGAGATGGGCTCATGCGGCCAGGAAGAATGATTTCATGCGGTCTGGAAGGGACGGGCTCATGCGGCCAGCACTGCCAAGAGCCATGCGGCTCGATGAGAATAGGGTCATACGGCAAGGTCAAGCTAAGCCATGCGGCAATAGAGGAAACGGGTATATGCGGCAGTGGGGGGACAAGCTCATGCGGTTCGGGGGAAACGGGCAAATGCGACAGTGGGGAACCAAAGCCATGCGGCTAAGGAAAAATAGGTTCATGCGGCTAAAAGTCGAGCAGAGCCATGCGGCTTAAGTCAACTCAAGCCATGCGGCTAAGGTTGTATGAATAATGGAATGTCTATGCGGCCGCAGGGGACTTGCCGCATAAAAAAGTCATGCAGTCAAGCACTGTTCTTCTTCTCCAACTGTTCCGAGAAGAAGAACCATGGAAGCCATGGCTTCCAAGCTCCAATAATCCTTCATCTAAGGTCAGAATCCAGACTTCCATAGGTCAAAATGGGGCAGAAATAAATTTTCTACAACATGGAACCATCAAAACTGGAGAATAACAAGGTTTAATAGATCAAAACCCAAGAAATCTGAAAATACAACAAGCTTAGATCTACGTGAAATGAGCCATGGAAATTAAAAATGCTAAGTACTAAAGTGTCTTAGAATCTCGTGAGGAAGAAAATAGAACAACAAAAATCGAGTTCCTCCATGAAGCAAGTTGCACTTGCCTATGCCTCTCCTGGTAGGTGAGAGATTAATGGAAGAAGTAGAAGAAGTAAATAAAGTAAATGGGGAGAGAGAAAGGGTTGGTGGCTTATAAAGGAAAAGAGTGGGTGGTATGTGGGGTTGGTCCACATGCAAAAAAACCAAACCAAGCCGAACCAAGCAAACCGAACCGAACCAAGCAATGAAATGCCAAAATAAACCATGCAATAAGACATGCAATATGAGTCAAAATACGTACACGTATACCAAAATACGTAATACGAACTACGGGCGTTACAACTATCATTGGAACCTACATGCCTACCACTCTTTTGTCGTATAGTAGTAAATTTCTCATTTGCTGCCTTATTTGGATTTTGTCCTGTGATTCTGGCTTGGCAGATTCATAACTGGCACATGTGATCTAGTTACCTTTATGGCATCATTAAATGCATCAAGTAATTGATTTATATTTTTTTGCAAATGTATCATTCCTCTTGTCTCATATTCACATTGTGGAGTTCTTAGATCTTGATGAGATAGAATGGATGTATTCTATGTCAATTTACGTCGTTCATTAACAATATTTTTTTGTATGAACAATTTGTTGCTTACCTCCCCTAATGGCGGGAAGACTCTCTCATCAAATCTTGCAGTAAAGATGTCACTAGTCATTGGCTCCAAATATCTTATTATGGAAGAAGACTCAAAACCAATGTATATTCATTGAGGACTCATCCTAGTTCTTTTGGGAGGTGGAATTGGGACATATATTGCACATCCAATCTTCCTCAAATGTGAAATGTTGGGTTATTTATCACTAAAAAGTTGTATAGGTAAAAAATATGGTAGACAATTGGTCTAAATATATCTAGAGGTGTAGCTTATAAAATAGCATGTCCCCAAATCTCAATTGGCAAACTAGATTCCAATAGTAGATGTCTAGCTATAAGTTGGAGATGTTTAATAAATAAATTAACTAACCTATTTTGTGTGTGCACATAGGAAATATGATGCTCTACCTTAATCCCTAATGATGTACAATAATCATCAAAAACTTGTGAGGTGAATTCTGCTACATTATTAAATCTAATTGACTTAATCATTTTATCAGAAAACTGAGATCTAAGTTTAATAATTTGGACCAAAAGACGAGAAAAAATGCAAGATTTCTAGTAGACAATAAGCAAAAAAATTGACTACCTAGTAGATGCATATGAGTACTATAAAATACCTAAAAGGACTACTAGCGGGATGAATAGAAGCACAAATGTCTCCTTATATTCTTTGCAAGAAAGTAGGAGAATCATTCTTAACTTTTAGAAAAGGTGGTATAGTTATAAACTTTCCTTGTGAACAAGGAACACATAGATGATTTTCAGAAAACCAAGATTGTGATTTTCCATTGTCCACAAGAATTGTCAATGATTCGCTTGAACATAGTTTGCCCCGGATGACACAAATGGTCATGCCAAATGGTGCATAAGACAGGATCATTGGCTTTATGCTTTGCCACATTCATATGAGAATCAATTATATCAATGTTGGTGTAATACAAACACATCGAAAGACAAGAGAATTCTTCTATATGAGATTTTTTTTCTCCCAATATTAGATGTGATACATAATGTCTCTTTATTGTTATCATTTCGAATTTCAATATGGTACCCATTTTTACGTATATTCTTGAAGCTTAGCAAAAAAATTTTTTTTTTGAAACTGCTTGAATATAACACATTCTACAAATTGATTTAACATGGTGTGCTCTCTTCTAAAGCCCTCAATTATATGGGTTGGCCAAACTATTGTTGACACTTTATGCATGTCAAATACTAATTTGAGAAAAAAAATTTGATTCTTCAAAATGGTATGTGTGTAATACTATCTACCAAACACATATCCAAGTCAATTTTTTTCCTTGGTATATCCATACCTTTAACATGAAGCAAAATAAAAATTTTATTAACATATATTCTAGCTAGTAAAAGTATAATAAACAACAAAAATAATTAAGAATATCATGACCTAGACATTCCATGATAGAAACAAAAAACAAACATGACTTCAAATGTAAATAGTTTATAAGTACTTGAAATAAAACATAAATTGACCGAGTGCTCATTCAAGGGAAGTGGATTTTCCAGCGTCTCCTCAAACTGTTCATTGGTAACTTAATTCTCGTTTTGGTCAAAAAATCAGAATAATTCATATGAGTGATATCAAGTGGTTGATCATTGTCCCAACATTATGTTAGATTTATTTTCATTTTCTTGGATTCTTTGAATTTGTCAACCTCTTATTGGGTATCTCGAAATTGCTTAAACCAATGTCCATATTTGTTACATTTATGACAAGCATTAATACCCTTATTTGGTTTATTTTGAGGATTTTAATTCTCTTTGTTAGAGGGTGTTGTTTACCTCTATTATAAGGCTGATAACCATGACCATATCTTCCATTCTTTTTTTCTCTTACACATCCTCCACCACGACCTTTGCTAACCTCAAAATTGACATTTGTCTCAGGAATTGTCATTCACCATGTTTGTCTAGAGTTGTGATTTTCATGAGAACGTTTCTTTTTGCCTCTGCTACAAGGAGAGAACTCACCAATTCAGAGTATTTTATGAAGTTTCTTTCATGTTATTATTACTGCAAAATTTCATTACTTGCATGAAAGTAGAGAGAGTTTTCTCAATCATTTGAGCCTCTATTATTTTTTCCCCACACAACCTAAGGCAAGAAACAATACCAAACAAACAGAGTTATATTCCTTAACAGTTCTATAGTTTTGGTATCTTATGTTCAACCATTCACTTTGAGCAGTCGAAAGGATTTTTATTTTTTAGTGGTCAAATTTGTCCTTTAGAGATGTCCACAAATTCAGTGGATCATCTCACATAGATATTCTACCTTTAGATCATCATGAATATGATGTTATAGGAAAATCAAAGCCTTAGACTTTGACTTCAAAAGATTCTTTATTTTTCTTCTTAATAGTACCATCAAGCTTGTTGGACTGCAAGTACAATTTCGCGTCCAATTGCCATAACAAATCATTGTCTCCGCACATCAAGAGATTTGATTCAAGTATTGCAAGACTTGACATCCATAGGGCAGAAAATAATTATATTAGTGGTAAATTAATTTAAATAATAAAATTGATAAGTGCTTTCAAGATTACAAAACTTCACATATGTCACAATGTGATGAAACACTATCAAAGAATATTATGTCTTATGTGTATCACATATATAATAATGTGATCATTATATAATAATATATGTTTGGGTTCTTTCTCATAATTCAATTCACATATACGACAATGTGAGTTAGTACCTTGTAGAATTCATATATACTATAATAATGAAAAATCAAACAAATAGCAAAATCACATAAACTAGTTTAGGGTAATTAACTAATTCATAGTAAGTGAAGAAAATTTAAGATAGCTTAGATTAGTTTTAGACTCAGGTAAAGTTCATAAGAAAAGATATAGTGATGAGATTTATACATAATCTTAAAGAAATTATCATGAATTTCTATTTTGAATAAAATTGTGAACATATTCAATACAAATTAGATTTAAAACTAAAAGAGATTAGATCTAGAAAACTTATCTAATCAATCTATACACGCATAAATCAAACATGTATTTAATTTTACTAAAACATGTATCTAAGTATACAAGATTAGACTTGCATCTTCAATATAACTGATTTATTCTTCTCTTTCTTAAGAGAATTCTTTCCCCTTTATGTAAAATATTCCTCCCTTCTTCTATTACCTAACAATTGGTGTTGATAACGTTTTGTAAAATAGAAAAATTTATAAAGTAGGAGAGAGAATTTTAGTAAGATAAAGAGATGGAGATAGAGACAAAATGGAGAAAATGGTTTCTTCATTCACTTATCAATCAACGATAGAAGTGCCTTTTATATAAGCTTACAATGGAAGTTAATATCATAATGATAATTAAGAGAAGAAATAACAAAAGACATAGGTTATGGATAACCAAAATATAGGTTATGGAGACCAAGTAATTATTGTGGACCATTCATATTTACAAAACTCGGGTCATTGTACGATAGTTTTACATACAATTATGCTATTTGGCTCCCAAAATATTTGGGTGATGCCATCTCCCATTTTGTGGCATCTGACATGACAGATGACATAACAACTGACATGGCAAATTTTAATCCAAAAAATTAATTACCCAAATTTTTTTAATGTTAATGTTAATATTAATATTAATATTAATGTTAATGTTAATATTACTATTAATGTTAATTTTAATTTTAATTTTAATTTTAATTTTAATTTTAATGTTAAGGTTAATCTTAATGTTAATTATCATGTTAATTTAATGTTAATTTACACTATTAATTTTAATTTTAATATTAATTTTATTGTTAAATTTTGTCATGTCTATTGCCATGTCAGCAACCATGTCATCTGCCACATAATTGGAGATGATATCACCCAAATTTTTTGGGAGCCAAATAGCATTTTTGTTTCACATAATATGTGGATTACATCACTTGCTATATGTTTCCTTTTGTTGGGTTGTTTTGCATATAAGTCCCCTAATATTCATTATACTTTTAATAAAATCATTTTTTCTCATAAATCTCAAATAAGTGTCCCAGAATTAACAAAAATTAGAGTTAGAAGCCCAAATTAATTTAATCCATTTAAAAAAGAATATTCATTCATTTTAACGAAGTAATCTTTTTACAAATATATCATTCTAATCTTCCTTCTCCATTTTATAATCACCAACCTTCTCGCACCTCCATTAAGGGTCTGCTTGGCAATGATATTTTCATCAATTTTGTGAGATTTTTGAGCCGTTCGTGAAGTGCTTAAAAAATCTTGCTTGGTAAATTTTTTGAGTCGTAGATTTTGGCCGGTTCAAAAAATCTCCAAAACTAGTGCAATTTAATTTTGGGTGTCTTTATAAACACCCCAAATCGAAATATTTTGAGGATTTTTATTTTTTCTTCCATTTATATCCTTATAAAAAATATAACTACAACTACTAATACCATACCATATTTTTTTCTCTCATCTTTGTTTCTCTTGAGGTCCCATCTGACGACTACTTCCACTAAAATATGAGTTAAAAAAAATTGTGGTCCATGTAATGTGGTAGTGAATGATTTTTTCTCAATATTTATGATTTACTACTTGTCAGATTATTTTATGCTTGCAAGTTATATGAGTGTATAAGCTATTGTTTGGGAGGATAATAATATAATCTTTCTTTGTGATGACTTTTGTTTATATATGGATATATAAGTAATTTTATGGTTTTAAAAGACTTTTAGAGCCGCTCATAAATGAATTATCAAGCATGAGTTAGATTGGTTTAAAAGTCGTCACTTAAAACCGTCTAAAATCAAATCCCTTATAACCGTTCTTAACATGTACTTTAAAATATCTCATAACCGTTATCCCAACAATTGCCAAGCAGACCTAAACCTTGAATCTTCTCACAACTTACTCCTCAAATAAGTTATTATTCATCATTACAATCTCATCCACAATCTTTTTCCATTATTAATCATTAGCATTCCCCTCCTCTACTTATCATCCCCCATTCCACCAATTTAGATACAATTACTTTTAAATCATAGAAATAAAATGTTAGACTCTTTGTAAATTTTAAAACTCATGCAAAAATCTTCAACAAATACATGTTATAAAACTTAAGAGATTGAAATTAGTGAAAATCAAAATTAACGCAAATTTGAAGTTTTTTTTTTTTTGAATAATTTTATTATTTTTCCCAAACACCATGAAATATGCACTTTAGAGGTTGATTTTGATGGAAATTGTAACTTTACTCCAATAAAGCCATTAACTATAGGGGAAAATTATTTTAAGGTTCTTTATTTTTGGACAAATTTGGAGGAGGATAAAGAAAGAATTGTTTTGGGGGTTAATAGGGGCAAAATCGTCAATTCATCTTATTAATGCTAGGTTAGATTAGCATAAATAAAAACATATGATATGTTTGCATGTAAGTCCACCAAATCCAATATATTATTAACAAAATTCATGAAATCTTATGAATTGCTAATAAGTCCCCCGAAGTTAGCAAAAAAATAGAGTACTAACCCCTCCGTTATTATTTGGTTTAAACACATGGATTAAGGTAACTAATGGACAGTTTTGCCCCTATAAACCATCCAAAACACTTTCTTTTTTTTACTTTTACTTTTTTTCCCCAAAAGAAACCATAAATCATTTTTTTCTTCCCAAGATTAGTGTCATAATAATGATGAATTTGCAAGAACTCAGTCATCATAATAAATAACATCTAAAAAAAAATATATTCTTGTGATGGAGAAGTTATTCAAACAAAATTTAAACCGCATATTTTGATTTTAGTTTCGTGCTGCTTTTGATTTTTCAACTAGTTTTTATCATATTTTTCTAAAATTTTAAACTTAAAAAGTGGAAGGAGTTCAGTATTGTTGTCGCTAGAGTTCGAAGATGAAGAAAGTTTAGTTTATTTGAGAGAAAAGATAGCTAGCAGGAAAGAATGGACCATGAGAATACAAGGAGAAAGTAAGATAAGAAGAAGAGGGGTTTATAACTTTATACGAGGAGGTTGTTAGAAGACGAAGGAAGATGGAGAAGAGAGTGAGACTTACTCGGAAAAGATGGTGAGAGAGAGAGAGAGAGAGAGGTTGGTGATGGTAAATAATGGAGAAGAAGGATTTTATTTTTAAAAAAATCATTCCCTTCATTGTTTGAAGGAGGAACGGTAAAAAAAAAATCGTCTAGTTAAAACTAATAATTGTTTTAATGGGTTTAGTTAACTAGAGGAACTAGAAACTTTAATTTTTGTTTAATTTTGAAAACATATTAACAATCATAAGATTTGAAATTTGAATTGTATTAAAAATGTATTAAATTTGGAGGACTTGTATGCCAAAAACCAAAATAAAAAGAGGTTGATTTGGGAATTATTAGCAATCATGATATTTAAAAAAATTTATTAAAAATACACTACATTTGGAGAGAACTTGTGTACAAAAAGCTCTTTTTAAACACTATATAAATAGTTCTATAAAAAATTGAAGAAATGCTTGTCATCAAACCCTTTTTCTCTTTTAGAAAAAAAAATAAAAAAAATCCTTTTCATGTTTTTCTTGAGAAACAATCATAAGCAACCGTAATACAAAACTCACCCTAAATCTCCCATTCCTTTTTTTTTAATATTAAAGGCTGCTTGAATAACTATGTGACTTGTGAGTCATTTGAAAAATAAACAAAAGGAAGGATTCCAGCTGGTATGGCTACTGCAAGGCCACATGAGAAGAGAAAACCTAACCCTAAACCTAAACAATCAAGAAAAAACCAGCTCATCCAACCACAGTAAGAAACCCAAACCCAAACATACACTTGTCAGCAATTATTTTGGCATCAACCAATTTAGAAAAGAAATCTGCATATGAACAGCATGCAGTTTAGTATTTGTAAAATAAAAAAAGGGGGCATAATAGACTGGAAGAAGACATTTTAGATGACCTTCAAGGAATCTACACTAGGCAGAGTAACACATTGGTTGAATTTTCTCACAATTTGCAACAAAAGCCGGATAAGAATAAGAAAGAAAGAAGATGAAGGAAGAAACAACAAGGATATCCAAAGGCAATCCATCCAAAAATCAGGCAAGGGTGATTTTAGAGAAGTCGAGCTGAGCAGCAATTTCATTGAGCTGCTTTTTGACACTCATGTCAATCAGCTTGGAACCTGAGCTCCCATACCGGATAGTGAAACCGGCGACAAGGGATGGATCTATGACTGTCTTGATTCGGACGTTCTTGGCCCCTGTGAGGCGCTGTACTGCTTTAGCAATCTGCGCAAGGTGTTGAGACTCCAACTTCACCACCGATGAAACTACACCGACCTGGTTTTATAAAGATGGAATTTAATTTAGGAGAGAATTTGTATTAAATATTCAACTCAGTGAAACTCTACATCCGTTAATGAGCAATCACAAAAATGAAGATTGTTTGGAATCGTCTTTAGATCATGATGCACGCCTCTGTGAACCTATCCTTGGTGGAGGCTCAAGGAGCAACACCGGGAAGTCTGGAATGTGTTCTTGAACAAATTCCTTGGATGAGACATATCACAATAAATGAGTAAGTTCCACATATTGTCCTTCACTTTCATGCTAAAAATGCAATGTTTTAAAAACTGGTTGAACCATTCACCCCGTGAGCTCAATGTTGACCAATTCGGTCGGTTCAACTGTGTGTGTGTGTATGTGTGTGTGTGTAGAAAATGGTACTTCATTGATATAGAAAAAAGGAACAAATACAGTAGTATTACATTCTCAACATTAAGCCTCCTTCCGATCAAATATGATCAGCCTTCCATGCATTTGACGTCACTTTCGATATTATGGATAACTCCTGTAATGGACGTTGTCTGGCTATCAAAAATTCTACAATTCCGTTCTCGCCATACATGACACACAGGCAGCCAGAAGTCTCAGTCTTATCTGTCTGAATATATTGGTCCCCTTACTCTCCATCGCCTTTACTTCCTCAATGGTCTCTTGTAGACCCCCTCGGTTCGTATTATTCATGTGCATCTGGTTTCTCATATGCTGCCATATAAGCCTTGTAGTGTTGCTGCATTGGAAGAACAAATGGTCTCTGGTTTCGATCTCGTTGCCACATAACACACAACTGCTATCTGGAATTTGTATGTTAAACTTAACGAGCCTCTCCTTAGTGAGCAGACGATCTCTGGTGGCTTTGTACATACATAGCTTCATTTTCGAAGCTGCGCCTTTAGCCAAACTATACTGGCCCAGTCTACGCTTGAGCGCTTGGTGCTCGTAGGCAAGTTTGTGAGGGAACTTACCCATGGGCGCCCCCTCCCATTCCCAACCGTCTGCTGTTCCTTGACTTCCTTCCTTCTCTATAGGGATCTTCATAATCTCCTCTTGAAACCATTCCTTGACTTCCTTCCTTCTCTATAGGGATCTTCATAATCTCCTCTTGAAACCATTGTTTAACAAACCGGTCTGTAATATTCCATTCTCCATTTGTAATGTACTTGCTGACCTTGTCTGTGTTGCCGATGAGCTCGTACGTGGGCCAGCCTAATCTATCCACCAAGCTTGTTGATCCATGGGTCCGCCCATACTTTTGTTCCTTGGCCATTGCATATGACCCTCTTCATTTTTTGCTTCAACGCCGGTCGTTGCTTCAAGATTAATTTGTACGTGACCGACGCATTTTTGTCAACTTTCATCACCCAGAAGTTTTCGTCCTTATCATATCTGTTGGCTGTCCAGAGCGCCCACAAAGATTGGCCTTCCAAGTGTCTCCATTAAAACTTGAGGATGGCGACTTTGCGAAGTGTCCGTAGCGAGCGCAAGCCAATGCCAACCTCCTCCTTCCGCTGGCACAACTCCTCCCAGGCTATGGTATGCATGCCTCCCCTCCAAACAAAGTTAGCACATAATTTCTCTATTTTGTGCAGTCTTTGTTGGAATGATAATAGCCTGTAGCCAGTATGCACCGCCAAAATAGTTGATCGGAACAGTCATTGTCAGTGGCGTATTTAACTGTAAGCGGAACTCCAAGATATCGGACTGGAAGTTGGCCCTTGTCAATTCTCAAACGGCTCGTCCAGAGGTCTTGCTGCGGGCAGTCTTTGTTGAAGTATATTTGTGACTTGTTCCTATTGAGAACCAGTCCAGTCGCATGGCCAAACTCCGCTAGAACCCTGCCGAGATTCTCTGCTCCTTTATCTGTCGGCTCTATGAAGACCAGCAAGTCATCGGCATAAATGAGATATGTAACTCTTGGTGAGACTCGTCGATAGAGAGGACTAATTTGTTTCCTACGTATCGCCAGGTCCAACAAACAGGTAAAATGCTCTATCACGATAGTGAAGAGATATGGTGAGAGTGGATCCCCCTGGCGGATGCCTCTATTGCTGCCAAAAAATTCGTGCAACTGCCCGTTTACGATAATGGAAAACATTGGCATGGATATGCATTCCTCTATTCGATCCACCCACCAACTGTCAAACCCCATGCTCCTCATAGTCGTGCATACGAATTTTCTGTTCACCATGTCATAGGCCTTGCGGAGATCGAGCTTTAAGCACCCTTTCTTCCCACCCAGTTTGTTGAATTCCCATACTAACTCATTGGCTAGCAAAGAATTTTCCGCAATGGATCTCCCCTTGATGAATGCTGACTGGTTGGGTGAGATAATGTCATGCCCTACTCCTGTAGGAGCGATCGTCCTCGCTAAGACGTGATGTGGGCTTGGGTAGAAAACCCCGTACTATCAACTTGGTTTGACCTTAGGATGGGGTCAGTGTTGATATTGTTATTTGGGAACTATGATTCCAATACTGACGAATTGACTATAGCCTAAAAGACAGCCTAGCGGTTAGGCAGACGTCCGAGTACGAAGTGGTAGGATTGTGGAGGCACCACTCGCAAGTATCGGTTGACATGCATGTATATCAGGGACGTCCGAATATGTGCACGATCCGACTCGAGTGGTGATGGTGGATTCTCTATCACGAGGCTTGGCTTAAATGCATATATTTTGGGAACGCCTAGAATACGTGCACGATCCAACTAAGTGATACGTTGAATCAAGTAAGACTTGAGGAATGGAAAAGTGTCAAGGATTTTGAAATCGGATTGAAGAAAAGATTGATAGTAGCACGAGCGTGGCTCGGATTTAGGAAACGCATAGGCGTAGTGTGTGCGAGAGTTCTTGAATGTTGAGTAAAGTGATAAGTCGATAAGTGTACTCAGTTAGTTTCGAGGACGGAACTTTTTCTGAGTGGTGTATGATGTAGTGCCCCGTCCCGCTCAGTCAATCGGAGGAATCGAAACGCCGACGGCGTTCGGACTTAGCCTTGCAACGGCTACTCAGAGACATCGCTCGGTCGAGGCGACCGCTCGCTCAGGTGGGGTAGTTTCGGTGAACTCGCCTCATCTTTGCCTTCACATAATAAATTGCATGTTTTCAACTCGCACAAGTAGGCTTGATAATAAAAGAGACGAATCCACATAGCTAAAGGGAATAATCCCGACAGGTCAAATTGAGTTAGAATATTGAAAGGTCCAACGGTCGGCTTAGAGCTGGTGCACGGCGTGCTTTGAAAATGACACTCGATCCTTCGTCCCGTGGCTTGGGAGAAGGAAAGCTGGTTGAGTAGGCAAAGTTATGATCGTAGCCTAAGTCATAGGCATCGCCCGCATGAATGCTTCATAAAGCATGCACGGTCCCGTCGCAGCCGCTGAAATCGGCCGTTATGGAAACCGCCTTGCACGAGCGCAATCTAGGCTCGTGCGGCATCAGCCTTAGCGAGGACGATCGCTCCTACGGGAGCGGGGCGTGACAGATAAGTTCTGTCATGATGTCCTGCATCCTACTGCACATCACCTGCGTGATAATTTTATAGATGAAATTGCAGCAGGCAATTAGCCGAAATTCTCCAAACTCGGTAGGTCCTTCCTTCTTGGGGATCAGCGTAAGGAAAGTATGGTTAACCTCCTTCAACAGTCTTCCAGTCAGAAGAAAATCATGTACCACTTGGTATATAAGATCTTTTAATTGCCTCCAGTGTTTCTTGTAGAATTGAGCGTTGAACCCGTCAGGGCCGGGGACTTTATTGGGATCGGCCTTCTTTACGATGTTCTCTATTTCCTCCATAGTCACTTGTTTACGTAGTTATTTGTTACCTTCTTCGGTCACGAGACGCTTGGGCATGATATCAGGGAAGCCTTCTATGTGCTTCTTGTTGCATTTGTCCCTCGTCTCTAACTTCTTTCCCTTCTCCATTGATGAGCGCAGTCATAGCATTGTTGTGTTGACGTGTCCTAATGGTAGCATAGAAAATTTTCGAACACCGATCGCCGTCTTTAAGCTACGCGCACTTCGCCCTTTGTTGGAGATGAGCCTCTTCCTGTACCCGCAACCGCCTGACCTCCTTCTGAATCCGAACGTCTTCGGCTATGTAGTCTCTATTATTAAGCGCTGCTTGTACCTTGTCTTGGATTTCCTGCAGGAGGCGTTCCTTGTCAGCAAGAATAGGTCGCGGTCTCGTTTTGTCCCACTTCCGAATCGCCTTCTTGATACTTTTCAGTTTTTGTGTCAGCACGAATTGTGGGCTGCCGAACAGTGGGGCGGCTATTTCTCTATTTACAGTTGCAGAGTATCCCTCTATATCTGGCCATGTGTTGCAGTAGCGAAATGGCCATCTTTTAGCAGCCTTCGTAGCTTCCAGTTTGATCAGGATGGGGGTGTGATCACTTGTGCCGCTGTGTAAGCCTTCCGCGAGTATCGGGGGAACATGTCTAGCCACCTGTTGTTACATATAGCCCGATCCAGTTGACATGCTACCCATCTTGTTGAAGATCGGTTGTTCCAGGACCAAAGATGACCCTTTCTGTTGACACACCGCAAGCCTGAGCTCAGGAGGCAATTTGGGAAATTCGCAAGAATGGAGTCAGGTACTGGCCGGTCTCCTATCTTCTCCGTTGTGTTGAGAATAGCATTGAAGTCTCCGCATAATAAGAGTGGGGTATCATCTCCTACCATAGCCGCAATGTGTACATTTTTTTCCAAAAGTTTGAATCTTCTCCGTCTATCATTTTGTCCGTATACTGCTCTCAGTATGACATTAAGACCCCCTTTGTTAGTGAAATTAATAACGATAATTTGGTCAGTTAGATGCATTACCTGGCCTGACCATTGCCGCTAGTCCCATTGGACCCAGATCCAAGTCATCTTACAATGCTGTAGGTTGTGGGCAGACTTCCAGTTGTGAGGAGGTGTCCGTTGCATGATTCTAGCTTCTGATTTAATCTTGCTCTCGATGATAGCTACTATCGAACATTTGTTTCTTCTGACGACACTTTGTATCTCTTTCCATCGGCCGATGGAGTTGGCGACATTCCATGTGAGGAACGTCACCTAACCACCTGGTTGTCCATCCCTGAGAGGCTCTGGCTTGCTCCTGGACGCGAGGAGGCCGCCATGTTCTTGTCTGTGTCGCTAGTGCTCGCATTACTTTGTAGCATGGACCACTTCGGATTAGCAACAGTGAGTGCATTTGCTTGTAATGGGTTGCCTAAGCTGTTGCTCATGTTCATTGGGATCTCTTGCGGCGGCGCATTGTTGTCCGCCCTACTGTGGTGTGTTTTGGTGACTTTCGAATCTCTTGGCCCTCCTGTTTCCTCACTCCCCTTCGCGAGTTGCTCTGGGTGATTGTGTTGATTGTTCGGACCAACACATGTTCCCCCATGCAGAACTATGGCAGCAGTATTATCAACCTTCTTTGTTTGATTGTGTTCTGGCTCCGATCTCTTCCCTAGCATAGAAGGAGCGGATGAGTGGCCCCTTTGCAAAGTATTATGATCCGCCTCCTCTTACACATCCTCCATGCCATCTTCCTGTGCATTATTTGGTTGCATTTGTTCTTCTCCTTCCTCCATGCTACCCCCTTCTTCCTGTTGAGCTAGGTGGTCTTCTGCCATATTTTTATATTCCCCTGTATCATAACAGTGGTTCTTCATGTGGCCGAAGCACTGACATTTCGTACAAGAGGGTGGGACCCATTCGTATTCGACGTTTGGAGTAATCCACTCTCCGTTTGGAAGAATGAGGTCGATCTTTCGTGGCAATTCTCCCCCTGCTTCAATTTCTACAAACACACGGGCGTAGGACAGTCTCTAGCGTCTGGCCATGAGCAGATCTGTTCGAATGGGTTTACCGATCATGCTAGCCAATTTCATTATTGATGGGTTGCTCCATAGTTGCGGTGATAACCAAGGTAGACGAATCCAAATCGGGACTGTCGTTAGCCGATCCTTCTCGAAGCTCGATTTTGGTTTCCATCGCTTGAGCACTACTAAACGCCCATCGAACGTCCACGGACCCCCCTCTAGTACCCTGTCAAGATCCTCTGCTAATGAGAATTTAACGATGTAGAAGCCATTTTTGCGAGAGAATATTTCCATGTCTCCCTTCGGGCGCCACACTCGGGTCGCAAATGCCCGTAGTTGGCCATAGAACGACTTGTTGTCCATCACTAGGAGGGATCAACATCCCCTTACTTTTGTATCCCCTAAGCATCCCCTCTTTCACATCCATTGGATCTAGTTTAAGTTATTTATTCTTAACCATTGAAAAATCAACGGTTAAGATTAGATGACTTAAAACAAGATCCAATGAGTGTTATCATGGAGATGCTTAGAGGATGCAAAAGTGAGGAGATGTTGATCCCTCCTATATATATATATATATATATATATATATATATATATATATATATATATATATATATATATATAATAAAAAAAAAAAATATATATATATATATATATAATGCAAACAAATCTAATGGTGCATGACGGCTGTAGAGGGGAGTCCTCTCCCCCATCCAGGGAAGGAGCTTCAATTCCAAATTTGGATCTTCAATTGCAGTCAGATCCCTCCCCCTACGGAGGACGAGGGTTGGATGATGGTCCATAGAGCAAAGAATCGGCCGCCTAGGCGTGATCAGGAGGAAGATGCGGCTTCGCTTATCCATGGGGGCATGCAGGTTCGAACGGAAAAGATGCATCGGGTGACATCTTCTGGCCAGCGCTCGAATAGGGGACCATCGGCTACAAGCGGAGGAAAGGAAGAGTCCCGTCGGTCGGGAACAAATCCTAAGGGTCATTACAACACATGAAGGGACAAAATCTTGAGGGCCGTAGGGTGAGGCCAATAGAGTTGGCGAGAAGTATTATTTATGGAGGGGTGCATACGTATGCTTCCAAGCAGCCTATTACATGAGCATCTCTATGTGTTCCTGCTCCAACATATGCTGGTTCTCCTATGTCAAAAAAGAAAATTTCATCGGCCTCAAAACCAGCACTGGTCGACGTTAAGCGAATTGTGCTCATTACCGCGACACGCATTGTTGTTTCTGTATCCGAGTGGGAGCACACCTTGATGATGTACGTACTTAAAGAGTGCCCTTCCTATCTCATTGTCTCGGCTTACGTGCGACGGGTTTAGCAACCGACTGGAGGGGGTGATATTTTTCACGCAAATGGATGCTTTTTCGTGAAGTTCCAAGATGAGACAATGCTTGTATTGATCCCTCTGTAATGGTCTGATGGACGTTTGATCATTCTCAAGAGATGGAAGACTTCAATTACTTTGGAGTGTGATCTCGTTACGTCAACCTATCCTTAGTATTGGAGGCTCAAGGAGTAACACCTAGAAGCCTGGAATGTGTTCTTGAACAAATACGTTGGATGTGACATATCACAATAAGTGAGTAAGTTTGACATGTTGCCCTTCATTCATGCTAAAATGCAATGTTATATATATATATTTTTTTTGGAATAAGGGTGAATTTATTCCTCGCATATAGCGGAAAAGGTATTAAAGTACAACATCACAACTTTCCATGCCCTAAAAAAACTATTATGGGGCCATTACAGATACATCGAATTCTAAATTATGTAGAATTCCAATAGGGGAGTAGTCAAGCCCTCAAAGATACGTCTGTTCCGCTCCTTCCAGATGTGCCAAACAGACGCAGCAAGACGAACTCTGGCTCTTCTAGCCCACCCCGGATCCCGGCCACTGTGATCACGGATCAAGCTGAGAATGCTCCGGATGTCTCGATCTATCCCAACTCCTCCTCTCAGCTGTGCACACTGCTCAGTCCAAATGTGCCAAGCCACCGGGCAACCAAAGAATAGGTGCCCCATAGATTCATCATCCTCATTGCATAACACACATTTGGTATCCGGGATCTGCATCCCAAACCGGATTAGTCTGTCTCTCGTCATCAGTCTACCCCGGAGAACGCGATATGCACAAAGTTGCATTTTTCGAGCTACGCCCTTTCCCCAGATGAAGTCCACCTCCTCAGCCTGGTCGTGGTGGGTCCGAACCAAATCGTAGAAGCTACGAAAGCAGAAATGACCTGACCCGCCCCCCGCACCTGGTACTGCCCAGCTCCATGTATCCTCAGCCTGGCTAGCGTCAATAGTAATAAGGCGGATCTCCTCGGCTAGCGGCGCTGTATAAGTATATCCCTCTGGCCTCCAAACTCCATCTCTGATGATCCGACTGCAGGTGAGCCCCCTGCCCGCTTCTCTGTCCAGCTGCCCCTCCAGACGCTCGAGCAAGGATCTGGAACCCAACCAAGGGTCCAACCAGAGGTCTGTAGTCTTCCCATCCTTCATGTGCCTGCAAATAGCGGTCTGGAGCACCGGCCTACACCTCAGGATGGCCTTGAACGTGACCGAAAAATTGTTGTCTATCCTGCAAGCCCAGAAGTTGGTCCTCCTCAGGTATCTGCTCGCCATCCAATCTGCCCAGAGCGATCCCCCATTGATGAATTTCCAGGCCATCTTCACACAAGCTGCCTTCCTGACTGTATGAAGAGGCCTCAAACCCACCCCTCCTTCCTCCCGTGGCCGACATAACTGGTCCCAGGATATCGCATGCATCCCTCCCCTCCAGATGAAGTCAGCACAAATGGCCTCCACTTTACGAATAGTAGCCGAGGGGATCTGGATAGATTGGAACCAGAACATCGTGATGCCAGCAATAACCGAACGCACCAACTCTATCCGGCCTCCGAAAGATAGACCCGCAGCTTGCCATCCTTCCACTCTCCCCTGAGCAAAATCCATCAAGCTGTGGCAATCCTGCTCTCTGGCATAGTTGACTGTCAGCGGGACCCCCAGATATTTCACTGGGAGCTCGCCTCTGTCCACGCCCAAGGCGAAGGCCCTCTCCTCCTGCTGTGGACACCGGGAGCTGAAATAGACTCTGCTTTTCTCCCTGTTCAACTGGAGCCCAGATAACCGTCTGAACTCCTCCATAATGTCAGAGAGCGCTCTCATTCCCCGCATGGAAGGCTGGAGCAGCACCAATAAGTCGTCAGCATAGATCAAGTGGGATACAACCGGACTCACCAAGCGGAAAAGTGGGACGATCCTCTTGCTATGCACTGCCATATCCATCAAACATGTAAAGTACTCCATCACCAGGGTAAAGAGGTACGGTGAGAGTGGGTCACCCTGCCTCAACCCCCTGTTGGTCCTGAAATAGCCATGCGGCATGCCCTGGATGAGGACAGAGAATGTAGGGGAGCAGATGCACTCCCTCACCCTCTCAACCCACCTCTCGTCGAACCCCATAGCAAGCATCAAGTGACACAGGAAGTCCCGGTTGACAGTATCATAGGCTTTCCGAAGGTCAAGTTTCACACAAGCCTTCATCCCCCCAGGCTTGCTGAACTCCCTCACCATCTCATGAGCAAGTAGGCTGTGCTCCGCTATCGACCGTCCCTTGATGAATGCTGCTTGATTCCGGGACATCAATCCCTGCATAATCACCTCCATACGCCTGCACATAAGGTGAGTGATAATCTTATAAAGAAAATTGCAGCAGGCAATGGGCCGAAAATCGGCAAGAGAGGTCGCTCCCTCCTTCTTAGGAACCAGCGTCAAGAATGTGTGGTTCATCTCCTTCAAGAGCTTGTCCGTCGCAAAGAACTCCTGAACTGTCGCCAGAACTGGGACCTTAAGCACCCCCAGTGCCTCTTAAAGAACCCAGAAGAGAAGCCATCAGGCCCCGGAGCTTTATGAGGATTAGCCTTCATCACAATGTCTTCAACCTCCTCCATCCTCACAGGAGCCAAGAGCAGACTATTCCCATAACGGGTCACCAGTCTCTTCGTGACAAGGGCTGGGAACGTGCTGGTATAGTCCGTCTGCTGATATAAGTCAGTGTAAAATCTGACGGCCTCCTCCTGAATCTCCACCGGATCCCCAACAAGGCGTCCATCAGCATTCAGAAGTCTGGGGATGTTGTTCCGGTGCTGACGGGTGCGGATCACATCGTAGAAGAATTTGGTGCAGCGATCTCCATCTTTGAGCCAGGTACATTTGGCCCTCTGAGCCGCACTGATCTCCTCCTGCAGTCTCATGGTGCTGACCTCCTCGATCAAGATCTTCTCCTTAGCCGCCAGCTCCCCGTTCATAATGTCAGCTTGGAGTGCCACCTGGGTGTCCCGAAGCTCGGCTTCCTTATCCGCCAGGGAGGTCCGCGGTCTCGTCTTCACCCATCCCCTGATGGTCCGCTTGAGTTGCTTAAGTTTGTGTACCATGCGGAACTGAGCCGTGCCTTCCGGAAAGTGTTCCATCTCTCCCATAACCGCCTCCTCATATCCAGCCGACAAGTACCAGCTGTTGTTATACCGAAATGGCCTCGTCCTCTGAATGGGTCTCTCACAAAGGCCAACCCGGATAGGGGAATGATCGCTAGTACCCGCCGCAAGTCCTTCCGCCACCGAGTTCGGGAAACACCTGAACCACTCACTATTGCCCAAGGCCCAATCCAGCTGACAAGCAATCCGGTTAAGAGTAGCCTTGTTGTGTCAGGTCCATATATGTCCAGCTCGCTCCAACCCTTGCATCCCTGACCTAAGCAGGCACCTCTGGAAGTCATATAAGATCGGGTCCGGAACATGACGACCACCCACCTTCTCATGACGGAGCAGCATAGCATTGAAGTCCCCCATGATGAGCAGGGGAAGATGCATGTTGTCCGCCAGAAGACCCAGATGCACAATATCCTCCCATAAAGCCTCCCGGAGTCTCCGATCATTATGTCCATACACAGCACCCAGGATGAACCGGAACCCCCCTTTGTTCTCGAAGGTGACGCCGATGAGTTGTTCTGATTTGTGGATCTGCACCCCCTCCCAGCTACCTTTGTTCCACCTAACCCAGATCCTTGCCATATCACAAAGATCTAAGTTATGAATATGATCCCAGTCTGTCGGAGTCCTACGCGAGAGCATAGCGGCCCCTCTAATCTTCGTCTCCAGCAGGATAGCAATGTCACATGACTCCCTTCTCAGAACCCCTCCAATCTCCCTTCATCGTCCAATGGAACACCCCCCCTAATGTTCTATGCTAGGACCGACATCTAAATAAAAGAGGGGGGGTCCCTCTGGAACTCGTCTGGATCGACACTCGAGGGAAGTGTCTCCTCCGCCTTATCAATGACTGCATCTATCATGGAGGAAGGGGCAAGATGGGCCTGGATCCTACTGAGAGTAAGAGTCCAGTCAGGATTGTCTTCGGACTGGTCGTCCATATCCCTCGCCTGAGGGATATCCTCCCTTGTAGCCGGAGCGTGTCTCTTCCTGCTGCTGTACACCTGGATCGCCTGGTGTGTCTCCATCACCCTCTGACCGCTACCAGCCTCGCTCATACCCCTGGTCATAATGGCCCTCTGTGGCCTGAACGGGACCAACGCCCCCTGTGTGCTCTCCTGTCTCATCGGTGATCCTGACTCCAGCCTCCTATCAACCTCCATCCCTGTGTCCTCCTCCATATGTCTGCCTGTCTCCGTCTCTCCAGGCAAGTGACTGGGTGTCGACGATGTCCCAGGTGCTTCCGTCCGAGCCACCTGTGGCCTGGCAGTCTCCTTCCCCTTGCACTTGCACGCACTGGTAGTGTGCCCAAAGCACTCACAACGAGAACACGTGGGGGGGACCCAATCATATTCCACCGCCTGTGTCAGTACCTCCCCTGACGGTACCTGATACTCAAGCATACTCGGCAGCTCCGAGCCCGCCTTTATCTCCACAAAGACCCGAGCATACATCAGTCTGGTGCGAAAAGTGGTGGCCTCGTCAGCTTTGATCGGCTTCCCCACAAGACTGGCGAGTCTCATGAGGAGCGGAATACTCCAATATTGTACGGGGAACTCAGGGAATCTGACCCATATGGGAATGGCGTTCAGCACCTCCTTCTCACATCGTAGCTCCGGCTTCCACTCCTTCAGGATAATAAGCCGCCCATCAAATGACCAAGGCCCTCCCTGTAAGATCCTGGACACATCCTCTGCTAACCCAAATTTGACATAGTATAACCCGTTCTCCCTCGAGAAGAATTCCTTGCTACCTTTGGGTCTCCAGACCCGCTCCGCATAGTCCCGAATTTGGCCATAGAACGGCTTGTTCCCTAACACATAGAGCACCAGGGTGTTCTTCCAGAATTCGGACACGACCGCTATTTCCTCAGCGGGAAAGTACGTCCGGAGCCCTCCTCCAACTGACATCGGTGGGACAAACTCCATCGACATCGGGCTTTTCGCAACCACCGGTGTGCAGACCTCTTTCCATGACCGAGGCCTCTGTCCCTCAACGTGCGTCCTGATCGGAGGATTTACAGGACACTGGCCTGGCCTGCCGGTATCAGTCGCAATACCCTTAGCCTTCTCGGCCGCCGTCGCCTTTGGCCTCCAACCCGAGACGGATCGCACCTTGCCTCCCCCACGGCGTCGGGAATCCATAGCGCCAATCAAGGGGCGGTTCCCATAATTCCCTGGCCCCGCCCTTCCCGAAACTTGGGGCAGTGTCCCTCTCCGTCCTCCAGTCCGTCGTCTCGTCACGGTCTGTCAGCCGGCATCCCCATTTTTGTCCCCTCCGGAACCAAACTCGAATATGGTATCTTTTCCGGAAGTGTCTCCGCCGCCTCCACCCGTCCCCCCTCCGCGTCGGGGGGTCCCGCTGCCGCCGCCAGGCCGAGGACCGCTACCCCCGTTGCCACCCGACCCCCCCCCCCCCCCGCCTAGGGGGTCCCGCCGACGCCTCCCGACCCCTCCCCCCCCCCCCCCCCCCCCGCCTAGGGGGGTCCCGCCGCCGATACCTCCCGACCCCACCCCCCCCCCCGCCTGGGGGGTCCCGCCGTCGATGCCTCCCGACCCCCCCCCCCGCCTGGGGGGGTCCCGCCACCGACGCCTCCCGACCCCCCCCCCCCCCCCCGCATGGGGGGGTCCCGCCGACGCCTCCCGACCACCCCCCCCCCCCCCCCGCGTGGGGGGGTTGCGCTGCTGCTGCCACCAGTGGGTTGTCCACCCCCTCCCGCACCTCCCAGCCGCCGAGGCCCCTTCCCCGCAAGCGGATCGGGGGGTCGGGGGGGAGGGGTCGGCATCAACGCAGAAACCCTAGCCGCGTTCGCACGTTCGCCCATCAGAGCTTTTTCCAATATATATATATATATATATATATATATAACCTTAATGTAGGAGGGATGTGGCTATGCAAGACCAGTCTCGAACTCCAGATGACGCGCCTAAGGAAGCAACTGGTTGGACGGTGGTACGACGCTCCAGGAACCGTGTCCGAGTTGAAAAGGGAGGCAGTGTTCACACCCCCATGCTAGGAGGGTCCCATTGCAGAAGAAAGGTAGGGGAAAGACGGTAACTACTCCTGGTCCTGTTGTTCGACAAGGCGGTCCAATCCACATATGCGGTGTGATGGTCTGGCACCGGTTGTAGGGGAGGGTTCCCTAGGAAATCAGCATAGGCCAGAGTCGGGAGAGTCAGGTCCTCATCAACAGGGAGTGGGGAGTGGGGGATGTCCGGCCGGAGGAGATGGCGCAGGGGATTATATATGGAGTTTCCTTCTCCTCCATGAAACCCATATAGTGGCTGCTTTGTGCTCCCCTTCTCCTCTCAAAAGGAGTGACGAGACGCTCGAACAAACTGAAGAACATACGTTGGATGATGGAGTACGTATTGCGATCATATCCGTGGCTAATGTTGTCATCTCCATCGTCGAGTGGGATAAGACCTTGGTAATGTACGTGTTTGGGTATCGCCCATCTTTATTTGCCGTGTCTGCATATGGGCGACGGGTGTGGAGGCCAACGGGTGGAACGAAGGTTCTCTCTCGAGAATACATGTGTTTTTTTAATCAAATTTTCAAGTGAGGTGGTACTTCAAGAGGTCCTCACTAGCTGTTCGTAGATGTTTGACGGTATATTGGTCATGGGTTCCCTCCTCGTTGGAAAGAGACCTTGCTTTGACACCCGTTTGGATTCAGTTTCCGCAGCTCCCTCTTCAGCAGTGGAATGCAGCGACGCTTAGTAGTCATCCGAGATATATATAGCACCATCTCATGGGGCGACCCCAAGTGCAGTTGAGAAGGATATTCATTTGGTTCATTTTTCCTACGGACTTGATTCTGGGACCAGTTCCGACTAGTCTTCCTGATAGGAATGGCAGTCCGGGCCGAGCCGACCACATAGCTGAGTCATTAAGTGCCACCATCAATTCGGTCCAGTTGCCTAACTCTGACAAGGATGCGATGGATTCCAATCCAGCTCTGGAGCCTCTAGCAGTTCCCCAGCTGCTAGGGAAAGAGAGATGATCCTGCCTTTGGCCGATAAAGGTGATGTGATCTCTTCTGGTCATGGAGGAAGACAAGAGACGAGAGAATTGGTAGAGGAACTTCCTTCACGGTAGGTGGTCAACCCGCTACCAAATACTAGTCATGCTGAGAGTGCGATCGAGTCTGAGGAAGAAGCTGAGGTACATAATGCATCCGATGGAGGTCGGACAAATGGGGAGTTGCAGCTGAAATAGTACGTAGGTTGAAATAATGTGTTGTACAAAGTAGAGTGACGTTCAGCATAAGATGTAGGGTGTTAGATATCTGAGTCTGAGCACCCATTTTCCGAAATTGTTTCATTAGTACAATTACCTATTTCATATATATATATATATATATATATATATATATATATATATATATATATATATATATATATATATATATGTATGTGTGTGTGTAAGAGATAATTGTTTTCATGTTCTCTCCCACGAACACCGCCCACTTGGGTCTTATGTCTCCATTCTAGTCACTTGAGCTACCAAATCTTGATATATATATATATATATATATATATATATATATATATATATATATATATATAAAATATATATATATATATATATATATATATATATATATATATATATATACGCGGATCAAAAGCCCTGCAGGGGGAGCCCCCGTCAAAGTCCCCCCCCCCCCAACACCATCGGATGGGGGGGCCCGCACGTGCGTCCACACGACCAATGGTCGAGGACGACGAGTGTTATTCCTGAAACAGATCTAGATGGAGAGACGAACATAAACTGGAGTTTTTCAGCTAAGACTAGCTCTCTAATTTCCTTCAAAGATTAAACGATCAGAAACTAGAGTTTTTCAGTTAAGACTAACTCTCTAATTTCCTTCAAGGACTTCAGAGATTACTGCAAACGAGTTTACTCTCCAAAAGTACTAGAAGCCACAGAACAAGTAGAAGAAGAGAGAAGGAAGAGAGAAAGGCAACTCTGCTGATCACCGTTGCTCAAAGCAATGTTCGTCTTTATGCGATCCGCTTCCAGGAATAAGCAAGTTCTGAAAGAACTTCTGGAACGCTTGTTAGTCAACTTTTTGTGACTCGAACGGGTTCACTGGACTCAACGGGCTCCCTTTTCTCTCTTTTTTGGTGCATCTTACAAAGGAGACCAATGGGCTTTATTTATAGAGTGGAGTGAGACTTCACTTTTTCTCCTATCCGATGTGGGACTAAAATACCAATACTCTAAAATATATTTTGATATTTTAAATCATCCCACAATCAGTATAGTCGTGTGCTAGGCCACGCCTACCTCCCGAACACGTCCGTGCATGCACGAGGTATCCTGGAGTCCGTGTCCGAGTCCGAGTCTGAGTCCGAACGACAAAAAGCAACTCGCTTTCTTGTTGGAATTAATCATTTTTTTCTTCTAGGAAAATGCTCCCACATGGCACCCACTTGTGCCCTACCACACCTCATGTGCATACCTCAACACAAGCAAAGTATTATATTGAGATACTTACCATTTGGTGTAGCCGATGTGGGACTATCTTTCCTAATCTAAAGGCAAAAACACCAACAATCTCCAACATACGATATATGGGTTGAGCGTTTCCCACAGTGACTGTGCATTATGCATAAGGATAGATGTTGCTTCGACTTGAATCTTTCTGCATGGTTCAAACAACAGTATGATACAAGAATGGACTAAGCCTTGAATTCTGCATTATAGCTGCAATTCTCCCCACCAACACAATGGCATCAGCTGTGCTTCCGGTTGCACATTAAAGACCTTGTGTCTGTCTGGTTTCGGTGTATGTATATTGGGTGTCTACAAGTTTACCCTTAGAGACGGCCTATATCTCTTTCATACACTCTAGGCATGGTTTAAAGTATCGGCCGATACCTATACGGTTTGGCATGTCCCGATCCGATACCGACCGATACCCGATAATGACCGATACCGACATTAGGGGCCTCTTTTCCGGTCAATTCAGCAAAGAAAATTAAATAAAAAAGACAAATCAGCAAGGGTTTAAAGCATGATAAGGTTGTAAAAGCATATAAAAGAAGAAAATCAATCTATTGTATGTAAACCAATGGGTAAGGGTGACTACTATTTTATTTAATTTCAAAACTAGTAAGAAATAACACTGAAAATACTTAAAATTATGCCTAAATGTATAAATATATGTTTTTAAATGTAAATAATTTATTAATAATTATTTGTTTTTCGATACCAAAAAATCTGATACTCCGATCCAAAACTGCCGATACTGCCGATATCGTCGATACCAATTCTCATAGGAATAGTCCGATACCGATTCCAATACCGATACTGTGAACCTTGACTCTAGGTGAGTTCTTTTAAAGGGTCTTGGCATGAAGTCTTTCGCTTCCTTGCGGTGCTACGCCACTATGACATGTCCCATAGCCGAGGCTATACCTCATGTGGTGTCATACCACTGTAGCATGAGGCACAGCCTCTTTGTAGTGCCAAACTACCCAGCACTATGTTATATTAAGCATGAGGCGAGGCGAGGCGACGAAGCTGGCGCCTCGCTTAAGCGCGCCTAAGCGGCGCTTAAGCGGTGCTTAAGCGATGCTTAGTTATCACTTCACCCATTTTTACCCATGGAGCCTCGTACATGTAAAATACTCTATATACACATAAATTTCAATATTTTTTCATACAATACTACTAGTATATGCATGAATAACAATACCAATTATCAATCAAACAAAGTAACAATATAAATGCTAGAATCAAAATGCGAAGTCATCAAAATACCATGGTCAAAATAGTCAACAAGCCACACAATGCATACATACTACGTAGTCATCAAAATACTATCAAACATAAAAGCTAAACTCTCCAAAGTTCCTATTTTTTAGGGTCAGTTTTTTTTTCGTTTTTTTTTTGAACCACGCTTTTTCCAGCGCCTAATACTAGGCGAGGCGCTATTAAGCGCCGCCTAAGCGCGCCTAAGCGACGATCGCTTTTCTGGGGCGAGATTTCCCTAAGCGAGGCGCCCAAGTTCCAGTTTTCGCTTAAGCGCGCTTTTCACAACATAGACCCAGCATGAAGCCTTTCGCTTCCTTGCGGTATTACGCCGCCATGATATGGCTCGCAAAGCCGAGTCTTTACCCTTTCTAGGTACCTCTGTGGTGTCATACCACTGTAACATAAGGTCACCGGCCTCTTTGTAGTGCTGACTACTCCTCTTCATTATTCAGCATTAGGCCACTTGCTTATGTGCGATGCTACGCTGCTGTGACATGGCCCGAAGCCGAGGCTTTACCCTCTCGAGGTACCTCCTGGTGGTGTCATCCCACTATAGCATAGAGTACTACGCTCCTTTGTAGTGTTGTGCTACCCGTGCTTCATGTATAGCACGCCGGACATTCTAAATGTCCGATAACTCATTAAGGCGTCTAAGTCATCCTCTCACAGGACTTTGTTTTACACAAAGAACAAACAGTAGACAACGGTGGTTCTAGGTCCGTAACCCCGTATTTCCAAAAGGACTACCTACTGTCAACAGTGGTTCTGGGTCCGTAACCCCATAGCTCCCAAAGGATTACCCACTGTTCTTGATATTCTTCCAGTCAATGATCCTTCTTTGAACTAAAAATTAGATGTCTAGTAGATTTCTCTTTGAACTAATAGCATAAAACTTTATAGTAGAATTAGAAAAACACAATATCAGAGTGTCTTCAAGCCCATTTTACATGCTGTATCTTCAACCAACTGGCGCTTGAGACCTTTGGTGAACAGATCTGCCAAATTCTCCTGGCTCCTAACATCAACTACGACAATGACTCATTTTTTAATAAGGTCATTCACCGTCTTGTGCCTTAGACGCACGATCCTCTTCTTGCCATTGAAGAGGTCATTCGATGCCACCGCTGCAGTCGCCTGGTTGTCGCAGTACATCGGTACAGCCAGTATCTGTATACCAACCATTGGAAGATCATAAATGAGCTCCCGAAGCCATTCTGTTTCATCCGTTGGAGCCGCCAGTGCATAAAATTTAGATTCCATAGAAAAGTGTGACAATATAGTCTGCTTCTTTGACTTCCACGATATAGAAGCTCCACCCATGACATATCCTCCTGTAGACCTTTCACTCTCTACTTCTGAGCACCAGCTTGTATCACTGAAGCCTTCCACTACTGTTGGATCTCCGCAGTAGTGCAGTGCATACTTCTGAGTCCTCTTGAGGTATCCCATTACCCTCTTCACAGCTTTCCAGTGCTCCGCACCTGGATTTCTCGTGAATCGACTCAGCATCCCCACAGCAAAAGCTATGTCAGGCCTTGTGGCAGTAGTTGCATACATCAAACTTCCGATGACGCTTGAATACTCCAGCTGTCTGACGCTTTTTCTTGAATTTGACATCAGTTTCTTATCACACCTATATGGCGTATATATCCCTGGAAGATCCTGATACCCATAGCGTGTGATCTTCTCAATGTAACGAAACTGTGACAATGCCACTCCAGTTTTCGTTCGAATGATCTTTATCCCTAGGATAACATCAGCTTTCCCTAAGTCCTTCATACTGAACTTTGGACGAGAGAAACTTCTTTGTCTTAGTGATACTTGCTAGATCTGTACCTAAGATCAGCATGTCGTCCACGTATAGACAAACTATAACTCCTCTCCCGTCAGCGAACTTTGTGTACACACATTTGTCCGTCTCGCTGACCCTGTAACCGTTTGATCTTATGACTTTATCAAACTTCTCACGCCACATCTTGGGAGCTTGCTTCAGACTATACAGAGATTTTACCAACTTGCAGACTTTGTCTTCGAGGCCCTTGACGACGAATCATTCTAGCTGTTGCATGTAAATCTCTTCGGTTAACTCACCATTCAGGAAAGTAGTTTTGACATCTATCTGATGAATAACTAGCTTGTGAATTGCACTCAGAGCAATCAACATTCTGATGGTCGTTATCCGCGCTACTAGAGCATATGTGTCAAAATAATTGATCCCCTGCTTCTGAGAAACCCCTTGGCTACCAGCCTAACCTTGAACTTGTCAACAGTTCCATCGGCCTACATTTTCTTCTTGAAGATCCATTTACATCCGATTGGTTTTGTTCCTTCAGGCAGATCGACCAACACCCACGTGTTGTTGGAGGTTATCGAGTTATACCCCATCATTAATATCCTCTTTCTAGAGGACAATGTCTCTGGTCTTCATTGCCTCATCATAGGTAAGCGGATCTGCTTCCACATGATAGGTGACGAAATCCCCTCCGATGTCCTTTTGTCTCCTCACTCGCTTAGACACAGGTTCTGCGAGTTCTGGTTCAACAGTTGTTTCTGCAACAACTTTTCTTGAACTACATCTTCGTAAGGAGCTTCAGCCTCCTGTGTACCCACACTATTCTCCGAAATATCTGCGAGAACAATGTTTTTGTGCCTTGCAAATTTATCTTCAAAGAATTGTGCATCGCGAAATTCAATGATATGATTTGATTCAATATCAAGGAACCTCCGAGCAGCGCTCTTATCGGCATAACCCATGAATATTGTCTTCGTAGTCCTTGTTCCCAGCTTCTGAATTTTTAAATCCAGAAGCTTCACATACGCCAGACATCCCTACACTCGAATAACATTCAAGTTGGGTCTGACCTTGAACCAGAGTTCATGAGTGACATCGGAAGTTGCATACGGTACTCTATTCAGAATGAAAGTGGCCGTAAGCACAGCTTCACCCTAGAAGCAATTTGGAAGACCCGCAGCCAACAGCATTGAGTTCATCATCTTTGTTAACGTTCTTTCCTTCCTTTCTGCAACATCACTCGATTGAGGGGAGTACGGAGCAGTCGTCTCGTTGATAATTCCATGTTCTCTGCAGAATGATACGAATTCATGAGACCTATACTCTCCACCTCGATCATTTATGAGACTCTTGAGTTGTTGTCCGGTTTGACGCTCGGCTTCTGCCTTGAAGTCCTTAAATTTCTCAAACGCTTTATCTTTAGACTTGAGCATATAAACGAATGCGTATTTTGAGAAATCGTCGATGAAAGTAATGAAATACTTCATCCCGACCTTTGTAGAGAACTGCTTGAAGTTACTGATATCTGAGTGAACCAGCTCCAGAAGATCTGTACTTCGGTTTATCCTTTGAACGATTTTCTGGTAATCTTCGTCTGCGCACAGACCTCACACTTCTCCAACTCCTTACCCCCACATTTAGAGATAAGCCCTAAACTAGACATCTTGTTTATTCTTTTACAATGAACATGTCCTAGTCTATTATGCCACAACTCAAGAGAGTAATCAGAAATCGAGACTGCATTAATTTTCTCAATTTGAGTTACAAGCTGAAGTTTGAACATCCCTTTGGTACAAAAAGCCTTTCCGAAGTATATTCCTTTATAAGACATAATCACTTGACCAGCGTTAATGTCCATCCTCAAGCCTGCGTTGTAGAGCATGCTTCCTTAGACCAGGTTCTTGGCTATAGTCAGTACATGCTTCACCTCCTGAAGCGTCAGTGACTTCCCCGAAGTCAGTTGCACTACTACCGTTCCGATCTCTTGCACTTCAGCTTGTGTTTGGTTTGCCACCATAACCTTCTCAGATGTAAGCTTGTATGTGGTGAACCACTCTTTCTTTGAGCAAACATGACATGATGCCCTAGTGTCTATCCACCAATATGTGTCAACACTAGCTGAGTCAACCTGTGCAATAATAGCAACAAAGTTAGCCTCACATTGCTCTTTTATGTTTGGGCTTGGCCCTGAAGTCCTTCTTGAAATGCCCTTCTTGCCACAGTTGAAGCAAGCCCTATTGCCCTTAGGCTTTGGCTTAAACTAAGCTGACTTCACCTTCAGCTGGTGAGAGTCTCCAGCTTGCATCAGATTGGCCTCAGTAATCTGTTTGGACAAGGTGTCCAATTTGTTTTGAGCCCTCAGCTCGTCTTCAATATGAATCCAATGCAAGAGGCATTCAAGATCCACCTCCATCTTCTTGCGGTGCATATTCGCGATAAAATTGCTCTACCCAGGTGGAAGCTTGGCGACAATACCCCCGACGACGAAGGCATCGACCAAGGGCATGCAGTCATCCGCCAGTTTCTGACGTAACTTGAGGAATTCTTTGACTTGAGGCAACATCGTCTTGTCGTCCTCAAATCGCATCCTCCAGGCCTTTTCGGTCACGTGGATCTTGTTATTGTTTTCATCCACCTTGTAGAGATTCTCCACAGACTCCTAAACGTCCTTGGCATTGACCGTCTTGCTGTATGACTCTACTAGAGATTCCGCCATTGAATTCAAGATAAACAACTTGCAAAGATTGTTATCTCTCCTCCACTTGGATTGCAGAGCAGTGGCCTCAGTGACCCTTCGAGTATTTTCACCTTCTAAGATCAAAGGTTCGAGAACTGTCAATATGTAGTCTACGCTCACGAGTTGAAGATTAAGACTGACCTTTCTCTTCCAGACATTGTAATGCTCCCTGTCAAACTTCTCAAGTTTGTTAAAACTTGTGTCGAGAAGATTTGCACCGTTGTTCTCCATCGGATCTATATCTTGCTTTGAGATTGTTATTCCCGAAACAGATCTAGATGGAGAGACGAGCAGAAACTAGAGTTTTTCAGCTAATACTAGCTCTCTAATTTCCTTAAAGGATGAAATGATAAGAAACTAGAGTTTTTCAGCTAAGACTAGCTCTCTCATTTCCTTAAAGGACTTCGGAGATTCCTGCAAACGAGTTTGCTCTCCAAAAGTACTAGAAGCCACAGAACAAGTAGAAGAAGAGAGAAGGAAGAGAGAAAGGCAACTTTGATGGGGTAATGAAGATCACCGTTGCTCAAAGCAAGATTCGCCTTTATGCGATCCGCTTCCAAGAACCAGCAAGTTCTGAAAAAACTTCTGGAACGCTCGTTAATCAACTTTTTGTGACTCGAACGGGCTCTTTGGACTCAATGGGCTCCCTTTTCCATCTTTTTTGGTGCATCTTACAAAGGAGGCCAAGGGCTCTATTTATAGATTGGAGTGAGACTTCATATTTTTTCCTATCCGATGTGAGACTAAAATAGAGTTTGATATTTTAGATCATCCTACAATCAGCATAGTCGTGTGCTAGTCCACGCCTATCCCCCGAACACGCCCGTGCATGCACAAGGCATCCTGGAGTCTGTGTCCGAGTCCGAGTCCGAACGACAAAAAGCAACTCGCTTCCTTGTTGGAATTAATCATTTTTTCTTCTAGGAAAATGCTTCCACATGGCACCCACTTGTGCCCTACCACACCTCATGTGCATACATCAACACAAGCAAAGCATTATATTGAGATACTTACCATTTGGTGTAGCCGATGTGGGATTATCTTTCCTAGTCTAAAGGCAAAAACACCAACAACGAGGCTCCCGCAGGGCTCTCGATCCGGACATATATATATATATATACATATATATATATATATATATATATACATATATATATATATATATATATATATATATATATGCCTTGTTTGGTTCACTGATTCAAGGAATCCGGAAAGGAAACTTGTTCCTTCGTTTGGTAGCCACAAATTTAGAAACATTTTCCTGACATGGGAGAAAATAGAAAGAAAAATAGTTCCTCTCGGAACCCATGTGATTTATTTTCTATCCTCCTTTCCCAACATTAATTATCAAACATTATGACAAAAATAACTTTGATTTATTGTCTATTTTACCAATTAACTCTTCGTATCATGTTGATTATAATTATGTTGACATCCGATATTATTGGAACAATGATATATTTTTTATTTCCTTTCCTACACCAACCAAACACGGGAAGGGAAATCAAATAGGCTTTCTTAAATATTTTCTTGTTTTACCAAGGAAAGGAAATCTGATAGGAATTCTACTTTCCCATCCGTATGGAAAATACAAGGAAATTGATTTCCCTTCCATGAGCCAAACGAGGCCTTATAGTGACTAATTCTTGAAGAATTAAGAGACTTCTGTAGTGTATTAAGGTTCATAACTACTAACAAATGTAAATTTTCAATCCTATATAATATCAATCAACCTTTCACATTTCAAAAACTAACAAAACACTAAACTAGTCCATAATGCATATCCAGTCCTAATACAAGCAACAAATTTAACCAATTTAACTCATATGGACGGAATCCAAGAAAAATAACAAGTCAATATCTACTCTCAAATGGCGACCAAGAATTGACTAAAATAACTTGAAACACAACACTATTCACTAAATGTTTGATGATACAATTGTTAAGACAGCCATCTGTTTTACCACAGATCAAAATTTCAATTTTTTATTACTATCCATAAGTACTATACATTGTTGAACATGCATAATGGTGTTGATTTGCAATTTGGATGAATTAATGAGAAGGTTTTCTTGGAAGAACTACCAAGCAAACTCTAACCTAGTATATCTATAGGCTGGAAAATACACTTTTGACAAAGGTTTTGTTGTTGTTGTTGTTGTTGTTGTTGTATACTTGAAAGCCATGCAAGTGACATTGATATGAATCAAATATAGTAAAGGTGTAATTGTGCTTTTTGCATGTTTGACATCAATTTACTAGTGATATTGCACCCCACAAGAAGGGAATAAATGTCAATGGTAATGACTTGATTAGTATCAGAAATATAATTTGTATTATACCCTTATGACCAAAATTTCTGGTTTCACAAGAAACCCAAGAGAAAGATACTAAAAATACTTCGGGGGTCTCGCATGCCATTGAAATGTTTTTGAAAGAGTAAGAAGCAGAGGGGAGGACACTTTTGGGTCAATGGTGACGGAAAAGTTGGATTTGGTTGGCAGAGCTTGAGGATAGCTATTGGGGTTGCAGAAGGTCATGGTGGTGTTTCGGGGACTGATGTAGGCCGCCGGTAAGGGGAGCGTACAGAGAGGAGGTAAGAAATGTTTTATTTTTCCCGTAAAATATTATTTGTTCATTTGATTTTGAAGTCTTTAAAGTTTTCTCTTTTGTATTTATTAAGCAAACAATATATAACATGGTCATTTTTGACTTTCTTTCACAAGCTAATGAGAAGTGTAATGATGATAAGGGAAACATCAGATAAAGGTTAAAGTTTGTTTAAATTGATGATTAAACTGAGTAAAACTCCCGTCACCATTTTATGAATATGCCACAAAATTTATGAACACAGAAATTTATAAGATAAGTTAGGTTTGCATAAAACTTTGTCAAATCTTGTATGGAACTAAATATGTCTCCAACTGACACTGAGCACTATAATATAAATTATAAATTAGGACCACCAAAAATATGTGCCGAGGACTCTACCAGATACATTATAGGACACACCAAAAATATGTGTCAAACTATTAGCTAGACAGTCCAAAATACAATAGGACAGTGTCTGACACCTACTAACCACTACAGACACTCAAAATACATCAGGACTCCCCCATACATATTGGACACTACAAAATGTGCACGACGCATAGTGGACACTACAAAATACATTAGGAAACGCCAAAATAAGTGTCGGACACGTATTAGACAGAGTCCAAAAATGTAACCGCCTCCGTGTTTGTATTGTGTCACGCTGTATCCGTGTCCGTGCAACATGCGAGAAAAACCAAATTGTCGATGAAAAAAATACCAGATAGGCATCAATTTGTAGGTACCTCGGTGCCGGTGATCTTATTATAGGAGATCTCAAACTCCTTGACGATCTCCTTGACGATATCCATCCTCCTCATGTCGACCAGGATGTTGAGAAAGTTGGCGGTGTGAGTCCTGAACTCGCACGACTCCGCGATCTCGCTGATGACGAGCGCCTTCTTCTCGACGGAGATGGTGGGGTTGGAGAAGAAGGACTGGGCGGCGGGCTCTCCGAAGACTTTGTCGACCTTCTCCAGGTCGGCCATGGTCGCCTCCAGGCTGCCATTGGACTTGGCCAGGTCGGCGAGGGCGTTGGCGTAGCTGGAGGCGGCGGGGTCGACCATGACGGCCCCGGAGGCGCCGGGGATGCTGCGGCGGAGGCGGACGCGGCGGGAGATGGTGAGCTTGGGGAGGCGGAGGGAGGAGGATATTTGAGCTCTGGTTGTGGCGGTCTTGGTGGTGGCGGAGGTGGTGGTGAAGTTGGGGCGGGTGATCGCCGGAGAGAGGCGGAGAGTGGCCATTGGTTTGGATTGGGTTTGGTTGGAGGGAGAAGATGGAGGAGGTGAGGTATGAAGGGGGGTTTAGAGGATCGGGAGGGGATTGGTTTGCGGGTGGGTTCGGTTTGGTTAGGCTGGAGGAGGGTTTGACTGTCGGATTAGATGAGGTTTATCCTGTTTGTTTTACCATAATTCAAGTTACATCACATTTGAAAAAAAAAAGTTTTGAGCTACACTCCACTTGTTTTAGTATAATATATGATATCTCACACTTCTAATAGAAACCGTCAATAACAGTCAAACTCTTTTGACCCCCAACGTGGACTCATTTTAGATCAAAATAGCAACATGTGTGCATTTTTGAGACCAACTTATGTGGTCCAAGGTAGCTTCACACTCAGATGTGCATAGATAGATGTTAAGTGGGAACAACTCATTGAGGATATTTTGTTCTTAAAAATGTCCACATGGGGGTTAAAGGAGTTGACTGTTAGTCATTGACGGTTTCTGTTAAAAGTTGGGGGTTTCATGAATTATGGTAAAACTGATGAAAATTTAACCCGTTAACATAAATAAATTAATTACGAAAGTGTACCTGAGTCCATTTCTTGGCTTGATGGATCTTTTAGCGATCCTCTCTTTATACGATTCGTTCTTCCAAGTTGCTACGACCCTTAATATCAAAGATGTATTCTTTGTTCCTCTCTCTATTGATGGAGATGCAGAAGAGAAAAAGAGAAAATAATCTCTTTGGTGGCCGTCTAAGTTGGGGACCACAAACCTAATGAATATATATATATATATATATATATATATATATATATATATATATATATATATATATATATATATATATATATATATATATTCTAGGTTATAGATATTTCTATTTGGGCCCCTCATCGAATTAGTTTTATCTGGTATATAAACATTATTTCCATGACAATTATACCCTTAATCCAATTTTCCAAATAGACCACTTTGATTTGGCTTAATTATTTAGATTTCACAATACAATTAATTTTACATGTGTGGCCCCTAAATGTTGGATAATTTCAACAATCTCCCACTAGGCCACATATGTAACCATATAATTGTTTTAACTTTATGAGCTCAAAAATTGCTATATTAACCTTAGGGTATATCGGACAATCTTGTCCATTAGTCATATCAATATAGGATCAAAGCAGCTTTCGTCACATTTAGCATAACTAAACCATCAATGGTTACATACACCAATATAGCTCAAGACATAGATCAATCATGGATACATAGCATGGAAATTACATGCAATGTGATCAATATATGTATATTTCTAACTGGTCCTCCTTTACTTTAATGAGATCAATGCTTTAACATAATAAAAAACAGAATGAACTAAATTTTTTATATATCTAATCAGAAAAAAAATCCAAAATACTTACATAAGTGTGTACAAATCCTAATATATAGCACCAAAATACATAAAACACAAACTTCCACTATACTGCCATATCCTCAAATAAGATAACACCCATATGAGTAGTGTGCTCACGAAAGACCTTGGTTGGTAACCCTTTTATGAGCGGATCCGCAAACATGAAGTTTGCCCCGATGTGCGATATGGACACTTGACCATTCTGAATCTTCCTTCACAACTAGGAACTTTATGTCAATATACTTTGAATTATACGAGCTCCTACTGTTATTGGAATATAGTACTGATGGTTTATTGCCACACTGTAATTTAAGTGGTCTTTTGTCACGACCCGCACCCACTGTGAGGGTACGAGCACGTAACAACGCCCAGCCTACGCCGCAGTGTCGACGGTAGAACGCTGTTCTAGGTCACTATCTAACCAACCAATCACGCAATTATATAATGTACTTGTCAATATATCAACTCCGAACGGAGGACAAGTATAGATATAATGTAATCTCAATCACAGTCTAAGCACGATATGATAGCACAGAAGATTATAACTAAGACTAAATAACAGAAATAAAACCAACAACTAAATAATATAATCTCAGACAATCTCAACTACATGTCTCAACTTATATATACAACTCCAGTTCTAAAACATGAAAGCTAAAACAAGACAAACTAGCTAAACTTCCGATCACTCCTGAGTGTCGGAGCCATAGGTAGCTAAGCCATCTCCTGGTCCGTAATATGTAGGGCATGTGTCCTCATGGCAATCATCTGTAAAATTTACAACAGGTCCAGTCAGGACAGGAATGAGTACAACTCATCAAGAAAACCCAAGTAATGACAGGGAACTATAAAGCAGTTATAGGCAGTTTTATTGATGAACATGGTGGTTTATATACAGGTGATGGTATAGAGAAACAGATAAGATACGAGGAAAGTAAGTAACTAAAAGCAAGAGCAGAATAATGGCAATGAAGATTGTAAAATAAATCTAGCTGAACTAGAGTAACATGATAAGTCCAGACAGTAAATGTAAACCAAGTGTAATCCTATGTAAATCCAGTACGGGACGAATCTAATACAAGATGAATCCAGTACAAGACGATTCTAGTCAGTGATCAAGAATCCAGGTGAGACCAGCTATAATCTAAGAGTGTGTTTTAAAATACTGAGATCGACATGTAACGGTTGTAGGTATCAGGCACATCTCTCACTGATCAGACGAGAGACGGCTATGCTTCCAGTAGATTCCAGTTGGGAGATTCCAGATTTGGGGTATGTCTACATGCCTTACTCAATATTTTCCATCCCCGCAATACAAGTGAATCCAGTACAAGACACGAGAATCGAGAGAGTCCAGCCAAACACGATACTAGTAATAATTCCAGAATGATTCCAGTAATAGAGGCCAGACAATATGGTGAGTGTGTCGTATACATGAATCCAGAATATCCATACGTGTGGTATCAGAGAATCACATAAAACTAACTAGAACTGAAGTACAGTAACTGGCAAATAAATGAGAGAACTATCAGAGAATGTACTCGCCTGATACTCTGAAAAGAGTAGTATAATATCAGATGTCTGCACCGGAGTCACAATGTCCTAAATAGAACAGTACAGGTTATAATATTTTTAAGATAAGGTAAATGAATGATACAATGCAAACTACATAATTTTTAGGTCAATCTAGGTCAAAGTCAACTCTAAGTCAAACATGGTCAACTGTCTAGGTCAAAATAGGTCCGAGTCAAACTTGGTCAACTCTAGTCAAGCTAAATCAATATCTAGTCAATCCTGAACCATTGGGTCAATCTTTGGTCAATTCTAGGGTTTTGGGTCAACTCTAGTCATGCTAAACATACCCTCAAGTTATTACCTACCTAGCACTTTACATTACCCATCATCTACTCATACATCACCTATATATATAAAATATTTACTTCATACTCATTTCATGACATCACATCTAAGATACTAAACCTATATGGATCCTTGGATATTCCCATGTGGCAATTTGGATATGCTTACATATAGGCACCTACCCCAAACATTACTAATACAATCCTCTCTAACTAACACCCATATACATATATACATATCTAGGTATTCTCATATATTCCCCCCCTCCCCCACTGATTTCCTCTCTACTTGTTCACCTATTCCCATTGTTGATAAGGGGCTTCCCCTCTCACAACTGATACCTTTGATAAACAATTACTGTTGTACAATTTCCTATACATTGATGCATTAGATTAAGCATAACAAAGCCCCTTTCTTCCAGTCATCTGTTAACATACTAACTTCATGTCACAGGGAATATTTCCCTCACTCACAACTGTTAAACTCAAGCTACTACCTTCCTTCTTAACATAGTTAGCTAACTTGAATGTTCATGGACTCTCCTCTAGCACACAAACAGCACATGGTGATACACACTCATGCCCAAATCATGGCAGCCTACTGCAGGAATGCAATGGCATGCTGCCAATGCATCTACTGCTGCTGTAGTACATTGTCTACAGCCAATGTTGCTGCCACAAGGCAATGCTATAACAAGGCAAGCCATGGCAAGGCTGCCATAGTTGCAAGCTCCTGCTGCTACTATGCATTGCAGGCAATACAATGCAACCTCAAGCTCACTGCTACTCCTCTAACTCCAAATTACCCTTCCTATGGCAGTACAACCAATTGTAAATAAAATATAAGTAAATTAAAATGAGGAAAAAGAAAATATGGGAACCTAAACCAAATCTCAGGGTTAGGTGTGTGTTGACAAATAGGAACTGAATCATGTGTGAAATGTGTGAGGATGTGAAGAGTGGCAGGAAAGTTTGTGTGTGTGTGCTAGTGTGGTATTAGTTCTCAGTTCCTAATAGATAGTGTGTATGTGTCTTGGTGAGGGAGTGAAAGTGAGTACATGTGTGTATAGGGCATGTATGTGTGGGTGTGGATGTGCACTAAAACTCAGGTTTCAGCCCAATATCAGTGATGTGTATGTGACATTATGTGTACAATGGGACAGCCATATGCATCTCAGGTTCTCAGGAACCTGAGAACAATTGACATTTATTTCTATCAGTTAAACTCAGTCCAACACCATTTCGAACATCCAATCCAAGCACACTCGACTGAAATCAATATACCAAATCAATCCCTATAAATCAGTTTACAGAGAACTCACAAACTACATTAGAATTCAGTTAACACAATAACCCAACTCAATTCATACTCAGTTCAAAATCCTGAACCATCTCAGGGTTCAGTTCCCTATCCCATGTTATCAGTGAACATATGTAAGAAAACAGGGAATGGGGGTTCCATTTCAGTCTTCATGTTTCCACAATCTCAGGTTAAACCCACCCATATCAGTCCCAGGTCTAAACTAACCATAGTTAAACTTAACCTTATTGAAATCCTCGACATTAGCATGCACTGAATCATAGTTATCAGAAAAACATGTTCCTATTAACTATCAGTTCATTAATTCCAACAAAAAAAATGACTGAAACATGAAAAGCCCAAATTCGAAAACCAAAAACCCAATGGAACCTAAAACTCGTGTGCAGAGGTGTTACCCACATGTAATCGTGTCAGAGGTGTTATTTCGTGTCCACATGAGTGGACACGAAGTATCCAGATATAGTGAAACATGGTTCAGGTCCTGCCAATGCACAGGCTCGTGCGGCCATTCCTCAGGGGATTGGACACGTCACAGTCCACAAGAGGACACGTGGTCGTGTCCCCACTTAGTCTAGGTATAGTTCTTTGTGTCCAAGTACCTGCACTGAGTCAGGGATGTGTCGTGTCAGTGTTATTAGAGCATATCAGTGGGTCGAATGCACGCGTGTACAGCTCGTATGCGCGGCCAGTGCGGCCAGTGCGAGTCGATTTCCTCCGTGCACACTAAACGAGAACCCATATAAATTTGTAGGTGTCGTGTCAGTCACTAGGAGAACGTGTCCGCCAAATTTTGTGACCTGATTCTCCGTGTCGTGTCCGCAATGGCACACGAGCAGCAGGACAGTGTACGGTGTCCTCGTGCATGCGTGTGTGTCCAATTTTGGACACGAAAAGTGTCAGAAACATGCTCAGTAAGACACAAAATAAATAAAAACATATAAAACAATATTTCCATTCAAATAGTTTTCAAAAACAACATAAAAATTTCCTTTGTGGCATTTCAACAAACACATGAATACAATCATTGATACGTGTCCGATACGGACACCAAACGGACACAAAATCCACCCAAATTTTGGGGACAGCTAGGGGTCTCCTAGATCTAGCCCTAAATGCAAAGAAAACAGAATTTTAAATCAATTTGGAGAGTTTTACCTATAGGTACAAAAAGCATGAAAAAGCTCCAAATGGGAGATTCTTCCTTGCTAGCCAAATGCTCCCAAATTGTCCTAAAGCTGGGATTAAATCCCACAATCAGAAAATAGAAGAGTATTAGGTTCTAATGCAAGAAAGTAGGATTAAAAAGGAATTAAAATGGATTTATGGAGATTTTTGGAAGGGGAAAAAATACCTCTCTTTTCCAATGTGTTGAAAAAAAAGAGGCAAGCCCTAATGAATAAGTGTTTATATAGGGTGGGGATCCCTATATGGTTGGTCACTTAGGGTTTGGTTAGGTTTAGGATGTCAAATCATGGGCCATGGGCCAAGTCACAAGTCATTAAGTCCTTAATTCATAAGTCATTTCATTAAACCATAAACCATGAACTAATTTCACTTAAACTAATCCTCCTAATTCAAAATTAGTTTCTAATGACTAAAAGTAGGTTAACCTAAGTTAGACTAGGGTCACCATGGCTAGGATTAGCTTCTAGGCTTGTCCACTAGGTCTCAACAAGTCAAAGTCAAACTAGAATTTACCAATTCAATAAATCATCAAATAATTCAATAAGTCAAAATGACCAAATTATCCCTAGGCTAAAAATGATAATTAAATCATCCTAATGACATGGTTAGGCTCTAGGTCATGCAGTCTCTAGGGTTTCACTAGTAGCACGTCAAAATCACAAGTCATGACTTAAACCAGTTTTAAATAGTTTAAAAATTATTAAAAATTACCAAAAATCATAATGTAAAACAATATCAATAATTAATAATTATAATTACAAAATTTCAAAATTACCCTCATCTGGAAAACTGGGTGTTACAATCCTACCCCCCTTAGAAAAATTTTGTCCTCGAAATTAAGATGATCGTATCCCTACTAGGTCAAACCTCCAGCAAATCAAGGTCGAAGATAACACGCAACATAGTCCTACTAGTCGTGATTTCACAGTCTCGAACAGGGTAGCTACACTATCTAGCAATCACAACAATATCCTGCAGGTACTAATGGAATCACACAGGAAAGTGGAGAAGAAGAATGAGAAGGACAAACCTGCTAACCCATCACCTGCAGCGTCGGTCTCCTCGACCACCATCATAAAAGCTCCACCCCTTTAGTGCTGATCTACAGGTGGCCTAGTTCCCTCAAAAGGAGGTGCAAAGGGACAATCTATCTTCTGGTGGGCTTCAGACCCACAGGAATAGCAAACCTTCAGCCTCTTCCTACACTACTCCATGATGTGTCCCAACTTCCTGCAGTAGGAACAACTGATCGTCTTCGGGTCCTGACCCCGATACTGATGCTGTACCTGCTGAACCATCACTGGTGCATGGGTCTGGTGAATCTGAACGTGAGGCCTCTTGGCTTGGCCTCCGCTGCTGCTACCACTCTGGAAGTCACGACCCCTCTTCAACTTCAACCCCAGGTCGTCCTCGCTGCCATAGCCCCAGAAAATATCTCTGCAAAGGTAGCGTTCCGGTCGCTCTTAGTCAGCGACCGAACCTCCCTAATCAAAGTCTCGGCAGAACTTCCTCGCCTTCGTCTTCTCAGTCAAGTCATCAATAAATCGGGCCAACCGACAGAACTCCCCGGCGTACTCAGCTACCGTCTGGTTCCCCTGAACCAGACCCTCAAACTGTGCCTCAATGCCTTCCAAGGCCACATCAGGAAAGAACTGCTCCTTGAACAGTTCCTTGAACTGGGCCCAAGTTTGGCCCTCAACTCCCACCCGGGGATCTGTCTGGTACCATGCACGGGCTAAGTCCTGCATCTGACTGCCCGCCGCATCGATATGGAGTCGATCTGGTATCTCCGCCAACCTGAATATCTCTTCGATATGCTCTATCCAGTCGTCTGTATAATGGATGCCCTCTATGCCCAGGAACTCTCTAGGATGCATCTTCTGGAAGTCCTAGATATCCTTCTCCTTCCGGCGAGGCTGCTGCTGCTCCCCCTGAGCAGTCACCATCTCTACAGTAGTACGGATTAGCTGATGTGCCTCGTCAATCCCCTGACTGAAATTGGTAGTCTGTCGCTGCTGCTGCTGTTGATGAGACACCAGAATCCTCTCCACGAAAGAGAATAGATGAGCAGCATCTACCATCCCCGCAGGTGTAGGCTGATGCGGTGGAAGGATCTCGGGAAGCACCGGGCTTTGCCTCCCAGATGGTGGAGGTGCTCCTCCGAAAGCTGCTGAAACACCCACCCCAGCTGGCATGACTGGGGCTGCGGTACCGGGAACTGGCTGCTGAAGGTGAGAGGTGGCAGACCCCTCTGCAGCGTCCTCCGGTCCTGGGCGATGTGATCTCGTCTCAACCATCCTGGAGACACAGATCAAACAACAAATCAATACTGAGATAGAAGCAATAAATCAAGGGAGGACAGTTAATTTCAAGGAAAACAATCAGCAAGATGTATAGATGGTATGAATTGAAACAGAATATTTTCCTAACTGTGATTGAGCGCCTCTCCGTTAAAGCCTATCCCTCAATCCTATCGCAGGCTCACGGCAGTACAACTAAGTCGCCGTACTACCACGATATCGTACTAATGCGACTCTCGACCTGCATGGGCCACCACTAAAAACGTGTCACGACTCGCACCCACTGTGAGGGTACGAGCACGTAACAACGCCCAGCCTACGCAGCAGTGTCAGCGGTAGAAAGCTATTCTAGGTCACTATCTAACCAACCAATTACGCAATTATATAATATACTTGTCAATATATCATCTCCGAACGGAGGACAAGTATAGATATAATGTAATCTCAGTCACAGTCTATGCACGATATGGTAGCACAGAAGATTATAACTAAGACTAAATAACAGAAATAAAACCAACAACTAAATAATATAATCTCAGACAATCTCAACTACATGTCTCAACTTATATATACAACTCCAGTTCTAAAACATGAAAGCTAAAACAAGACAAACTAGCTAAACTCCCGATCACTCCTGAGTGTCGGGGCCATAGATAGCTAAGCCATCTCCTAGTCCGTAATATGTCGGGCATGTGTCCTCAGGGCAATCATCTGTAAAATTTACAACAGGTCCAGTCAGGACAGGAACGAGTACAACTCATCAAGAAAACCCAAGTAATGACAGAGAACTATAAAGCAGTTATAGGCAGTTTTATTGATGAACATGGTGGTTTATATACAGGTGATGGTATAGAGAAACAGATAAGATACGAGGAAAGTAAGTAACTAAAAGCAAGAGCAGAATCATGGCAATGAAGACTGTAAAATAAATCTAGCTGAACTAGAGTAACATGATAAGTCCAAACAGTAAATGTAAACCAAGTGTAATCCTATGTAAATCTAGTACGGGACGAATCTAATACAAGATGAATCCAGTACAAGACGATTCTAGTCAGTGATCAAGAATCCAGGTGAGACCAGCTATAATCTAATAGTGTGCTTTAAAATACTGAGATCGACATGTAACGACTGTAGGTATCAGGCACATCTCTCACTGATCAGGCGAGAGACGGCTATGCTTCCAGTAGATTCCAGTTGGAAGATTCCAGATTTGGGGTATGTCTACATGTCTTACTCAATATTTTCCTGCCCCGCAATATAAGTGAATCCAGTACAAGACACGAGAATCGAGAGAGTCCAGCCAAACACGATACTAGTAATAATTCCAGAATGATTCCAGTAATAGAGGCCAGACAATATGGTGAGTGTGTCACATACATGAATCCAGAATATCCATACATATGGTATCAGAGAATCACATAAAACTAACTAGAACTGAAGTACAGTAACTGGCAAATAAATGAGAGAACTATCAGAGAATGTACTCGCCTGATACTCTGAAAAGAGTAGTATAATATCAGATGTCTGTACCGGAGTCACAATGTCCTAAATAGAACAGTACAGGTTATAATGTTTTTAAGATAAGGTAAATGAATGATACAATGCAAACTACATGATTTTTAGGTCAATCTAGGTCAAAGTCAACTCTAAGTCAAACATGGTCAACTGTCTAGGTCAAACTAGGTCTGAGTCAAACTTGGTCAACTCTAGTCAAGCTAAATCAATATCTAGTCAATCCTGAACCATTGGGTCAATCCTTGGTCAATTCTAGGGTTTTGGGTCAACTCTAGTCATGCTAAACATACCCTCAAGTTATTACCTACCTAGCACTTTACATTACCCATCATCTACTCATACATCACATATATATATAAAATATTTACTTCATACTCATTTCATGACATCACACCTAAGATACTAAACCTATATGGATCCTTGGATATTCCCATGTGGCAATTTGGATATGCTTACATATAGGCACCTACCCCAAACATTACCAATACAAACCTCTCTAACTAACACCCATATACATATATACATATCTAGATATTCTCATATATCCCCCCCTCACTGATTTCCTCTCTACTTGTTCACCTATTTTCATTGTTGATAAGGGGCTTCCCCTCTCACAACTGATACCTTTGGTAACCAATTACTGTTGTACAATTTTCTATACATTGATGCATTAGATTAAGCATAACAAAGCCCCTTTCTTCCAGTCATCTGTTAACATACTAACTTCATGTCACAGGGAATATTTCCCTCACTCACAACTGTTAAACTCAAGCCACTACCTTCCTTCTTAACATAGTTAGCTAACTTGAATGTTCATGGACTCTCCTCTAGCACACAAACAGCACATGGTGATACACACTCATACCCAAATCATGGCAGCCTACTGCAGGAATACAATGGCATACTGCTAATGCATATACTGCTACTACAGTAAATTGCCTGTAGCCAATGTTGCTGCCACAAGGCAATGCCATAACAGGGCAAGCCATGGCAAGGCTGCCACAGTTGCAAGCTCCTGCTGCTAATATGCATTGCAGGCAACGCAATGCAACCTCAAGCTCACTGCTACTCCTCTAACTCCAAATTACCCTTCCTATGGCAGTACAACCAATTGTAAAGAAAATATAAGTAAATTGAAATAAGAAAAAAGGAAATATGGGAACCTAAACCGAATCTTAGGGTTAGGTGTGTGTTGACAAATAGGAACTGAATCATGTGTGAAATGTGTGAGGATGTGAAGAGTGGCAGGAAAGTTTATGTGTGTGTGCTAGTGTGGTATTAGTTCTCAGTTCCTAATAGAGAGAGAGAGTGTGTGTCTTGGTGAGGGAGTGAATGTGAGTACATGTGTGTATAGGGCATGTATGTGTGGGTGTGGATGTGCACTAAAACTCAGGTTTTTAGCCCAATATCAGTGATGTGTATGTGACATTGTGTGTACAATGGAACAGCCATATGCATCTCAGGTTCTCAGGAACCTGAGAACAATTGACATTCATTTCTATCAGTTAAACTCAGTCCAACCCCCATTTCGAACATCCAATCCAAGCACACTCGACTGAAATCAACATACCAAATCAATCCCCATAAATCAGTTTACAGAGAGCTCACAAACTACATGAGAATTCAGTTAACACAATAACCCAACTCAATTCATACTCAGTTCGAAATCCTGAACCATCTCAGGGTTCAGTTCCCTATCCCATATTATCAGTGAACATATGTGAGAAAACAGGGAATGGAGGTTCCATTTCAGTCTTCATGTTTCCATAATCTCAGGTTAAACCCACACATATCAGTCCCAGGTCTAAACTAACCACAGTTAAACTTAACCTTATTGAAATGCTCGACATTAGCATGCACTGAATCATAGTTCTCAGAAAAACAGGTTCCTATTAACTATCATTTCATTAATCCCAACAAAAAAATGACTGAAACATGAAAAGCCCAAATTCGAAAACCAAAAACCCAATGGAACCCAAAACTCGTGTGCAGAGGTGTTACCCACATGTGATCGTGTCAGGGGTGTTATTTCGTATCCACATGAGTGGACACGAAGTGTCCAGATATAGTGAAACATGGTTCAGGTCCTGCCCATGCACAGGCTCATGCGGCCATTCCTCAGGGGATTGGACACGACACAGTCCACAAGAGGACACGTGGTCGTGTCCCCACTTAGTCTAGGTATAGGTCTTTGTGTCCAAGTACCTGCACTGAGTCAGGGATGTGCCGTGTCAGTGTTATTAGAGCGTATCAGTGGGTCGAATGCACGCGTGTATAGCTCGCGCGCGCCGCCAGTGCGAGTCGATTTCCTCCGTGCACACTAAACGAGAACCCGTGCAAATTTATAGGTGTCGTGTCAGTCACTAGGAGAACGTATCCACCGAATTTCGTGACCTGAATCTCCGTGTCGTGTCCGCAATGGCACCCGAGCAGCAGGACAGTACACGGTGTCCTCGTGTGTGTGTGTGTCCAATTTTGGGCACGGAAAGTGTCAGAAATATGCTCAGTAAGACACAAAATAAATAAACACATATAAAACAATATTTCCATTCAAATAGTTTTCAAAAACAACATAAAAATTTCCTTTGTGGCATTTCAACAAACACATGAATACAATCATTGATACGTGTCCGATACGGACACCAAACGGACACGAAATCCACCCAAATTTTGGGGACAGCTAGGGATCTCCTAAATCTAGCCCTAAATGCAAAAAAAAAATAGAATTTTAAATCAATTTGGAGAGTTTTACCTATAGGTGCAAAAAGTATGAAAAAGCTCCAAATGGGGGATTCTTTCTTGCTAGCCAAATGCTCCCAAATTGTCCTAAAGCTGGGATTAAACTCCACAATCAAAAAATAGGAGTATTAGGTTCTAATGCAAGAAACTAGGATTAAAAAGGAATTAAAATGGATTTATGGGAATTTTTGGAAGGGGAAAAAATACCTCTCTTTTCCAATGTGTTGAAATAAAAAAAGAGGCAAGCCCTAATGAATAAGTGTTTATATAGGGTGGGGATCCCTATATGGCTGGTCACTTAGGGTTTGGTTAGGGTTAGGGTGTCAAATCATGGGCCATGGGCCAAGTCACAAGTCATTAAGTCCTTAATTCATAAGTTATTTCATTAAACCATAAACCATGAACTAATTTTACTTAAACTAATCCTCCTAATTCAAAATTAGTTTCTAATGACTAAAAGTAGGTTAACCTAAGTTAGACTAGGGTCACCATGGCTAGGGTTAGCTTCTAGGCTAGTCCACTAGGTCTCAACAAGTCAAAGTCAAACTAGAATTTACCAATTCAATAAATCATCAAATAATTCAATAAGTCAAAATGACCAAATTACCCCTAGGCTAAAAATGATAATTAAATCATCTTAATGACATGGTTAGGCTCTAGGTCATGCAGTCTTTAGGGTTTCACTAGCATCACGTCAATATCACAAGTCATGACTTAAACCAGTTTTTAAATAGTTTAAAAATTATTAAAAATCACCAAAAATTATAATGTAAAACAATATCAATAATTAATAATTATAATTACAAAATTTCAAAATTACCCTCATCTGGAAAACTGGGTGTTACATCTTTCAACACCCTCCTGTATACACAGCCCTGTGACAAAATTTTGCAACCATATTCCCAAATTTGATGCCTCATAATATGTTGTAAACTATGCTAACATGGTAGAAGAAGTTATGAGTGTCTGTTTGACGCTCTTCTAAGATATATCTCCACCAGCCAACAGATAAACATAACATAATGTGGATCTCTTATTGTCTTGGTATCCAACAAAATTGGAGTCGGAATACCTTATGATCTCCAAATTATCCGATCTCCTATAAAGAGCATATAATATTTTCTTCTCTATAAATTGCTTAAGTAACCCATTTGGCTGCTATCCAATGATCCATCTCAGGTTTGCTTAAATATCTGTCTAATATCCCAACTATGTACGCAATATTTTGACGCGTAACACTTAAGCATATATTAAACTGCCTACAACTTATGAACAAGAAATCTATTGCATTTCTTTAGTTTCAAGGCTATTCTTAGGGTACTGATTGAGACTGAACTTGTCTCCTTTAGCGACAAGTGTCACCTAGTTTGTCTTAAGTATTTTAATTGATATACTAATGAGAAAAATATGTCTACTCCCATGAACTTGTGATACACACAATCTTCAATAGTGTTTATTTCAAAACCAAAGGAGATAATCATTTCGTAAAATTGGAGGTACTATTGGTGAGAAGCTTGCTTGAGTTCATAAATGTAAACCATATTCTTTGGGTCGCTCAACTATCACGACCCCCATCCGCATGATCAGGTATGAGTGCATGGATACGTCTAGCCTACGCCACAGCGTCGGCGGAGTTAGCTGTCTAAACCTTGATAGTAATCAAATTATCATGATATCAATCTTTGCTCAATCACAAAACTAGTAAACGAAAAACAAACCTAGCATATCACACGATTACCAATCCACTATCATCTTCTTTTATGTACATCATACATGTCTAATTTCTGGAGACAAATTCGGTAATCATCATTATCAATATTATACATTTGTAACATCAAAACATCTGATACACCCGAATGATTTATTCTAATCTTTTAGAGTCTTCTAGAAACTTTTCGATCCACATGCTATCTTCATGACCTAATATGTCAAAAGTCCTATCAAGACAGAAGCAAAGTACATCCAAACAACATGTCGTACATCCAAACAACATGTCGTACATCCAAACAACATGTCGTACTATACAAAATAAAGCACGAAATAAATGCAAAAAATAAAATGAGATAATATGATACTGAATGCTTTCATGACCATGAAACCTGCAACATGAGAAACTATGAGAATCATAATGAACATAATAAACATGACTAATCACGAGAACACATAATAAACAAGGATTTATGACTTGCAATCTACGTGTTCAGAAGTACTATTTCGATATGTGGGCGGCTGGTCTTTTACTCTGATTGGTACAACTCGAGCATACATGCAGTGTATGTCGAACTATTAGTCAGAAACAGAGGGTTTACCAACATATCTACTTGGTATCTCCGCTTCTCGAGATTTAGAAACAATATTAGTCAATATTCAGATATGATGTGTAGAGCACATATATCTAGAAATTAATATTAGACAATAGTCAGATATGATCCTTATAGTACAGATTGTCAAGACCCACACCCACTGTGAGGGCATGAGTACGTAACAGCGTCCAGCCTACGCCATAGTGTCGACGGTAGAACGCTGTTCTAGGTCACTATCTAAACAACAACTCACATAATTATATAATGTACTTGTCAAAATCTTAACTCCGAACGGAGGATAAGTATAGATATAATAAAATTTCAATCATAGTCTAAGCACGATATGATAACACATAAGTTATAACTAAGACAAAATAACAACATCAAAACCAACTACTAAATAATAATAATCTCAAACAATCTCAAAATAAAATAATATCTCAACTTATTACAATTCAAGTTCTAAAATATGAACTAAACCAAGTCTGCTAGTTAGTCTACCGATCACTCCTGAGTGTCGGGGCCAAAGGTAGCTAAGCCATCTCCTGCTCCCAGGCAAGTAGGACAAATGTCCTCAGGGCAATCATTTGTAATATTTTCAACAGGTCCAGTCAGGACAGGAACGAGTGTAGGATCGTTGAGCACTTCTAGAGGGGGGGTGAATAGAGTGCGTGTGTACAGCGGAAATAAAATCACCAATTAAAAATTAAACTATGGCAATGATGTAAGAGCAGTAAATAAAGATAGGAGAATCAAACTCAGTAATACAGCGATGTATACTGGTATCCCTCTGAGAGGACTAATCCAGTCTCGAGTACTCTTGCTCGATGTTAATCCACTAAAGGCACAAGCTTTAACTGAGTGCTTGCAACTCTTACACCACCGTGCTTGTTGACGAGTGCACGACCAACTCCAACACACACCGTGCTTGGTGACGAGCGCACGACCAGCTCCACAACGAGAATTTGTTGTTGAAACTTGACGACCTCTTTACAACTCTGAATAACCAAAAGACTTCTAAATCAAATCTGATAGTACTGGCTTTTGGCTAAGAGAAGTATAGGTGAGATTTGAAATTTTTAGATCACTAGAAAACACTTGAGATGAATAGAGAAGAGAGTGAAGAATGAATTGATGTTTTGAAATGAAAAGTTCTTCTCTATTTATAGGTGTTTTCACCAACCGAACTCGGGCAGAACTCGAACAGAGTTCGGATGCAAATATCTCGCAAAATAGACGTTGCTCGCAGATTTGGAGGCAACTGAAGTTTGAATACAAACTGACCGAACTCGGTCAGAGTTCGGGCCGAACTCGGGCCGAACTCGGCTAGGAGTTCTGTCAGGAGATATAATAAAATTCTTTTGTAAAAACAGTTTACAAACATGTTTTTGGTAATTTGTAAAATCATTTGAAAAGGAATATTTTCGAAATACATTTTTGAAATATTTGTAATCGAAAATATGAAGGGTAAAAATAGGTTTAGAGAAGGAGAATAATTTTAACCCTAAGCCAGTAATACCATACTTGATTTTACAAGGAAATTCCTAGACTCAATAAAGTGTAAAAATACAGAATAAAAGTAGAAAAGAGTCTTCAGAATTTTTGATGACTTTGACGCTTGGATTTATGCAGTACATCGTCCGTTGAATAAGATTTCATGTATCCTGAAATAGTTAGCAGCATTTTCTATATTTTGTGTATGGACTAAAGTATAAGTTGATTATCGAAATCGGGTGTGACCATGGAATGGGCCAACAATCTCCCCCATTTTGATAATTGACAAACTTGAGTCTATACCAAAATATATTTATAAAAAATAAAACAACATATCAAAATACCTGAAAAAAATTTGTTCTAGCCTTGCATTTGCATTTTGTGATATTTTTGTATACTTATTTTCTCCCCCTTTGTCAAGTAGTAAAATGAATCGGCTCCCCCGTAAATCATGAAGCCAACAATAGAAAAGACAAGACAAAGTGAAAGAAAAAATAGTAATCACAGCATAGATAAGTGAAATGCAATAAACTGAAATATCATAAATTTTCCACTAGAAAGTCAACTAGTACAACTGATAAATGGCTAACTGAAAGGGTTTAGACATGAAAGTAAAAAGTACTACATGAACAGCATCAAAAAAAATAAAACTAAATCCACTATCCTATGGCTGAATCCACATCACATCTCTGCGTCGTCTGCACCGGGAGGATCATGAGGGAAATAGGCAGTGGTCGGGTCGAAGTACTGAAAAGTAGTTTCATCAGTAAAACGAGGACCAGGGAAAGCAGGATGTGAAAGGATAGTGAGTGGATGAACTGGATCATGCACTAGGCTGTAATGGAGATCGGCAATGCTGTTTCTCAGCACCTGGGCCTGAGAGATATGCCGGAACTCGGAGTCTTGATAACGTTGCGTGGATACGGCAACGAAATCATCAAACCGCTGGTAGAAAGCCTGATCGAGTCCAGGGGCAGGGGCCGGAGCAGGAGGAGCATCTGCTGGAGGGGCCTCAGCATCAGCTACTGGGTCAGCAGGAGCAGCACCGGAAGGTTGAGGAAACCGACGAGAGCGAGTCAACTCAACAGGTGGAGAAGAAATAGCACACGTTTCAAGATCAATCTCGAAACGGCGAAAAATACTCGCAAGGTGCATAGGAAAAAACAAGGTTCCTACCTGCATTCTTGCAGTTGAGCATCCAAGACATCATGGTTTTTGGAATGGAGAAAGGAATTCCAAAATGAATGTGATACATAGCAGAGAGTTCCAAAAATGTGACCTCATCGGTAGAGCCTTTCTTCGGAAGAAGGGCCGAGAAAATCATACGATGAAGTTCGTAAAAATTCTGGTTAAGATGTCTAGAAAATATTCTCCGAGGAAGAGGAGTAGGGTGACAAATCAATTCCCTAAAAGAAGCTAAAGTGACATCGGCAGGGAACTGAATATGGTGGATGTCAACAAGAGCATCACCAAGATCAGGAACGTGAAAATATTCACTGATATCGGTGGCACTAAATTCTAGTTCCTGTCCAGCGACGCAGGAATAGAAATTTCCGTTTTGTTGTACTTGCAAATTGCAGTAGAACATACGGACAGCATTGTCGAAAATACTATCTTGGACTTCGAAAAAGTCGCGAAATCCAAGTTGATCAAAAATAGGAGCATATTCAAAGAAGGTTGTAAAGTTGACAAAGGCTCCAGTACAAATACGACGTAAAGAAAAGGAATCAAACCAGAGATTTGAGAAGTCTCTGTCAGGAAACAGAGTGCCATCAAATTCCTCGGGATCTCTAGGTTTGGCTGGACTGAAGAGACTAGCCGGAGTGTAGTCGGATGAGGAGGAAGCACCCTGAGAAGAATTTCCTCGTTGACGCTTCGGAGCCATGAGGAGATGGAGGAAGATCGTCGATGCCTTGCAAAGAAGGAGGAGGAAAGTCTTCTGGAAGGAGGTGGAACTATTTCACGTTTTGGTGTGGAGAAAAAGTGGAAGAGAGGATGAGATTTATAGGTGCTAGGGCCGGCTGTTCGGTTCTGGAGCCATCACAGCGCCGACCGAACTCGGTCCGAATTCGGTCCGAACTCGGTCAGAGTTCGGGCCGAGTTCGGCCATTTGCATTCCCGAGATAGTTAAAGCAGTCAGGTAAGTAAAGATTGTAATAAATGATGTTTGACTGGTTTATTAACTAATTGCTGTTATTTTTAGGTTAACTGTAGGGATTGTCCCAGCTAACGGTGGTTCACCGGGGAACTCTTAAGTACCGCTTCGCTTCGACCGTAGCCGTGGTGACAGACATATCCTTTGTAAGTTTGTCCCCAAAAATAATTTTCATTAGATAATAAATTATCAAGTCATAAATACAGTATTTAATTACCATATGTTTTAAGAATCCGAGAATTCAAGAATGCCGAGCTCACGCCTCAAGATGTTAAAACGGTCTTCAGCCAATGGTTTAGTGAAAATATCTGCTAGTTGATGTTCAGTATCAATAAATTCTAAGCAAATATCCCCGTGTTGTTGATGATCACGTAAAAAATGATGTCTAACTTCTATGTGCTTTGTGCGTGAATGACAGATAGGGTTCTTAGTTAAATTAATTGCACTAGTGTTATCACAATATATAGGAACATTTGTATAGTGCAGATTGTAGTCCTCTAAGGTTTGCTTCATCCACAAAATTTGAGCACAACAACGTCCTGCGGCGATATACTCAGCCTCAGTTGTTGATAATGCTACTGAATTTTGTTTCTTGCTAAACCAAGAGACCAGGGCCTTTCCCAAGAAATGACATGTACCACTGGTACTTTTACGGTCCACTTTGCATCCAGCAAAATCCGCATCCGAGTAACCTATGAGGTCAAAGGATTTGGTTTTGGGATACCATAAGCCAACTGTAGAAGTTCCTTTAAGGTATCGGAAGATACGCTTAACGGCACTAAGATGTGATTCCTTAGGGTTTGCCTGATATCGTGCACATATGCAAATACTAAACATAATATCAGGACGACTAGCAGTTAAATATAATAAACTACCAATCATACCTCGATACTTACGCTGATCAACAGGTTTGCTACTTTCATCAGCATCAAGCTTTGTAGATGTAGCCATAGGAGTCCCAATTGGCTTCACATTCTCGAAGTCGTACTTCTTTAGTATGTCCTTCGTGTACTTGGCTTGGTTGATGAATGTTCCGTTTGAGTGTTGTTTGATTTGCAATCCTAGGAAGAAGTTCAGCTCTCCCATCATGCTCATTTCAAATTCACTCTGCATACACTTGGCAAATTCTTGACATAGTTGTTCATTAGTAGAACCAAAGATGATGTCATCTACATAAATTTGCACTAGAAGTATATCATTATTCATAGATTTAATAAAAAGAGTAGTATCAATCTTGCCTTTTGAAAAACCATTATCAAGTAAGAAGGCGCTTAGGCGTTCATACCAAGCACGAGGTGCTTGTTTGAGTCCATAAAGTGCTTTCTTAAGCTTGAAGACGTGATCAGGTTTTTGAAAATTTTCAAAACCAGGGGGTTGTTTCACAAAAACTTCTTCTTTCAAAAATCCATTTAGAAATGCGCTTTTCACGTCCATTTGAAAAAGTTTGAAATCATTAAAACAAGCAAAAGCGCAAAACATGCGAATGGCTTCTAGTCTAGCAACAGGAGCATAGGTCTCATCATAATCAATTCCTTCTTCTTGATTATAACCTTGTGCAACTAGACGTGCTTTGTTGCGTAGAACTTGACCATCTTCACTAAGTTTATTTCGGAACACCTATTTGGTACCAATTATCGATTGACCAATAGGTTTAGGAACGAGTTCCCAAACTTGGTTTCTCTCAAATTGATTAAGTTCCTCTTGCATAGCAGAAATCCAAAATTCATCAGAAAAAGCCTCATCAATATTCTTAGGTTCTATTTGAGAAATAAATGCTACATTAGCTGCTACTTCAGAATCTCTAAGAGATGAACGAGTACTTACACCTTTGGATACATCACCTATTATGAGAGTTTCTGGATGATCCGGTTTGAATCTTAATGATTCGAATCTTTGGGCTATACCTTTCACAAGGCTCTTCTCAGTTCCTGCATCTTCGGAACTTTTATCAGTTCTTGCCTCTTGGGTAGGATCTTTCTCAGAACTCTTCTTTGTAGGTGCATCTTCATCATCACTGTCGCTAGATCTATGACTATTCAACTCATCAAAGGTAACATTAATACTTTCTTCAACAATCAAAGATCTTTTATTAAAAATTCTATATCCTTTACTCTTAGCAGCATATCCGAGAAATATCCCGTCATCTGCTTTCGAGTCGAACTTACCCAAGTTATCCTTGGTGTTCAGGATGAAACAGCGACAACCAAAAATTTTAAAATAAGATATGTTTTGAATTCTTCCAAACCAAAGCTCATATGGTGTTTTCTTCGATATAGGTCGAATTAACACCCTATTTAAAATATGACAGGCTGTACTAACAGCTTCTGCCCAAAAATATTTAGGAAGATTATGCTGATTAAGCATGACTCTAGCCATTTCGCTTAGAGTACGGTTCTTCTGCTCCACAACACCATTCTGTTGGGGAGTTCTAGGACAAGAAAATTCGTGGTAGTATCCACTATCATCACAAAACTTTTTGAAATCAGTATTTTCGAATTCGCCACCATGATCACTTCGGATACGAGTAATCATGAAGCCTTTTTCGTTTTGAACCTTTTTACAAAATATCTGAAATTCAAAAATTGCATCACTTTTGTTTGATAAAAAGTAAACCCATGTAAAACGAGAGAAATCATCAACAATGACAAAAGCATAGAGTTTACCGCCAAGACTAGCGACTCTACTAGGACCAAATAAATCCATATGAATCAACTGCAAAGGTCTCGAAGTACTTACAGCGTTGATGGATTTAAAAGAAGACCTATGTGCTTTGTTCTTTTCACAGTCAGCACATACCATGTCTCTCTTGAAAGGGATTTCTGGGAGTCCTTTTACCAACTTCTTTGTGTTCAGACGTGAGATAGTATCCATGTTTGCATGTCCTAGTCTCATGTGCCATAGCCAGCTTTCATTTTGATTGGCTACTAGACACCTTCCTGTATTATTAGTATTCTCCAAAAAGAAAACATATATATTGTCTTCTCTAATCCCTTTATATATGGGATCACCAGATGACATATCATATATAGTACATTTATCTTTCACAAAATTGATACCATAACCATTATCTGCCAAATGACTTATGCTCAATAGGTTATGCTTTAATTCGGTTACTAGACAAACATCTTTTATTATTGGATAAGGAGACATACCTACAGTACCATTACCTATAATATCACCTCTCAAGTTATTTCCGAAGGAGACGTATCCTTCTTTCTTCATCGATAGCGTAGCGAATAAAGATGCATCACCAGTCATGTGTCGCGAACATCCGCTATCGAGAATCCACTTGCTTCTAGCATGAGAGGGTTGTGGGTCCACCTACAAGACAAGTAGATGAATCCTTTGGTACCCATTTTCTGAAGGGTCCATTCAGATTAGCCTTAGGTTTCCAAACTAGAGTATGGTTATCAACAAGCTTTCTTGCCATACAATATTGTGATATATGACCGTGTGTACCACAGTATGTGCAAGTCAGTTTAGTGGAATAAACTGTGTTTGCAGGCTTGTTCTGTTTGGAAAACCTATAAGTGAAAGCATAATAGTGTTCGTGTTTCCTTTGTGCTTTCTTGTTTTTAGTCCTTTTTGGTGTATGCTTTGCATTAGGACTAATCTTGGGCTGTGTCACAGGTATTGCCTGTTTGCCCAACTTGATTTCTAACTTTTTAGAAATCGCTACAGACTCTTCGTAGTCATATCAAGGAGTCTTTGTTCAGTTACTAGGTGCAACTTCTTCTCTATGTCATAAAGTTTGTGTATTTTGACATAGTCTTTTTCTTTCTTTTCAATGTTGAGGATAGCCTCTTGATAGTCTACTTTAAGTTTGGCTATCTCTTCCGTGTTACCGGTAGTAGATGTCTCTTTAATGTCTTCAAGTAAATTAGACAATCTAGCTATCTCGGCTGTGTGTGCCTTAATCTCTTTTCGAGATTGCTTATACTTGTCGAGCACAGTTTTGTGATCTTCAAGTAAATCGCTAAAGGCAGTCTCTAGTTCATCAAAAGTAAAATCATCAAACAGAGGATTAGATGATACCTTTTCGAATGCCATAAGACAAACATTTGCATTGCTGCAAGGTCTGTCTTCTTCTTCTGAGTCACTGGCATCACTCTCGTGCCAGATGCTTGTGTTGGCATACTTTCGGCCAGATGTGGATCTTCTGTTTGATCTTGACCGATCATATGGACTGCTCTTCTTGGTAGCTGGACAGTCCTTCTTCATGTGCCCTGATTTCTTGCATCCGAAGCATATAGTCTCGTCTTCGTTGCTTTCTTGGATGTCTTTCTTCTTTTTGCTTGTGAACTTTAGATATTTCTTGAAGTTCTTCACAAGTAAGGCACGTTCATCACCACTTGATGATTCTTCATCTGAGTCATTGCATGTTGATTTTCTTGCTTGAGCTTTGAAGGCGATAGTCTTTTCTTTTGGTGTGGCCACTTCAAAGTCTTGCAAGTCGAGCTCATGAGTCATCAATTTGCCCATCAGTGTTTCTAGAGTCATCGTGGTGAGATCGTTTCCTTCAATGATTGCTGTGGCTTTTGGATTCCAGTTCTTTGTTAGAGCCCTCAGCACTTTCCTGATTTTCTCATGGTTGCTGTAATCTTTACCAAGAGATTGAAGGGGATTAGTTATATCAAGGAAACGAGTAAACATCTGTGTAATTGACTCACCAGGTTTCATTTTAAAAGATTCATATTCCTGAGTCAGTCTACTGATTTTGGATTCCTTGACTTGGGAAGTCCCTTCATGGGTTACCTCAAGGAGTTTCCAAATTTCATGAGACGTCTTGCAGGTAGAAACTCTATTGAACTCGGTTTTGTCAATTGTACAGAATAGTGCATTGATGGCTCGAGCATCAAGACTAGCCTTTGCTTTTTCAGCATCGGTGTACTTGTCATGCGTCTTTTCCATAAGAATACCTTCAACCACTGTAGGTGGTGGTTTCTTATACCCATCAATGACTATTGACCATAAATCAAAATCTAGAGACTTTAAAAAGAAAGTCATACGTGTTTTCCAGTATGTATAGTTTGTTCCATCAAATAGGGGAGGTCTATTTGTGGATTGCCCTTCACCGTTGAATATAGATTTCACGGCTGCCATATATATACTCTCTAGGATATGTTATATAAGAATATAACCTGCTCTGATACCAATTGTAGGATCGTTGAGCACTTCTAGAGGGGGGGTGAATAGAGTGCGTGTGTGCAGCGGAAATAAAATCACCAATTAAAAATTAAACTATGGCAATGATGTAAGAGCAGTAAATAAAGATAGGAGAATCAAACTCAGTAACACAGCGATGTATACTGGTATCCCTCTGAGAGGACTAATCCAGTCTCGAGTACTCTTGCTCGATGTTAATCCACTAAAGGCACAAGCTTTAACTGAGTGCTTGCAACTCTTACACCACCGTGCTTGTTGACGAGTGCACGACCAACTCCAACACACACCGTGCTTGGTGACGAGCGCACGACCAGCTCCACAACGAGAATTTGTTGTTGAAACTTGACGACCTCTTTACAACTCTGAATAACCAAAAGACTTCTAAATCAAATCTGATAGTACTGGCTTTTGGCTAAGAGAAGTATAGGTGAGATTTGAAATTTTTAGATCACTAGAAAACACTTGAGATGAATAGAGAAGAGAGTGAAGAATGAATTGATGTTTTGAAATGAAAAGTTCTTCTCTATTTATAGGTGTTTTCACCAACCGAACTCGGGCAGAACTCGGACAGAGTTCGGATGCAAATATCTCGCAAAATAGACGTTGCTCGCAGATTTGGAGGCAACTGAAGTTTGAATACAAACTGACCGAACTCGGTCAGAGTTCGGGCCGAACTCGGGCCGAACTCGGCTAGGAGTTCTGTCAGGAGATATAATAAAATTCTTTTGTAAAAACAGTTTACAAACATGTTTTTGGTAATTTGTAAAATCATTTGAAAAGGAATATTTTCGAAATACATTTTTGAAATATTTGTAATCGAAAATATGAAGGGTAAAAATAGGTTTAGAGAAGGAGAATAATTTTAACCCTAAGCCAGTAATACCATACTTGATTTTACAAAGAAATTCCTAGACTCAATAAAGTGTAAAAATACAGAATAAAAGTAGAAAAGAGTCTTCAGAATTTTTGATGACTTTGACGCTTGGATTTATGCAGTACATCGTCCGTTGAATAAGATTTCATGTATCCTGAAATAGTTAGCAGCATTTTCTATATTTTGTGTATGGACTAAAGTATAAGTTGATTATCGAAATCGGGTGTGACCATGGAATGGGCCAACAACGAGTACAACTCATCTAGAAAACCCAAGTAAATGACAGAGAACTATAAAATAGTTATAGACAGTTTTATTGATGAACATGGTAGTTTATATTCAGGTGATGGTATAGAGAAACAGTTAAGATACAAGAAAAGTAAGGTAACTAAAACAAGAAAAGAATCATGGTAATGAAGACTGTAAAATAAGATTCTAACTGAACTAGGGTAACATGATAAGTCCAGACAGTAAATGTAAGACAAGTGTAAATCCTATGTAAATCCAGTACGAGACGAATCTAATACAAGATGAATCCAATACAAGATGATTCTAGTCAGTGATCAAGAATCTAGGTGTCACGACCTGCACCCAATGTAGGGGCACGAAAAGTGGGTACGTCCAGCCTACGTCGTAGTGTCGGCGGTAGAACGTTGTCCTAGGTTACTATCTAATCAACAACTCACGTAATTATATAATGTACTTGTCAAATCTCAACTCTGAACGGAGGACAAGTATAGATATAATGAAATCTCAATCACAGTCTAAGCACGATAAGATAACACAAAAGTTTATAACTAAAGACTAAACAACAACAAATATCAACTACTAAATAATAATATCTCAAACAAACTTACATACAAACTCATATCTCAAGTTATTACAATTCAAGTTCTAAAACATGAAAACTAAACCAAGTCTACTAGTTAGTCTCCCGATCACTCCTGAGTGTCGGGGCCAAAGGCAGCTAAGCCATCTCCTGCTCCAAGGCAAGTAGGGAAAATGTCCTCAGGGCAATCATCTGTAATATTTTCAACAGGTCCAGTCAGGACAGGAACGAGTACAACTCATCTAGAAAACCCAAGTAAATGACAGAAAACTATAAAGCAGTTATATACAGTTTTATTGATGAACATGGTAGTTTATATTCAGGTGATGGTATAGAGAAACAGTTAAGATACAAGAAAAGTAAGGTAAGTAAAACAAGAGAAGAATCATGGCAATAAAGACTGTAAAATAGAATCTAGCTGAACTAGAGTAACATGATATAAGTCTAGACAGTATAATATGAGTCAAGTATAATCCCAGTGTGAGTCCAGACAATGTAAATCTAATACCAGATGATTCCAGTACAAGATGAGTCCAGTATAAGTGATCAATAATTCCAAGGTGAGTCCAGCTATATTCTAACAGTGTGCTTTAAAATACCGAGATTGACATGTAAACGGCTATAGGTAATCCGGCACATCACACACTCGGCCGGGTGTGAGATGGCTATTATTCTAATTTGATTCCAGCATTTGGGGTGATTCCAGATTTGGGGTATGTCTAGATGTCTTACTCAAGTATTTCCCTTCCAGTAAGTACAAGTGAATCCAGAATCCGACACGAGAATCGAGATGAGTCCAGCAAAACATTATGATACCAGCAATTATTCCAAAATGATTCTAGAATGATTCCAGTAATAGAAGCCAGACATGATGATACCAACAATAATTCCAGAATGATTCCAGTAATAGAGGCCAGACAATATGCTATGTGTGTCGCATACATGAATCCAGAAATATCCATACGTATTGTAACAGAGAATCACATAAAACTAACTAGAACTGAAGTACAGTAATTGCCAAGTAAATAAGAGAACTATCAGAGAATGTACTCGCCTGATACTTTGAAAGGAGTAGTATAATATCAGATGTCTGCACCGAAGTCACAATATCCTAAATAGAACGGTACATGTTATAATGTGTTTAAAATATGATAAATGAAGTTTACGATGCAATCTACATAATTTCTAAGCTAATCTAGGTCAAAGTCAAACTTGGTCAACTCTGGGTCAAACCAAGTCAACATCTAGTCAAACTAGGTCAACAACAAGGCTATCTTGGTCAACTGGTCAAACTTAGGCTAGCAAGGATCAATTGGTCAATTATTGGTCAAGCTTAGGGTTTTGGTCAAACTTGGTTGATTTGGTCAATACCTTGCTTATCTAGGCTAAACAAGCTAATACAAGACACTAAGTAGTCTATTCACTAATTATCAACAATAACTTATATATATATATATATATATATATATATATATATATATTGAACTAGTATCTACTATCTATATCTACTCTAGCAGATGACTATAACTTATCTCAACAATATTCCTCAAAATCCAAAATATCCACTTCCATTTACCTATTCCCCTACATTATCTATTACCTAGTCTAACTCTTAATACTCAATGCTCAAAACCTGAATCAACCCAACAATTAACAATTACCTTGGTAACACAAGGTAATCCTAACTTTAGCTAACTTAACTAACTAGCTATCTAATATACATTTAACTCTATATAGCATATAACCAAATTTCCTATATGTCATGTCCAATTGAGCATGGACTACTGCACAACACCAAAGCAGCTTCATGCACTCTCCTATCAGCTGTTGCTATATCCTATATTGTTCGAACTGCACATAGTGCATATATCCTATACTATTTGCACAACTAAACTGGCCCTATATTACCTCATGTACAAAGCTGATATTTAATACACTCACAGGTCTCCCTCTCACTCACTGGCCTATCAAGGTAGAGGGAATTCCCCTCTTCAACTATATTTTAGTGCAATATACTGTTTATAGGGCTTCCTGCCTATGCTTCGACCTTGTTACCAAGTCAAGCCTACAACTGATACACCCCTACTATTCTACCTATTGACACTAAACCCTTCCTTAACCACTCATCAACAGATTTTTAAGTCCAATTAGGAATGACCCAAAGTTTGGGACTGATCAACAATGCCTGCACCTAAAAAAATGGGGCTATTAACAATTGATACAGGACTGAACTTAGGAAACTAATGGACTGGACTGAAACATTTATGATATAGATGAAAAAACTGATACATTAAAACAAGAACAAAATGAGGCCAAACAAATGAAATAAGGTGTCACAGAGTCCTAGGTAATATACCATGAAACAAAGGGGTATCAAAGTGTCTAAACAGTATCCAAAAAGTGTCCTAAACAAGTGCCCTAAATAAGTATCAGACATGTGCACAGACAGGTCCTCGTACAAGTGTGTCAGGGTCCATAGGACACGTTATGTCCAATACTTAGGTAGTGTAGGTGTGTCAACCTGTAGACTAGGTGCCCACGTGTCTACTGAGTCCACTAGGTCGAGTCCAAGACGTGTCATGTCGTGATGCGAAGCCCGTATCAGAGAGCGAAAATCCGCGTGGGTGTGGACAGCACAAATCAGTGCGAGGTCGATAACTTCGAGAATACCAAACCAACTTGACCCAAAATTCGTGTGTGTTGTGTCAGACATTAGGCCCATGTGTCTACTAAGTTTCGTCTATTCTAGTGTCGTGTTGTGTCCTGTGTCGAGTCCGAGTCGTAGGGGACAACACGGGCATAGTGCGGTGCCTGGTGCACGCGTGTCACAGAGTCGTGCACATGACACACGACACATGACACGTTGTGTTCGTGTCTAGGGGTAGAGGGGAGCTAGGGCTAGGAGTCTAGGTATCTGTATCGAGTTGGGGTCGTGTCCTCACGTGACACGAAGTGCGTGTCAGAGAGTCAAAAAATCAGTACACTGTATAGTGTTAAACCAGTGCAGCTCATTTTTTGTGTCCGACATGACACAAAATGTTATGAAACTTAGGAGGGGTCCTGACAGTGTCTGCCCCCACCCTCATGCCAAGTGGCACGTGTCCAAGTGGTGTGTGCAGTGAAAAAATAGTAGATGGTAGCAGGGCATGGGTACGGGGCATCGTGGTGAGGTTCGTGTCCAACTTTGGACACAGACACGTGTCTAATCATGCTCAGAGTTATAGTTTTGAAATTCCCATATGTAGGGCTACATAACCATGTAATTATTTTTGAAATTTACTAAAATAATTTCCTATGTGGCATTTCATCGAGCACCCATTTAAATGCACCGATACGTGTCCGATACGGACACAAAATGGACACGATTTCCTACCAAACTTGGGCTACACCTAGGGGGACCCTAAATGAATGCATCTATGGGAAAAAATTAAGAATTTATTAGGGTTTGTAGGGTTTTACCTTTTGAGAGTTCAAACTCAATGTAAAGAGCCTCAACTTGACGTCTTCATCGATTGCTATGGTTCAAACATCCTCAAACCTTGCTAGCAAGCACCCACAAGTCTTCTCTACTGTTGGGAATGATGATGCAATTGATTTGACTCAATTTGGGCTTAATTTGGATTGATTGGGAGAAGTTTAGGGAAGAACAAAGTAGGGTTCTTCTAGGTTTTTAAAAAAAGGCAAGGGCTTCTTAGTGTGACACTTATAGGAGGGGGCTTGTATGGCTGGCCACTAGATGAATTAGGGTTAGGTTTAGGTGTAGATGAGTGGCTAGGGCTTGTCCACCCAATTCCAAGCCTTCCTATTGGTTCAAGGCTTTCATTTTCACAAATATCCTAAGAAAAATATCCTACTACAATAATATCTAGATATTACTAACCTTAGCACTTAGTAGGAATGTTCTAACCATGATTCTAACCTTAAGACTAATCTAGGTTAGGTTAAACTTCTAGGTTAAGGCTTAACTAAAAGATTAGCACAATATTTAATTAATCAAAATTATAATTTCACAAAATAGTCAAAATGACCAAAATATCCCTAGGCTAAAAAGTTGTAATTAGTCATCCTAATCTCATGACTAGGCTCTAGGTCAGACAGTCTCTCGGGTTTCACTAGCAGCACGTCAAAATCATAAGTCATGACTTAAAACAATTTTAAATTGATTAAAAATTACCAAAATTCATAATGTGACATAAATATCAATAAATAATAATTATAATTACAAAAGTTCAAAATTACCCTCATTTGAAAAAGTGGGTTTTACAAGTCTACCCCCCTTAGAAGAATTTTGTCCTCGAAATTAAGATGATCGTACCCGTACTAGGCCAAACTCCCAATCAAATCAGGATCAAGAAAACTACATCTAAAATATTTAAATTATGGTCCTACTGGTCGTGATATCACGATCTTGATCAGGGTCATTATACTATCTATCACATCACAAAACATCCTGACAGGTACTAATAGAATCATACAACAAGATGGAAAGAAGAACAGGAAAGACAGACCTGTTAACCCGTCACCCGTAGCGTCGGTCTACTCGATTGTCAGCGCAAAAGCCCTGCCCCTCGGGGGTATATCCCTCTGGTGGTACGGGGTACGGTGTGCGCTACAGGTGGCCTAGCTCCCTCTATCTAATCTATGATACTCAAGTAATATCCACACTGATATTCCATTCCATTATACTAGGGCACCATCTATATGGTATCTATTCTGCAATCTGATAATCATACCCGTCTATCCAGAACCATATTACCAGAATCCTCGTCACACCAGTAAGTATGGCTGCGATAATCCATAGAGTTCGCAACTAATGTACATACCTCTAGAATCATGGTATTTAAAATTTTTGTATTGCTGCTAGCTTGGCTGCGAAAACTTTAAAATTCCACACCCGAGAAATACATCCAAAATTAGACTCTATCTCATTGCCAAACCAGCTAATATGGCTGTAGAAAACTCTAGATTCCATGACTGAGGCAACCTAGCCCATAATGTTATCTTTGTAGAAATTCAAGTCAATAATGAATACTAAGAATCAAATTCAACGATGAACAAAGAAGTAGACAGAAACTGTCGAAATCGAATTTTGAGATAGTTTATAATGAGATTCTCAAGGGTCATCCCAGGAATCTTCTCAAGTAGTCCTAACTGTGATTGAGTAACTCTCTGCTAAAGCCTATTCCTTAGTTCCTATCGCAGGCGCGCAGCAGTACAGCTAACCGTTGCACTACCATGACATCGCACTAATGCGACTCTCGACCTGCATGGGCCACCACTAAAAATGTGTCACGACCCGCACCCAGTGTAGGGCACGAGAAGTGGGTACGTCCAGCCTATGCCGCAGTGTCGGTAGTAGAACGTTGTCCTAGGTTACTATCTAATCAACAACTCACGCAATTATATAATGTACTTGTCAAATCTCAACTCTGAACGGAGGACAAGTATAGATATAATAAAATCTCAATCACAGTTTAAGCACGATAAGATAACACAGAAGTTTATAACTAAAGACTAAACAACAACAAATATCAACTACTAAATAATAATATCTCAAACAAATTCACATACAAACTCATATCTCAAGTTATTACAATTCAAGTTCTAAAACATGAAAACTAAACCAAGTCTACTAGCTAGTCTCCCGATCACTCCCGAGTGTCGGAGCTAAAGGTAGCTAAGCCATCTCCTACTCCAAGGCAAGTAGGGCAAATGTCCTCAGGACAATCATCTGTAATATTTTCAACAGGTCTAGTCAGGACAAGAACGAGTACAACTCATCTAGAAAACTCAAGTAAATGACAGAGAACTATAAAGCAGTTATAGACAGTTTTATTGATGAACATGGTAGTTTATATTCAGGTGATGGTATAGAGAAACAGTTAAGATACAAGAAAAGTAAGGTAAGTAAAACAAGAGAAGAATCATGGCAATAAAGACTGTAAAATAGAATCTAGCTGAACTAGAGTAACATGATATAAGTCCAGACAGTATAATATGAGTCAAGTATAATCCCAGTGTGAGTCCAGACAATGTAAATCTAATACCAGATGATTCCAGTACAAGATGAGTCCAGTATAAGTGAGCAATGATTCCAAGGTGAGTCCAGCTATATTCTAACAGTACGTTTTAAAATACCGAGATCGACATGTAAACGACTATAGGTAATCCGGTACATCACACACCCGACCGGGTGTGAGATGGCTATCATTCCAGTTTGATTCCAGCATTTGGGGTGATTCCAGATTTGGGGTATGTCTACATGTCTTATTCAAGTATTTTTCCTTCCAGCAAGTAAAAGTGAATCCAGAATCTGACACGAAAATCGAGATGAGTCCAGCCAAACATGATGATACCTGCAATGATTCCAAAATGATTCCAATAATAGAAGCCAGACATGATGATACCAACAATGATTCCAGTAATAGAGGCCAGACAATATGGTATGTGTGTCACATATATGAATCCATAAATATCCATACGTATTGTAACAGAGAATCACATAAAACTAACTAGAACTGAATTACAGTAATTGCCAAGTAAATGAGAGAACTATCAGAGAATGTACTCGCTTGATACTCTGAAAAGAGTAGTATAATATCAGATGTCTGCACCGGAGTCACAATATCCTAAATAGAGCGATACAGGTTGCAATGTGTTTAAAATATGATAAATAAAGTTTACGATACAATCTACATAATTTCTAAGCCAATCTAGGTCAAAGTCAAACTTGGTCAACTCTGGGTCAAACCAAGTCAACATCTAGTCAAACTAGGTCAACAACAAGGCTATCTTGGTCAACTGGTCAAACTTAGGCTAGCAAGGGTCAATTGGTCAACTATTGGTCAACCTTAGGGTTTTGGTCAAACTTGGTCGATTTGGTCAATACCTTGCTTATCTAGGCTAGACTAGCTAATACAAGACACTAAGTAGCCTATTCACTAATTATCAATAATAACTTATATATATATTGAACTAGTATCTACTATCTATATCTACTCTAGCAGATGACTATAACTTATCTCAACAATATTCCTCAAAATCCAAAATACCCAATTCCTTTTACCTATTCCCCTACTTTATCTATTACCTAGTCTAACTCTTGATACTCAATGCTCAATATCTGAATCAACCCAACAATTAACAATTACCTTGGTAACACAAGGTAATCCTAACTTTAGCTAACTTAACTAACTAGCTATCTAATATACATTTAACTCTATATCGCATATAACCAAATTTCCTATATGTTATGTCCAATTGAGCATGGACTACTGCACAAAACCAAAGCAGCTTCATGCACTCTCCTATCAACTGTTGCTATATCCTATGTTGTTCTAACTTCACATAGTACATATATCCTATACTATTTGCACAACTAAACTGGCCCTATATTACCTCATGTACAAAGCTGATGTTTAATACACTCACAGGTCTCCCTCTCACTCACTGGCCTATCAAGGTAGAGGGAATTCCCCTCTCCAACTCTATTTCAGCGCAATATACTGCTTATAGGGCTTCCTGCATATGCTTCGACCTTGTTACCAAGTCAAGCCTACAATTGATACACCCCTACTATTCTACCTATTGACACTAAACCCTTCTTTAACCACTCATCAACAGATTTTTAAGTCCAATTAGGACTGACCCAAAGTTTGGGACTGATCAACAATGCCTGCACCTAAAAAAGGGGCTGTTAACAATTGATAGAGGACTGAACTTAGGAAACTAATGGACAGGACTGAAACATTTGAGATGTAGATGAGAAAACTGATACATTAAAACTAGAACAAAATGAGGCCAAATAAAATAAGGTATCACAGAGTCCTAGGTAATATAGCATGAAACAAAGTGGTGTCAAAGTGTCTAAACAGTATCCAAAAAGTGTCCTAAACAAGTGTCCTAAATAAGTATCAGACCTGTGCACAGACAGGTCCTCGTGCAAGTGTGTCGGGGTCCATAGGACACGTTGTGTCCAACACTTAGGTCGTGTAGGTGTGTCAACCTGTAGACTACGTGTCCACGTGTCTACTGAGTCCACTAGGTCGAGTCCAAGATGTGTCGTGTCGTGATGCGAAGCCCGTAGCAGAGAGTGAAAATCTGTGTGGATGTGGACAACACAAATCAGTACGAGGTCGATAACTTCAAAAATACCAAACCAACTCGACCCAAACTTCGTGTGTGTCATGTCAGACATTAGGCCCACGTGTCTACTGAGTTTCGTCCGTTCTAGTGTCGTGTCGTGTCCTGTGTCGAGCCCGAGTAGCAGGGGACAGCACGGGCACAGTGCGGTGCCTCGTGCACGCGTGTCACAGAGTCGTGCGCATGACGCACGATACATGACACGTCGTGCTCGTGTCTCGGTTAGAGGGGGACTAGGGCTAGGAGTTTAGGTATCTTTATCGAGTCGCGGTCGTGTCCTCGCGTGACACGAAGTGTGTGTCAGAGAGTCAAAAAATTAGTGCACTGTGTAGTGTTAAACCAGTACAGCTCATTTTTCGTGTCCGATACGACACAAAATGTCATAAAACTTTAGGAGGGTCCTGACAGTGTCTGCCCCCACCCTCGTGCCAAGTGGCACGTGTCCAAGTGGTGTGTGCAGTGAGAAAACAGTGGGTGGTAGCAGGGCATGGGTACGGGGCATCGTAGTGAGGTTTGTGTCCAACTTTGGATACGAACACGTGTCCAATCATGCTCAGAGTTATAGTTTTGAAATCCCTATATGTAGGGCTACACAACCATGTAATTAGTTTTGAAATTTACTAAAATAATTTCCTATGTGGTATTTTATCGAATACCCATTTAAATGCACCAATACGTGTCCGATACGGACATGAAATGGACACGATTTCCTATCAAACTTGGGCTACACCTAGGGAGACCCTAAATGAATGCATCTATGGAAAGAAATCAGGAATTTATTAGGGTTTTACCTATTGAGAGTTCAAACTCAATGTAAAGAGCCTCGACTTGACGTCTTCCTCGATTGCTATGGTTTAAACGTCCTCAAACCTTGCTAGCAAGCACTCACAAGTCTCCTCTACTGCTGGGGATAATGATGCAATTGATTTGACTCAATTTGGGCTTAATTTGGATTAATTGGGAGAAGTTTAGGGCAGAACAAAGTAGGGTTCTTCTAGGTTTTTAAAAAGAGGCAAGGGCTTCTTAGTGTGACACTTATAGGGGGGCTTGTATGGCTGGCCACTAGATGAATTAGGGTTAGGTTTAGGTGTAGATGAGTGGCTAGGGCTTGTCCACCCAATTCCAAGCCTTTCTATTGGTTCAAGGCTTTCTTTTTCACAAATATCCGAAGGAAAATATCCTACTGCAATAATATCTAGATATTACTAACCTTGGCACTTAGTAGGAATGTTCTAACCATGATTCTAACCTCAAGACTAATCTAGGTTAGGTTAAATTCTAGGTTAAGGCTTAACTAAAAGATTAGCACAATATTTAATTAATCAAAATTATAATTTCACAAAATTGTCAAAATGACCAAAATACCCCTAGGCTAAAAAGTTGTAATTAGTCATCCTAATCACATGACTATGCTCTAGGTCAGACAGTCTATCGGGTTTCACTAGCAGCACATCAAAATCACAAGTCATAACTTAAAATAATTTTAAATTGATTAAAAATCACCAAAATTCATAATGTGACATAAATATCAATAAATAATAATTATAATTACAAAAGTTCAAAATTACCCTCATTTGGAAAACTGGGTGTTACACCAGGTGAGACCAGCTATATTCTAACAGTGTGTTTTAAAATACCGAGATCGACATGTAAACGGCTGTAGGTATCAGGCACATCGCACACTCGGCCAAGTGTGGGATGGCTATGCTTCCAATAGATTCCAGTTTGTAGATTCCAGATTTGGGGTATGTCTACATGTCTTACTCAATATTTCTCCGTCCCGTAATACAAGTGAATCCAAAATTCGATACGAGAATCGAGATGAGTCCAGCCAAACATGATGATACCAGCAATGATTCCAGAATGATTCCAGTAATAGAAGCCAAACATGATGAGACCATCAATGATTTCAGTAATAGAGGCCAGACAAGATGGTATGTGTGTTGCATACATGAATCCAGAAATATCCATACGTGTTGTAACAGAGAATCACATAAAACTAACTATAACTGAAGTACAATAATTGACAAGTAAATGAGAGAACTATTAGAGAATGTACTCGCCTGATACTCTGAAAAGAGTAGTGTAATATCAGATGTCCGCACCGGAGTCACAATGTCCTAAATAGAGCAGTATGGGTTATGACATGTCCAGAATGGTACATTAGAATATTACAATGCAATCTACATGATTTCTAGATCAAAGTCAAGCTTTGGTCAACCCTGGTCAAATACACTTGTCAACTAGGTCAATCCTAGTCCAGTCAAGTCTCACTAGGCTTAACCAAGCCTAGGCTAGCACTCACACACAATCACAAGGAAATATGAACCACAACAATGCATAATATAAAATAGATACTATATGAATACATACATTACATACATTATCGCATTACATTACATTTATGCTTGCATTCGTGTATTCATTTATGCATAGTCCTATACAAACATTTCATTCATGTTATCATCATTCACATAGCTACACTCATATATAGAGGATATATATATATATATATATATATATATATATATATATATATATATATATATATATATATATATATATATATATATATATATAGATCATGTTAACACATACATGTATAGAGAGGGGTGTGTTAGTGTCAACATGTAATGTAGTGATGGTGTAGACATGCATATAGAAAGGGTTAATGTGTGTGAGTATGTATAGATGAGTGTGTGTGTACATGTATATAGATTCCTGTGTGTGTGTGTGACAGTAAAGGGGTGTTCTCAGATTTGTGAATGTGCCTGTGTGTATGTGTGAGTTCATGTGTGAGTGAGTGACTCTATGTGTGTGTATGGATATCGGGAATTTGTGTGTGTATGAGGTAGCAGTAGCTATAGGGTCTCGGGTTCATGTGTATACCTGTGTGCGTGCATACCCTAAATCAGTGTATATAGATTACACATAGGTTAGGGAACATGCTAGTGACATTTCAAGGTTTGTGTGTGTGTACACATGAGAAATTAGTGCAACAGTTAAGTGCACATGTATTCTCAGGTTTTAGTGTAATGTGTGTGTGTCAATGTGTTCTCAGTTCATTGGGTACATGTGTATAAGCGGGTGTATAGGGAAATCAGTGCATCAGTAGGTAGTATAGGTTCTCCGTCTTGCACATATGTGTGTGTGTAGATGTAGGGTGTCAGGTCAGTGTACATAGATGTGTGTGTGTGTAATATCAGGATTCAATGTGTGTATGATTTTAGAATTTTAGTGTAAACATGAATTCGATTTCCAGTTTTCAGTTTTGACAGTCCAATAGTATTTCGAACCCATAAATCCCTATGCCAACATGAATCATAACATATAACTTAAACTAAGACATGACATAGGATTAAACCTTGTAAATTTATCATCCTTAAATCAGTCAAACACATTTCAATTCTCAGAAAATCAGTATACTGAAATCATGGTATCAGGAATTGGGGGAAACCTGATTTTTGAATTCAAAATACAATTAATAATCAAATTAATTGGTTGGTAATTAACGTGTTACACGTGAAGGTGTCCTACGAGTGTCATGGTGTCCAAAAACTAGACACAAATGTGTCCAAAATAGTTCCACACGCGAGTACTGAAACCGTGCACTGACAGTGTGGTACGCGCGTGTCATGGGTTCGTACACACGACACGAGTCGAATCATGACACATGCTCGTGTCCCCATGTTCGCCCAACATAGGGCAATACGTTCGTGTCCCTGACATGTCACCACGACGTGTCTACGAGGGACACGAAGCCCGTATCAGCAGGATGAGACACGCGTGAACACGTGCACACGCGATTTCTCCCTCGATACAAAACCATGTTGCGTGAAATTTCTTGGGTGTCGTGTCAGACATATGCTCCGTGTGTCCAAGAAATTTCGTGTCCAATAGTATCGTGTACAGTGTGTACGACACCCCGAACAGCAGGGCATCGAGCACACTGCTTGTGTTACGTGTCCGTGTCAGATTTTGACATGAAAAGGACACAGAGGTCGACTCCATCCACATGAAAATCATAACATACATATAGATCAACATTTCCATTTAATTACTTTTCAAAAACAGCAAAATAAAATCCATTGAGGCATTCTATCAAACACCTAGGACTAGGTTATGATACGTATCCGATACAGACACGAAATTAATACAAAATTACACAAATCATGCACCACAGCTAGGGGATACCTAGATCTAGGCTAATATACAAAGAAATTAGAATTAAAATATAGTTTAAAGTGTTTACCTATAGAGTGTCAATGACAAGGAAAAAGCCCCAAATAGAATGATTCTCCTTGCAAGCCAATAGCTCCAAATTGAAACAAAATTGAGATTTCTTTCCATGAACAGAAAATAGAGTAGGATTAGACTCTAATGCAAGAAACTAGAGTCAAAAAGGAATTAAAATAGAATAGTTATGGATTGGGGAAGAATGACCAATACCTTTCTTTTCCAAAAGTTGATTTGATACAAAAGAGGCAAGAAGAATAGGAAGAGAGATTATATAGTGGGGGATCCCTATGTGGCCAGCGAATAAAGGATAAAATTAGGGTTAGAATTATGACTAATGGGCTTGGGCCAAGTTTCAATGGTAAAGGAAATCACTCCTTAAGTCAAAAGTCCATGAACCTAATCATTTATTCTCCTATATGAACTTGATTCTAAATGACTTAACTTAGGTTGACTTAAGTTAGACTAGGGTCCCACCATGCTATTTAAGTTACCAAAGCTAGAGTCAACATCTAGGTTACTCTCTTAAGTCACAACTAGTAAAAGTCAAAATTAACAACCATCAATCCAATAATTAATCAAATAATTCCAATAAGTCAAAATGACCAAATTACCCCTAGGCTAAAAATGATAAATAAATATTCCAATCACATGGTTGGGCTCTAGGTCAGACAGTCCCTAGGGTTTCACTAGCAGCACATCAAAATCACAAGTCATGGTTTTTTTAAATAGTTTTAAAATGATTAAAAATCACCAAAAATCATAATGTGATATAAATATCGATAAATAAATAATTATAATTACAAAAGTTCAAAATTACCCTTATTTGGAAAACTGGGTGTTACAAGTCTACCCCCTTAGAAGAATTTTGTTCTCGAAATTAAGATAATCGTACTCCTTTTAGGTTAAACCCCCAACAATCAAGGTCAAGAAAACTACATCTAAAACATGTAAATTGTGGTCCTACTGGTCGTGATATCACGATCTTGATCAGGGTCACTATACTATCTATCACAGCATAAAACATCCTGACAGGTACTAATGGAATCACACAATAAGATGGAAAGAAGAACAAGAAAGACAGACATGCTAACCCGTCACCCGTAGCGTCGGTCTACTCGACTGTCAGCGCAAAAGCTCCACCCCTCTGGGGTATATTCCTCTGATGGTGGGGGGCATGGTGCTGTGCTACAGGTGGCCTAACTCCCTCTATCTAATCCATGACACTCAAGTAACATCTATACTGATATTCCATTCCATCATACTAGGGCACCATCTATATGGTATCTATTCTAAAATCTGATAATCATACCCGTCTATCCATAACCATGTTACCAGAATCCTCGTTATGCCAGTAAGTACAACAACGATAATATATAGAGTCCGTAAGTAAGGTACATACCTCTAGAATCATGGTATTTAAATTTTTTGCATTGCCGCTAGCTTGGTTACAAAAACTTTAAATTCCCACACCCAAGAAATACATCCAAAATCAGACTCTATCTCATCGCCAAACTAGCTAATATGGCTGTAGAAGACTCTAGATTCCATGACTGAGGCAACCTAGCCCATAATGTTATCTTGGTAGAAAATTAAGTCAATAGTGAATACCAAGAATCAAAATCAACGATGAACAAGAAAGTAGACAGAAAATGTCGGAATCGAATTTCGAGATAGTTCATAATGAGATTCTCAAGGGTCATCCCAGGAATCTTCTCAAGTAGTCCTAACTGTGATTGAGTAACCTCTTTGCTAAAGCCTATTCCTTAGTTCCTATCGCAGGCGCGTAGCAGTACAACTAATCGTTGTACTACCACGACATCGTACTAATGCGACTCTCGACCTGCATGGACTACCAATAAAAACGTGTCACGACCCGCACCCACTGTGAGGGTACGAGTACGTAACAGCGCCCAGCCTACGCCGTAGTGTCGGCGGTAGAACGCTGTTCTAGGTCACTATCTAAATAATAACTCACACAATTATATAATGTACTTGTCAAAATTTTAACTTCGAACAGAGGACAAGTATAGATATAATAAAATCTCAATCACAGTCTAAGCACGATAAGATAACACAAAAGTTTATAACTAAAGACTAAACAACAACAAATATCAACTACTAAATAATAATATCTCAAACAAACTTATATCTCAAGTTATTACAATTTAAGTTATAAAACATGAAAACTAAACCAAGTCTACCAGCTAGTCTCCCGATCACTCCTGAGTGTCGGGGCCAAAGGTAGCTAAGCCATCTCCTGCTCCAAGGTAAGTAGGGCAAATGTCCTCAGGGCAATCATCTGTAATATTTTCAACAGGTCCAGTCAGGACAGGAACGAGTACAACTCATCTAAAAAACCCAAGTAAATGACAGAAAACTATAAAGCAGTTATAGACAGTTTTATTGATGAATATGGTAGTTTATATTCAGGTGATGGTATAGAGAAACCATTAAGATACAAAGAAAGTAAGGTAACTAAAATAAGAAAAGAATCATGGCAATAAAGACTGTAAAATACGATTCTAACTGAACTAGAGTAACATGATAAGTCCAAACAGTAAATATAAGACAAGTGTAAATCCTATGTAAATCCAGTACGACACGAATCTAATACAAGATGAATCCAGTACAAGATAATTCTAGTCAGTGATCAAGAATCCAGGTGAGACCAGCTATATTCTAACAGTATATTTTAAAATACAGAGATCGACATGTAAACGGCTGTAGGTATCAGGCACATCGTACACTCAGCCAAGTGTGGGATGGCTATGCTTCCAATATATTTCTGTTTGGAGATTCCAAATTTGGGGTATGTCTACATGTCTTACTCAATATTTTCTCGCCCCGCAATACAAGTGAATCTAGAATTCGATACGAGAATCGAGATGAGTCCAGCCAAACATGATGATACCAACAATGATTCCAGAGTGATTCCAGTAATAGAAGCCAAATATGATGATACCAGCAATGATTCCAATAATAGAGGCCAGACAAGATGGTATGTGTGTCGCATACATGAATCCAGAAATATCCATACGTATTATAACAGAGAATCACATAAAACTAACTAGAACTGAAGTACAGTAATTAACAAGTAAATGAGAGAATTATCAGAGAATGTACTCGCCTGATACTCTGAAAAGAGTAGTGTAATATCAGATGTCCGCACCGGAGTCACAATGTCCTAAATAGAGAAGTATGGGTTATGACATGTCCAAAATGGTAAATTAGAACATTACAATGCAATCTACATGATTTCTAGGTCAAAGTCAAACTTTGGTCAACCCTGGTCAAATACACTAGTCAACTAGGTCAATCATAGTCCAGTCAAGTCTCACTAGGCCTAACCAAGCCTAGGCTAGAACTCACACACAATTGTAGAAGCATGGAAAAGAACAATAATTCTTATGTGGCCCAGAATCAACATGAAACTCCATGCGGCTCAGTATTTGGGGAGTTTCATGTGGCTCAAAATTTCTGGGAGCTTGATACGGCTCTGAAACCTTCATACGGCTCAGAAAGCTCCATACGACCTTATACGGTTCAAAAGTCTGCATGTACAGCTGGCCATACAGCTGGCCATTATTACTCTGATAATAAAATGACAGCTCTGACAGAAATGATGGCTCTGACATCAAGATGAGACGCGACATGCTCCTAAAAAGGCAAAAAAATCTTCATAATATCTGACACAGTTCACAAATTCCAAAAGAAGTTCTTTATGCGGTCGCCTGTGCGACCTTCATGCGGCCCGGACATGGAGACCACTCCCATACGGCTCGGCCATGAGACCACTCTCATGCGGCCCGGTCATGAGACCACTCTCATGTGGCTCAGTCATGGGGACCACTCTCATGCGGCTCAGTCATGAGGCTACCCTTATACGGCCCGGCCATGAGACACTCTTCATGCGGCTCAGTTGTGGGACAGTCCCTCATGTGGCTCAGCCAGGACGTATCATTTATGCGACTCACCATAAGAGTATCAGTTGAGACACGTGGCAGGAGTTGACCGAGTCTTAACAATTCAGATTTATTGTAACCAACAGATCATAACAGTTCAGATTTATTGTAACAAACAGATTAAGATTAATCTTAACCAATCCCCAACTGCCCACTTCTCAAGGCGCAGTTACGAGGATGTAGCCTAAAATTAGCCATGTAGCTGTACACCCCACTCATCACAAATTCCTATAAATAGCATGGGATTATCCCTTTGCAGACAGATAGAGAGCAAGACAGAGCAAAAGATACAAAAATAGAAAGCATTTCTTCGCCGGAGCCAAGGTTGCGTTCGATCGTCCAAGAAGTAAGACAGAGTTGATAGCACTTTCCCGAGCCTCTACCGTCACCCTCCAGAATCCAAATTAAACAATTGTACTTAGATTGCTTTTCATAGGTTTTGTTTCTAGGCTCTGTTTTGTACAAGCGAGTTTGTAATTGTGAATCAAAGTTCAGTCCTCCCATAAAACTGTTCTGTTCTTAGATAATCAATGGCAAACACGATGGCGACTCTGCTGGGGACTAACTTCTCCACTGCTGAGAAGTTGGTGATACAATCGGATGCAGCCAAACTTGGCTCCACACAACAGACGCTGGTTGTTTGCTTCGACCAGCAAGCATTTGAAGAGATGCTCTCCGAGGGGAGCGCTAGCCCGGCCCAGAAGCGAGCCGGCACGAAGAAGGCCCGCAGGTCGTGGAGGCCTAAAACCGTTGCTCCTCTCCAAGATCTGGAAGAAGTGTTCTCTGCTGCCCAAGATGGCGGAGAAGACTCACATGCGGCCCCACTTCAGGCCGCAGAGAACCCTGCTGTCCCCAAGTCCAGCAAAGAAAAGTACTACAATGCTGGACTTGCAGGGGCAAATGGAAACTCTATACGGTCCAAAAAAAGGCTGCATAAGGATGCCAGCCGCATGCAGAAAGCTTATGCGGCCACCAATCCCAGCCGCATGGAGAAGGCTCATGCGGCCGCCAAATCTAGCCGCATACAGAAGGATCATGCGGCCACGAAATCCAGCCGCATGCAGAAGGATCATACGGCCACGAACTCTAGCTGCATACAGAAGGCTCATGCGGCCTCCAATCCCGGCCGCATACAGACTGCTCATGCGACCACTTATCCCAGCTGCTGGATGAATGCTTATGCGGCTACCAAGCCCAGCCGCAGGAAGATGGCTTATGCGGCATCCAATCCCAGCCGCAGACCATCCGTCCTATGCGGCTCGACTTCAGTCTTCGACCGCCTCTCATGCGGTCATGACCTTAAAAGCTCCAATGAGGATGTGCCAGACTCTGTGCGGCATAGCTTGGACTCTTCCTACTATGCACCCTCGGGTGCTAGAGCGAAGAAGTCTAGGACAGCACGGGCTCGTCGAGCTCAGTTAGCTGTCCCAACTTCTGACCATCAGGGAGTCCTGCTAACTGTTATGCGGGCCTTTGATGGAAAGTTATACAAAACCACCCGTGTCCAGCCCCCGGCGGCCAACGGACAAAGTGGTTCTCAAGAGTCTCCCAACAATGATCAAGGGCAAGTACTTTTACTAGTCCCGTATCAGGGAGCAAACATGATGCTAACGCACTCGTATGCTCGGGACTCCTAGGCCCACAAAACGAGCGTAAAGGTTGCTCGAGATGTACTTGACTTGCGTGATGTGATCCTTCACAAGCGCAAGGAAAGAGAGGAAACCTTGGTGTACAGAGAGTTCTTCCTTGGACATCACTGCACTCAAGTCATTGTCAACTGCTGCTGCAACAAGACAGCAGTACAAGAGGACCGCCAGTCCATTTTCCAACGACTGCAGCAGCCAGGACCGGTCCTAGAACAAAGCTCGGAAGACGAGGCGCTTTCTTTTGCCTCCTGTAATTCTGCCCGAAAGGTCCCTACCGGCAAGGGAGGAAAGAAAATAAATATCTCCAGCCCGATGATCTCAACCAATACGGCCAAGAAACTCTCATCTAAGCGGTTGACCACAACCACCACATGAGGAGTTTATCAAGGCACCCGCTCGAAGATGAAATCTTCAACACTTGAAGATTCGTCATCTACATCCCTGGGGGTAGACGAAGCTGGGGGTAGAACTCCCCGGAACATCCACAACAATCCGGTATTCCAAGAAGATCAACCTGGGGAGGCAATCCCTCCAACAGATACAGCAAATTCTGAAGTCCCTAAAGACGTCCATAAGTGCCAAGATGTGTCACGACCCACACCCTAGAGTAAGGGCACGTGACGTGGGTACGTCCAGCCTACGCCACAGTGTCGGCGGTAGAACGCTGTCCTAGGTCCCAGCATCTAACAGTTGAAGGTAATAACAGTTATACTCCCCGAATGGGGGGTGACATAACAGAAATATAACTCAATCACAGCTAAGGTAGAACATGAAAGGAAGATAGATAGATAATAAGATGCAAGATCCAAATCCACAAGAAATACAGATAAAGAGAGAGAGAGAGCTAAGTGTCTATAATAAACTCCATAACATCCAGACATAAAACAGATCCCAAATATATATACAACTCAGCTCCAAAAACTATGAAATAAGATAAGCTAACTATGGAGCAACTGTCTCTACTGCTAAGGGATCCGACTGGAAGTCCGGATCATAAGTGTACTCTAAGGCTGTCCCATAATAAGTGTCTAAGCAGGCCTCCTCCTCTGTAAAATTTTCAACAGGTCCAGTCAGGACGGGAACGAGCACATATCTCTCAAACAGTTCATAGCAGGTTAGGAGTATAAATCATGCAATAGAGTAAAATACAGGAAGTGCTGAATGGAAGTATGCGTAAACAGGAGATATTTATAACTGAAAGTAAATACATGATAGTAGAGACTGTAAGTGGCTACATGATTTAGAGTACAATATGGTTATGTAAACGGCTTAGGGGCACATGAATACAAATAAGGAGGCACATGAATACAGCTACTGGGGATAGTGTTCACATAACCAATTCTACTCACCCCGTCCCAATCAATACACAAGGATCCATTCAAGTTACGTTATACATGAATACTGCTAAGATACGTAAACTCATGTAATGAGTAGTACATGAGGCACATGATAAGCACATGAGAACATGTAAAAACATGAACTAGTACGAGTACAAGGATTACCTGATGCACATGATAAAGTATATGAACATGAAATACCCGATGCACCTGTAGAGGGATAACATCTCAGGAAAGGATCCATATAGTACTAATCCGTGAAGATAAGTGTCAGCATCATGTAGAGTAATCTAGAGCAAGAATATAGTCCAGACAGGTATGAAAAGATCAGAGAATATACTCGTCTGCTAACTGAATGTCCGAGATATAAGTACTGTCCGAGGAGTGGTGTCTGGCTCCTATTAGAACAGTACACGTCACAACAAGTCCAGAATAGTAATAAAATGCACTACAATGCGTTCTATATGAATCTAGGTCAATCTAGACCAAAGTCAACTCTTGGTCAACTCTGGTCAACCCTAGAAGTCAAACCTAAGTCAACTAGTCTAATCTAGGTCTAACAAGCCATTCTAGGTCTAATAAGACTAAACAGTCTATCTAGACTCCAACTAGACATACCATGCCTAACCATACCATAATCACATAACCACATGACATTGACTATATCTAATAATACACAAAATACTATATTAATATAATCTATTAAGAATACATATAACCTATAGCCACTATACAATATCACCCATACTCTATATATATCTAATATATATATAAAAGCACACATACTCTTATATATATAGGAACTTGTATATATATCACAATGCATATATATTATATACATACATAGGAAGGAGAGAGGGGGACACATGAACATTCAAGTGTGTGTGTGAAAGAGGGTGAACTGTCAAGAGGACAGTGTGGTGTTCAAGTGAGTCATAGATGTGTGAAGACTGAAAACAATGTACTAAGGCATGGAAGTACATGACAGTGTATATATACTTGAATAAAACAGGGAAAACAGTCCAGAAAGACAGGAATCAGCTTACAACAGTGGCTATAAATCAAACATTCACTTCAGCATTGAACAAGAACTCAGATTTGAATGGAAGGGAAAAGGAATCAACAATACTTCTCAGGTTTTAAGAAGAACAAACATTGAAATAAAATGAAAAGGAAATCAGTTCAGGGAATAGGAATTCAGCATATCAAACCTTCATTCAATTCCTAGTTTGCAGTGAACAAGTCTTAGGTTTTTAAATCTCAGTTTAAAGATAGGAAAACCCCCAATCAGTTAACACAGTTCCCCATACCATTCTCAGATTTAACACATGGATAAAACCCCCCCTCAAATCCATTTTCAGCCATAAACTTCATTCCCAGTTCAGTCCATAATAGGCACACAAACAGAACAGTTTAAACAGTAAATCGAAAAAGGAACTCAGTTCATCAATTATTCTCAGGTTAATATGAAGAGAATATTAGGTTAATATGAAAACTGGAAAATAGGAACACATTTGCCTATATGAACCCACTCTCAGGAATGGGAATACTCTCAGTTTTTAGGAATGAAATAGAGAACAAAAATGAAAATCAATTCAGGTGATAATTAAGAACCAATCTCAGGCATTTAGTAAATCGAAGAGGAAAGGAAATCAATTCAAGTAATGAACCATTCTCATTCTCAGGTTTTTGTATTCGAAATGAAGGGGAATTAGTCCAGGCCATTCTACACAGTGAATCAACAATCTCAGGTTCACTTATATTTCAAAAATAAGAGAGAATTAACTCAGGTTTAAGAAGTATCATGGACTGAATCAACCAACCAAATCATTCATTAACAGTTTATACAGTGAATCTCAGGTCAACATAAATAGGAAAAACCCATTCAAATACTAATATCCCATTTCCCAATTCAAAGCCTATATTTGAATTTAAAAACTTAGTTATCATGGATTATAACATGTAGGGACCATAATCAGTTGAAAACATAAACAAAACAGTGAAATAGAGGGTTAGAATTTATCTTTAACTAAAGTATCAGAGGGTATCAGTGACGAACACCAATAATCCATGTTCGAATCCAATTCACATTGCAAACCTAATTTAACATTCAACCTAATTCTAACAGAGATTATATATGATATATAGGATCTAGTTAACAAGTAAAAACATAATTTAAACTATTAAAATCGAATTAACACAGATTCACAATACTGTACACTGAACCGCATAGTGTACCACACGTGCAGGCACGAATCCGTGTCCGACACGGCACGAGAGCTCGTGAAACTCGAGGAGCCTCGTGTCAGTCATGGACATGACATGTGTGTCAAATTTTAGGTGTCCAAGTGGCGTGTGCACAGAGCAATGCCACCCGAGCAGCAGGGCATGCCACTGCCCGCGCGCGCGTGTGCACGACCGCGTATACGTGTCCTGAATCCGACACGACACAACAGGAAAACGTGTTCAGAACACGAGAAATGCATAAGCGAGGTCAAATCCTAATTTCCTATTCAAACACAATCCACAAAATCAAACGAAATGCCCTTTGAGGCATTTTGTCGAACACGTTCCTACATACGTTGATACGTGTCTGATACGGACACGAAATTGACTCAAAATCTAGGGTTAGCCTATCCTACTGTTAGGTTAGGGCAAGGGCATCCTAGAAATGAAATTAAACAGAATTTACATGGGTTAGAATAGATTATACCTATTGATGAATAAAGGGTTAAAATCCCCAAATGGAAAGAGTTCCTCAAGCCACCAAACTTCCTCAAATTGTGTTCTTCCTGAAAATACTCCACACTGTAACACCCATATCTCAAAACACGTATTTTGTTAAGCCTGTATGTATCTTGGATCTGTATTTTATTTTCTCAGATTCTGGCCTGTAATTGTATTTTTGGCTCGACTTGCAGATTTTGGTTTTCTCGTAACAACGGGTTTTGATATGACTTAGTTTTATTTTATGGGCGAGAATTGGTTGGTTTGGTTTGGTTTGGTTCAATATGCATTTGGAACACCTTAGCCTATGCTTCACCCTCAACACAACACAACCACCCTCATTAAAACCCTACCAACCTTTTCTCTCTCCTCATAACTCTTTTATTTATTTTCTCCATCTCCTTCTTCTTCCTTCCTCTACACAACTCACAAACACCATAGGAAAGTGCACCTTGCCACCACATGAGAACCCTATTTTATTTGTCCATTAGCTAGATTAGGCCATGGAGATGAACATTAGAACTTGACATTTTGTGATTTGGAGTCTCCTTTGTTCTAGATCTAAGTTTTCTCTATTTTCAGATTTACATGGTTTTGATCTATTTTAGTTGGGTTTTTGTGGGGTTTGATGCTTCCATGTGGAAGAGAACTCAATTTTACTCAAGTTAGAACTTTGAAAATCTAGATTTGGCTTTGATTTGACCAAGATATGAAGAATGGAATTTTTGGTGTTCTTGATGCTTGCTCTCGGCCTGGAGACGAAGACTGCAGCCTACGCTCTTTAGCGCAGTGCCGGACTGCGCATCCCTTCTCGGCCTGCGCTCTTTAGCGCAGCACCGACCGCGCTGCTTGCCCCTTGGCGAACTGTGCTCAGCCCCATGCGCCCCATCCATGTGCAGTCTGCTCAAGCGCAGCCTGCTCATGCGCAGCCTGCTCATGCACAGTCGATTCATGTGCCATCCATTCATGCACAGTCTGCTCATGCGCAGCCTGCTCATGCGCAGTCGGCTCATGCGCCATCCATTCATGTACAGTTTGCTCATGCGCCACTATACCCCTGCACAGCTCACCCCTACGCAGTTGGCTCCCCGCACAATCTAACCCCGCGTGCTTGGACCCTGCGCACTTCACCCCTGCACAGTTCAATCCTGTGCCATCTATCTCCTGCGCCAACCATTCCTGCGCCAACCATTCCTGTGCCATCCACCCCTGCGTAACCCACTTGCCCATGATGATTTGGTTTTATTTCTTGGACTTGGCTTCTCTTTTGTGGATTAGGTTTTGAGATCTTGTTCCACACAGCACGACTACCTTGACCCCAACACGACCTGGCACGATTTTCAGTATTTGATATGACTAGTACGGTTTTCGTGATTTCTGTAATTTATGATCCTAGTACTTCCCAATTTTCTGGAAAATGACCCGATGGAGTGCATTCTTGACTTGTAACCTGATAACTTGATAGTAGCCCGTGGCGGCGCACTGACTTGACTTGTAACTTATAACTTGTAACTTGTAACTTGTAACTCGACTCGTATAACCAACTTGACACCGTGGGTGTTCCTGCTTGCTTGCTTGTACAATCCACCTGTCTTGTCTTGCATCATGTCTAGGACGTGACTCCCTGGTTCCCACGGTTAGGAATTTACACTGAATCTGGATTAGGCTAATGATTAGATCAAAATATAGTTCATAGAGAATTTCCAGTCACAGGCAATCTCGTTATCTGGGTGCTTTAATTGAACTTGTAGCTTGCCGACGAGTAGAGCACATTTCCAGCACACTGTCATGTGTTGCACCCTCTAAGTCACCTAAGGGTATATCGTCTCCTGGACGATGTACCCAACCATACTCTCAACCCGCGGAAGGATAACTGGATGGTCTGCAGGGCTTAGGACTGGGAAATTCTCACTTGCATCTTGTTAGTAATTAGGCTTGTGATAACCCTAGTTAGTTAAAATAGTAAGCCGTAGAATTTGCTTGGCCGCTTGTGAATGGATGATGTCTAGTTCTGTCTAAGTCTTGTTTAGTCCCAGTACCTGGTCCTCCTGAACATGATTGTTTTACTTATCTTAAACAATAAATGGATAGGGACAAGTGCTATTCAGGCGAAGGGTTACAACCCCGTCCTTGTTTGGTTTACGGGTTGTAACCTGGCTCCTAAAATGGTTCCACGTCCCTAGTCGTTTATTGTCCTGCTGTACTTTTATTACATGTACCTTTCTTCCATTTTTCTTATGTTCTGATATGCTGGCTTTTGTTCTTATTTTGTGGCCTCTTTTGTGGCACTTGCTCTTTCTAGGGTTTGACCCAGCTGGTTTTGTGTGGCCAGATTTCGGAGCAACACCCGAGGATCTACCGAACCTCCAGCCCGATGGTGGCGACTAGAAGGAACCCAGGCTACGAGTGGGTTTTCTATTTTGTTTCGCTCACTCTATTATAAAATTATTCTTTTGAGGCGTTTAGCCGACGAGCACCTGTTAGCTCGATGTACATTTACTTACTGTCTGCCTACGGACTGTAAACATGATTAACAAATCCTAGGGTTGATCATGTATGACTAAACTCTTGCTAGTCCTCGTATTTTGTACGACTAGCTTCATGATCAACTGAATATGTAATATTTGGGACGCCTTTTATTGTATATTTGGTGGTCTAACATCTTGTAACTATATTACTTGCTTGAGATTGAGACAATAGGCTTGACCTTAAGAGATCATTGGCTTGTAGTAAACCCTCATATCTAGACAGCTGTGACGTTATAGCGAGGTGGATTCCATTTCAATATACGTAGCTGCCTATGTTTGCCCTCCGCTCTCCAGTATTCTGGTTCTGGGGTATGACATAGTTTAAGTGGTGGCCCATGCAAGGTCTTGGCATTCAAGATATATGAGGGTTTACCGGATAGATGTCTCAATCAGTACTCATCCTTGATCTCCGTTCATATCCTCTGAATCTCTGGAATCTTGACCTGATCATATGCTTGTATCATTGATCTGTCCTGGTCCTTTCTTATTGTTTTCCCTGTGTCGTCTTCTTCAGCGGTACTGTACCTGACCCCGCCGATCAGCAAGGTGGAGCACTTCATGTGGACCAGCAACCAGGAGATCAAGCCCAGCACTCCGGAGTAGCCTCCAGAGTTGTGCCTACTGGAGGAGAACCCCCAGTTCAGTCCGTTCAGCCTGCCGAGCCGGATGATGGCACCTTGGTAGGTCTCATCAGGACCTTGATAGCTTTCCAGGATCGTCGAGGAGACGCCTTGCACCAGGTAGTGGCAGATGCTTTGACCAGAGGCGGTCATCCAGGGAACAGCGCGGCCAACAGCTTTAAGCGCCTGAACCCTCCCTTCTTCGACGGCAGTGAAGATGCGATTGTCGCGGACGCTTGGCTTCAGGATACCGAGGTGGTTCTGGAAGCAGCTAGAACACCTGAGAATGAGAAGGTGGCGGTGGTACTGTTTCACTTAACAAAATTGCCAAACAAAAGTTGGATTTTGAAAATAAAACAAGAAAAAGTACAAGAAGTACAAATTTGATTCTGGGAAAGTATTGCTATGGAAGTCTGATCTGTAAATGATCACTTTGTTCCTTGGACCATATGATGATGATGAAGATCACTGCTTGAAGTAGAACAACTTAGAAGAACTAAGTCACCAGAAAGGTATCGACGTACTTGGGCACGGATGGCGAGGCCGAATGCTTTCCTGCTTTGCTTCACTCTGTTCTGAAAGAAAAGTTAAAGAAGAATGCTCTAGAGAATCAAAATCTCGAAGTTCTGATCTCTCTATTCGCTCTGTCTCCTATGTTATAAGAAAAATGAGTCTATTTATAGACTGGGGCTTCTGTGTGTAAAAAAGCATCAAAATCTGTCTTTACGCTAACAACTGCCACCCATGATCAGAGTCATCCTTTGCATACGTTGACACGCGTCCCATCATTTCAGTGAGAATAGGATACATGTACACACGTTCTTCGAAATATGTGGCATGAAGGCCATGTAGGCAAACCACGTTCCAAACTGGCCAGAAAGAATAGGGCGTAAAAATAGCCCCAACATCCTCTTGGCGTAAAGCAGTAAGATGAGCGTAGAATAGCTCTGTCATAGATTTCCTGAGTAAAGTGGTTATTGAATAACCTTGAGCATAAAAATGGCTCAAATAGACTTTACGCACACATTGTTTTATGAGCGTAAGAACTCGTGTAAAACTTCATACGGAAAAGGAACCATATAGTGAACGTAAAGTAGCTCGATCCACATAAACGACAACAATGGTCTTTGTATAAGACAAATTCTGTTAGATTCTGTGGTAAATGCCATCATTAATATCTTCATGTCAGAGTTTGCATTAAATGCGAGATTTGACAGCTTTGTCCAGCATAAAAGAGGCTGCTCTGTCCTTGGCGTAAAATCATAGGTGTAGACCCAAGCGTAAAATGATCAGCCTGCTTAGGCGTAAATTAATTAGCCTAGTCTTGGGCGTAAAGAGATTACCCACTCTGCTAGGCGTAAAAACCAATCACTTATGAATGAGATGACTCTTTCTTTGAAGCACTTTTTACGCTCCTACAAGACCCCCTTCAAAGTTTTCAAATATCTCCAAAATTTGAAACACTTTGAACAGAAGCGTAAAAGTTGAAATTTGACCTGTCAGCATAAAATTTGGGATACGCAACAGCCATCCGCGTAAAAGCGGGGATGTCCAACAGTCGGCGTAATTTCCAATAGTGTCGGTCACCACTTAATTGTCATAATGAATTTCTTTTTTCGAAACTTTCGAATGCCTTTTCGCTTCCCCGAGTTTGCATTTATAATGAACAGTTTCCAATAAGGAATATAGAGAGTTGATTTAACCGTATAAATGAGGAGAAATTCTTCACTCTTGTCATTCATCTCCATAGTGACATGGCGCCCAAGAAGGAGATTAACAATGAAGAGGCTTCGGGCTCAAGGATTGACCTTGAGCGAGCACGCAACTTTGTAGCATGCTTCAGATTAACTCTAGCAGTCTTCAGTCGCATTGATGGTGGTCCCCCGACTGCATATGAGGGTTCAGGAGATGCAGAAGCATTTTTAAATCTGATGCGTCGCTCCGGGATTCACAACATGCGTGAGTTAGGTGCCTCCCTTCGTCAGTCCAACGAAGGAGAGGGAAAATGAAATTCCATGTATTGCGACTCTCTTATATGTAGGGGTCCACTTTCCCCCTTTTTATAAATAAAGTTTTGATGTTAATCTCATCTGTTGATACATAGAACTGTTCAACACTTCTTTTGACTGTTTCTATGGTTTTTCATTCCCAAGAAACAAACCGACACGTGGCGTTTATCTTGTGGTTACGAGAGCCTTTCAATAGGATCTCTTCCCGAAATAGACTCCCAACAGTTTCTTCAGTCTTTATAAATAGCCAAGAATGTCTCATCTATTCTCATTCTCATTCTTCTGAAGATAACTCTTTGCAATATCGTTCTCCAACAAATGACAATGGTGATGCTTTCCAGTGGCGTTCCTTTGTACGCCCAATCACCAGATGTAGATTCATCCACTATTAGAGTCAAACCATTCGACCTAAGTGGTAAGTCCGATCGTAAGCAAATATCTGTCTTCAAATTTTTTGTTGAAAACATCTATTCATTAGCGTAAATTCTTGACGAGCGTAAAAACTTGCTGAAGCACTGGCATAAAATCCTTGCTGAAGTATTGGCATAAAAACCTAGCTGAATCACTGGCGTAAAAGACTTGCTGAATTACTGGCGTGAAAGCCTTGCTGATTACTGGCATAAAAGCCTTGCTGAATCACTGGCGTAAAAACCTTACTGAATCACTGGCGTGAAAGCCTTGCTGATTACTGGCGTAAAAGCCTTGCTGAATCACCGGCGTAAAAGCCTTGCTGAATCACCAGCGTAAAAGCCTTGCTGAAGCACTGTCGTAAAAAGCCTTGTGATCTGTTTTTAATTAGCGTTTAATACACGTCTGATAATGCTTCTGTTTAAAAACATGTCTTCTTTGTTGTTTTCTGCAGAAGTTTGGCTGAGCAGCTTTTCCAGAACCGGCATTGGCGATTTTGACGTTGTAAGGAGCGTTTTTCTGACATCAACATCAGGGAGCTCATGCGCTTTTGACGCGCAAATCAGACAACTCAGAATTCTTCGTGAGATAGAAGGGTCTTCCTCTGTTGGTAGGAAGAGCCTTTATACACGGAGAGTTGGATGGTGGAGTCAACTCTACCCCGAGAAATCGGGTAGTAGAGTTCCTTTCACGGCAGAACTAGGAATCGTATCCCAATGCTGGATACATTCCTATCTCCTTTGAGGTGCCGCCACTAATCCATCAATTATATTGGCAGCAACACGCCTTCGGGCTGCCATACTCTGGGGTTCTTCTCTCGTCTGAGAGAGAAGACCAGAGTTTGATTCCTGCTGTTCTGGTTGCCACTGGAGCTCAGACAGTCAGGAATTGCCACCAACAACGAACCCGTCAGAGAAGATCAAAGAAGAAATAGATCTCTATTAGGTTATCGTTGGTGTATAGAATGAAAATCCAAGAATGTAAGAGATTTCCATTATAACTTGTAAGAAAGTCTAAGAAATGTAATAGACTTTTTGATGATATGGGAATAAAAAATGATGATTCTTCTATGATCAATGATTTGTATCTATCTGGATGTAATATGGACATGATAGATAAATGAAATCTTATTTTCTGTTTTAGAGTATATGATACTATCAGAGGTAATATGGACATAATAGCATATATGAACTCAAAAGAAAATTAGATTAATATCTATGCAGAGGTCAAATAGAAGTGATAGATAGAAAAAGAAAGCAGATTTAATATTTATTCAGAGGTCATGGAAACATGATAAATAGCGAATCCCACTTTCTAATCAATTGATAAAATAGAAGATATAAAATCCCTTTCCCCGGAAACAAGAAGTCAGCTTAACCAAACCTTGGTAGCTGGGGAATAAGAAGACAAATATTGTGAGCATATACGTCAAAACGGTGGATGAATCAGCGTATTTCTTGGGAACAGAAAGGACGATTCAATTCCATAATTAAATGGATGAACCTAGTAACATGAACGGATGAGTATTTTCGGAAATGAAAAGTCATTTTCAATTTCAGAGACTAGTTCATTAGTAATCCTCCTCTACAAATAGGTGAGAATTCTCTGTAATCATTTCATTCTTATTTCTGCTCCTCTATTGGAAATGTCTTCCGAGGATGTACATCAAAAGAATGAAGTCTCCCGGAAAATCGAGGGCATCATTGATACGTTCCCCGTTGAGCCCCCTGTATCAGGCTCATCAGGCTCAACCGAAATAGGTGGAAGCTCTTCTGCGCCCAAGCCACCCGAAGACATTCTTGCTTTTTTAGTAGAGCCAGGGAAAACTCCTGAAGAAGAAGCGTCGAGGATGGCTGTCTGCAAATTTTTCATGAGTTCTGGAAACGACGCCTTCTATGCATTGGCCGACTATGTATTCAATAACGAAGGGAGTGGCCCTCGTCTTTAGTCTTTTGTTTCAAACAAAAATAATAGAAGGACCTTTATTTTCATCCTCTTTTTTTATACATAGTATTTCTTAAGAAACTTGCCATTGATTGGCATCATGAGCAGATCTCCATTGGGCTTTGATAATCGATAGGCGCCATTAGAAAATACGGACTCAATTACATAAGGGCCTTCCCATTTTGCTTGGAATTTCCCTTTACTTTTATGAGTCATTACCATCGGTCTCCGAACAGCTAATACAAGCTCGCCAACTTTGAATACCCCCTCCTTAACTTTACGATTAAAAGTTCGAGATATACGGGCTTGATATAGCTCAATATGCTATTGTGCTTGAAGACGTTTCTCGTCCAATCCTTCAAGTTCTTGGAGTCGTAAGCGATCATTATTCTCTGTAGTTAGCTCATTAGCAATGGCTATTCATAGAGAAGGGATCTGGATTTCCAATGGGAGAACAGCTTCACATCCGTAAACCAATGAGAATGGTGTAAAACCAGTAGGAGTCCGAACTGTTGTTCGATAAGCCCATAAACATTCTCCAAGTTTCTCATTTCAATCACGTTTATTAGAAGAGACAAACTTTTTGAGAAGTTTAATGATTGTCTTATTGAAAGCTTCAGCTAAACCATTAGCGGCTGGATTATAAGCCGCAGAAGCCAAATTCTGAATTCAATTCTTGTCACAGAATCGATAAAATGCTTGACTGGCAAATTGTGGACCATTGTCATGAATTATCCGTCGAGGAATCCCGAAGCGATAAATGACATGGTGCTTGATGAAACTGATCACATTAGATGTTTTCACTTCCGCAAGGGGGACTGCTTCTGCCCACTTAAAAAAGTAATCGGTTATAGCTAGTATAAACCGATGTCCTTTGACAGAAGGAGGGTTAATAGGACCAATGACATCCATACCCCAAGCTTCGAAGGGCCAAGAGGCTGCTGTAGGATATAGAAATTCAGATGGTTGATGAATAAAATCAGCATAAATCTGACATGCTTTACATCTTCTGGCATAGTCTACAGCATCTGCTATCATAGAAGGCCAATAATACCCCATTCTTCGAATGCGATCTTGTAACTTAGGACCTGGTTGATGAGCGCCACAAATACCATCATGAGCTTCTCGCAGTGTTTGTTTAGCTTCACTTTCTGAGAGACAACACAGCAAGAGTCCATCATAGGAACGTCGGTATAACATATGTAAAGATGAATCATAATAAAACCGAAATGATCATCTTTTAGTTGATGCAGCTTCTTTAGGATCTTCAGGCAAAATCCTATGAACTGCATAATCAATGAATAGAGTTCTCCAATCTTTCTACTGGGAACTTGACTCTGTAGTATAACTTTGTTCAATATGCAGATTATTCTTCACACAGAACAAGTCTCGATCCAACAAAGTAATTGTATTTTGCCTTCGGATTGGGACAGCCAAGTCTGCAGCTAAGCTAGTAAGAGCATCAGCCTCCACATTCTGAGAATGTGGTACAAATTCAATGAAGAACCCTTTGAATGATAGGACCAACTCGACTACCACCTGTGATAGGGGATGAGATCAGGATTTCTGACTTCATAAGTCCCTCTAACTTGATTAACGATCAATTGAGAATCTCCATAAGCCTCTAAGAATTTAATATCCAATTGTTTTGCTACTTGGAGACCAATCAATAGAGCATTATATTCTGCTACATTGTTAGAGCATGGCTTATTAAGAGAATAGGCACGGTATATGACCATTTTGTCAGGAGAAACCAAGACAATTCCTACCCCAGAGACAATATTGCCTTTAGGTCCCACTCGTGATGCTCCATCAAAATATAATTGCCATATATCATTCTTCAAAGTCATGTTACAATCCACTACTTCGTCTGGAATGTCTTCATATAACCTCGAAGTTTCAGGTATAGGATGAGCAGCTAAGAAATTAGCTAACGCTTGGCCCTTCACTGATTTTTGAGGCACATAAATTATGTCATAAGGAGTGAGCAACATCGCCCAGGTAGCTAACCTGGAATTAAGAATGCTTGGTTTTCTCATCAATACTCGAATGAGATTTATTCTGGAGATGACATGAATAGTCTGTCCAGTGACATAATGCCTTGTCTTTTGGACGACAAAAACCAAAGCTAGACATTCCTTTTCCACAGGAGTGTATCTGTGTTCAGCTCCGACCATCATTCTGCTCAGATAATTATTGCTTGTTCATGACCCATATCACTTTTCTGTGATAGAAGAGCGCCAAGTGAATGATCCAAGGCTCGAACATATAGCAAAAATGGTCTTTCTATCACCGGAGGTACCAGAACAGACGAGTTTGTAAGATATTGCTTAATGTTATTGAAGGCTTTTTGACACGCTTCATCCCAGACGAAAGATACCCCTTTCTTTAATAAACGGGAGAAAGGTTAACATCTCCCAGAAAGGTTAGATATAAATCTTCTGATATAAGCAATACGGCCCTGAAAGCCACGGAGTTCTTTTAGATTACGAGGAGGACGTATTTCAAGAATTGGTTTAACCTTATCAGGATCAACATGGATACCTTGAGAGGTAATAACAAATCCTAGAAACTTGCCACTAGAAACCCCTAAGAAAGACTTAGTAGGGTTCATTTTCAATTGATGTTGACGCATTAATTCAAATACTGTCCTCAAGTCCTGAATGTGATCATTCTTTGATCGACTTTTAACAGCGATGTCATCTACATAGCATTCAACTATCTTCCATAGATGTTCTTGAAAGATATTGCTCATAGCCCGTTGATACGTGGCACCGGTGTTTTTAAGACAAAACGGCATAACTGTATAGCAGTAGACCCCAAGAGGTGTACGAAAAACGGTGTGCTTCTCATCGTCTGGATGCATCTTGATCTGATTGTATCCTGAGAATCCGTCCATGAAAGACATGCGTTCAAAACTACATGTATTGTCTATCATGACATCAGTAATTGGAAGTGGAAATTCGTCCTTTGGACAAGCCGTATTAAGATCTCGATAATCTATACAAACTCGGACTTTTCCGTTCTTCTTCATAACAGAAACAATATTGGCCACCCAATCTGGGTGTTGTTCTTCACGAACAAAGCCACATGTAATCAGCTTTTTGACTTCTGCTTCAATTGTATCCATCATATCTAGTCTAAAGCACCGTTGCTGTTGTTTTACAGGCTTGACATTAGGCAAAATATTGAGTTTATGAGTAGCAACTTTAGGATCTAACCCTGGCATATCCTCATAACTCCATGCAAAGATGTCAATGTAATCTTTTATAAGTTTTATCAGCTCTTCGTTTTCATCTTCAGAAAGATTCTTACTGATGAATATTGGTTTGGATGTAACTCCATCTCCAACATCAATGTGGATAACCTCATCTTCTGTAGGTGGCTGTCGTTGTTCAAAACGAAGTTCCCATTGAGTATCCATCTGTTGAGCCCAAGGATCATTCTCAAATGGCTCTGATTCATCGTCGGCTTGAACCATATTGACTGAGAATATTTGCCCAGATTTACAATATGAGGAACGAGAAATATCGGATTCGATGAATAGAATTCTTTCGAATCTTATGATTGCGAAGAGCTAGAAGAGAATTCTTCTTGTATATCGTCATTAAACATGTAGGATGGATCATATCCCAACCCATGACGAGTCTTTTGGTAAAATGGATCACCACATAATGGTAATCGTCTACCCTTGCCTTGATTGAGACCTTGCATAGTCTTCAAGTCATATCCCATGTTCTAGATAATCTTGATAGATTGTTGACTATACTTGTCAATTCGAATTCTTCCCTTGTCTTTATCCTTCAGCTCATCTGTCTGAGCAACAGGAATATTTCTAGCCAGGCCAAACACAATTTGGCGCTTATTTTTCTTATCAGACGGAACCATGAAATAAGATTCTTCATGACGTCTAAAAGTTACGCAAGCTTGTGATGAAGCGGCTACAGGTAGAAGATAAGGAGAAGATGTTAGGAACCTTTGAGCATACGGTCCAACATCTGTATAAGGAGGGAAAGAATTTTCCTTATGATCGATATATAAAGTTTCTTCTGGTTCGATGTCGTCTTTATATCGATGACTTTGATTATCAGAAGATAAAGTCATTCTTTCGATAAACTTGATAGCCATATACTCGAAAAGGAAATCTTTATTGATATCAAAAAGTACAGACTGATCAATATTTACATCATTTACGATTTGACTGCTACGCCTCGGATTGATCATCAGTGGACTATTATCCGTCTTCTGCGTAGGTTTGCCAAGATTGACAATCAATGGTAGTTCTGGATCATTCGTACAAGAAGTACGTCCTTTGACCTTGATCATAAAAGGTTGAACTTAGCTCTTAGCAGGAATATTTATTGATTCCTCAGATGAAGTTTGAGTTCTTCCTTTAACCTTGATTATCAAAGGTTAATCATTGACAGGTTGGGATTGGATTCGTCCCTTGACTATGACCTTCAAATGTTGCTCCTCTGGCAGATCTTCATTAATAGACTGATCCTCAGATGATGATTGATCTTCAGCCATGTCTGATATATCTTTCACATGCTCTTGTTTATAAAGCCTTGAATCAGAGAAGTAGGCTTCGACACCCTTGAACGGATTAATATCAGCAAACTCAGTTTTCAAAACTCCTTGGAAGTCCACATATTTGAAACATTGGTGAAGAGTTGAAGGCATAATATTGTGATCATGAATCCACGGTCTTCCAAGAAGAATATTGTAGGATACGTCCGAGTTGATAACATAGAAAGTTACCATAGTTCAAAGATCACCAATCTGAATCTACAGACGAATCTTCCTCAGTGGTTTGCTCTTGCCAGAGTTAAAACCGACTATCGTAGTACTAGTGTAAGTCAGCTCACTAGTAAGAATCCTCAGGGGTCTTAGCATACTCTGAAGAATTATACTAATTGAAGACCCAGGATCAATATAAATCCTGTCAATTTCAGTGGATCCGATATATCCAGTGTAGCACAGAGGCCTATCATGTTTGTTGTGTTTCAATAGCATATCCTCTTGTGTAAAGGTGATGTTAGGAATTGCTTCCATCACACTATGACATTGCGGACATGACACTGGTATATTATCAGGAGTCTTGAGTTGAGCCAAGCATGAATCTGCTTGAAGTAAAGCTTCGCTCAAAGTCTCTCTGCTTTCTCTGGAAAGACAAAGCAGTTCAATTATAGAAAGTCTAGTCGGAGTATTGGCTAACTGAGCTAGAATGTCAAACTTGTAAGGCTTTATCACCATCCCCTGATTGGAAGCAGACTTCAATGGGATATCAAAGCGTACTGCCTTCTGTTTCCCCTTTTCAACCACAGACCGTTTAACAAGAACAGGAGAAGGTTGAACTGGTAGAGTTTCCACTACCTCTTCTGCTTCTTTGGAGGATCCCTCATAGTCTTTGTGGTACTCTTTTCTAGATCTTGTACCAGCAAAAGTTTTTTCTTCAGACTCAGGAGAAGAAAGTACCATATTACAGGATTTAGTCTTTCTTTCCTTAGCCTTCTTCTTGTGTGGGTTGTTACGAGGAACTTCAGAACCCAATCCAGCAGTAGAATTCTGATTTTGGATTTGTAAAGGAAGACGTATTCCTTTATCATAATTCAAACCTTCTGCCTTTTGAAAGTCGTAACCCATCTTTCTCATGAGAAAGACAGATTGCTGACTATACAAGTGGATAGACAGTGAACTTTGGACATGTGTTTCAGTACAGAAAGAGGAAGAAACCTCTGCAACTACAGGAGAATGAAGCATAGACGTCTCTGTAGTTAAGGGAGGAGAAGGATTCGGGATACGAGGAGAAATCCCTGTTGGAGCTTTTTCATAAGCAGCAAAGACTTGTTGTGCCCGGTATAAAGGAACACTATTTATGGCTAGCCACTGCTGATGAGTAAGCTTGAGCTTGGTAGGAGGAGCTAGACTTGGAGGACAGATGTTTAGTCCTTTCAGTCTATCTTCTAGAGGAAGGCCATCCCATAGATGATCCAAGTCATCAGGATTTGGAATAACATGAGAAATCATGTTGTAGGTTTTGACTTTCTTACCTTTCTTGGATTTTAAAGTTTTACCTTCATTTTTCAACTCAGGTACTAAGTCAGGATGTACCCACATGATTTCACCATTCTTCAATGTGAGCGGCAGCAATCCTGTATTTTCTTCCCTGGCAGGCAGGATATTCACGATCTTCAGTGTCGCCTTCGGAATTGGGATAATTCCATATGGGACTTGCTGTGGAGGAAAATCCCTAAACTGAAGAGAAACCATATTGGTTGTAACCGTATGGTCATCATTGATTAAAGCGATAGCGCCACCATTTATCAGCTCTTGGATCTTCTTTTTCAAGACATAGCAAGCACTGGTAGGATGATTAATGTACCTATGATAGATACAATATTTGGGATTGTCAGTCAGATTCACCTCATTAGGCCTTTTTGGCTCTGGAATCTGAAGTTTGCCACTCTTCACCAGACACTGAAATATCCCTGGGATATCACTTTCGTCAAAAGAGTATTCTTCCTTTGGCCTGGAAGATTTCTGATTATTTGGCGTCGTTTTGTTCTTGGAGAGACTGACCATAAGAGTATCTTTTCCTTTCACATTACGATTGCCAGGATTATTACCAGGATTACTTTTCTTTCCTTTATCTTCTGAAGCAAAAATCATCCCGTGTTCCCGAGCCAACCTACCATTGGTCTCGACAGAAACAGCTGCTATGATAAACGAAGCCCAATCTGTGAATTGGGAACCTGTGAAGACAGCAATGGATGGTCGCAGATTTATCTTGCATGTATCAATCAACGCTGAATCTGGCATACCAGGAGGCATCTTTAGAGTAGCCGGTCGAAAACGTTCAATGAACGTCCGAGTATCTTCTTTCTCCTTTTGTTTGATTTCTATCAAGGAGGACATGTTCATGTCCATACCTCCTTCATAGAAGTGGGAGAGAAACATTGCCTTGAATTCGTCAAAAGACGAAATAGAGTTATCGGGTAAGCTACGATACCAGTCGTAAGCTGAACCCGTCAGGCACCCGATAAACACTCGAGTAAGAAGAACATCATTTTTCTGTAAGTGTACAGTCATAATATCAAAGTAATTGATATATTGACTGGGAGATGCTTTTCTATCGAATAAAACCATAGATTGTGGCTTGAACTTCGGTGGAAAGGGTACATCATTCCAATGAGGAGGATAAGGTTGCTTAATCCCTAACCTCTGGAGCTGATCTTTGTGCCTCAAAACTTTAAACTGTGTTTTGAGTTCACGTACTGCTTGAATGGCTTTACTGGTTTGAGGAAGCATATTTGATTGAATAGTCGTTGGATGTACCGTAACCCCCACTGGAGGTGGTACATCTTCTAGAATGATGGGATCTGGAGATGCAGAATTTTGATTAACAGCAGGCTCTTGAATATTCAAAGGTATGTCAGCCCCTTGACTATCTTGAGTTTGTGCTACTACTGGTACCAGAGTTATTACTGTAGATTGAGCAGTTTGCTGATTCAAAATTATCTGATGCATGCTTTGCACCATGTTAAGTATGTCTTTCAACGATTGCTCTACGGCAGTGAGACGTTGTTCCGTATTAGCAGATGACGTCTCTGGTTCATCTCCAACAGCGTAGGATTCAACCTCTCTTGAAGATATAGAGAGATTAGTATAGAAGTATGAATCCACACTATCGGTATCAGACTCAAAAGATTGAGTACCCCCAGCTTCTGAATCAGAAGTCTACAATTGTCTTTGTCTTCTTGATCGAGTATTCTGATATACTCCTTCAAAGGAATCAAGAATCCTGTTGAACTGTTGTTGACCTGGGGTTTGGGACATATTCCGTCTTGGATGTCGTCCTCTGTTAGTATGAGATGCCATGTTGACTGACACATATGACAGCTCATGTTCTTGATCTTCAGCTTGATGTTGAGGCGAGTTAAAACTTAAACGATCAAAAACTGACCGTTTTGAAGCCGAACAACAACAGTTGATCACAACCTGGTGATATTCACAATGATATTTTTCTTGGGGGAACGTCACCGGAGATTGTGAATTCTTACGCTTTTGTATTAGCAATTCACGTAAGTCAGAAGGAACAGATGGAGTATTCTTCTTTATTACATTTGGGGTAGAAAAACGTTTAGTCCCTTGTGTATAAAGAAGATTACTAGCTGCATTCGCAGAACCAAACTATACATTTTTACGCGTTTGAAGTTGTGTGTGTAAATCTTGAGATTTAGCACGAAGGACTCCATTTTCATGGCGTGTAATTTGTAAGTTTGGTACTTTGCGTAAAGCAGTATAAGAAGGTTATTGGTGTAGGACAGAAGCTTTACCAACAACATTTTTACGCTGCACACGTTTAGGTACATTCACATTAGATGTGCAAACATCGTTATGAATTTTATCTACACTGTCAAAGACAGGAGACTTACCTTTACGCGTGGAGCGTAAAAATTGATTATCTACCACATCACAGACGGGAGATTTTGCTTTATGCGAAGAGCGTAACTTATTTGGGCCTACCACGTCACCGACGGGAGACTGATTCTTACACTCAGAAGCATAAACTTTAGAGTCTGTCCCATTACAAATGGGAGATTCATTCTTATGTACTGAGCATAAAATTTGGTTCTTACCCACTGAGCGTAAAACTTGATTCTTACGCAGTGGGCTTGAAACCTGATTATCTTCACCGTTACAAACGGGAGATAAATCGTCACACTTTGAGTGCAACTCTGAAGTAAGGACTGCCTCGTTACGAACGGGAGCCCCTACGACAGGAGTGGGAAGAATTCCCTTGTCATCAGAAGCAACAGAGAGATCAGAAACCACTTTGGATTTGGGAATCCAAACTTTTCGTACTTTGCGAGACTTTTGAACATTGGAGTGGCGAGAACCACCCCCAGTTCGGAGCATTTCTTCATAGGCAGTCTGGTCGAAGTGCACAACCAGAGTCTTCTTGGTCGAACCGACCGAAACATCATCATATTGAGCAATCGCCTCCTCGTTAGAGGAGAAGGTAGTCCCCAGCAGAGTCGCCATTTTGTTTCACTTAACAAAATTGCCAAACAAAAGTTGGATTTTGAAAATAAAATAAGAAAAAGTACAAGAAGTACAAATTTGATTCTGGGAAAGTATTGCTATGGAAGTCTGATCTGTAAATGACTACTTTGTTCCTTGGACCATATGATGATGATAAAGATCACTGCTTGAAGTAGAACAACTTGGAAGAACTAAGTTACCAGAAAGGTATCGACGTACTTGGGCACTGATGGCGAGGCCGAATGCTTTCATGCTTTGCTTCACTCTGTTCTGAAAGAAAAGTTGAAGAAGAATGCTCCGGAGAATCAAAATCTCGAAGTTCTGATCTCTCTATTCTCTCCTTCTCTCTGTCTCCTGTGTTATGAGAAAAATGAGTCTATTTATAGACTGGGGCTTCTGGGCGTAAAAAAGCATCAAAATCTGTCTTTACGCTAACAACTGCCACCCATGATCAGAGTCATCCTTTGCATACGTTGACACGCGTCCCATCATTTCAGTGAGAATAGGATACATGTACACATGTTCTTCGAAATATGTGGCATGAAGGCCATGTAGGCAAACCATGTTCCAAACTGGCCAAAAAAAATAGGGCGTAAAAATAGCCCCAACATCCTCTGGGCGTAAAGCAGTAAGATGAGCGTAGAATAGCTATGTCATAGGTTTCCTGCGTAAAGTGGTTATTGAATAACCTTGAGCGTAAAAATGGCTCAAATAGACTTTACGTACACATTGTTTTATGAGCGTAAGAACTCGTATAAAACTTCGTGCGAAAAAGGAACCATATAGTGAGCGTAAAGTAGCTCGATCCACATAAACGACAACAATGGTCTTTGTATAAGACAAATTCCGTTGGATTCTGTGGTAAATGCCATCATTAATATCTTCATGTCAGAGTTTGCATTAAATGCGAGATTTGACAGCTTTGTCCAGCGTAAAAGAGGCTTCTCTGTCCTTGGTGTAAAATTATACGTGTAGACCCAAGCGTAAAATGATCAGCCTGCTTAGGCGTAAATTGATTAGCCTAGTCTTGGGCGTAAAGAGATTACCCGCTCTGCTAGGCGTAAAAACCAATCACTTATGAATGAGATGACTCTGTCTTTGAAGCACTTTTTACGCTCCTACAGGTACGCCTGCAGTTGCTAGACTTAGCTCGCAGTTAGTGGGCAGCACAAGCCATGGGATTAGTGGCACCCATTGCTTGGGCAGTATTTAGAGAGAGATTCCAGACGAAGTATTTTGATGCTGTAGCTCGGTACGACCTACAGACGAGATTTACCAACTTGAAGCAAGGAGGCAGAATAGTCGACGGTTATGCATCTGAGTTTTCTAGACTCAGTAGGTTTGCCCCCACCTTGGTGGCAACCGAGTTTGATAGGGCCCAGCGGTTCCAGCAGGGACTGCATTTGGAGATCTTGTTGGCAGTTGAGCAGTTCGAGCACCAGACGTTCGATACAGTATTGAGAGCGGCTAGGAGGCATGAGTACACCTCCCAGAGGATCGTGGATAGGACCGGAGGTAGGAAGCGGTCCCACAGTCAGATGCACCAATCATCAGCTCCAGCCCCGACAGTTAGGAGTTTGACTATTGGAACTCCGGGCGGGCGACTTCAGTGATATCGGTTCAGTATTCGACCCCGACGTACCCGCAGCAGCAGAAGCAGAAGCAGACTTCCGCGATGGGATGTTCTTATTGTGGGAAGCCAGGCCATGTAGTGGCAGATTATCGTAGGGCACAAGGATTGTGCCTAGCTTGTGGAGCGGTAGATCACAAGATAGGAGCTTGCCCGAATAGGGGTAGTTCATCCTCTTCCAACCAAACCAGTCCATCGGTTAGGGGACCAGCACCTGTGCAGCAGCAGCAGTACCCGAGGCCATTGTTGCCTCAGGCCCAGGCATTTCATCAGCAGAACCAGCAGCAGTATACCCAAGCCCAAGTGCAGAACATGCAGAGAGGTTTCCAGCAGAGGGAACCCGCAGCTAGAGGTCAGGCCATGATGATGGCTATGGAAGAAGAAGTTGCACCAGGTGAGGTAATGGCAGGTACTATTCTCGTCAACTCCTCTCCAACATTGGTATTATTTGATTCTGGTGCATCTCATTCATTCATGTCTGCACGATTCGCGACACGGATAGGATTGGAGCCCGAGTCATTAGCAGTGAGGCTTAATATACTTACTGGTAATGGTCTTGTGGGAGTAGATCGAGTGTTTTCCTCGTGTCGGATCGTAGTTAGCGGTAGAGAGTTCCCCGCTAGATTTATAGAATTCCCTATGGTAGACTATGATGTAGTCTTAGGCATGGATTGGTTGAGGAACTAGTATGTTAGGATAGACTGCCATGTTGGCAGAGTTGTTTTCAGCATTCCAGGAGAGCCAGAGTTCTTATTTTCCAGAGGAGCAGTGGAACCATCATCTCCAGTATTGCAGATGGCCGTAGCAGCAGTACAGTTACCCAGGATAGTTGAAGAATTTCCAGATATTTTCCCAGAGGAGCTTCCAGGGATGCCGCCAGAACGGGAGATCGAGTTCACTATAGACTTAATCCCCGAAACAGCACCAGTATCAGAGCGAGTCTACAGAATGGCGCCTTCAGAGTTGGAGATTTTGTACAAGATGATTGAAGAACTCAGGACCAAGGGATTCATTCGTGCAAGTGGATCGCCTTGGAGAGCCCCGATGTTTCTTGTGAAAAAGAAGGATGGTACGTCCAGGCTATGTATAGATTATCGTACCTTGAACTCAGTGACAATTAAGAACAGATACCCTCTTCCGAGGATAGATGACTTGTTTGATCAACTCAGAGGGGCTTCAGTGTTCTCGAAGATAGACTTGCGATCAGGATACCACCAGATCAGAGTCAGAGAGCAGGACATCCCGAAGACAGCGTTTAGATCGAGATATGGGCATTGGGAGTTCCTTGTTATGCCCTTTGGAGCGACCAATGCGTCGGCCGTATTCATAGACCTCATGAATCGCATTTTCATGCCTTACTTGGATCAGTTTATGATCGTGTTCCTAGATGATATCCTGGTCTACAGCAAGAGCGAAGCAGAGCACGAGCAGTATCTCAGAATCGTCCTTCAGACGCTTAGAGAGCATCAATTGTACGCCAAGTTCAGTAAATACGAGTTCTGGCTCGATCGCATTTCGTACTTGGGTCACATCATTACTCGAGGAGGAGTGGAAGTGGATCCCCAGAAGATTGTGGCTATCGAGTCATGGCCAGTACCCAGCTCAGTGGCAGAAGTTTGCAGCTTCCTTGGATTGGCCGGCTACTACCGGCGATTCGTCTCAGATTTTGCAAGGATTTTAGTGCCGATGACCCAGTTGACCCGCAAGGATGTGCAGTTCACTTGGACAGCAGAGTGTCAGGAATCATTTGAGAAGTTGAAGCGAGGTTTGATAATGGCTCCCATTCTCACACTTCCAGATGGGACCGGAGGATTCACAGTTTATTGCGACGCTTCAGGCAGAGAATTGGGATGTGTCTTGATGCAGCATGGGAAGGTAATATCTTATGCATCACTTCAACTTCGTGATCATGAGAAGAATTATCCGACCCACGACTTGGAACTGGCAGCAGTAGTATTTGCACTTAAGTTGTGAAGACACTACTTGTACGAAGATAGAGTGAAGATATTTACAGATCACAAGAGCCTGAAGTATGTTTTCACCCAGAAGGACCTTAATATGCGACAGAGAAGATGGCTCGAGCTATTGGTAGACTACGATGTGGACTTGCAATATCATCTAGGGAAGGCCAATGTTGAAGCAGATACGTTGAGCAGGAGATCCGGAGTTTACCTCCTAACGGCACAACCAGAGTTATTGGCAGATTTTCAGAAGATGGGAATTGAAGTGGTTCTTCCTACCAGTGTGGCATTGATGGCCAGTCTACAGGTTCAGTCCAGCATAGTTGAGAGAATTCGGATAGCGCAGTCTACAGATTCTAAGATTCAGCGGCTTAGAGCAGAGTGTGAGGCAGGAAGAAGGCCAGAGTTATGTATCCATGAAGATGGTACACTTCGGCACGACATTCGTCTTTGTGTACCTAGTAGAGATATCCGACAGGAAGTTATGGCAGAAGCTCATAGTTCGCAGTATTCTATTCATTCTGGTGGTACGAAGATGTACCGTGATATTCGTCAACATTTCTGGTGGAATGGCATGAAGAGGGAGATAGCCCGGTTTGTCTCTCGGTGTTTGGTTTGCCAACAGGTTAAAGCTGAACATCAGAGGCCCGCTGGACTTCTTCAGTCCTTGCCGATTCCAGAGGGAAAGTGGGAGCATGTGACCATGGATTTTGTGACTGGACTGCCTAGATCCCCAGCTGGTCGAGATGCTATTTGGGTTATAGTTGATCGGCTCGCGAAGGTGGCTTATTTTCTTCCATTCAGAGTTGGGCAGTCAACAGCTCAGTTGGCAGAGATGTACCTCAGGCAGATTGTCAGGCTTTACGGTGTGCTCGTCAGTATTACCTCGGACCGAGATTCAAGTTTTATATCACACTTTTGGCATAGCCTGTAAGAGAGTTTGGGGACTCGTCTCCAGTTCAGCTCGGCATATCATCCGCAGACAGATGGCCAGTCAGAGCGCACAATCCAGACCCTTGAAGACATGTTGAGATCTTGTACACTTGACTTCGGTGGTTCGTGGGAAGATCACCTATACCTGGTGGAGTTCTCGTACAATAATAGCTTCCAGGCCAGCATCCAGATGGCACCATTCGAGGCTCTGTATGGTAGGAAGTACAGATCCCCGCTAGCGTAGGATGATATTGGAGAGAGGCAGATGCTCGGTCCAGAAATGGTTGCCCAGACAGTTGAAGTGGTCAGAAGGATCAGAGATCGTCTTCGAGTTGCCCAAGATCGCCAGCGGCATTGGGCCGATGCTCATCGGCGTCCCTTAGAGTTTGCTATCGGCGACCATATATTCCTTAGGATCTCGCCTAACCGCGGCGTCATTCGTTTTGGCGTGCGGGGAAAGCTTAGTCCTAGGTATATAGGGCCGTTCGATATCCTGGAGCGAGTGGGAGATGTATCCTATCATCTTGCTCTTTCGCCGTCGTTAAGAGAGGTGCATGATGTATTCCATGTGTCCCAATTGTGACGGTATATCCCGGACCCGAGCCATATCCTAGACCATTCGAAATAGGTTGTTGGTACCAACCTTTTGTATGAGGAGAGGCCCGTGTCTATATTGGACCGGAGGGAGAAGATACTCAAGAACAAGACTATTAACTTAGTCCGTGTTGCTTGGGGTCATCACTCTCTAGGTGAGTCAACGTGGGAGCGTGAGGATGACATCCGATCGCGGTATCTCGACCTGTTTGACTCATAAGATATAATGTCTTCCTTATGTCTTATGCCTTCCGTCCTTGCTTGCATGCGTGATTGTTTGATTGACTGCTTAGTATAGCTTGTATGTAAATAAATATGACTTGTCCTTGTCTCTCTAGCCTCTTAAATTAAATTTCGAGGACGGAATTCTTTTAAGGTGGGTAGAGTTGTAACACCCATATGTCAGAACACGTATTTTGTTAAGCCTGCATGTATCTTGGACCTGTATTTTATTTTCTCAGATTCTGGCCTGTAATTGTATTTTTGGCTCGACTTGCAGATTTTGGTTTTCTCGTAAAAACGGGTTTTGACATGACTTGGTTTTATTTTGTGGGCGAGAATTGGTTGGTTTGGTTTGGTTTGGTTCAACATGCATTTGGAACACCTTAGCCTATGCTTCACCCTCAACACAACACAACCACCCTCATGAAAACCCTACCAACCTTTTCTCTCTCCTCATAACTCTTTCATTTATTTTCTCCATCTCCTTCTTCTTCCTTCCTCTACACAACTCACCAACACCATAGGCAAGTGCACCTTGCCACCACATGAGAACCCTATTTTATTTGTCCATTCGCTAGATTAGGCCATGGAGATGAACATTAGAACTTGACATTTTGTGATTTGGAGTCTCCTTTGTTCTAGATCTAAGTTTTCTCTATTTTCGGATTTACATGGTTTTGATCTATTTTAGTTGGGTTTTTGTGGGTTTTGATGCTTCTATGTGGAAGAGTACTCAAGTTAGAACTTTGAAAATCTAGATTTGGCTTTGATTTGACCAAGTTATGAAGAATGGAATTTTTGGTGTTCTTGATGCTTGCTCTCGGCCTGGAGACGAAGACTGCAGCCTACGCTCTTTAGCGCAGTGCCGGACTGCACATCCCCTCTCGACCTGCGCTCTTTAGCGCAGCGCCGACCGCGCTGCTTGCCCCTTGGCTAACTGCGCTCAGCCCCATGCGCCCCATCCATGCGCAGTCTGCTCATGCGCAGCCTGCTCATGCGCAGTCGGCTCATGCGCCATCCATTCAAGCGCAGTCTGCTCATGCGCAGCCTGCTCATGCGCAGTCGGCTCATGCGACATTCATTCATGCGCAGTCTGCTCATGCGCCACCTATACCCCTGCGCAGGTCACCCCTGCGCAGTTGGCTCCTCGCGCAATCTAACCCCGCGCGCTTGGACCCTGTGCACTTCACCCCTGCGCAGTTCAACCCTGCGCCATCTATCTCCTGCGCCAACCATTCCTGCGCCAACCATTCCTGCGCCATCCACCCCTGCGCAACCCACTGGCCCATGATGATTTGGTTTTATTTCTTGGACTTGTGTCACCCTCATTTTTCGTATTTCGTATTATGCTCGTATTTGATTTTGGCACGTATTTTTATTTTCCTGGACATGTGGTCTTTTGATTCTTGTAAGCAGGTTTTAACCATAGCTTGGTTTTATTTTGTGGAGAATGTTTGGTTTGGTTTGGTTTGGTTCAACATGCATGGAACACCATAAGCCTACACTCCACCCCCATTCCACCACAACACCCTCATTATAACCCACCTACTTCTCTCTCCTCCATAATTTCTTCATTAATTTCTTCTTCTTCTTCTTCCTCCACCCACACCTATAGGCAAGTGCATCTTGCCATTAAATAAGCACCACCTTTTATTTGTTCATTAGTTAGATTAGGACATGGAGAACAACATTAGAACTTGGAATTTTGTGATTTGGAGTCTCCATTGTTCTAGATCTAAGTTTTAGTTATTTTCGGAATTCCTTGGTTTTGATCTATTAAACTTTGATTTTAGCTTGTTTTAATGCTTCCATGTGGAAGAGAATTCAATTTTACTCAAGTTAGAACTTTGAAAATCTAGATTTGGTTTTGATTTGGCTAAGTTGTGAAGATTTGAACTTTGTGTACTTGGTGTTCTTGAGAGTTCAGCCATGGTGGAGCTCTCGGCCACTGCTTTTTAGCATCAGGCCATTTGCGCACCCTGACCTGTGCTCTTTAGCGCATGGCCATTTGCGCAAGATCCTTGGCCAGTGCTTTGCGCTGCGCTGGATTGCGCTGGCGCAGGCCAGCCATGCGCAAGCCAGCCATGCGCAAAGTAACCCCTGCACAATCAACCATTGCGCAATCCATCTCTGCGCAACCAACTCCTGCGCAGTTCACTCCTGCGCAGTCTACCTTCTGCGCAATCCATCTGTGCGCCATCTGCCCCTGCGCACTTGGCACGCTGCGCACTTGGTACCCTGCGCAGCTCACCCTGCGCACTTGGCACCCTGCGCAGTATATACCCTGCACAACCTACTTGTCTACGATGAATTTGTTATTTCTTGATCTTGGCTCTTCTATAGTCCTATTTTATATTAGTATTTTATTAGGTATTTTACGCCCATTTTATATCCTTACGCCTTTTGGCATGAACTTGATTTTGCTTAATATGTTTGGAATGACTATTGTACATGGCCTGGTACGACAAGGAACTAGCATAGCACGACAGTGACCCGTAGTGGTGCACTCCTGACATGACCAACCTGACTTGATAGTGGCCCGTCGTGGCGCACTCCTGACAAGTACCCTGACATGGTTTATCCTGATAACTTGATAGTGGCCCGTGGCGGCGCACTCCTGACTTGACTTGACTTGACTTGATAACTTGACTTGACTTGCCTTGGCACCGTGGGTGTTCCTGCTTGCTTGTTTGCACAATTCACTTGTCTTGTCTTGCATCATGTCTAGGACGTGACTTCCTGGGTACCACGGCCAGGAACTCGCGCTAAATTGGATTAGGCTGATTATTAGATCAAACTAGAACATGGAGAATTCCCAGTCACAGGCAATCTCGTTATCTGGGCGCTTTAATGGACTTGTAGCTTGCCGACGAGTAGAGCACATTTCCAGCACACTGTCATGTGTTGCACCCTCTAAGTCACCTAAGGGTATATCGTTTCCTGGGCGATGTACCCACCTATAACTCTCAACCCGCGGAAGGATAACTGGATGGTCTGCAGGGCTTGGGACTGGGAGTTTCTCACTTGCATCTTGTTAGTAATTAGGCTTGTGATAACCCTAGTTAGTTAAAGTAGTAAGCCGTAGTACTTGCTTGGCCGATTGTGAATGGATGGTGTCCAGCCTTGTCTAAGTCTTGTCTAGCTCCAGTACCTGCTATCTCCTGAGCATGTTTGTTTTGCTATTCTTAACGATAAATGGGTAGGGACAGTGAGCTATTCAGGCGAAGGGGTACAATCCCGGTCCTTGTTTGGTTTAAGGATTGTAACCTGGCTCCCAGAATGGTTCCACGTCCCTAGTCGTTTATCGCCCTGTGTACTTTTATTACTTGTACTTTCCTTTATTCTTATATTCTGATATGCTGGCTTTTGTTCTTATTTGTGGCCTCCTTTGTGGTACTTGCTCTTTCTGGGGTTTGACCCAGCTGGTTTTGTGTGGCCAGATTTCGGAGCAGCTCCCGAGGATCTACCAAGCTTCCCGCCCAATGGTGACAACTAGACGGAACCCGGGCTACGAGTGGGTTTTTCCCTTTTTGTTTCACCCACTTATATGTAAATTTATTCTTTTGAGGCGTTTAGCCGACGAGCACCTGATAGCTCGATGCATTTACTTACTGTCTGCCTATGGGCTGTAAACATGATTAACAAATCCTAGGGTTAATCATGTATGACTGAACTCTTGCTAGTCCTATCATTTTGTACGACTAGCTTCATGATCATCCAATATGTAATATTTGGGACGCCTTATATATATATATTTGATGCTCTAATATCTTGTAACTCTGTTAATTGCTTGAGATTGAGACAATAGGCTTGACCTTAAGAGACTGCTGGCTTGTAGTAAACCCTCATATCTAGACAGCCGTGACCGTATAGTTGAGATGTATTCTATTTCAATATACGTAGCTGGCTGTGTCTGCCCCCGCTCTCCAGTATTCTGGTTCTGGGGCGTGACACGGTTTAAGTGGTGGCCCATACAGGTCTTGGCATTCAAGAAATGTGAGGGTTTACCGAATAGATGTCTCAATCAATATTCGTCCTTGATCTCTGCAAGTATCTTCAAATCCCTGAGAATCTCGACCTGATCACATTGCTTGTATCATTGATCTGTCCTGGTCCTTTCCTTATTGTTCCCTATGTCGTCTTCTTCAGCGGCATTACTCCCGGACCTGCCAACCAGCCAGAGGAAGCTCGACAAGCACCCCAGCGCCAGGAAGATCAAGCTCAGCACTCTGGAGTAGCCTCCCGAGTTATGCTTCCCGGAGGCTCGGAACCTCCAGTTCATGCAGCTCCGCCCGTTCAACCAGCTAGACAGGATGAGGGACCTTTGGTAGGGCTTATCAGAGAACTGCTTGCATCCCAAGATCGTCGAGGCGACGCCTTGCACCAGGAAGTTCATGATGCACTAAACCGAGGAGGTCCCCAAGGGAATCAGGCGGCCAACAGTTTCAAGCGCTTGAACCCTCCCTTCTTTGACGGCAGTGAAGATGCGATTGCCGCAGACGCTTGGCTTCAGGATATCGAGGTGGTTCTAGAAGCAGCTAGGACACCTGAGAATGAGAAGGTGGCGGTGGTACGCCTACAGTTGTTAGACTTGGCTCGCGATTGGTGGGCAGCTCAGGCCATGGAATTAGCAGCACCAGTCACTTGGGCGACGTTCAGAGAGAGATTCCAGACGAAGTACTTCGATGCGGTGGCACGGTACGACCTGCAGACCAGATTCACCAACTTGAAGCAAGGAGGCAGGACGGTCGATGGCTATGCGACCGAGTTTTCCAGGCTGAGTAGGTTCGCCCCCACCTTGGTGGCAACCGAGTTCGATAGGGCTCAGTGATTCCAGCAAGGGCTACATTTAGAGATATTATTGGCTGTCGAACAGTTCGAGCACCAGACGTTCGATGCAGTATTGAAGGCAGCGAGGAGGCATGAGTATACCTCCCGGAGAATTGTGGACAGGACCGGAGGCAGGAAGCGGTCCCACAACCAGATGCACCAATCTTCAGCTCCAGCCCCGGCAGCTAGGGGTATAACTATTGGAACTCCGAGGCGGGCGGCCTCAGTGACGTCGGTTCAGTATTCGACCCCGACGTACCCGCAGCAGCCGAAGCAGAAGCAGTCTTCCGCGGTGGGATGTTCTCATTGCGGAAAGCCGGGCCATGTAGTGGCAGAGTGTCGTAGGGCACAGGGATTGTGCCTGGCTTGTGGAGGAGCAGACCACCAGATAGGGACCTGTCCGAATAGGGGAGGTCCATCATCTTCCAACCTTTCTAGTTCTTCGGTGAGGGGACCAGCCCCAGTTCCAGTCCAGCAGCAGCAGCAGCAGCAGTACCCAAGGCCATTGGCGCCCCAGGCCCAGGCCTTTCATCAGCAGAACCAGCAGCAGTTCACCCAGGCTCCAGCACAGAACCGACAGAGGGGTTTCCAGCAGAGGGGACCCGCAGCTAGAGGTCAGGCTATGATGATGACCATGGAAGAAGAAGTTGCACCAGGTGAGGTAGTGGCAGGTACTATTCTCGTCAACACCTTTCCAGCATCTGTATTATTTGATTCTGGTGCATCGCATTCATTCATGTCTGCACGATTCGCGACACGGATAGGATTGGAGCCCGAGTCATTATCAGTGAGGCTCAATATACTTACTGGTAATGGTCTTGTGGGAGTAGATCGAGTGTTTTCCTTGTGTCGGATCGTAGTTAGCGGTAGAGAGTTCCCCGCTAGGCTCATAGAGTTTCCTATGGCAGACTATGATGTAGTCCTAGGCATGGATTGGTTGAGGAACCATTATGCTAGGATAGACTGCCATGTTGGCAGAGTTGTCTTTAGTATTCCCGGAGAGCCAGAGTTTTTATTTTCCAGAGGCACAGTAGAGCCATCTCCTCCAGTATTGCGGATGGCAGTAGCAGCAGTGCAGTTGCCCCGGATAGTTGAAGAGTTTCCAGATGTCTTTCCAGAGGAACTTCCAGGGATGCCACCAGAGCGGGAGATCGAGTTCACCATTGACTTGATTCCCGGGACAGCACCAGTATCAGAGCGAGTCTACAGATTGGCGCCTTCAGAGTTGGAGATTTTGTACAAGATGATTGAAGAACTCAGAACCAAGGGATTCATTCGTGCTAGTGGATCGCCTTGGGGAGCCCCGATGCTTCTTGTGAAAAAGAAGGATGGTACGTCCAGGTTATGTGTAGATTATCGTACCTTGAACTCAGTGACAATTAAGAACAGATACCCTCTTCCGAGGATAGATGACTTGTTTGATCAACTCAAGGGGGCTTCAGTTTTCTCGAAGATAGACTTGCGGTCAGGATACCACCAGATCAGAGTCAGAGAGCAGGACATCCCGAAGACGGCGTTCAGATCTAGGTACGAGCATTGGGAGTTTCTAGTTATGTCCTTTGGAGCGACCAATGCGCCGGCAGTGTTCATGGACCTCATGAACCGTATCTTCATGCCTTACTTGGATCAGTTTGTGATAGTGTTCCTTGATGACATCCTGGTCTACAGCAAGAGTGAAGCAGAGCACGAGCAGCATCTCAGAGTTGTCCTCCAGATTCTCAGAGAGCACCAATTGTACGCCAAGTTCAGTAAATGCGAGTTCTGGCTCGATCGCATTTCTTACTTGGGTCACATCATTACCAGAGGAGGAGTGGAAGTGGATCCCCAGAAGATTGTGGCTATCGAGGCATGGCCAGTACCTAGCTCAGTGGCAGAGGTTCGCAGCTTCCTTGGATTGGCCGGCTATTACCGGCGGTTCGTCTCTGATTTTGCAAGGATTTCAGCGCCGATGACCCAGTTGACCCGCAAGGATGTGCCGTTCGTTTGGACAGCAGAATGTCAGGAATCATTTGAGAAGTTGAAGCGAGGTTTGATAACGGCTCCCATTCTTACACTTCCAGATGGGACCGGAGGATTCACAGTTTATTGCGACGCTTCAGGCAGAGGATTGGGATGTGTTTTGATGCAGCATGGGAAGGTAATTGCTTATGCGTCACGTCAACTCCGTGATCATGAGAAGAATTACCCGACCCACGACTTGGAGCTAGCAGCAGTAGTGTTTGCACTTAAGTTGTGGAGGCACTACTTGTACGGAGACAGAGTGGAGATATTTACTGATCATAAGAGCCTGAAGTATGTTTTCACCCAGAAGGATCTTAATATGCGGCAGAGAAGATGGCTCGAGCTACTTGTGGACTACGATGTGGATTTGCAGTATCATCCAGGGAAGGCCAATGTTGTAGCAGATGCTTTGAGCCGGAGAGCCGGAGTTTATTTCTTGACAGCACAACCAGAGCTATTGGCAGACCTTCAGAAGATGGGAATCGAAGTGGTTCTTCCTTCCAATGTGGCCTTGATGGCCAGCCTACAAATTCAGTCCACCATAGTTGAGAGGATCCGGACAGCACAGTTAACAGATTCCAAGATTCAGCGGCTCAGAGCAGAGTGCGAGGCAGGAAGAAGGCAAGAGTTATGTATTCATGAGGATGGTACACTTCGACACGGCACGCGTCTTTGTGTACCCAGTGGAGATATCAGACAGGAAGTCATAGCGGAGGCTCACAGTTCGCAGTACTCCATTCACCCAGGCAGCACGAAGATGTACAGAGATATTCGTCAACACTTTTGGTGGAATGGTATGAAGAGGGAGATAGCCCGGTATGTCTTTCGATGTTTGGTTTGCCAACAAGTCAAGGCTGAACATCAGAGGCCAGCTGGACTTCTTCAACCTTTACCGATCCCAGAATGGAAATGGGAACACATTACCATGGATTTCGTGACTGGGTTACCCAGATCTCCGGCAGGCAGAGATGCTATTTGGGTCATTGTGGACAGGCTTACCAAGGTGGCACACTTTCTTCCGTTTAGAGTTGGACAGTCAACGGCACAGCTAGCAGAGATGTATCTCAGGCAGATTGTCAGACTTCACGGAGTGCCAGTCAGCATAGTATCAGACAGGGATACGAGATTCACATCGCACTTCTGGCGCAGTCTTCATCAAAGTTTGGGGACTCGTCTCAAGTTCAGCTCAGCGTATCACCCGCAGACAGATGGACAGTCAGAACGCGCTATACAAACTCTCGAAGATATGTTGCGGTCATGTGCCCTTGACTTCGGTGGTTCGTGGGAGGATCACTTGCACCTGGTGGAATTCTCGTACAACAATAGTTTCCAGGCCAGTATCCAGATGGCACCCTTCGAGGCTCTGTATGGCAGGAAGTGCAGATCTCCGTTAGCATGGGACGATGTTGGAGAGAGGCAGATGCTCGGTCCAGAACTGATTTCTCAGACGGTTGAAGTGGTCAGGAAAGTCAGAGATCACCTCCGAGTTGCTCAGGATCGCCAGCGCCATTGGGCCGATGCTCATCGGCGTCCCTTAGAATTTGCCGTCGGCGACCATGTATTTCTTAGGATCTCGCCTACCCGCGGCGTCATTCGTTTTGGCGTACGGGGAAAGCTTAGTCCTAGGTATATAGGGCCGTTCGATATTCTGGAGCGAGTAGGCGATGTGTCCTATCGTCTCGCTCTTCCACCGTCGTTAAGTGAGGTACATGATGTATTCCATGTGTCCCAATTAAGACGGTACATCCCGGACCCGAGCCATATCCTAGATCATTCGGAATTGGTTGTTGGTACCAACCTTTCGTATGAGGAGAGGCCCGTGTCTATTTTGGACCGGAGGGAAAAGATACTCAAGAACAAGACTATTAAATTAGTCCGTGTTGCTTGGGGTCATCACTCTCTAGGTGAGTCAACGTGGGAGCGTGAGGACGACATCCGATCGCGATATCCCTACCTGTTTGACTCGTGAGGTATAATGTCTTTCTTATGCCTTACGCTTTCCCTTCCTTGCTTGCATTGTATGATTGTATGATTGAACTGCTTAGTGTAGCTTGTCTGTGCTTAGTATGGCTTGTCGTGGCAATCTCTAGCTCCTTGATTAAATTCCGAGGACGGAATTCTTTGAAGGTGGGTGGAGTTGTCACCCTCATTTTTCGTATTTCGTATTATGCTCGTATTTGATTTTGGCACGTATTTTTATTTTTCTGGACATGTGGTCTTTTGATTCTTGTAAGCAGGTTTTAACCATAGCTTGGTTTTATTTTGTGGAGAATGTTTGGTTTGGTTTGGTTTGGTTCAACATGCATGGAACACCATAAGCCTACACTCCACCCCCATTCCACCACAACACCCTCATTATAACCCACCTACTTCTCTCTCCTCCATAATTTCTTCATTAATTTCTTCTTCTTCTTCTTCCTCCACCCACACCTATAGGCAAGTGCATCTTGCCATTAAATAAGCACCACCTTTTATTTGTTCATTAGTTAGATTAGGACATGGAGAACAACATTAGAACTTGGAATTTTGTGATTTGGAGTCTCCATTGTTCTAGATCTAAGTTTTAGTTATTTTCGGAATTCCTTGGTTTTGGTCTATTAAACTTTGATTTTAGCTTGTTTTAATGCTTCCATGTGGAAGAGAATTCAATTTTACTCAAGTTAGAACTTTGAAAATCTAGATTTGGTTTTGATTTGGCTAAGTTGTGAAGATTTGAACTTTGTGTACTTGGTGTTCTTGAGAGTTCAGCCATGGTGGAGCTCTCGGCCACTGCTTTTTAGCATCAGGCCATTTGCGCACCCTGACCTGTGCTCTTTAGCGCATGGCCATTTGCGCAAGATCCTTGGCCAGTGCTTTGCGCTGCGCTGGATTGCGCTAGCGCAGGCCAGCCATGCGCAAGCCAGCCATGCGCAAAGTAACCCCTGCACAATCAACCATTGCGCAATCCATCTCTGCGCAACCAACTCCTGCGCAGTTCACTCCTGCGCAGTCTACCTTCTGCGCAATCCATCTGTGCGCCATCTGCCCCTGCGCACTTGGCACGCTGCGCACTTGGTACCCTGCGCAGCTCACCCTGCGCACTTGGCACCCTGCGCAGTATATACCCTGCACAACCTACTTGTCTACGATGAATTTGTTATTTCTTGATCTTGGCTCTTCTATAGTCCTATTTTATATTAGTATATACCCTGCGCAGTATGTACCCACCTATAACTCTCAACCCGCGGAAGGATAACTGGATGGTCTGCAGGGCTTGGGACTGGGAGTTTCTCACTTGCATCTTGTTAGTAATTAGGCTTGTGATAACCCTAGTTAGTTAAAGTAGTAAGCCGTAGTACTTGCTTGGCCGATTGTGAATGGATGGTGTCCAGCCTTGTCTAAGTCTTGTCTAGCTCCAGTACCTGCTATCTCCTGAGCATGTTTGTTTTGCTATTCTTAACGATAAATGGGTAGGGACAGTGAGCTATTCAGGCGAAGGGGTACAATCCCGGTCCTTGTTTGGTTTAAGGATTGTAACCTGGCTCCCGGAATGGTTCCACGTCCCTAGTCGTTTATCGCCCTGTGTACTTTTATTACTTGTACTTTCCTTTATTCTTATATTCTGATATGCTGGCTTTTGTTCTTATTTGTGGCCTCCTTTGTGGCACTTGCTCTTTCTGGGGTTTGACCCAGCTGGTTTTGTGTGGCCAGATTTCGGAGCAGCTCCCGAGGATCTACCAAGCTTCCTGCCCAATGGTGACAACTAGACGGAACCCGGGCTACGAGTAGGTTTTTCCCTTTTTGTTTCACCCACTTATATGTAAATTTATTCTTTTGAGGCGTTTAGCCGACGAGCACCTGATAGCTCGATGCATTTACTTACTGTCTGCCTACGGGCTGTAAACATGATTAACAAATCCTAGGGTTAATCATGTATGACTGAACTCTTGCTAGTCCTATCATTTTGTACGACTAGCTTCATGATCATCCAATATGTAATATTTGGGACGCCTTATATATATATATTTGATGCTCTAATATCTTGTAACTCTGTTAATTGCTTGAGATTGAGACAATATGCTTGACCTTAAGAGACTGCTGGCTTGTAGTAAACCCTCATATCTAGACAGCCGTGACCGTATAGTTGAGATGTATTCTATTTCAATATACGTAGCTGGCTGTGTCTGCCCCCGCTCTCCAGTATTCTGGTTCTGGGGCGTGACAACTTGGCTTCTCTTTTGTGGATTAGGTTTTGAGATCTTGTTCCACACAGCTCGACTACCTTGACCCCAATACGACCTGGCACGATTTTCAGTATTTGATATGACTAGTACAGTTTTCGTGATTTCTGTGATTTATGATCCTAGTACTTCCTGATTTTCTAGAAAATGACCCGATGGGGTGCATTCTTGACTTGTAACCTGATAACTTGATAGTGGCCCGTGGCGGCGCACTGACTTGACTTGTAACTTGTAACTTGTAACTTGTAACTTGTAACTCGACTCGTATAACCAACTTGACACCGTGGGTGTTCCTGCTTGCTTGCTTGTATAATCCACCTGTCTTGTCTTGCATCATGTCTAGGACGTGACTCCCTGGTTCCCACGATCAGGGATTTATACTGAATCTGGATTAGGCTAATGATTAGATCAAACTATAGTTCATAGAGAATTTCCAGTCACAAGCAATCTCGTTATCTGGGCGCTTTAATTGGACTTGTAGCTTGCCGACGAGTAGAGCACATTTCCAGCACACTGTCATGTGTTGCACCCTCTAAGTCACCTAAGGGTATATCGTCTCCTGGACGATGTACCCAACCATACTCTCAACCCGCGGAAGGATAACTGGATGGTCTGCAGGGCTTGGGACTGGGAAATTCTCACTTGCATCTTATTAGTAATTAGGCTTGTGATAACCCTAGTTAGTTAAAATAGTAAGCCGTAGAATTTGCTTGGCCGCTTGTGAATAGATGATGTCTAGTTCTGTTTAAGTCTTGTTTAGTCCCAGTACCTGGTCCTCCTGAACATAACTGTTTTACTTATCTTAAACAATAAATGGATAGGGACAAGTGCTATTCAGGCGAAGGGTTACAACCCCGGTCCTTGTTTGGTTTACGGATTGTAACCTGGCTCCCAGAATGGTTCCACATCCCTAGTCGTTTATTGTCCTGCTGTACTTTTATTACCTGTACCTTTCTTCCATTTTTCTTATGTTCTGATATGCTGGCTTTTGTTTTTATTTCGTGGCCTCCTTTGTGGCACTTGCTCTTTCTGGGGTTTGATCCAGCTGGTTTTGTGTGGCCAGATTTCGGAGCAGCACCCGAGGATCTACCGAACCTCCAGCCCGATGGTGGCGACTAGAAGGAACCCGGGCTACGAGTGGGTTTTCCATTTTGTTTCGCTCACTCTATTGTAAAATTATTCTTTTGAGGCATTTAGCCGACGAGCACCTGTTAGCTCGATGCACATTTACTTACTGTCTGCCTACGGGCTGTAAACATGATTAACAAATCCTAGGGTTGATCATGTATGACTAAACTCTTGCTAGTCCCCGCATTTTGTACGACTAGCTTCATGATCAACTGAATATGTAATATTTGGGACGTCTTTTATTGTATATTTGGTGGTCAAACATCTTGTAACTATATTACTTGCTTGAGATTGAGACAATAGGCTTGACCTTAAGAGACCATTGGCTTGTAGTAAACCCTCATATCTAGACAGCCGTGACCGTATAGCGAGGTGGATTCCATTTCAATATACGTAGCTGGCTATGTTCGCCCCCCGCTCTTCAGTATTCTGGTTCTGGGGCGTGACACACACCAACAGCAAGTAGACTAATATTAGGTCCTAATGCAATTGATTTGAAGGAAAATGGAGTTGAAATGGATTTTCTATGATTTTACAAAGATGGAGACTCACCTCTTCCAAAGCTTGCACAAATTCCAATGGAGGCTAGCCCTAAATTTTAGGAGCATATAAATAGGAAGGGGAAGACCATAGTGGCCGGCCAAGTGGCTGAATGGGTTAGGGTTTGGGTTCATGTGTGGGCCTATGGGCTATTAAGCCTAAGTCACAAGTCATGACTTGTGAAATCACAAGCCATTCCTTAAACAATTTAAATCCTATTTTCCCAAAATAAATTCTAATAGGTTAATTATCACTAACTTGAGTCAACCTAGGTTTCCATATCCTAATCTCACAGTCATAACCTAGGTTAGCCACTGGGTTAGTCTCCAAAGTCAACATAAGTCAAAGTCAACTAAAACACCAAAATCAATTATACTAAAAATCTCTAAAAATCACATAAATTCCAATAAATCTAAATAATACATAATAATTCAAAATAATTCTCAAAATTTTAAAAATGACCAAAATGACCAAAATACCCTCAAGCTAGAAAAGTGGTAGTGACAAATCTACCCTCCTTAAAATAATTTCGTCCTCGAAATTAAATGCGAAACTAAACTGTTGAGAAAGATAGAAAAGTATACCTCAAGGTCCAAAAAGATAGGGGTACCGCTCGCGCATCTCATCCTCCCGCTCCCAGGTAGACTCTCATGGAGAATGATGACTCCATGCGACGCGTACCAAGGATATCACCTGGTTCCTCAATACCTTCTCTCGGCGATCCAGAATCTCCGCAGACTGCTCTGGGTAACTGAGAGTAGGTCCAACCTCAATCTCTGAATGATCGAGCACATGGCTAGGGTCAGCCATGTACCGTCTTAACTGTTATACGTGGAATACGTTGTGAACTTCCACTAGTGCAGGTGGCAAGTCTAGCATGTATGCCACGTCACCGACTCTCCCGTTGATAACGAAAGGGCCGATGAAGTGCGGGCTAATCTTCCCACCTCCACCAAAACGTATCGTACCACGAGTCGGAGATATCCACAAAAAAACCATGTCTCCAACCTAATCACGAGCAAGGTCTCAAGTTACTAAAAATCAAACACGATCAATCAAACAAAACAAAACAAAACAAAATACAACCTAATTCTAATCCTATCTATAAATCTGTACCTCAAACTCCAACGGCCTCTGGTGGCTATCGGCCCAGTGCCGATGTCTGTCCTGCGCCATGCGAAGTCTGTCCCTGATGAGCTTCACCTTCTCGGCTACGTCAACAACCATCTCTGGTCCCAGTAAAGCTCGCCCTCCAACATCATCCCAAGATAAGGGTGTACGACACCTACGCCCGTACAGAGCCTCAAACTGTGACATCTTAATGCTGGCCTGATAACTGTTGTTGTAAGCAAACTCCACCAAATATAGGTGATCCTCCCAGGAACCACCAAAATCCAGGACGTACGTCCGCAGCATATCCTCAAGGGTCTGAATAGTCCTCTCTGACTGTCCGTCCGTCTGGGGTGGTATGCAGTACTAAACTTGAGCTGAGTGCCCAAACTAGTCTGCAGACTCCTCCAAAAATGGGAAGTAAAGCGACTATCCCGATCTGAGACTATGTTGACGGGAACTCCGTAAATCCTGACTATCTGCCTCATATACAACTCCGCGAGCCTCTCTGTAGACGTACCCACCTTGAATGACAAGAAGTGGGCCGATTTGGTCAACCTGTCAACGATGACCCAAATCGCGTCTTTCCTTCCTGGTGTACGCGGCAACCCTGATACAAAATCCATGGTGATATGTTCCCATTTCCACTCTGGAATGGGCAACGACTGTAATAATCCTCGGGGCCTCTGCCTCTCTGCCTTGACCTGCTGACAGACCAGGCATCTGGCTACGAAGTGGGACACCTCCCGCTTCATCCCGTAGCACCAGACATGCTCTCGCAGGTCCCTGTACATCTTGTTGGCACCAGGATGTATAGAGTACTGCGATCTGTGAGCCTCCTGCATAATCTGCTCTCTGAGCTCCCCGCTGGGCACACATAACCGGGAACCGTGCCTCAGGGCACCATCCTCTGCAAGTGAGAACTCACTATCCTCCAATCCTGCACTGATCTGCTCTCGGATAAACCGCAGAGCCACATCCTCGAACTGTGTCACCTTGATCCTGTCCATCAAGTCCGACTGTATCTGAAGGCCCCATAACTGCATCTGCACTCCGGACACAATCACCTCTATCCTAAGGCTCTCCAAATCTGCAAGCAGGTGTCGATCCATAGTCAAACACATGGCTGTCGGATACCTACTCAAGGCATCGGCAACCACGTTGGCCTTCTCCGGGTGATACTGAAGTGCGATGTCAAAGTCCTTCATCAACTCAAGCCACCTGCGCTGCCTCATGTTGAGCTCTTTCTGTGTAAACACATACTTCAAGCTCTTGTGATCTGTGAAAATCTCCAACCTCTTGCCATACAGATAGTGCTTCCATAACTTCAAAGCAAAAATCACCGCTGCCAGCTCCTGGTCATGGGTAGGGTGGTTCTTCTTATGGGACGTAATTGCCTGGAAGTATAGGCAATCACCTTCCCATGCTGCTGTAAGACGCAACCCAGCCCCTTCCCTGAAGCATCACTATAAATAGTGAATCCACCCGATCCTGAAGGCAATGTCAGAATCAGAGCTGTCGTAAGCCGCTTCTTCAACTCATCAAAAGCTGCCTGACACTCCTCTGACCAAACAAACTCAGTATCCTTCGGGGTCATCCGTGTCAACGGCTCTGCAACCCGGGAGAAATCCTGCACAAATCTCCTATAATATCCTGCCAGCCCCAGGAAACTCCTGATCTCTGCCACTGAAGTCGGCGCTGTCCAAGCCTCAACTGCTACAATCTTCTTGGAGTCAACTGAGATACCATCTCCAGTCACCACATGCCCCAAGAAGTCCACCCGGTCCAAGAAAAACTCATACTTGGAGAGTTTCCCATAAAGCTGCTCCCTCCTGAGAGTCTCTAGCACTATCCGCAGATGCTCTTCGTGCTCCTCCTCTGTCTTGGAATATACCAAGATATCATCAATGAACACCACCACGAACTTGTCCAAGTACTGGTGGAACACCTTGTTCATTAGATTCATAAACACTGCTGGTGCATTGGTTAGCCCAAACGACATAACCAAAAACTCAAACTGCCCGTACCGCATCCTGAAAGCGGTCTTGGGAATATCCTCCCTCTTCACCTTCACCTGGTGATAACCTGACCTCAAATCAATCTTTGAGAACACCCGAGCTCCGCTCAACTGATCAAACAGATCATCGATCCGTGGCAGTGGGTATCTGTTCTTGATTGTCAGGTTGTTAAGTGCCCTGTAATCGATACACATCCGTACCGACCCATCCTTCTTGGGTTCGAAGAGTATCGGTGCACCCCAAGGTGAAGAACTCGAACGGATGAAGCCCTTGTCCTGCAGCTCATCCACCTGCTTCTTCAGCTCTACCAGTTCACTGTTGTTCACTCGATAGACATGCTGGGAAATCGGTTCCGTGCCGGAAACCAAGTCTATCGAGAACTCTACATCTCTTTCTGGTGGAAGTCCTGGCAACTCCTCTGGGAATACGTCCATAAACTCTGCGATCAAGGGATGCGGAGCCACCTGCTCCTCAACTGATGCTCCACAGAAGACTCCGCCGTCTTGCTCTGCCTGCCGCCGGGTGTACTCAAACTCTGGCTCTCCTGGCGCCCCGAACAAAACTCTACCCCCACGGCAATCAATGCGGGCGTGGTGTCTACTCAGCCAGTCCATACCTAATATAATATCGTAGTTCGGTAATGGCATGACTAGTAGACTCACTCCCAACTCTCGGCCTCCCAATAAGACGCTCCGTCCTCTGCAAACATCACTCACGAGGATGACCCCACCCCCGGTCGTGATCTTGCAGGTCCTAGGCAATGGTTCAGAAACCAAACTGTGTCTAATAGCATACGATACTGACACAAAGCTGTGGGAAGCCTCAGAATCAAAGAGTACAAATGCTGGAAGGGAATCTAGGAGAACCGAACCTGCTATCAGCTCTCCGATGGCCTCGGCATCCTCAGCTGCCATGGCGAAAGCTCGCCCCTGCTGTCCACCTCGTGCCTGCTGCTGGTACTGCTGGAACCTCTACTGCTGGGTCTGTAGGGCTGGTCCCCTCTGCTGGCCTGCTGGAGCCTTGGCTCCACCTCCCTGCTGTCCTCGCCCAAAAGCCCCAGGGCAGTCCCTCAACTGGTGATCTCCCGCATCACAAAGTAGGCACTTGCCTAGCTTCTTCCTACACTCATGGATCATGTACCCCGGCTTCTTACAGAAGGCACAAATGACTACCTGTCGAGGTGCCTGCTGCCCTCTCTGCTGCTGGTGCTGCTGAAAGGGTGCACGACCCTGCTGCTGATATTGCTGCTGAGCTGGCCTCTGCTGCTACTGCTGCTGCTGGAAGTGAGGCCTCTTGGCCTGCCCCTGACTGCTGCTGCCACCCTGGAATTCACGACCCCTCTTCTGCTTCAGCCCTAGGTCGTCCTCCGCCGCCATAGCCCCAGAAAATATCTCAGCATAAGTGGCATTCCGGTCGCTCTTAGTCAGCGACCGAACCTCTCTAATCAAACCTCGGCGAAACTACCTCGCCTTCGTCTTCTCAAACAAATCATCAATGAACCGGGCCAATCTGCAGAACTCCTCGGCATACTCAGCTACCGTCTGGTTCTCCTGAACCAGAGCCTCGAACTGTGCCTCGATACCTCCCAAGGCAACATCAGGAAAGAACTGCTCCTTAAACAGCTCCTTAAACTGGGCCCAAGTCTGGCCCTAAACTCCTACCCTGGGATCTGTCTGATACCACGCACGGGCTAAGTCCTACATCTGACTGCCCGCCGCCGCGATCTGAAGTCGAGCTGGTATCTCCGCCAGTCGGAAGATCTCCTCGATATGCTCTATCCAGTCGTCTGCAACATGGATGCCCTCTGTGCCGAAGAACTCCCGAGGATGCATCTTCTGGAAGTCCTGAATGTCCTTCTCCTTCCGACGGGGCTGCAGATGGGTCCCCTGAGCTGTAATCATCTCGACTGTGGTATGAACCAGCTGGTGTGCCTCATCGATCCCCTGTATGAAATCTGTAGTCTGCCTTGTCTGCTGCTGCTGGTGGGACTCAAGAATCCTCTCCACGAAGGAGAAGAGATGTGCAGCATCTACCATCCCCGCAGGCGGAGGCTGCTGCGGTGGAAGGATCTCAGGAATCACAACTGGCCTCCTGACTGGTGGAGATGCTCCTCCAAAAGTGGCAGAAACACCGACTCCTGAGGGCTGCACTTGCCTCGTGGCACTGGGAGCTGGCTGCTAGACACGAGAGGTGGCAGACCCCTCTCCAGCATCTCCCGTCATGGGGCGATGCGATCGCGTCTCAACCATCCTGGAGACACAGATCAAACAAGAAACAATTACTGAGAATGAGTCAAAAAATCAAAGGAGGACAGTTTAAAGTTCTAAGGAAGAAATAAGCAGCAAAATAGATATCCGGAATCTGATAAAGAATTTTCCTAGTGTGATTGAGTACCTTCAAAAATATACTAATTTCTACTGCAGGCTGCAGTGATATTCTGGTTCGAATACCACTACATTTTCAACCTAGACCTGTATGGGCCACCACTAAAAACGTGTCACGACTCGCACCCTAGAGTAAGGACACGTGACGTGGGTACGTCCAGCCTGCGCCGCAGTGTCGGCGATAGAACGCTGTCCTAGGTCACAAAATCTAACAGTTGAAGGTAATAACAGTTATACTCCCCGAATGGGGGGTGACATAACAGAAATATAACTCAATCACAAGTAAGGTAGAACATGAAAGAAAGATAGATAGATAATAAGATGCAAGATCCAAATCCACAAGAAATACAGATAAAGAGAGAGCTGTCTATAATAAACTCCACAACATCCAGACATAAAACAGATCCCAAATATATATACAACTCAGCTCCAAAAACTATGAAATAAGATAAGCTAACTATGGAGCAACTGTCTCTACTGCTAAGGGATCCGACTGGAAGTCCGGATCGCAAGTGTCCTCTAAGGCTGTCCCATAATAAGTGTCTAAGCAGGCCTCCTCCTTGTCCTCTATAAAATTTTCAACAGGTCCAGTCAGGACAGGAACGAGCACATATCTCTCAAACAGTTCATAGCAGGTTAGGAGTATAAATCATGTACTACGTGATTTAGAGTACAATATGGTTATATAAACGGCTTAGGGGCACATGAATACAAATAAGGAGGCACATGAATACAGCTACTGGGGATAGTGTTCACATAACCAATTCTACTCACCCCGCCCCAATCAATACACAAGGATCCATTCAAGTTAAGTTATAAGCACATGAATACAGCTAAGATACGTGAACTCATGTAATGAGTAGTACATGAGGCACATGATAAGCACATGAAAGCACATGAGAACATGTAAAAACATGAACTAGTACGAGTACAAGGAGTACCTGATGCACATGATAAAGTACATGAACATGAAATACCCGATGCACCCGTAGAGGGATAACATCTCAGGAAAGGATCCATATAGTACTAATCTGTGAAGATACGTGCAGCATCATGTAGAGTAATCTAGAGCAAGAATATAGTCTAGATAGGTATAAAAAGATCAGAGAATGTACTCGCCTGCTAACTGAATGTCCGAGATGAAAGTACTATCCGAGGAGTGGTGTCTGGATCCTATTAGAACAATACACGTCACAACAAGTCCAGAATAGTAATAAAATGCACTACAATGCGTTTTACATGAATCTAGGTCAATCTAGACCAAAGTCAACTCTTGGTCAACTCTGGTCAACCCTAGAAGTCAAACCTAAGTCAACTAGTCTAATCTAGGTCTAACAAGCCATTCTAGGTCTAATAAGACTAAACAGTCTATCTAGACTCCAACTAGGCATACCATGCCTAACCATACCATAATCACATAACCACATGACATTGACTATATCTAATAATACACAAAATACTATATTAATATAATCTATTAAGAATACATATAACCTATAGCCACTATACAATATCACCCATACTCTATATATATCTAATATATATATAAAAGCACACATACTCTTATATATAGGAACTTGTATATATATCACAATGCATATATATTATATACATACATAGGAAGGAGAGAGGGGGACACATGAACATTCAAGTGTGTGTGTGAAAGAGGGTGAACTGTCAAGAGGACAGTGTGGTGTTTAAGTGAGTCATAGATGTGTGAAGACTGAAAATAATGTGCTAAGGCATGGGAGTACATGACAGTGTATATATACTTGAATAAAACATGGAAAACAGTCCAAGAAGACAGGAATCAGTTTACAACAGTGGCTATGAATCAAACATTCACTTCAGTTCAGCATTGAACAAGAACTCAAATTTGAATGGAAGGAAAAAGGAATCAACAATACTTCTCAGGTTTTAAGAAGAACAAACATTGAAATAAAATGAAAAGGAAATCAGTTCAGGGAATGGGAATTCAGCATATCAAACCTTTATTCAATTCCTAGTTTGCAGTGAACAAGTCTCAGGTTTTTAAATCTCAGTTTAAAGATAGGAAAACCCCCAATCAGTTAACACAGTTCCCCATACCATTCTCAGATTTAACACATGGATAAACCCCCCCCTCAAATATAGTTTTAGCCATAAACTTCATTCCCAGTTCAGTCCATAATAGGCACACAAACAGAACAGTTTAAACAGTAAATCGAAAAAGGAACTCAGTTCATCAATTATTCTCAGGTTAATATAAAGAGAATCTCAGGTTAATATGAAAACTGGAAAACAGGAACACATTTGCCTATATGAACCCACTCTCAGGAATGGGAATACTCTCAGTTTTTAGGAATGAAATAGAGAACAAAAATGAAAATCAATTCAGGTGATAATTAAGAACCAATCTCAGGCATTCAGTAAATCGAAGAGGCAAGGAAATCAATTCAAGTAATGAACTATCCTCATTCTCAGGTTTTTGTATTCGAAATGAAGGGGAATTAGTCCAGGCCATTCTACACAGTAAATCAACAATCTCAGGTTCACTCATATTTCAAAAATGAGAGGAAATTAACTCAGGTTTAAGAAGTATCATGGACTGAATCAACCAACCAAATCATTCATTAACAGTTTATACAGTGAATCTTTGGTCAACATAAATAGGAAAAACCCATTCAAATACTAATATCCCATTTCCCAATTCAAAGCCTATATTTGAATTTAAAAACTTAGTTATCATGGATTATAACATGTAGGGACCATAATCAGTTGAAAACATAAACAAAACAGTGAAATAGAGGGTTGGAATTTATCTGGAACTAAAGTATCAGAGGGTATCAGTGAACAACACCAATAATCCATGTTCGAATCCAATTCACATTGCAAACCTAATTTAACATGTAACCTAATTCTAACAGAGATTATATATGATATATAGGATCTAGTTAACAAGTAAAAACATAATTTAAACTATTAAAATTGAATTAACACAGATTCACAATCCTGCACACTAAACCGCAAAGTGTACCACACGTGCAGGCACGAATCCGTATCCGACACGACACGAGAGCTCATGAAACTTGAGGAGCCTCGTGTCAGTCATGGATACGACACATGTGTCAAATTTTAGGTTCCCAAGTGGCGTGTGCACAGAGCAATGCCACCCGAGCAGCAGGGCATGCCACTGCCCGCGCGCGCGTGTGCACGACCGCGTGTGCGTGTCCTGAATCCGACACGACACAACACGAAAACGTGTTCAGAACACGAGAAATGCATAAGCGAGGTGAAATCCTAATTTCCTATTCAAACACAATCCATAAAACGAAATGCCCTTTGAGGCATTTCGTCGAACACGTTCCTATACACGTTGATACGTGTCCGATACGGACACGAAATGGGCTCAAAATCTAGGGTTAGCCTATCCTACTGTTAGGATAGGGCTAGGGCATCCTAGAAATGAAATTAAACAGAATTTACATGGGTTAGAATAGATTATACCTATTGATGAACAAAGGGTTAAAATCCCCAAATGGAAAGAGTTCCTCAAGCCACCAAACTCCCTCAAATTGTGTTCTTCCTGAAAATACTCCACACCAACAGAAAGTAGACTAATATTAGGTCCTAATGCAATTGATTTGGAGGAAAATGGAGTTGAAATGGATTTTCTATGATTTTACAAAGATGGAGACTCACCTCTTCCAAAGCTTGCACAATCCCAATGGAGGCTAGCCCTAAATTTTAGGAGCATATAAATAGGAAGGGGGAGACCATAGTGGCCGGCCAAGTGGCTAAATGGGCTAGGGTTTAGGTTCATGTGTGGGCCTATGGGCTATTAAGCCTAAGTCACAAGTCATGACTTGTGAAATCACAAGCCATTCCTTAAACAATTCAAATCCTATTTTCCCGAAATAAATTCTAATAGGTTAATTATCACTAACTTAAGTCAACCTAGGTTTCCATATCCTAATCTCATAGTCATGACCTAGGTTAGCCACTAGGTTAGTCTCCAAAGTCAACATAAGTCAAACTCAACTAAAACACCAAAATCAATTATACTAAAAATCTCTAAAAATCACATAAATTCTAATAAATCTAAATAATACATAATAATTCCAAATAATTCTCAAAATTTTAAAAATGACCAAAATGACCAAAATACCCTCAAGCTAGAAGAGTGGTAGTGACAAGATGAGGCAACCTCCTATGCAGGGGGTGGCACTTCCTCTGAATCCGAACCAGAGAAGAACATTCCTACATACCCCGACGACTTCTCGATTTGGGGGTATGATTTGGAGAGCACGTCTTCTACAGTTTCTTCTACTGCTCCTCATGTGAGAACAGTATTCATGACTGAGAATGAACAAGACAGTCCCAGTGATCGATATTGCCTCGACACTCTTGAGGCCATACTTCATACCTTGGTTAAGTCAGTAGACGAGATCAAGACAGCTCTACCGACTCTCCAAGGAAGGACACATGGCCAAACAAGCTTGAGTCCCGCCTTCAATACAGACTCAAACACAACCGCACCAACCCCGGGTGATAATCCACCCAGAATGTTGGTTCCCACTGCTGCAGAAGAGGCCAGGAAGGCTAGAAGAGAAGTCCAGGAGCTCCGGGCAATGTTTCACGCCCGAGAAAACTCTCAGGACCTCAGGATACGACAGCCGTATCCCGCTGCATGGAGAGATGCCCCTTTCCTCCTCGATACAAACCATTCAACATTAATCCTTATGACGGAAAGACATCTGCAAGCCGGTATATAACTTACTTTGAGGTCACAACAGATCATCTGCCGCATGACGATGACATCCTTACCCGATTGTTCGTCGGGGCATTGGAGGGAGTCGCATTCGACTGGTACCACAATTTGCCGGACAACTATATCCATTCCTTCGCCGGCTTCAAATATATGTTTTTGGAGAGGTTCTATGAGGTGGGACAAGATGTGACAATATCAACCCTCATGGACGTTGTTCAAGGAGAAAAGGAGCTGACAAAAAACTATATTGAGCGGTTTCGCCAAACCGTGATGAAGTTGCCCTCCAGTAATCTGGACTCTTCCTTAATTAAAATTTGCCAGAAGAGGCTGCTCCCCACAATCAGCCTCTGGATGGGTAAAAGTCAATTTAAGGACTGAAAGACCTTCATCATCAGCGCCACTAGCGCAGAAGCCAAGTTGAAGAAAGCTCGCCAACTGGGATTGCACATCTCGGATGGAGAGGACAAGGGCAAACGCCCTAATGCCAACAACAACAACGGCGACAGTTCCACTAACAACTGAGACACCAAGGACAAACAGGCTATGGTGGCCGATACAGTCCAGAATCCTGAACCAAAGTAGGCTGAGAAGCAGTGGCCTCAGATAACTTACTCCTTCGAGGATAGCCATGTCAAGTCCATCTTTGACATGCTCTTACAAGGAGACATGATTCAGCTCCCTCCGCCAAGGCGTGAACCTCGACTTGCAGAGATGGAGAGCCCGACGTACTGTCACTACCATCGTTATGTCCACCATGCTGCACAAGACTGCTTCTAATTGAAGCGGTATGTCCAGAACCTCATCGATTCTAAGGCCCTGGCCATTGATTTTGAGGAACTGACGGTTGCTGCCAACATGGTGTCAGTCCAATTCGGCAGCTTTCCTCCGACGAGGACTCAAGATGGCTTAGTATCCATCCCCCGGGCAACAATGGAGGTCGCTAATCTTTTACCTCCCCGAGACCAGGCTACTGGGCTAGTGCTCCTTACCACATCACGGGGGGAGGTCATGTGGGTCCACCCGAACTTGGTGTCTGAAGTAACCCAGCCAGCTTCACCCTCCACCGGTAAAAAGAAGGGCGAGAAAATTAAGTCCTGTCGCACAATCTCAGCCGACGTCGAAGAAGCAACAACTGTCGTTACCCGGTCCAGTGCACAATCTCAACCTAAACCGGGTAACTCGGCTGAAGAACATCGGTCGGCCACTGCAGACACCCCAGGACCTTCTCAGCCTCCGTCGGCCGATAAGCCTAAGCCAAAGGAGACCCGCTTTGACAAGCCACTCCGGAAAGACGCACCTTAGGGGCTGGAAAAGCCTTATAATTTTGATATTTTTGGCACAATTGGCCAACACACCAGCCAAATGTCATTATATGAGCTCCTAAGACTCTCTAAAGATGTTCACATCGCTCTGAGCGAAGCACTCCAGAATGTCGACGCATATCTGGCTCAGGTCAAGCTTACAGGGGAGAGCTCGCCGGCGGATCTCCAGGACAGCGCTTGTACAGGTGCAATGCCCAATATTGTGTTCACTCTGTAGGATATGCTTATCAAGACCAACCTGCACGATCGCCCTCTGTATTATACTGGATACGTCGACGACATCAAGGTAGATCAGATGCACATTGATCCTAGTTCTTTGATAAGCATTATTCCGAAGATCTTGCTTCACCTCCTGCACATCCCTATGCATCGGTTGACTCCTACCAGCACCGCCATCAGCGATTTCAATTCAGGGAAAAGCTATCCCATTGGAAAGATTCGCCTAAAGTGCCAAATTGGCGACCTTCAGTCGAAAGTGACCTGCTATGTCATAGACGCAGATACCTCCTATAATATTCTCCTGGAGCGTCCGTGGATACATGATTATATGATCGTGCCCTCCATATTGCACCAATGCTTCAAATACGTTAACAAACACAGCTTCGTAAAGACAAAATTTGTCGACATCAATCCTTTCAAAGGGGTCGAATCCTACTATTCGTATTTCTTCTTGTACGAGAAATCAAAGAGGCACCTGATCAAGGAGGATATTCAAGAGAAGACAGAGGCCATTGCAAGGCATGAGGTACCCTTGAGAATCCATCTCCAATCCCGCAAACTAGGCAGAACTATACCGCTTGTAGCCACTCTGCGTAAGAAAGCAACTACTCTTCCGGTGCTCACTGCACAAAAGGAGCAGGTGGTTATCTGACTGCCCAGGTCTGGCCAAGGGCCAAGATCTACTACGGAGCCACTGACAATCAGGCTGCCCAGAGTCGGCCAACATCAATCAGAAGAGATCAATCCTTTTGTTAAGTCGATGGTCATTCGCCTGCCCAAGACAAGTCGACAGCCGAGCACTAAGCCAGGGACTGCCAGTGAGCCAACAACTTCGCGTCCAGCACCAAGCGCTAAGTTAGGGATCGCTAGTGCGCCAACGACTCGATGTTCAGCACCACCAGTAGAGCCCCTGATGATTAAGCTGCCCAGGTCATTCTTCCAGTCTTCATTAATACAGGGGGTGGCCGAAGAGGAGTTAGAGATAGCCAAGTATGTGGCTGCCCACACTGATGTTCCTTCTGCTGACGATGTAATCCCACCCGAAAAGATACCTTATTTTATCAATAAAGGGCTATCTTTGAACTACCTCGAGCTTAACAAGCTTTGTATAATGTATGCTATGGAATACGGTATAGGCACCAACTTACACACACAAGTGACAAATGTCTATACCGCGAACCAACTTACTCCTATAGAAGGTGCTTGCTTCATAGCCGAGGGAGAGGGTCATCCAATCATCTTCGGTCGAAAGAATGATCCGCAGCCCTTCAGGCTAGAAGAAGTTGATCTTGAACCCGACACCGGAAGACTGCCCCTTTATCTGTATAGCTCCCGATCCAAGTACCTCATGCAAAAATAGGGGTATGATATGGAGGCTACACCAGGTTTGAACTACGACACCGGCCGGTGATTACCTTTGCAATTGCCAGTCCCGGCTGAAAAACCACGAGATTATTACAACAAGACCAGACGTGGTCTAGGCTATGTTACACCTGCAACAACTCCTGAAAGCTCGGATGAGGAATGCGAATGGCATTCATATTCAACCGGATCGCCCACTTCTGATTCGGATGTCACCATCGGGGACATATTTAGGCAAGTTTGGTCTGTCAATATGCCGTTTGCTGATGCCTATGAAGAAAACAAAGACGTACCTGAACTTCTCGAGTTAGAGCCTTGAGTACAACAGCTAGATATATAGTGGGAGAAGCATTTCGAACAAAGAGATCCTCCTATCGAAGATGAGGTCATGCAAGTTGACCTCGACGATGAATCCTCTCCAAAGACAATCTTCGTTAGCAAAAGTCTGACAGATGAAGAGCGGGAGTCGCTATTATAACTCGTCATAGAGTACATTGACATGTTCACCTGGATCTATGAAGACATGCCAGGGCTAAACCCCGAGATTACACTCCATAAGCTCAACATTCATCCGGACGCAAAACTGGTCAAGCAACAGCAAGGACGGTTCCGCCCAGACATCATAAATTCTATCAAAGCTGAGGTCAACAAACTAATAGCCAGCGACTTCATCTATGAGGAACAACATCCAGACTAGGTCGCCAATATATTACCGGTCCTCAAGAAGAATAGAAAGATCCGAATTTGCATCGACTTTCAGAATCTGAATGAAGCATGTCCTGAAGATGAGTTACCTCTTCCTATTATGGACATAATCATTGACAACACATGTGGCTTTGAGCACATGTCGTTCATGGATGGCTTCTCAGGATACAACCAAATCAAGATATTTTCTGATGACGAAAAGCATACATCATTTCGAACACCGATTGGTGTCTACTGTTACACAGTCATGCCCTTTGGTTTAAAGAATGTCGGTACCACATACCAACGAGCTATGACTGTCATCTTTCGAGATCACCTGCGTAAGACCGTGGAGTGTTACGTCGACGATATCGCCGTCAAAAGCCGCTTTAAGGGAGATCATCTGCACGATCTGAGGACAGTATTCGACCTGATGCAAGCACACAACCTGAAGACGAATCCCACAAAATCCTTCTTGGACGTATCTAGCAGAAAATTCTTGGGTTTTATCATTACTGTCCAAGGAATCCATATAGACCCTGAGAAGACGAAGGCAATCATGGAGATGGGTTCACCATGATGGGTTCCCCGAGAAATCTTCGAGAACTCAGAGGCCTTCAAGGGAGGCTATATTATATCAGGAGGTTTATCTCTAACCTCTTCGGGCGATGCCAACCGTTCACACACCTCATGAAGAAGGGCATCTCCTTCGTATGGGATGAAGAGTGCCAACGCGCCTTCAATAACATTAAAGAATATCTGTCAAACCCTCCAGTCCTGGTGGCCCCGGTTGCCGGAAAGTCATTTTTGCTTTATGTGCGAGCAATGGAGCATTCCCTCGGCGCTCTACTAGCACAAAACAATGATGCAGGGCATGAGCAAGCTATCTATTATCTCAGCCAAATGATGATCGGGCCTGAGCATAGATACACCGTCGTAGAAAAGGAATGTCTCGCTTTGGTGTTCGCCATTCAGAAGATGCGACACTATATTACAGGACAAACCATCTGTTAGGGTTATATACTAAAAACATCACTTTTGTAGTAACCTTATTTTCTTAAATTTTGAATGAGAATCATATGGGCAAATGTTTGCATATTGTATTTGTTGCAAGTGTTAATGCAAATGTCTGATATTCTATATTATAGATAATATGGTGTGTGGTGTCACACAGAAGATCATATTATCAGTTTCCTATGGAGTATATAAATAGTTCACAACCTAGATGGACTTGGACAATCTATTGGAAAGGTTGTAGTGTAATCTGGTATTAGTCTATCTTGACTATAGGTTTACACCAGTACACTTTGTATGTATTGAACAGGACCACTTGTGGTTGTTCTATTTGTACTGACTACATAAGAGAACAAACACCTCTGTTATTATGGATACTTGTGCTCTTAATCCGGATATAATAATGGATATGTATATGCAGTGTGCATTACTTTGACTCATAAAAGAGTGAGATTCATTATGGATCAACAACCTCTATGAATTGGGTAATAACATTGTATGTATGATGGGCTGTTGATTATAAATGGAATCCATGTTCCGATACATCGGGTTGATGATGTCCTCTTAAGGAGCTCATAAGGATTGTTATGTAAACCCTGCAGGTGGATTATATCCGACATGACAAATAAAGTTGAGCAGTACTACTTAAGGATAAAAGATGTCGAATCAATATAGTTGTCAGTAACTTAATTTGATCGACGGACATACGATATCTTAACATGGGGAGCCAAACGAGCATATAATAAAAGGAGCCCACAAACATAATTTAGGATTAGGAAGATAGTACAACAATAGCTCATTAGTGGATCGAGCTATTGTTAATTGGTCTGGATTGTGTGTTCGGGCTGAACACGGGATATCCAGATCTGTTAGGAGGCCTAACCTTAATTTCTCCTTATGGTCCCTGCCGTAGCCTATATATATCCTCTATTCTCTGGCCGCCAGATTACTGATCAGAAATCTAAAATTTTCTCTAAATTCGTGATTCACGTAAGGAGAGAAATAGAGGGCTGCCAAGGAGAAGAAAAGGTTGGGAGATCGTCGCCCACACGACGTCCAACTCGAGGAAGGAATACGTGCAGAAGATTTTGGGATCGTCCGCTCGAGATTGCCAGGAATTACTTGTCTCCTTTCCGCCGCAGGTATAATTCATGAACCCTAGTTTTCGCCTATGAAGGGTTAGAACACGTATTAGATCTGTTTAACTTTCTATCGATCAATACGCACACCAAAGAAAGGGTCTTGGGAATCCCCAGTTCCATCAATTGGTATCAGAGCCACTTTGGATCAACGTATTGATTGATACGTCCATGTTGTCCAATAAAACCTACGCTGTGTAATAGTCGGTAGATGTAGATCTGTTCTAACTCGGTTTTGCAGGCATCTTAGATCCAACTATTATGGTCCAATGCATATTTTTTGATTGTGTTGTTTAAACCACGGACATGTCTTGGATGTTGTTGTTGCTGTGGATGTAATTAAAATCACGAGGGTTGATCGTGCTTATTATTTTAATTTTTCAATCTAGATTATGTGTGAACTCCTTCGGGAGGCATATGATTGATGTAATTTTAATTATTTTTGATCAATCGTGATGGCGGTGGTGGTTGTTTCTGACGCCGGACGAGATGCTATTTTTAAGCAGTCCAGAGACAGACAGATGATTTTCGATGAAGGAATCGACGGCCAAAACCTTAAAAAAATCGGGGCGCTGCCCCGAACCCCGCAACATGACCATCGAACCCCGTATAGATCTGCGCAGCGCCAGATTTTGGATTCGGATAGTTGAGGACGGAGCAGCAAAAATGACCATAATAGTTGGATATTTTCTCATATTTTTGTCATTTTGCTTTTTCTGATTATGCATGTTTATTATTGTGTGGTTGTTTTTTGGGAAAACCAAGCCTACATTAATAATGGACAACATGGACATAATATCAACTAGTAGAAAAACCCTCATTGTTAAATAACTAAGTGGGAGAGGATTTTTATTTAGTATAAATCCTATGGTCTCCATTACTGGTTTGTAGGTGATGTAATTATACTTGCGTATTGGCTTTAGTGCTTTTCTCCATATCGGATGAGTATAATTATGGATCACCAGTACAAACTTTCTTAGGGATAATTGTAGAAAGTTATCTAGTATGTGTTCACTTCTCCATATGAAGGAACTCATTACAAGGTAATGGACTTAGTATTAAGTAATGGTATACACTTAGATACAAATAATGGTATCCTTCCCATCGGAGTCACTGCTATTATTTGTATGACCAGAGCAAGACCAGCATATTAATTTTATTTGTCATAAAGTTATATTGACATGATAGTAAAATTAATAAGAAAAATCTACTTGAACAAAGTTGAATTTGTATACGTCCACACTATCTTGGCATACTAAATTCATGGTGTTCAAGGTGTTGGTGAATTTCTTATTATTGTTTTGAGGGAATCAATATTTAGTTAATTCAAAAAGTTTTTTTGCCCTACATAATTTTATTTATGTGATTATCAGGATTTCAAAAATGGGTTCTTTCAGTCCACTTATGGTGATTCTTAAAGAAAACAAACTTACTGGACCTAATTATATTGACTGAAAATGTAATTTGGACATTGTTCTGACTGCTGAGGAGTACAAATATGTACTTGTTGAGGAATGCCCACCTAAGCCTGATGCTAACTCTGATGAAGAGGTCAAAGAGGCTTATAAGAAGTGGAAAAAGGCAGATAAGATGGCACGGTGTTACATTCTGGCATCTATGTCAAATGTACTGTAACATCAGCATCAGGCCATGGCCACAGCTTATGACATGATGTATAACCTCAAGGAACTCTTCGGACATCAGAGTAGAGCAGCTAGGCAGTTTGCTATGAAATGTTTGATGAATACAAAAATGGCTGAGGGTACACCAGTAAGGGATCATGTTCTCAAGATGATGGGTCATCTGAATGAGATGGAGATCTTTGGAGCTGAAAACGATAGGGAAACCCAGGTCGATATCATTCTCGGGACTCTACCTAAAAGTTTTGACAATTTCTGCCTTAATTACAACATGAACAAAAGGTTGTATAGTTTGGCAGAACTTGCAAAAGAGCTACAGGATGCTGAATCTCTCTTTAGGCAGAGTGGTCATGTTTTTGTTTCTGAAAAGGCTTCTACTTCTAAGCCAAAAGGCGGTAAGAAGAAGAATAACATTCAGAAACAGGCAAACTCAGCAAAGAAGGGCATGGGACCTCAAGGCGCGGTGAAAAAGCCGAAAGGTAAATGTTTCAAGTGCAAAGGGCCAAGACATTGGAAGACTGATTGTCCACTTCTCAAACAAGGGAACAAAGAAGGTATATCTCATTTACTAGTACTTGAAACATGTTTAGCGGTGTTATCTACCGGCACCTGGTGTGTAGATACATGAGCCACTAATCATGTCTGTAATACATTGCAGGTGTTCCAGAAAACCAGACGGCTCAGTGATGGAGAGATATGCTTGTTCATGGGTGATGCTACAAAAGTATCGATCGTTGCATTAGGAGATGTTACTTTATCTTTTGGTAGAAATAAGTCGTTGATATTGAGAGATTGTCTTTATGCACCTTCACTTAGAAGGAATTTAGTTTCTATTTCTATATTAGTTAATGATGGATATTCAGTTTATTTTAATGACAATATTATTATTAGAAAGAATAAACATTTTATCTGTTCTGGTACATTGGTTGATAATTTATATGTCATTAATCCTATTTCGCCCACAATGCAACTTATGGAAATGAATAATATGTCATCTAACTTAAATAAGAGAAAAGAACCTTCTTGTATGAACCAAATATATCTTTGGCACTTGCGATTGGGGCATATTAACCTAAGAAGGATTCAAAGACTGGTTGAAGATGGACCTTTGAGTTCATTGGAAGTGGAGGCACTACCAGTCTGTGAATCCTGCTTGGAAGGTAAAATGACCAAAAGGTCTTTTACTGCAAAGGGGTATAGGGCCAAAGATGTGTTGGAATTGGTTCATTCTGATTTGTGTGGACCCATGACTATCCAAGCTAGAGGTGGCTTTGAATATTTTGTCACATTTATTGATGATTATTCAAGGTATGGATACATTTATTTGATGCGCCGTAAGTCTGAGTGCTTTAAGAAATTCAAAGAGTACAAGGCTGAAACGGAGAAACGTCATGGAAAATGTATCAAGTCACTACGATCAGATCGTGGTGGCAAGTACCTCTTTGGAGAGTTTAGGGATTATTTATCAGAGGCTGGGATTGCATCTCAATTGACTGCACCTGGAACGCCCCAACAGAATGGTGTAGCCGAAAGAAGAAATAGAACTCTTATAGAGATGGTTAGATCAATAATGAGTTATTCAGATTTGCCAGATTCGTTTTGGGGATATGTCTTAGAGACTACAGCTTATATTTTGAACTTGGTTCCTTCTAAGTCAGTACCTCTTACTCCCACATAGCTGTGGATTGGGCGTAAGCCTAGTCTGAAACATGTTTGCATTTGGGGTAGTCCAACACATGTGCTGAATGGGAAAGCAGATAAGTTGGAATCTCGTACAGAAGTACGCTTGTTTGTAGGCTATCCAAGAGGAACGAAGGGAGGTTTATTTTATAGTCCTAAGGATCAAAAGGTCATTGTTAGCACCAATGCCCGATTCTTAGAGGAAGACTATGTGATGAACCATAAACCCACAAGTAGAGTTGTTCTAGAAGAACTGAGACGTGAGACACTTAGTACTTCAGTACCAACAGTATAAGAGGATGAACCACAAATAACTGCATAACGTGTCATAAATGTTACACCACAACCGATAGTGCCTCGTCGTAGTGGAAGGGTTGTGATACAACCTGATAGATTTATGTTCTTGGGAGAGTCGTCAGACTTCGTCCTGAGGAACAAGATTATGATTTCTGTACCTACAATGAAGCACTCCAAGATAAAGATGCAGAGTCATGGCAAAAAGCAATGATATCTGAAATAGAATCTATGGATTCTAATCAGGTCTGGGAGCTTGTAGAACCACCCGTTGGTGTAAAAGCCATTGGATGCAAGTGGGTCTATAAGAGAAAAAGAGGATCACACGGTAAGGTTGAAACCTTTAAAGCTCGGCTTGTAGCAAAAGGTTTTACTCAAAGAGAGGGTATCGATTATGAGAAAACCTTTTCTCCTGTAGCCATGCTTAAGTCTATTCGGATTCTTTTATCTATTGCAGCTCATCTCGATTATGAGATTTGGCAAATGGATGTCAAGACATCTTTCCTTAATGGAAGTCTTGAGGAAGACATCTATATGAAGCAACCAGACGGGTTCATTGAAAGGGGCCAGGAGCATCTTGTTTGTAAGCTCAAGAAGTCCATTTATGGACTTAAGCAAGCTTCCAGATCTTGGAACATATGTTTTGATCAGGTGTTAAAATCCTATGGATTTGATCAATGTCAAGATGAATCATGTGTATACAGAAAGTGTGACAAAAACGTAGTGGTGTTCCTAGTACTTTACGTGGATGACATCTTGCTCATTGGAAACGATGTAAAGGTATTATCTGATGTAAGGGTATGGTTATCCAAACAGTTTGATATGAAGGACTTGGGAGAAGTAGGTCACATCCTTGGGATCAAAGTTCTACGAGATCGCAAGAAAAGGATGTTGGGCTTATCCCAAGCTTCCTATATCTATACTGTACTAACTCGTTTTAGTATGCAAATTCTAAGAAAGGTTTCTTACCTTTTAGACATGGAATTGCTCTATCAAAGGAGCAGTGTCCGAGGACACCTAAAGAGATAGAGAACATGAAGGCAGTTCCTTATGATTCAGCAGTAGGAAGCTTAATGTATGCAATGCTATGTACGAGACCAGGCATCTGCTTTGCCGTAGGCATGGTCAGCAGATATCAGTCTAACCCAGGACAAGAGCACTGGACTGCCGTAAAGCATATTTTGAAGTACCTGAAAAGGACTAAAGAGTATATGCTAGTTTACCAGGCAGATAGTTTAGTTCCATTGGGGTATACAGACTCAGATTTTCAGTCAGATAGGGATTCCAGGAAATCTACCTCAGGTTATGTGTTTACTTTGGGAGGTGGAGCCATTATGTGGAGGAGTATCAAGCAAAAATGTATTGCTGATTCCACCATGGAAGCCGAGTTTGTGGCAGCCTCTGAGGCAGCCAAAGAAGTGGTTTGGCTCAGAAACTTTCTGTTGGACTTGGATGTGGTACCTAGTTTGCCTAAGTCTATTACACTTTATTGTGATAATAGTGGTGCAGTTGCAAACTCGAAGGAACCACGAGCCCATAAGACAGGCAAACACATTGAGCGCAAGTACCACCTGATATGAGATTTCGTAAAGAAAGGAAAAGTTGCTGTGATCAAGATAGCATCAGCCAACAACCTAGTTAATCCCTTTACAAAGAGCTTACCAGCTAAGGCTTTTGATAGTCATGTTGAGGGAATGGGAGTCAGATGTGTAGCAGCATGGCTTTAAGTATAAGTGGGAGATTTGTAACAGTATACTGAAAAACAATGCTTTGAGTATAAGTGGAAGATTGTTAGGGTTATATACTAAAAGCATCACTTTTGTAGTAACCTTATTTTCTTAAATTTTGAATGAGAATCATATGGGCAAATGTTTACATATTGTATTTATTGCAAGTGTTAATGCAAATGTCTGATATTCTATATTGTAGATAATATGGTGTGTGGTGTCACACAGAAGATCATATTATCAGTTTCCTATGGAGTATATAAATAGTTCACAACCTACATGGACTTGGACAATCTATTGGAAAGGTTGTAGTGTAATCTGGTATTAGTCTATCTTGACTATAGGTTTACACTAGTACACTTTGTGTGTATTGAACAGGACCACTTGAGGTCGTCCGCTCGAGATTGCCAGGAATTACTTGTCTTCTTTCCGCCGCAGGTATAATTCGTGAACCCTAGTTTCCGCCTATGAAGGGTTAGAACACGTATTAGATCTGTTTAACTTTCTATCGATCAATACGCAACCAAAGAAAGGGTCTTGGGAATCCCCAGTTCCATCACCATCCATGTCATATTACGAGTCAAACCTTTCAGGGTCCTCATGACCAAACCAGGTGCACTCAGCTCTCGTCTTGCTACCTGGGCGATATTATTATCTTCTACCATATGATCTTCGTCCCGCAAAAGGCTGTTAAAGGTCAAGCTCTGGCGGACTTTTTAGCGGCTCATCCAGGTTCGGAGTCAACCAAAATATATAAAGAAATCCCAAACGAGATCGCCAATTCAAATATGGCTTCCTATAATACCGTCTGGCGAATGTTCTTTGACGGTGCTTCAAGAACCGGGGCCCAAGGACAATATCGTCGTTGGGGTCGGAGTCGGTACTAATTTTTTCCTCTGGATTGGTGATCAACCGGGCATACTCACTCACGGAACCTTGTTCAAACAACGTGGCCAAGTACAACGCCTTGGTCATCGACCTCCAACTCGCGAAGGAACTGGGTTTAGAGTACCTGGAAGCATATGGCGATTCACAGCTAATCGTCAATCAGATCCGGGGTTCATATAAAGTTCTTCATGAAGATATGATCCCCTATCATCAAATCGCAATCGCCATCATCACGTCCCTGAAAGGATTATTCATAGAACATGTTCATAGACTCCGGAACATTGAAGTCGACGCCTTAGCAGGACTGGCCGCTTCTCTAGCGGTCCCAAATCATACTCATCATTTGGTTGACATGATAGGCCATGAATTGGTCTGTCTAAAGAACAACGTGCAATTTGCTGTGAGTTACTCCGCCCTGGCGGTCAACAAAACACAAGACTGGAGACTTCCGTTTATTGACTTCGTAGTCTACGACATCTTGTCGGAGAATCCGAAAGAAGCCACCTCTATTAGAAGACGTTCTCTCAGATTCTTCTACAATATAGAGACAAAAATGCTGTATCGACGATCATATGATGGATTACTGCTCCGGTGTTTGTCAGATACAGAAGCCGAAGCTGTACGCAAAGCTCACGACGGTGTTTGTGGGGCCCATCAACCTGGCCCAAAATGACATGACCGCCTTCGCCGGATAGGCTATTACTGGCCTACGATGGTGGCAGATGCGATAGGACTATGCAAGAAAGTGTAACGCTTTTCAGGTCTATGCAGATTTCATACACCAACCATCCGAATTCCTACATCCGATGGTGGTATCCTGGCCATTTGAGGCATGGGAAATGGATATCATTGGTCCAATCACCCCACCTTTATCCAGAGGATACCGTTTTATATTGTCAATTACAGACTACTTCTCCAAATGGGCGAAAGCTGTTCCACTTGCAGAAATAAAGACATCAAATGTGATCAGCTTCGTCAAGCATCACGTCATCTATCGCTTTGGACTGCCTCAAAAGATCATTCACGACAACGGTCCGTAGTCGCGAGCCATGTCTTCTATCGGTTTTGCGATAAACACCGAATTCAGAACGTTGCTTCAATACCGTACAACCCGGCGGCTAATAGTCTGGCTGAAGCATTCAACAAAACTATAATCAAGCTTTTCAAAAAGTTTGTGTCCTCAAATAAATGCGACTGGAATGAAAAGCTTGGCGAATGCTTATGGGTGTACCGTACTACAGTTCGGACAACCATTGAGAACACACCATTCTCTCTGGTATACAGAAGTGAGGCAGTTCTCCCATTGGAGACTCAAATTCCCTCGCTCCGTGTCGCCCTCACTTACCGATTGACGACGGATGATAATTACCGTCGTCGGCTACAAGAGTTGGAGGCCTTAGATGAAAAGTGCCTGCTAGCTCAACAACGAATTGAGCTTTATCAAGCAGGCATCTTTGGAGCCTTCAACAAGAGGGTCAAGCTGAGAATATTCCAAGTAGGCGATCTCGTCTTGGCAGTTCAGAGGTCGATGGTTATGACTCATAAAACCGTCGGCAAGTTCCAGCTAAAGTGGGAAGGCCCATTTATCATCGAGGCTGTATTCTCCAATGGTGCATACCGTCTCGCAAAGCAAAACGGAGACTTGCTTATGATGCCCGTCAATGGCAAGTTTCTGAAGAAATATATTATGTCTAAATGACATCTGCGAATCAACCAAATTGTTGAGTTATGTACCCTTAGGTACAGCTGAACTTACACTCTGGTCACTCTAAATGAATCCATATCACATCTTCTGGGTAGTAAGTTATGTATGATCATACCTCTGAACTTCCTTTCTAAAGGAGCATTTTTCTCATAATCTATTACCCACGCTTTCTGTGCATAAAAAAGGGTAACAGATCCAAACAATTCCCGAAACAACCACGTCGATGTCACCTCTGAGTGTTTCTCTTCCATCACAAACAAATCATCCTTTACGTAGAACTTCTACGTCCATATTACCTCTGAGTTGTTCTATGTATCTTTCGTTGAGTCCACTCCTGCCACGTCTTCATCACCTCTGAGTAGGAAGACTCCGTTGTAAAACCCTCATATTTACCACGTCCTCATTACCTCTGAGTAAGTGTATTGGTTTCTCTCGACTTATTATCCATACCCAAAACCAGGGTACGCCAAGGATAATAGGCCCACAAATGTCCACAGTTGACCACAAATGTCCACAGTTGACCACGAATGTCCACAGTAGACCACAAATGTCCTCTGTTAACCATAAATGCTGTACTAGGTCCTCTAGTACATGTGCCTCTTTTCTCGCTACCTCATGCCTCTGGAGCCCAGCTGCTCCATGGTATTCTTTTACCCGATACCAAGAACTTCCATGTCCACTTTACCGCAGAGTGTTCTAGGTATCCCTATCAAACTTATTATCCATACCTAAAACCAAGGTATACCAAGGGTAATAGGTCCACAGAAAGTCCCCCAGTGGGGCAAATACCATAATGCTAAAGATATAGTACAAGTACAACAGATAAAGATGACGTAAACAAAGTTATTTATTTAAAATCAAAAGTACTACATTTTCTGGGACCACGTCCCTGGCAAAAAGATGGAGAAACATAAAGAAAGAAAGAAAAAGCCGATTATGGTTCGACAACACATAATTCTCTGAGCCGGTCCTTCAGCTTGGACGTCGACCGCTCAATTCTCAGGGTGGCCCGGCGCTCAGCCTCTTGCGTCAACTTCTCTGTATCCTCCAGATGTGCATGTGCCTGCCAACCGTCTTCAAGTTTCTTCAGTGCACGCTCCAAGGCATCTAAATTCGGGTGACCTTGTCGGTCTCCCGAAAAATTAGCTCCTTGTCTTCGCGCGAGGCCTGGAGCTCATATTCCAAAGAAACTAATTTCTCTGAAGCTGGAGGATCTGCTCCTTAGTATCGACAATCCGACGAGAGGTGGCCTCTTCCCTGATACAGTCCTCTCCGCTGCGGCTTTATTGATCGTACTTCAGAGACAAATCTCGGAGGTCCTTCACCAGAGCAGGCTTGGACGTCTCCCGTACCGTCCTTACCTTTTCCATGGCTGTTATAAGGAAGGCACGCTCCTGATTTATTGCTGAAGACAGATCGACTTGCCGCAAGTCCTTGAAATTGAGCCACCAACTGATCGGCTTCTAGTAACTTGGGCTCCAAAAGCTCGACCATCCTTGCCCCACCGGGGAGGGTTCTGAGGAGTTCAATCTGGCCATGGGCACATTGACGGGCCAATACAAAAGATGTCCCCCTCTCTACGGAAGCTTCAACTCCTCGCTTCAAATGGCGGTAGAAACTATCAACCACGTCATTCGATGATTCATCCAGAACTTCTGAAGAAGACGGCGTCAAAGGAAGAGTAGCTGGCAGAGTTGAAGAAGATGCACCGGAACTTGATGCCCCTGCCGCTAGGAAAACAAGTTTCGAGCGATAGGATGCCAGAATAGCAGCCATCTCCTCCTCCGTAGCTCGAAGGATCCGGTGACTGGGCAGGGCAGAAAGGTCGACCTCCGGTGTGGGAGCCATATGAACCAAGGAGGGTGCAGGGACCATTTCTCCCCGTCCCGACCATTCCACTACTTGTTCTCCTGAACTGGATCCGGCAGGAGGTCCTTCGATATAAGTTAGAGGATGAAGAGGCATACTTTTCTTCCATCAGATCCCCTCTGGTAACTTCTCCCCCGATGATGTCCGTCGTTGGCAGCGAAGGAGCAGGACCTATGCATCCGGAGCAACCATCGATCAGCTTAACCCGAAGGATGTAAAGATAGAGCAAATGAACCTCCTCACTAGTCAAGACATGACTTAGCTTACCAGGGAAGGATTGTCGAAGCTGAGGCTCACTCCTAGCCACCGTATCCTCTTCACCAGCGACATCTGAGCCGAATGCAGCTAGTTCTTCTGCCCCAGCTGCCCCAGAGGTGGACACAATTGGGTCAGCATCACCTGGATGAAGTTCAGCAACTTCGGGGATTGGCTCAATAGAGCCCACATCGCCCTGGGTTGAGATGTCAGCAATGGGAGGAACCTCAGCCGTCGCAGGGAGAACCCTGGCGGAAATAAGCTCGGCACTCATATCACTAATTAAAGTAGCTAGAGCCGGGTCGACCTCAGAGACAGTAGCCGTCTCTCGAGAGTCCACTTTTCCTGACGCCTACAAAGAAAAGGAGAATGATCAAATCATAGTGCAGAAAAGAAGAGCTAAAAAAGATAGTTGTAATTCGATTCACCTCCAAAATGGCATCAACATCCTCGCTTCTCTCCCTAATGATTGGCCCGCGAGGCTTGACAGCAGCCCTTTCCAGGAGTAAGTTATGCCGCCAACAGCGGACTCATGCCTGCTTCGCTTATGTGCAGGACTAGGCACAATAGGGGGCTGATCTGCCACCACATCATCTGCAGGAGGAAGAGAAAAGTTATCGGGGTCATCCTCTTCGTCCGCATTTGTCACGACCCACACCCTAGAGTAAGGGCACGAGACGTGGGTACGTCCAGCTTACGCCGTAGTGTCGGCTGTAGAACGCTGTCCTAGGTCAAACATCTAACAATATAAAGGTACCTGTACAGTATATACTCTCCGAATGGAGGTGACATAGCAGATACAGTCTCAATCACAACTAAAGTAGAGCAAGATAAAAGATAGGTAAAACATGAAATCCAAAAGAGATACAGCAGATAGAAGTCTAAGTGTCTAGATACACAAACCCAGAAAATATCTCAAAGCTCAATACAGTAATCCATAGAATAAATACAACTCAATACAACTGAAATAACTAACTATACAACCTCTACTGTGTCTCCTCTAGGCTAGCAGGCAACCTCCAGGCTATCTGTAAAATTTATCAACAGGTCCAGTCAGGACAGGAACGAGCACAATCTCATCTAGAAAATCCAAGTAAATGACAGAGAACTATAAAGTAGTTATAGACAGTTGTACTGATGAACACGGTAGTTTATGTTCAGGTGATGGTAAGAAAGACAGATATAGTGCAAGGAAAGTAAGTAACTAAACAAGAGAAGAATCATGGCAATAAAGACTGTAAATAAAAACTAGCTGAACCAGGGTAACATGATATAAGTCCAGACAGTAAATGTAAACAAGTGTAAGACCAACGTAAATCCAGACAACATGAATCTGATACCAGGTGATTCCAGTACATGTTGAGTCCGGTATGAGATGATTCCAGTCAGTGATCAAAGATTCCAGGGTGAGTCCAGACTATACTCTAACAGTGTGTTTTAAAATACCGAGATCGACATGTAAACGGCTATAGGTAATCCGGCATATCACACACTCGGTCGGTATGAGATGGCTATTATTTCTGTAGATTCCAGCATGTGGGGTGATTCCAGAATTGGGATATGTCTACATGTCTTACTCAAGTATTTCCCCTCCCAGCAAGTACAAGTGAATCCAGAATACGACACGAGAATCGAGATGAGTCCAGCGAAACGTGATGATACCAGCAATTGATTATAGGGTGATTCCAGTAGGTGATTCCATAATAGAAGCCAAACATGATGATACCAGTAATAGAGGCCAAACAATATGGTATATGTGTCGCATACATGAATCCAGAAATATCCATACATATTGTAACAGAGAATCACATACAACCAACTAGAACTGAAGTACAGTAATTGACAAATAAATGAGAGAACTACAGAGATGTACTCGCCTGATGTCTGAATGTCCAAAGTAATATACTATCCGATGAGAGGTGTCTGGCTCCTAATCAAAACAGCACAAGTCACAACAAGTCCAAAATGACAATATGAAGTTCTACTATGCATTCTACATGATTCTAGGTCAATCTAGACCAAAGTCAACTCTTGGTCACTTGGTCAACCCTGAAAGTCAAACCTAGGTCAACTATGGTTAAACTAGGTCTAACAAGTCTAAATTAGGTCAAACAAGTTTTCTAGGTCTAAACAAACTAAGTACATGCAAATCAAGTATCCAAGATAGCTAACTCATAGCCTAAGTCACTTGCTAACCCAAGCACAAAACTAAACCATAAGCTAACAAGGCACACAAACTTAGTCATATATGTATATATATTATTCACATTCACATATTCATATACATAGATATATAGGAAAGCTATATATATAGGCACATACATATATATTAATTAATATATATATATATATATATATATCTATATATATATTATTTTTTTATATATAAAAAAAAAAAAAAAATATATATATATATATATATATCTAATAATATATCTATATATATATAATCTCATATATATATATAATCTATAATATCTAGAGAGAGAGCGAGAGAGAGAGAGAGAGAGAGAGGAAGAGAGTAAAGAGTATGAGTATGTGTGTGTTTGGCATGTGTGTGAAGGATATGTGTTCTGTTCTAATTTAGTGATAGGTCGGTGTATGTGACATGGGATCTATGATGTCAAGGGTGTATGAATGCATGTGTGTAAAAGGTTATAGTTAACTCATTTATAGAAATACATACATACATACTTACCTTGTATACATGCATACATACATATCATGTATATTACATTTACATGATACATACATATATACTTGTATTATATTATACTTATATTCATGCATATTGATACTTGTATTTATATTAACATATTGCAAACATTCATTTCATTCATGCATCTATGCATTACCTACATGTTTTTACATAGCATACATTGTATATTCATATCTTTTCATACATTAACATAGAGACATACAAACATACACACATCATATATTTTATACCTTGCATTACCTTACATATCATGTTATATATTATCATTCATTTCTTTCATATATTACATTCATATTACCTATATACATGTATTTCCTCCATTAATTCATGCTTGCATCATATACTCTACATACCATACATGTTATCATTATATATTGCATTACAATATTTATACATTATGCATTCATATCTATCATTACATATATATCTTGCATTCATATCTAGCATTCATTATAACTTTCATGCATACATTGTATATCATTCTTTCATTCATGCATTGCTTATATGCATTATATTAATAGCATTCCTACATGCTTGCATTCAACCATATATATACATTAAGTAAAGAGAATATATATCATATATATCATTTTATTCATCTAACATATCATGCATTACATACTCTATATTCATTTAATATCCATACTACATAGGCTCATAGGTTACACAAAATGCATATATCGTATAGTCACTCTTCTACTTAAAACCAATACTGTACCAATTGGGCATTCATTAAATAATAGGATTAAAGTATGTTGTCGCTCTTCGTGTAAGCTTTCCGAAACTTTAAACGGATCGCATTTTCGTGTCCGAAAGCTCCCGAAATCGCGAAAATACCGAAATACGTTCGTCTTTCGTACAGCTAACACTCAAATAATTCTACAGAAAGTTACAGAAATAATTTGGCTTATTAAAATATATTTGGAAATCTAACTTCGATACGGTTCTTTTAAAAAAAATGGAGATAAATCGGAGTTCTAAGCTAAAAGTTATGACATTTCTAAGTTGCTTTCGTTAATAAAAACGTGGATAAAAATTATGACGGATTTGACAAAAGAACACATATAGGCCAAGATACTTGGATACAAACATAGGTATCCAAATGAAACTCATTCTAACCATCATAACTAAGATCAATCCACTCTCTAACCATCTAACCACGCACACAAATAAATATATATATATATAGCACACAAGTGTCCAAAATAGGGGTTTTTTCCACTATGACACAATCACAACACAAAGGACACTCATATGACCTCCAAATGGACACGAAATAGACACGAAATGGAGATACAACCATGGAGATCATTCCTATGGGTTCAAAATAGACCTATATGCATGAGGAAATGAAAAGGAGAAGGGATTTATACCTCCCGGTAGATCGAATCGAAGAAAAGCCTTTCAGGAGCGACACCGACACGTAGAGATTCCAAAAGGACACGAACGAGCTCCGAATCCTCCCAACTTGGGTAGCTTCCTCCTTGGCTAGAATGGAGAAGAAAAGAAGAGATTTGGTGGCGAAATGGAAGGATTTGGTGAAGAAATTGCTAGGGATTGCTCTCTAGAAATTTGGAGAAGAATAAGAGAGAGTGTGTGGATGAGAATAATGAAATAAACTTGAGCCTATCCTCTCCCAAAGTGGCTGGCCATATGGGTCTATTTGTCCTATTATGGTAAGGTCCAAAATGCCCCCACTAACCTATTCTATTAGTATTAGGAAAGGGCTAATTGGTTGGGGCTAAATTAGTCATTCTAAAGTCTCTAATCACACTAACCTTATCCATAATAATTAGTCTAACCTCTAACTAAAATATTTCTATCATGTGGGCCATGGCTAACTAATGTGTGGGTCCACTAAAGTCAACACTACCCCCGGGTCCCCGTTTCAAGTCGGATTGAGCTAAAATTCGAACCCGACTCAAATAATCCCAAAACAATATCATAAATAATAAAATAAATTTAAAAAATATTTCAAAAATACAAAATGACAAAAATACTCCTATTTCTAAAAATTGGGGGTGACAAATTCCTCGAAATTAAAACCAAACAATAGTAAAATGTCAAAATCACAAGTCATAATTTTAAATAGTTTAAAAATGATTGAAAATCACCAAAAATCATAATATAAAATAATAATCAATAAATAATAATTATAATTACAAAATTTCAAAATTACCCTCATCTAGAAAATTGGGTGTTACAGCATTGGTAGACTCTGAGTCTGACACATCAACTGTATTCCCCTTCTTTGTCCTCTTCTTGGACCCTTTTGGCTTCTCCTCCAAGCCAGTACCGACAATAAAACTGGTACTTGGGTCAAAATCTTTAGGGGGCATATTCACCATAACATGGTACAGAGCGCCAGGTATAAAATTTGCCCTGACTCTCTAGCATCAGGCACAGAAAAGCTGGTACGGGTGTGAACAGTGTTATAGTAATGCTAAGTCCGGATACCGTCAAGGACGCTACCCTCAAAACCCAGTCAGGATCTGGGATTGTCCAAGAACAGCTGGCTGTACCTAAACTATCGAAAGAACCGACTGGGCAAGTAAGGCTCCAAGAAGACGGAGTTACGGTTGCGATATACCAGGTGTGCAGGACAGATGTTCTGCAACCAGAGGAGCATCTTATCGGACAAGAGGTGGGGAGGCCCAGTACCATCAAGATGTACACCACTCACTTCTTCATCAGTAAAATAAAGAACATACACGAAAAAGGTGTATCTGTCCATTCTCGCCAGCGCCATCCGACAGGCTGGCATGGTACTGCACTCCCAGGGCATATGGCGATACTGGAAGATGGAGGCATCATCAGCAGTTACGTCGTCTTCTGGGCCAGGCCTCATCAAAGACTGGCAGTACATCAATAGCCACCCTATCAGATAATGATAGGACAACTCGATTTCGTTTAAAGTCTTTTACCGTATTACGGGAAGTAACCTTGGATGAGAAAGTACGAAGGCCACGATGTTTACGGCATACCATGGTAGGAAGATGAGCTAGTCTGGCCCCAAAGACTAGCTTCACCGTAGGAAGGATAAAGTTACGGCTGATTCTCTCAATAGAGCCAGCCCCTCCCGAAACTATGCAGTTCCGCAGCCATACCATCAAAAATTCTGCCAGGAGAGCCTTATCAGACATCTGCAGGGTATCCTGATAAAAATAATTAAAGGAGTCAGTTTGACTCCCAAATCTGTCACCCATGGTTTTCACTCTCTTGGCAGTCGACACCTGGTTCTGTACTTCCTCCCGGGTTCGAGGACTTCGGGGAGAAACCCGGCTGAGGTGCCTAGCTTAAAAAGGTAACTGAGCCAGGTCTTGGTATGAGGAAGGTTCCCTTCCGAGCTATCGTCCTTCTTCTTTGACGTCTGTTGGCATGTACTATGGTGATATAGTAGTTCCTGGTAGACAGCCACAAAGCCCGGGAACCGCTGCTCCAACTCCTTGAACTCTTCATTCGTAGGGGTATACGCTTCAAAGACTTCATCTCCCCAGGGCAACTTGGAGACTTCTCACATCTCGTGGAGGGCAAGTCCCATCTCCCCTCTCGATGTAAAGAAGGTCCCTGTACGACGATTGTACAACTCAAGAAGAGCCATGAATAACTTCTTGTTTAGGGGAAGACCATAACAAGTGCCCCGAATGGCATGATAGAGGCCAATCTCGCGTAAAAGATTCTCGTATGTCCACAAAATCCACGTGGTCAAGTTGATCCATGAAGGGATGGGGTTCATCCAGTTCAGCAGCGCCAACCGACCAATGGGGTAGGATCCCTTCTGAGCAAGCTGGTTCATAAAAGTGTCAGCTTGAGAGAACCGAAAGTTGGGACCCTGCACATTTAAGAAACTACCCGGGGCCAACCCCATCACATAGCGGTTGATCGGTGTCCTGCTCGCGACCACCGACCTCGAGTTTCTGTTATAGTGAATATCACCCACGAACATCCCTTGCTGGCTCGGAGTCAAGGAGTCCACCATTTTTCTGTCGGTTGGCAGCATGTTGAACCACGACAGCGGGAAGTGACGCTCCATCTGAGGAATATGGATCGCCATCCCGTTAGAAAAAAAACTCTAACTTTTAGATATATCTAAAATGTTGGAGTTCTTTACAGTCAGGGCATCCCCAAAGAGGAACGCAGGTTTTAGGTGTTGACCCCCCAATTTCCCTGAGTTTATCATGCCTGAGAGAAAGAAGAAAGATTGGTTTTTGATAGCCCTCAGCCTCTCCTCAGGTTCATCTTTGAGAAATTGGTATAAAACATAATCAACTATGTGGTCGAACCTCACACCCATAGCAGATTGGGCGCGACCTACCAAGAGTTCTCCCGCAGGATTGACTGGCAACTTCACTGAAAAAGACAAAAGAAAGAAGTCAGAAGATAGCCAGAGAAAAACCACTTAATGCTTTCTGAGCTTATGCGGCTCTGTTAGGTGGGTCGTTATACGGCCCAGTTCATAAGAGCTTATGCGGATCTGTTTAGTGGGTATTCATGCGGTCCAGTTTATAAGGAGCTTATGCGACTCTGTTTTGGGGTCTTCATGCGGCCCAGTTCATAACGAGCTTATGCGGCTCTGTTTGATGGATCTTCATGCGGCCCAGTTCATAAGGAGCTTATGCGGTTCTGTTTTGTGGGTCTTCATGCAGCCCAGTTCATAAGGTGTTTATGCGGCCACGAGACGACTCTCATGTGGCTCGGACATGTGGATTACTCTCATGCGGCTCGGACATGAGACATACTCTCATGCGGCTCAGTCATGAAGTAAACTCTCATGCGGTTCAGACATGAGGCATACCCCATATGGCTCGGACATGAGGAGTTCATGCGGTCCATACGGCACACTGAACTTGAGCAGTTCATTAAAGAACGAAGAAAAAGGCCTACGCATAAAACATGCGACACAGCCATTATGGTTAGGGTTCGAAGCCATACAGTTTACTTCCTAACACTCTTACCGTCAATAGCAGGATGAACGTCGGGGTGAACTGAGATCGCCGATGAGGAGACAACTCCTTTGCCCTTCGCCGCAGCAATGGAGGAAGCCTTGGGAGCCATTGATGATCGAATGAGGAGAAGAGACGGAGACTAGGGCAAGAAAGCTTGAAGAAAAAAGAGAGTAAAGAATATCTCTCTTCAAAAAATTGCTCATATTTATAGGCTGGCGGGGCGTGTGAACCGATAGACACTTCGGATTTCGTGCTGCCTAGAAGATAAAGACGACACTTAGGATTTTATCCCCTTTCATGCAAAAGACTACTCAGAATCATCAAAGCAAATTTAAATATTTAATGCCGACTCTTGGGATCCTATCCAAAAGACGGTTTTAAAATCAAAACAAATCAAGAGCAATTAATGGGACGCCTACATGGCACAAGACCAGTATGCGGCCAGAGAATCTTATGCGGGCATGTCCATGCTTCTTATTCAAAGTATTTCAATTTTTCAAATTGAAAAATTTGAACGGAGTCTTGTAGAAGCATGGAAAAGAACAATAATTCTTATGCGACCCAGAATCAACATAAAACTCCATGCGGCTCAGAACTTAGGGAGTTTCATACGGCTCAAAATTCCTGGGAGCTTCATGCGGCTCTGAAAGCTTCATACGGCTCAGAAAGCTCCATGCGGCCTTATGCGGTTCAAAAGTCTGCCTGTACAGCTGGCCATACAGCTGGCCATTATTACTCTGATAATAAAGTGACAGCTCTGACAGAAATGATGGCTCTGCATAAAAATGAGACGCGACATGCTCCTAAAAAGACGATAAAATCTTCATAATATCTGACACAGTTCACAAATTCTAAAAGAAGTTCTTTAGGCGGATCGCCTGTGCGACCTTCATGCGGCCCGGACATGGAGACCACTCCCATGCGGCTCGGCTATGAGACCAGTCTCATGCGGCCCAGTCATGAGACCACTCTCATGCGGCTCAGACAGGGGACCACTCTCATGCGGCTCAGTCATGGGGACCACTCTCATGTGGCTCAGTCATGAGGCCACTCTTATGCAGCCCGGCCATGAGACACTCTTCATGCGGCTCGGTTGTGGGACAGTCCCTCATGCGGCTCAGTCAGGATGCATCATTTATGCGGCTCACCATAAGAGTATCAGTTGAGATACGTGGCAGGAGTTGACCAAGTCTTAAAAATTCAGATTTCTTGCCACCAACAGATCATAACAGTTCAGATTTATTGTAACAATCAGATTAAGATTAATCTTAACCAATCCCCAACTGCCCACTTCTCAAGGCACAGTTACGAGGATGTGGCCTAAAATTAGCCACGTGGCTGTACACCTCACTCATCACAAATTCCTATAAATAGCATGGGATTATTCTTTTACAGACAGATAGAGAGCAAGACAGAGCAAAAGACACAGAAAGAGAGCATTTCTTCGTCGGAGCCAAGGTTGCGTTCGATCGTCCAAGGAGTAAGACAGAGTTGATAGCACTTTCCCGAGCCTCTACCGTCACCCCCCATAATCCAAATTAAAGAATTGTACTTAGATTGCTTTTCCTAGATTTTGTTTCTAGGCTCTCTTTTGTACAAGCGAGTTTGTAATTTTGAATCAAAGTTCAGTTCTCCCATAAAACTGTTCTGTTCTTAGATAATCAATAGCAAACAACAATCACAAGGCAATCTGAACCACAACAATGCATAATATAAAATAGATACTATATGAATACATATATTACATATATTATTGTATTACATTACATTCATGCTTGCATTCATGTATTCAATTATGCATAGTCCTATACATATATTCATTCATGTTATCATCATTCACATAGCTACACTCATATATAGAGGATATATATATATATATATATATATATATATATATATATATATATATATATCATGTTACACAAATCTAACACCACAGCTAGGGGATACCTAGATCTAGCCTAACATGCAAAGAAATCAGAATTAAAACATAGTTTAGAGTGTTTACCTATAGAGTGTCAATGACAAAGAAAAAGCCCCAAATAGAATGATTCTCCTTGCAAGCCAATAGCTCCAAATTGAAACAAAACTGAGATTTCTCTCCATGAACAGAAAATAGAGTAGGATTAGACTCTAATGCAAGTAACTAGAGTCAAAAAGGAATTAAAATGGAATAGTTATGAATTGGGGAAGAATGACCAATACCTTTCTTTTCCAAAAGTTAATTTGATACAAAAGAGGCAAGAAGAATAGGAAGAGAGATTATATAGTGGGGTGATCCCTATGTGGCCAGCCAAGGATAAAATTAGGGTTAGGGTTATGACTAATGGGCTTAGACCAAGTTTCAATGGTAAATGAAATCACTCCTTAAGTCAAAAGTCCATGAACCTAATCATTTATTCTCCTTTATGAACTTGATTATAAATGACTTAACTTTGGTTGACTTAAGTTAGACTAGGGTCCCACCATGCTATTAAAGTCACCATAGCTAGAGTCAACATCTAGGTTAGTCTCTTAAGTCACAACTTGTAAAAGGCAAAATTAACAACCATCAATCCAATAATTAATCAAATAATTTCAATAAGTCAAAATGACCAAATTACCTCTAGGCTAAAAATGATAAATAAATATCCCAATCACATTGTTAGGCTCTAGGTCAGACAGTTTTTAGGGTTTCACTAGCAGCACATCAAAATCACAAGTCATGGTTTTTTTTTAAAATAGTTTTAAAATGATTAAAAATCACCAAAAATCATAATATGATATAAATATCAATAAATAAATAATTATAATTAAAAAAGTTCAAAATTACCCTCATATGGAAAACTAGGTGTTACACAGATATCCAGATAACAATATCAGGCAATAGTCAGATCTAATAACAGAGTCATGTCGTGTCTGAAATATATCCAAGCAAGATTCAAAAATCCATATCAAGCAAGATTCGAAACTTGATGTCATTTGATGCAAAATCATGAGTCATAATGATACTGGGTCATGTGTCAGAGATCATGTCGCAATATGAACTATAAAAAACTAAGAAATAAAATTTATCATTTATAATGTATGGAGAAACATCTTGTAAGGAGTACTTGCCTCGGTCCAATTTTGCTGAGGTTGTATTAAGTACAAAAACCTATAAATAATATACGATTTTAATATCAGGCTCCTATATACTTTCTGGAATTCCTATTTGGTCCTAAAATTCTAATTTATAACAAATGTTTGCCTTTATTCCTTATTTCTATTTCTACTTATAAAACCAAAATCTTGTAATTATATTTCCAAACCCATAAGGCTCAAGACTTGGATCCACTCATTATTTACCCATTTCGTAATTTCTTAATTTAACCTATCAATTTAAACAAAACAAAAGATGGCTTAAACCCATTAAACTCAACAATAGACTAAGTCCATTTTTAATCACAACCCAAAACCTAAACCTACTGTTACAGCCTGAAGCCCAGGTCCAACCAACAAAATTCTTTTTTTCCTTTTCTTTTTTCTTTTCCCTTTATTCTTAGCTCAACCAGAGGCTCGGTCTGGCCCAAGACTAAATCCTTCTTTTCATTCTTTTTCAACTCACAAGACCCGACCCATAGCCTATGGTCACCAACCCACCCCAAATTTCTCTCCAATATCTCTCTCTTTTATGAAAAAGAGAAACCATTCTCCCAGAATAATATAGAAGAAAGAATAAGAAATCGAGAAGAAGAAGAAAAGGAGAAAAAAAAAATGAAGGAGGATGTGGAGCTCACCTCGAAAATGTTGTCGGTGATCCATGGCGGAGCTAGCTAAGGCAGCGAGTGGAGGATCAGGTTCGGAGTCAGGGTGGTGCCTCCTCGTCCAACGAGTACATCGTGGTAGCGCTGGATCGAGGCATCACAACTCTAGGTAGCGTGGCAAGAGATGAGGTAAGGTTGGATGACCAAAGGCTTGGGCTTGATGGAGGCGATGGCAGAGACTGAAGGACTCGGCATGACACCACTGAGGGATGAGGCCATGTCAGCTCGAGGAAGAGGTCAGGGACGATGATGATGGCAGTAGCTGCGAGCTTTAAAATCGACGACTGGAAAGAAGATCTAGGTCATGGATGGGGTCTCGATGACGCTAGAGGTTCCAAGCAGTGGCGACTTTGGTCACCAAAATTTAGGGCTCGGTGGACAGAGATAGAGACGATACTTGGCATCAGCTTTGACGAGGGCAGTAGGGTGTGGTGGAGATCGCTAGCCAAGAAGAGCACGATGGCAGAAGACAACGCTCTGGTGGAGCTCCGGCAAACGAATCTGGCGGTGGTCAAAACTGAGAGATCGGGTCGACAGAGAGCTAATCTCGACGCTGTTTGCCATTAAAAAGTATTTGAGAAACTTTTATATATATACAAACAAAACAAGTACAACTTGGATTCTCAACAGGATCTTTTGAGTACAATTTATTTTTTTGGGGACGAGTGGCGATGAAGGGTTGATTCTTCACTCTGTTGACAATCTGACGATGATCAAGAGGCAAATGCAAGTATTCGGCTGGATGACGATTTGGCTCTCCTAAAGTTTGCTCTAACTCTCTGAATGTATAAATTAATCCAGGGGTTGAATGAAGGAATGATCCTTCTATTTATAGATGGTGGTCCTTCTATTTTTAGATGGTAGAATGATTCATTCATGTGGGCATATGCGATGCACGTATAGAAGTTTTATTCGTAGGAATTCTACACATATAACTTTGTTGGTCACAGGGGCAGTACGCCCAGGAAGCTTGAACTGAGTCTGGTGTAACTGCACTATTGGCTGTGGATAAGCTGACATATGACAGTTGTTGAGATCTTGGGTGGTTGACACTTGTTCTTGAGCATGACTAAGTCAATGACACATGGCACATGTACATTGCTCAAAGATCTCGATCTGTTTGAAATATAATAGATTTGATGCGATTGAGAGATCTTGCACATGAGGAGACTTGGCATATGACTTCTGAGGACGCATAACAAGTCTAGGCGCATGGCTTTAAGGGCGCATGCAAAGTTTTGTTTGGGTCAGCCATGTCGCAGAGCACAACTGTAACCGACAAAATGAGTGATGATTACGCCAACGAGTGCTGACGTCGGTACCTCTTCATTTATTATAAAAACTATCGACTGTTCAGATACGAGATGCATGCTGCTGACATCTTTGACTTTAGTATTAAATGCTCGATGGGCAAAGAGCTTATCTAGGTGCATTGTCTGTGGGGAGCGTGCACCATGAAGCACATTAGCTGCGAGGTGCATCAATCTGAGGAGTGCATCAGTTTATGGGGCACATCACCTTTGGTCAACCTTGTTTGAGCGTTTTGAGGCACAAATTTAATAACTTTGACTCGGTTGAAATCGAGATGGCAGATTCATTGCCATTAATGCTAGGTTCATCGCATTAATTTCGGGGTGACTGCTATATGGCGAATGGATTTGGTTCTACCTTGGCCTATAAATAAGTGTATTTTGAAGAGAAAAGAACTTGCTTATTCTCGTTCCACTCGACTTTATGTCAAATACCCACTTGGTTTTCGATGGCCGTGAGCCTCCTCTTTGGTGAGTCGGTCGATTAAGGGTTGTAGATCCCTTCGTTCAAAGAAACTATGATTTTGACGAAGGACTCCATCAGAGAACTGAGATGTGCCCAGTTGGCTATAGATAGAGTAGTTCGTGCTTGTGTACCTCATTGATAGAGACAACATCGAGCACCAAAATATTGATTATCGGGTTTGGTTTGGTTGCTAACCCACATTCTGCTCAATAACTGCTTTATTCAGAGAGGATGCTCCTATGCTGAGACGAGGAAGTGATGCGTCTCTAACGAGGAAGTGATTTGCTTGTGACGAAGAAGTGGTGCGCCTGTGCTGAGACGTGATATTGATGCGCTATCCATAGAATTTAGAGTAGGCTGTAGTAGATTTTTCATGTAATAAAAAGTCCATGTAATATATTTTCAATTAATAAAAAATCTTCTTTTTCTTGATTTGTCTTGATGATGCGCCAACTTTGCTCTGTGTCTTTGGTGCATGTGTTTTGTAGCGCATACGGATGCGCCTTCTTTAGACTAGGTTTCTGGGCGCATGATTTTCTATGCTTCTACAAGACTCCCTTCAAAGTTTTTAAAACTTAGACAAGTTTTAAAATACTTTGAACAAGAAGCATGGGTAGTTGATTTTTGTAAGCACCGAACTTCTAGCATATGATCTTCTTGGCGCATAGCCATTCTCGTGCATGATCACTTTAGCGCATAGCCATCTTCGTGCATGATCATTTTGGTACATTTTGTCGATTCGACAAAATGATAACGCTTCTATTTTTAAGTCAGATTAATGATAATCTTTTCGAAGATTTGATGCCGTCTCTACTTGAGTTTTAAAGCATCGAATGCTGACGTCACCCTTTATCGGGTCACGCACCTCTCCAAGCCTATAAATAGGCATTTGAGTTGGAAAGAGAGAGGTTCTTCTGCTCTCTTCTTCAAGTTTTTGTCTTTTTGAGTTTTTTCTCTCCCAAAACCCTAACTTTCTTATCATTCTCATTTTTGTAATGGCCCCCAAAGCTCCTCGTGCCACCATTGCCAGCAGGGGCAAGGACAAGAAGCCCGTTGAAGCAGACGTTGATGAGCCTAAAGTCGTCGACACGATTCATCCCGACGTGCGTAGGAAAGTGATAGGTGGGTGGCCACTATTTGACTTCTCAAAAACACACAGTCTTTTTGTGTACAGTTGAGCGCATGGATGGGCAACCATCTGGAACATGCGCCAACCACTCTCTTTACTGACGCACATAGACATAGCTCATTGAACGATGCCCTTAAGATGCGTCGAAGCTTCACATTGCTGACATGCATGGACTTCGGTACTGAAGATGCGATGAAGCTTCACTTTGTTGACACGCATGGACTTCGGTCCTGAAGATGCTCCGAAGCTTCTCTTTGCAGGTGCACATAGACTTCAGTCCTGAAGATGCGCTTGTTTGCCATTAAAAAAATAAGGAGCCCAATCTTTGGTATTGAACTATGCGTTTTAATTACAAACAGAACAGAGTACAATGTAGGACTTAGATGTAATCCTAGGAGTACACTTTTATTTTTATCTGAGAACTGTGTCGATGGAGCGAATGGTGATACGTTGACTCCGTTGACGATCTGACGACAATCTTAAATTCTATAAAAGTCTGGACTGTTCTGGATGCCGGAGCATTTAAGGAGTATTCAACAAGTGGAAGCTCTGTTTGTCTTGGATACAGAATTAGATGTTCTCTTCTCCCCGTCTGTTTGTCTTGGATACAGGAATGATCCTTCTATTTATAGGCAGTAGAATGATCTGCTTATGCGCATATGCGATGTGCGCCTAGAGAGCTTGCACGTAGGGATGCCACATGGCTGATGATGTAGGGCATATGGATGATGTGTCCCAAAGTTGATGCTAAATCTGTTTGAGCTGCACTGTTGGCCTGCGGTAGAGCTGACACGTGGTAGTTAAAGATTCGGGAGTTATTGAGATCATGGGTGGTTAGCACCCATTTGTAGGCAGAACTGAGTCAAATAACACGTGGCACGTGTTTATGGCTCAAAGATCTCAGATTTGGTAGGGAGTGATCTGTCAGGATGCGTCTAGAATCTGACGCATGAGAAGACTTGGCTCATAACTTTTTAGGAGTCATAAAGAAGTCTAGGTGCATGGCTTTTGAGGCACATGCAAAGCTTTCGGGCACATGGCCGTGGAGGCGGATGCAAGGACTTGCTCTCTGTGTTTTGGGATCAAGAGTAAGTCGAAGGCGCATGGCTTTTGAGGCACATACAGATTTTGGGCGCATGGACGCTGAGGCATATACGAGTGGTCGGTCGGCCACGTGGCAAAGCATAGCTGTAACCGACAGAACATAATAATGAAGATGACATTGGCGGCTCTTTATTTTCTGTAAAAGCTGCCAACTATTCTGATATCGAGGCATAGTCTGCTGTCGTTTCAGTCACTTCAGCAATAAATGCTTCGACGGGTGGCGAGCTTCGTGTGGACGCATCAATTTATGCCCCATGGAGCGCATGGGTCTGTTCTTCGTTGGGCACATCTGTACGGTGCGCATGGTGCTGACGGGCGTATTTATTGTATGGCGCATCCCCATTGGTCCGCCTGTTGAGTTCTTCGATATTTTGATGGCTATTTGTTTCGGCTAAATTCGAAGAGGCAGATTCATCGACATTAATGAAGTTTATTGCAATTATTCGAAGAGGCTGCCACTTGGCATATAGGTACGAGTTGCCCTAGCCTATAAATAGTTTCTTGAAGAGAAGTTTGCTTCTTATTTCACTTTTCTTCTCAAATAGAGATGAACTTGACCGGTCCTCCTCCTTGGCGAGACACTGTACTGTGGGTTGCAGATCTCTACGTTCGAAGAAGCTTTGACGATAAACTCCTTCAGAAGACTGAGATCAATGCACCGAGTTTGCTATGGACACAACGACTTATGTTTGAACCCCTTGTGGTATTAATTTTTTCTATAATATGACATTGGGTGCCTGTTGCATCCAAAGATCGAGGTCGTCGTGCCCCAATTTTTATTATGCTGGAAGAGCAACCGGGTGCTCAATAAATGCTTCATTGGTCTAAGCACTCGAAGAAGTGATTCGCTCTGACGAAAAATAGTGATGCGCCTACACTGAGATGCTGAAGTGATGCACCTGGCTGTATCTTTTAGGCTTTTTGTTTCTAGTAGGATTTCCTTTGTAAAAGAGTTTTGGACATGTAATAGACTTTCAAATAAAATAAAGCCTAACTTTTCTGTCTCTACTCTTTGCTGTTTTTGTTGTGCCAAGTGTTCTGTTTAAGTTCCTCGGTATATGTCAATTTGGGGCACATGATGTTTCAGGGTGCATAGGAGTTTTGGCCTTAGATGAGCCTGAAAATTCCATGCTTCTATAAGACCCCCTTCAAAGTTTTCAAAACCTTTTGCCAAGTTTTGGAATACATTGAACCAAGAAGCATGGGCAGTAGCTATTCTGGGCGCAAGCCTTATCTGGGCATATACCTCCTCTAGGTGGATGGCTAGTCCGCGCATTGCTGTGGGGACAGATGCACTTCTCGGTTTTAAATACAAGAAGATAACGCCTCGAATTTTGGAAGATTAATGATAATCTTTTGGAAGATATGCAGCCGTCAGTTTCATGAGATTTGAAGTGGCAACTACTGACGTCAGGCTTTATCGGTTCACGTGTGTGGCTAAGGCCTATAAATAGGTGTCTGTGAGAGAGAGAGAGTCTTTTAATTCTACTTTCTTCTTCTCCTTCTTCCTTTTTTTTCAAAAACCCTAGATTTCTTAGAGAGATGGTTCCCAAAACTCTCTGTGGTGGTACTGGCCAAGGAAAGAGCAAAGGCAAGGAGTCTGTGGAGGCTAACGTGGAGGAGGCTCCCGTTGTTGTAGAGACGCCCGCCGACGTACTGCCGACGGTGATCGGTGGGTGATCCGCTGCCTTGGGCTTTCATGTACAGATACTTTGTTGCAATACTGCTAAGGCGCATGAATGCGACTGAATGAGTCATATCTCGATGACACGCCTAAACTTCTCAGTGCTAACGCATATGGACTTTGTCTTGATGATGCATCGAAGCTTCTTCTGCTGATGCGCATGGACTTAGGTCCTGATGATGCGCCGAAGCTTCTTATGCTAACACGTATCGACTTGGGTCCTGATGATGCGCCAAAGCTTCTTCGGTTGACGCGTATGGACTTAGGTCCTGATGATGCGCCGAAGCTTCTTCTGTTGACGCACATGGACTTAGGTCCTGATGATGCGTCAAAGCTTCTTCTACTGACGCGTATAGACTTAGGTCCTGATGATGCGCCGAAGCTTCTTCTACTGATGCGCATGGACTTAGGTCCTGATGGTGTGCCAAAGTTTCTCTTCCAATGCGCCTGGGCGTCGGTCCTGTGTATGCGCCTTGGCGAGATTCAGTCGATGCGCATGGAGATGCGCCAAGACTTTTAATGCGTCGCTGCTTTGCATGCGCCAATGCTGAGCTTGTGTTGCTGATGTTTCTTTTTCTTGTTCTGTGGCAGTGTCCATTTCGAAAGTGGAGGCAGTCGTGAAGGATGAGATACCGTCTTTTTTTGTCAAAGGAGATCCAGTGACTGTTAAGGAGGAAATAACTCCAAAAATTGAAGTCACCATTAAGGAGGAGTCCGTGTCGGAAGGTAGCAGTACCGAAAGTTCTAACCCTCTTGTTCCTGCTGAGGACCTTAATCAGATAGAACCTTCATATACGAGATAGCGAAGGGAGTGGTACATGCCTCAATATAATAATGATCCCTGGCTGTAGGGATTCACTATCTGTCTCGCGATCTTCGTTCTCTGGGAATGTGCCGAAGAAAATTTCCTTTTTAGTATCTCTTGTCTTTATTTTCTATGTTTTTTCTTTTTGAGATGTGGCTTTGCTTTTGTTTCATTCCAGAGCTGATGTAATCCTTTACACTTATTGGATGAAGAAATAAAGAACTTTTGTTTGTTCAACTTTTATGATAAACTTTGTGATTTCTGGTGGACCTATTATCTTTTGTGCACCTTGGTTTTTAGGTATAGATAATAAGATTAGAGGGGGAACCGACATATTTACTCAGAGGTAATATGAATGTGGTAAATACGGGGCAAATAGTGGAGTTTTCCTACTCAGAGGTGATATGGACGTGGTAGGAATGAACTCGGTGGAGATATATAGAATAACTCATAGGTGATATGGATGTGGATGTTCTTTGATTGAATTGAAACAACGCGGGGGGTTGTTTAGATGTAATGTTTACTCAGAGGTAATAGGGACGTGGTAAACATAGTACTTAGCGTGACCTTACGGGGTATAAGATTCAGCTCTGTAGGGTGTAGAAAAATAACTCAGAGGTGATATGGACATGGTTGTTCTTCTACCGGGTAGACAATGCGACGGAACAACAGGGCTCCAGAAGCATATAATTGCCAAATGAGGGGAATGAACTCGATTATCGAGTTTAAAAATTCTCTTACTGGAGAGAAGGAAGTACATTTTGAAGGTTTCAAGATTAGTACTTCTTTAGGAACTTGCCTTTGATGTGCATCATGAACAAGTCCCTGTCGGGTTGAGCAAGGCGGTAAGCACCGTTAGAGTACACCGTCTCTATGATGAAGGGTCCTTTCCATTTAGGTTCGAATTTTCCTGGTGTCTTGTGAGTCATTACCATTGGTCTTCTGACCGTCAGAACCAGGTCACCTACTTGGAAGGTCCTCTGTTTGAGTTTTTTGTTGAAAGCCTGCAAAATGTGGGCTTGATAGAGTTCGATGCGCTGTTGAGCCAAGAGTCATTTTTCGTCCAGTGCCTCCAACTCTTGCAGACGGTAACATTGATTGTCCTCCTCTGTCAGCTGGTTCATGATCGCCACTCGGAGTAAGGGGATCTGGATTTTCAAAGGCAACACAGCTTCGCTCCCGTAGACCAAGGAGAATGGTGTGTTGCCTGTCGGAGTCCGTACCGTTGTGCGGTAGGCCCAAAAGTATTTGCCCAACTTCTTGTCCCAATCGTATTTGTTAGATGATACGACCTTTTTGAGTAGCTTGACGATGGTTTTGTTGAAAGCCTTAGCCAATTCGTTTGCTGCCAGATTGTAGGCGATTGATGCCATGTTCTGAATGCGATTCTTGTTTTAGAATATGATGAATACATGGCTGATAAATTGTGGACCGTTGTCGTGGATGACCCTCCGAGGTACCCCGAAATAGTAGATGACGTGATGTTCGATAAAGCTGATCACTTTTGAGCTTTTTACCTCCGTCTGTGGTACTGCTTCTATCCACTTAGAGAAGTAGTCGGTGAAATCTGGGATAAAACGGTGTCCTCTGGATGATGGTAGGGTAATTGGTCCCACTATGTCCATACCCCAGGCTTCGAATGGCCAGGAGACGACCGTAGGGTGTAGAGGTTCCGACGGTCTGTGGATGAAGTCGGCGTAAAGCTGGCAAGTATGATATTTCTTTGCATACTCAACAGCAGCAGCCATCATGGTGGGCCAGTAATAGCCCATACATCGGAGTCGGTCTTGTAGCTTAGGACCGGGTTGGTAAGCTCTGCGTGTTCCGTCATGAGCTTCTCGAAGAGCTTCGACTGCTTCCTCGTTTGATAGACATCGGAGGAGAAGCCCGTCGTAGGAGCGTCGTAGGAGCTTAGGTATCAGGCATCATCAATACGTCTTGTCGAGCGTTATTAATAGGCATTTTTATTGTAGTAGTGGTTGTATCATAGTAGAACCGAAGGGTGCACCTTTTGACAGAGACTGCTTCCTTTGGGTCATCAGGAAAGATTTCTTAGACGGCGAAGTCGATGAACAGGAACCTCCAGTCTTTGACATTGGTACTGGCATTTGCAGGCATGGCATGAATTGTCCACATGCACAGATTGCTTCTAGGGCAAGCCAAATCCTGGCCTACCACTGTAGTAAAGTATCGAGTCCCGACGGGTGCCGTTAGCGAGGCCGCGAGGCCAACTAGGGCGTTAGCCTCTAAGTTTTATAGCCGAGGCACATATTCTAGAAAGAACTCAGCGAAGGTTAAGATGATGTCCAACGCTGCTTTGTGATAGGGAATCAGTTCCTCGTGACGGACTTCATATTGTCCTCGAACCTGATTGACGACGAGCTTAGAGTCACTGTAAGACTTGAGGTATTCCACCCCCAACTGTTTGGCTATCTGGAGTCCCATGATGAGGGTATTGTACTCTGCAACATTATTGGAGCATGGAACTGAAAGGGAATAGGCACGCTAGATGACCAACATGTCGGGAGAGATCAAGACTACCCCCACTCCTGCGATGATCTGGCCTTTGGGGCCTATTTTTGAAGCACCGTCGAAGAACATTTGCCAGACGAGGTTTTCTTCGGTAATGTTTGATTCTCGCACTTCATCTGGAATGTCTTCACAGAGTTTGGACGATTCCAAAATTGGATACGCAGCTAGGAAGTCAGCCACTGCTTGGCCCTTGACAGCTTTTTGTGGGACAAATACCATGTTATATAGCATCAACAGTATTGCTCATGTGGCCAGTCGAGGATTTAGTGCTCCTAATTTTGTCATAAGGATTCTGAGCGGATTGACTCGGAAGATGACATGAATTGTCTGTCCCAAGACATAATGGCGAGTCTTCTGGATAGCAAATACTAGTACTAGACACTCCTTTTCGATGGAGTTGTACTGGTGTTTAGCCCGATCATTATCCTGCTCAGGTAGTAGATAGCTTGCTCGTGGCCTGCATCATTGTTTTGAGCTAACAAAGCGCCGAGGAAATGATCCATGGTGCAGACATAGAGCAGAAAGGGTCTTCCTACGACGGGTGCTACTAGGACTGGAGGGCTCGTCAGATAAGCTTTGATGTCGTCGAATGCCTTCTGACATTCCTCCGTCCAGACAAAGGAGCTCCCTTCTTCATGAGTTTGGTGAAAGGCTGGCATTTTTCGAAAAGGTTCGCAATAAACCTTCAGATGTATGCGAGACGTCCTTGTAGGCCTCAAAGTTCTCTAAGGTTCTTCGGAGGGTCCATGTCGAGGATAGCTTTGGTCTTCTCGGGGTCGACATGGATGCCTTTTGCTGTGATGATAAAGCCCAAGAATTTGTCGCTGAAAACCCCAAGAAAGGATTTAACGGGGTTCATCTTGAGCTGATGTGCCCACATGAGATCAAAGACCGTCTTCAGATCTTATAGGTGATCACCTCGTAGACGGCTCTTGACAGCGATGTCATCAATGTAGCATTCGACTGTCTTGTAGAGGTATTGGCAAAAGATAGTGCTCATAGCTCGCTGGTAGGTGGCACCAGCATTCTTCAAGCCAACGGGTATTACTGTGTAGCAGTAAAGCCCCTTTGGAGTCCTGAACGACGTGTGCTTCTCGTCATCTGGGAATATTTTGATTTGGTTGTAGCCGAAATATCGGTCCATGAAGGACATACGTTCAAAGTCGCACGTATTGTCAATCATGACATCGGTGATCAGAAGCGGGAACTCGTCCTTCGAGCAAGCAGAGTTGAGATCCCGGAAGTCGATGCAGACTCGGATCTTCCCGTTCTTTTTAGTGACGGAAATGATATTAGCCACCCAATCTGGATGCTGTTCTTCGCGAATAAACCCACTGCCCAAGAGTTTATCGACTTCTTTGTCAATAGCATCCATGATGTTAGGACGGAAGCATCCCTGTTGCTGCTTAACAGGCTTATCATTGGGTAAGATGTTGAGCTTGTGCATTATGACTTGTGGGTCGAGATCGGGCATATCTTCATAGCTCCAGGCGAAGACGTCGATGTATTCTTTGACCAACTGGACCAAAGATTCTTGGTCCTTTCCTGCCAAGCTTTTGCTGATGAAGATTGATTTGGACGAAGATCCATCCCCGAGGTCGATCTGCTCGACTTCGTCTTCAGTAGGGGGTTCTCGTAGTTCGAAGGAAGATTTGATCGTCGTCTTCGTCTTCCGAAGGACATACATATGTAATGTTGGCTGACAACACCTTCCTGAAGATTGGGCCGATGTTGGTGTCGGAGTCCCAAGTTGAAGCTTCAGATGAGTGAGAATATACGACCTCTTTTGCTTCTGAATTATCTAGGATTGTTGGAGGCGTGATGTAGCCTACCCCCCGTCGAGTACGGTGGTAATAGTCCTGTGGCTTTCCTTTTAGAACAGGGAGTCGCAAAGAAAGACGTCAAACTTTGCCATAATTCAGACCCTGGCCACTTTTCAGGTTGTAACCCATCTTTTGGATGAGATACTTGGCTCGATCGTTGTACCGATATATTTGTATTCTACCGATGTCAGACTCTGGCTGCGCCGATGGAAGGTCTTGATGAAGCTAGACTTTGCCGAAGATGATTGGTTTCTCGTCCTGGTTTCGGGGTGGGACTATATGACAGACTCTTTGGTACAAGACGACTCGATTTACATGATTGACAATTATTATTTGTGTTTACAATGACTGTAGGGTATTATCTAGAGTATACATGGCATTCCAATATGGAAGACTAGAATAATTGAAAGATACCCTTTTATTGATAAAATACGAGATCTTGTCCCGAGGAATTACATCAAGAAGGGATGGGGCACCAACATTAGCAGATATCTACTCTCTCAGTTCCTCGTTGGTGAGTACTGGAACAGCCTTGAGCGGATTGGGAAAGTCTGCGGGGAGTTTGTCCCGTGTAGGCTCTTGAGTCTGTGCTGAAAGAGATACCGAGGCTATTCTCTTGTAGCTTAACAGCGGGGAGGTTGACGACTGAGGAGGTCTGCCCTTAAGCCAAACCTTGAGAGGTGCCTCAGCTGGTGCTTCGGGGACTGGTGATTTTCAACAGAGTTTTGCCATGAGAGGTGCCGACATTCGGAGAGGTTTCCCTTTGAGTCGTATCGTCAGAGGGGCTTCAGTGGTTGTTCCGCCCAGAGAGGTTGGTGCCCTTCTGCGAAGCTTGACTACGATAGGGGACGATGTCTGATATGGTTTCCCCTTGTGTTGCACTTTCAGAGGAGCATTGATTATTATTTCAGCCTTAGTGTCAGCCTCAGCTTTCCTTTCTGCTTCGTTGTTAGCGTCGTTGGCTTCATCGTCCAAGTAGATTGATTTATAAAGATCGAAATCGGTGAAGAAGGCTTCAATCCCTCTGAAGTGATCAACATCAGCAAACTCTGTTCTGACTATGACGTTGGTGGATACATATTTTATACATTGGTAGAGAGTAGATGGCACCACCATATATTCGTGTAGCCACGAGCACCCTAACAGGATGTTTTAGTTGACGTCCGCATCCACAACATAGAAAGTTACCTCGGTCTAGAGATCACCGATATGACACTTCAGTCGAATATTTTCCAGTGGTTCATTTTTGCTAGTATTGAAGCCACTGATTGTAATATGGGAGGCTGTTAGACGATGCATCGGGATCCCCAAGGTCTGGAGCAAAGTTTGGGGAATGATGCTGAGAGAAGACCCAGGGTCGATCTGCATTCGATCTATTTTGATGGCATGGACATACACCATATAATATAGCGGTCTGTTGTATCGGTTATTCTTGAGCAGCATGTCTTGATGGATGAATGTGATGTTGGGGATAATTTCCCCCATACTATGATAGTGCAGACATAATGTTGTGTCATCTTCAGGCTGCTTGACCTGGCTGATGAAAGACTCAGTGTCCTTCAAGGCTTTATATAGAGCCTTTTGAGTATCTTTGGATAGACGGAAAAGCTCGAACAGGGACAGCCGAGATGGGGTACTGGCGAGTTATGCCAGTATGTCAAAGTTGTGGGGTTTGGTTAACCCCGGAGCAATGTCTCTTCGTAGAGGCCTGTCGAAGCGAGCCTCCTTCTATTTTTGTTTATCGGCCGCTGGAGGTCGGGAAGGACCTTCCTCTTCGGTAGCTGAGGTGGTGACGGGAGGCGCCACATTGATCGAGGCCTCCTCTGGCCGATCGTTCTATTGTTAACGCATTTGTACAGGAAGTGCTTCCTCAAGGGAGGAAGTCACCATTCGACAAGACTTGGTCTCTTGCCTTTGGCTTTGGAGGTAGAATTACCCTCGGTTGAGTCAGTTCTAGAGTGAGATCCAGGTAGACCCATATGATCTCTTCCCGAGATGTGGTGAGTGGTATTAGTCCACACACATTGTCACGAGTTGGTGGAAGGTTGATCACTTTCATTGTCGCCTTCGGGATGGGGACGATGCCATTTTGAGTTTCAGTGGACGACAAGGTGCTGAACTGGAGTGACACCATTTTGGCTGAGACTGTCTTCTCTTCATAATCGATCGAGATGACATTCACATTGATCATGCATTGTATGTAGTTCTTCAGGAAGTAGCAATCTCGAGTTAGATGCCTGACGAACCGATGGTAGTGACATTACCTCAGGTCGCCTACCCTGTCCACCTTGTCAGGATGTTTGGATCTGGCAACTTGATCTTGTCGTTCGGTTTAGCATCTCGAAAAGTTATAAAATGTCCTCGTCATTGAAGGATTAGACCTCCTTCGGCCTTAGTACAAGTAGAGGTTTCTGAGCAGGCCCCTGTGTGCTCTTCGAGGCCTTGACAGTTAATACCTGTTTTCCTTTCACCTCGCACCCACTGTTGTTGGTAGCGACATGTTTTCCTTTGTCGTCAAATACAGGAAAGTTAACCACCAGAATGTGAGTAATACGTGCCTTCTTTTCAGCAGCTTCGGCTCCGATGATCAACGAACTCCAATCGGGAGGCTGGGTGGAGTTGAGCCAAAGATTGATTGTAGGAGTCATGTTCATTCTGCAGGCATCGATCAGCGAATGTTCTGGCATACCCAGAGGCAACCTTAAACATGCTTGTCAAAAACATTCGATGAAGGCTCGAACAATCTCATTCTCTCTCTAGCGCACTTCTATAAGAGATAACATGGTCATGTCTCTCCCATTGTCGTAGAGTTGATCGAGAAAGAGGTGCGTCAAGTCGTCAAAAGTTGATATGGAGTTGTCGGGAAGACTACAGTACCAGTTATAAGCGACTCCCTTCAATGCCCCGACGAATAGGCTGGTGAGTAGGGCGTCTTCCTTCGAAAGATGTCCCGTTTGAGACTGAAAGTAGGTCAGGTACCGGCGAGGAGAATCCTTTCCATCATATGGTGTCAGCATTTATGGTTTATACTTGGAAGGATAAACCACCTTGTTCTACTCGAAAGGATAAGGTTGCAGAATTCCTAACTTTTGACGCTCTTCCTACTTATTTTGCACTTTGAAGCGCTCGCGCAGATCTCTGATCATGTCAACCAAATCCTCTGTAGAACTGGGAGCAGGCAAGGGAGGTAAGGTGTAAAGCTCGACATTTGAAGGAGCCGACGCCCGAGGTGCGGTGTGATGATCTGCATCCAAAGATACCCATTGAGGGGGTATACTTGATTTTCTATTAGCCCCTGGATCGGGACTGGTAAAGGCATGTGCCCTCATTAATGGTTGAGATGCCAAAGTGGTCCGAATCTCAAATACCATTTGAGTTAAGGATTGCATGGTGACAGAGAGGGTTTTGAGACCCCTTCTAAAGTATCCATATGCTGTATAATATCCGAAACTGGAGTATCTAGTTCTTCTCCATCACCATCCCCTGCCATGTAGATGGGCATGACATGGATGGAAGTGGATGGATCGGTCGAGGCTTCGTTCTCGACATCGCTCTCGTGCGGAAGAGCTTCTTCTTCTGAGGCCTCGTATTAACTACCTCTACCTACCTCGAGGTCACTTCTTTGGTGGATATCCTTGTCTTCGAGCGGAAGGTTATCATGGATAGCAGGGTTTTGATCACCCCCGGCTGGTACCTTCGTCGGAGTCTTCATCCTTGACCGGGTGCTCTCAAATACCCCTGAGGATGGGACTATCATTTTGCTTTTCCTCGGCTAACTTTTTGATGATGCCGCCGAGGCTGAGGTGTTGGTGGTTGCCTTTCTCCCTGATGAGTGGGAGTTAGAGACAACATGGCAAGAGGCGACCATGGGTTCTGTCCCTTCTTTAACTGGCACCCTCTTTCCGAGATGACGTCGGAGAGATGCAGCAGATTGTAGTCGCTGGAACACAGACTGCCTGGATGATGAAGCCATTGTTTTACAACAACAGCAGTTGACGGGGACCATGGCACAAGTGTACCCTGTAAGGGGCGCATCGTGCGTAATGGTCGCCTCTCCTGATCCACATTTGTGAGTGATCATATTACGCAGATCATGAGGGGAGAGTTTCACTTTTCAACCCCGTTCAGGTGCATGGCAAGGCCAAGCGTCGGGGTGGATATATGAATTCTATGCCCCTGATCTAGTTCCAGTGCATGAGATGCGCCTAGATCGTTGGTGGAAGAGCAACATGTATTACGACTTGAACCCACTTCATGCGTACAGTCCACGTAGGCGCATAGGTTCAAAGTCATAAGATTTTCCCCATACGACTTGGTTCCAAATGCAGAAGATGCGCCCAAGCGAGAAGGGAACTTAGAGAGTCGGCTCGTGGCTAGTGCCAACGCACCCGAGTCAACTTTATACTGTTTACCATCAGTTGTGCGCATGACTTTCAGCACGCATCTCTGGTTTACTGTTGGCATAGCACGTTCAGGGCGCATGGCCCGTGTTACCTTTGATTTCTTCGTACTAGCCCGAGAAGGCACATAATACTCAGAATCCAATTCATCCTCGCTATGACAGCGAGTGATTCTATCAACGACAGAAGTTCTCTCCTGCACATCGGAGCCTATGTGCGGGAGGCTGTATATGCCCTTGCTCTGTGGGCACATCTTCTTCGATTGGGAAGAAGAAGGTTGGGAATTGCAGTCAATACTACGTTTCCCTGGCAGATATGCTACATCAGTAAGCGCATCTTATTTGCTGAGAACGTCAGCCGGAAGGGTATGCTGCAGTGGCACATCCCCTTCAGTGGTGGTGCTCGGGGAATCGCCTTTGCGTACCTAGACTTGGCGAGTCTTCTTCATCTTTGGCAGCCACTTCGAAGGACTCGTGCTGCCTTCAGAGATGAGCTTCCCATATGCATGTTGATTGAGGCACACCACGAGTGTCTTGTGGGAGGATCCGAGCTTGATATCGTCAGATTGCGATGCAACTTTCTCGTTGGAGGAGAAAGACGCCCCCAGCAGAGTCGCCAGCTTGTTTGCTATTAAAAAATAAGGAGCATAATCTTTTGTATTGAACTATGCGTTTTAATTACAAATAGAACAGAGTACAATTTAGGACTTAGATGTAGTCCTAGGAGTACACTTTTGTTTTTATCTGGGAACTGTGTCGATGGAGCTAGTGATGATACGTTGACTCCGTTGACGATCTGACGACGATCTTGAATTCTCTAAAAGTCTAGATTTCTCTGGATGCCAGAGCGTTTGAGGAGTATTCAACAAATGGAAGCTCTGGGCCTTTTTACTTGCAGAATTAGACGTTTCCTTCTCCCCGTATGTGTGTCCTAGATGAAGGAATGATCCTTCTATTTATAGGAAGCAGAATGATTTGCTTATGCGTGCATATGTGATGTGCGCCTAGAGAGCTTGCACGTAGGGATGCCACATGGCTGATATTGTAGGGCTCATGGATGATGCGCCACGAAGTTGATGTTGAATCTATTTGAGCTGCACTGTTGGCCTACGGTAGAGCTGATACGTGGCAGTTATAGACTCGGCAGTTGCTGAGGTCTTGGGTGGTTAACACCCATTCGTAGGCAGAACTGAGTCAAATGACACGTGGCACGTGTTTATGGCTCAAAGATCTCAGATTTGGTGGGGAGTGATCTGTCAGGATGCGCCTAGAATTTGGCGCATGAGAAGACTTGGCTCATAACTTTTTGGGAGTCACAAACAAGTCTAGGCGCATGGCTTTAGGGCGCATATAAGGACTTGCTCTCTATGTTTTGGGATCAGGAGTAAGTCGGAGGCACGTACAGATCTCTGGGCGCATGGCCGCAGAGGCACTTACGAGTCGTCAATTGGCCACGTGGCAAAGCCCAACTATAACTGACAGAATGTAATGATGAGGATAACGTTGGCGGCTCTTCATTTTCTATAAAAGCTGCCAACTTTTCTGATATCGAGGCATGGTCTGCTGTCATTTCAGTCACTTCAGCATTAAATGCTTCGACGGTTGGCGAGTTTCGTATGAGCGCATCGATTTGTGCCCCATGGAGCGTATAGGTTTGTGCTCTGTTTGGCGGATCAGTATGGAGCGCATGGGTCTGTGCTCCGTTGGGCGCATGAGTATGGAGCGCATGGTGCTGACCGGCGTATTTGTTGCGTGGCGTATCCCCATTGGTCCGCCTGTTGAGTTCTTCTAGGCTTTGATGGCTGTTTATCTCAGCTGAATTCGAAGAGGCAGATTCATCGACATTAATACAAGTTTATTGTACTAAATTCGAAGAGGCTCCTACTTGGCGCATAGGTACGAGTTGCCCCGGCCTATAAATAGTTCCGTAAAGAGAAGTTTGCTTCTTATTTCACTTTTTTTTTCAAATGGAGATGAACTCGACCAGTCCTCCTCGTTGGCGAGACACTGCACTATGGGTTGCAGATCTCTACGTTCGAAAAGCTTTGATGATGAACTCCTTCAGAAGACTGAGATACGCCGAGTTTGCTATGGACACAATAGCTTATGTTTGAACCCCTTGTCGTTAGTATTTTTTTTACAATATGACATTGGGTGCCTGTTAAATCCAAAGATCGGGGTCGTGCCCCAATTTTCGTTATGCTGGAAGAGCCATCGGGTGCAAAGTGATCCGCTCTGAGGAGGAAGAGTGATGCACCTACACTGAGATGCTGAAGTGATGCGCCTGGCTGTAGCTTTTAGGCTTTTTCTTTCTAGTAGGATTTCCTTTGTAAAAGAGTTTGGACATGTAATAGACTTTCATATGAAATAAAAGCCTAACTTTTATGTCTCTACTCTTTGCTATTTTTGCTATGCGAAGTGTTCTATTTGAGTTCCTCGGCGTCAATTTGGGGCACATGATGTTTCAGGGCGCATAGGAGTTCTGGCCTTAGATGCGCCCAAAAATTCCATGCTTCTACAATGCTGAAGCTTCATTTTGCCAACATGTATGGACTTCGGACCTAAAGATACGCCGAGGCTTAGCTCTTGCTGATGTGCATAACTTCAGATGCGCTGATGCCAGGCTACACATATCTTTTTGCTTTTCTTCAAATAAGATCAAGTTTTTGCTAACTTATTTTTGCCTTTGTCTTTTTGCAGTGTCTATGACCTTGCCTAGGTTGGACGAGATCTTGTTCGACTACTCCCTATGCCAGATGGGTCTGGACTTCAACGAAGAATTTGTCAATCCCACCAAGGCTGTGATTATGCTGGAATAGCTACCGGAGAGGATGGCACTGATCAAGGACCATCCCTCTTCTTTCCTCCATGCCATGATAGAGAGGGGCCATATCCCCATTGTTGGGAGTGCCATCGACTTTTATTTGGAGCCTAATTTCTGTTTAGGGATAGATTGGCTTCCTATAAAGCCAAGATCCTGAAGATACGGGAGGGTTGGTTCTTTGACACGAAGGGTCTTCGTATGTACGTGTCAAAAATCGAGCGTTAGTTGTCGTTGATCGCATTCACCTGTTTGGCTTCAGAGAGGATGATGAACTAGGAGCTGACTCCAACCCAAGGAGGATCAATTTCGGGGTCTTTCAAGATTGACTCCAGTTTTGATCAGAAGGATATTGTTACCTTTATGAGAGGTGGGCTATCGTACTCTCTACGAGTTTTACGTCCCGGAAGCATACTCAATAACATTCCCAACAATAACTTTACTTTCAGTGCTTCGACATTCGCCAATCTTATGCTGGCGGTCAAGATCACATACCCGAAGGACGAGTTTCGGGTTTAAGGTTGGTGTCATCATGTACCGAAGTGGGACAATCTGACCTTGTGGATCATGTCGACGTACAAAGACGAGCTCAATAATTTGGGTCTATTCTATCCTATACGAGCTACTTAGGTTGGCATCGAGATGAACCCGTATATGTTCTTAGCTCTTCTGGAGCTATATTATCCCCATACATGGATGTTTTACACACCCAGAGGAGAGCTGGGACTGGCGTTCCACGAGATGTTTGAAGTCTTAAAACTCCCCTGGGGTTCTGAGCCATATGAGGAGTATTTCCCAACCAACGAGGTGCTCTTCAACCTGGATGCAAAGGACTCAAAAATGATGGCGATGTACAAGGAATTGTTATGCCACCACCATGTGTGTCAGTGGTACGACAAGACTAGGGCTTCCTTCCATGTGATCGCTTGGAAGGATTACGTCTTTACTCAGCAAAAAGACGATCCGAAGAAGGTTCGTTTCACCACTCTCCAGAGTTCCTCATATGATGTGATTGTCGCTAAAATAAAAGATTTGTGCGAAAGGAATCCACGTGAAGATGAAAACGAAATGCAGGCTGACAACGTTTATAGTTACTTTTGGCACGACATGTACAAGATGTCTTCGAAGGCTGTGCTACCTGCTTATCTGATGATATGGCTCCGGGACTATGTGTTCTTTGGTGGGTCTGGCTCCGTAGAGAGGGTGACTCAAAACCTTATCATGCCTCTTGTAAAGCTACCATTTGGCCATCGTTTGGCCCTGCTTCCCGTGATGGTATGCAACCTTCAGCGGGGTCTATGAGAGTTTGTAGAGAAGGTCCTCAACATGTAGGACGTAAGTGCAAATTTTCCCGAATAGAGCTGTCCTACCACTATTTGGTGGGGTGGTTGATACTACATCACCCCAACATGATGAGCCCTGGCTTGAAAGAGGGGCATGTCAAAGGTGATTCCCTTATCCGCCGCTACCATAAAAGGAACTAGCTGCATAATGGTATCCCCGTTTGTAGAAAGGTTATGTCCCATCTCCAAGGATGGGACATTTCTAAGGTTGGCCCATTTTTTTCTGGGTTTTGAAGTTGACGAGGAGTTGGAGGACACAGACGTAGATGCTTCCACTCTTCCAATGTGGCAGTTGCCTTCGTTGCAGTGCATCCGACCCTTTTATTTGGTTTATCGGAACATGAACCATTGCTTCCTGGAGCCGTATCTACCAAGCCATTTTGCCCATCAATTCGGCTATAGTCAGCTGATACTTGACAAACCGAGCACCTGCTTGGGGCACGTTGGAAGCCTGCTGGATGGAGCCCGGAATTGGCACTATTACAACACTGGGTGTACGGGGGTGCGCTTTATAGCTCCACTTATGAATCCCAGGCCACATATCATGTACTCCGCCGTCAAGCTTAATTATTCGGTGAACACTCTGTAGTGCCCTGTTTTTGATAGGCGGTGGACTATGTAGTATGCTTACGGCGAGTCAGATCGGTCGAAAACTTAGATGGCTATCTGACTCGATCGCTGAGCTTGGCTTACGATAACACTTTGTGGCATCGAATAAATCGATTTGGACGAATGTTACAAGAATCGATCCAACTAATGGAATAGTTTTTATTGGAATAAGTCCTAGATGCAGCAGGTTGCATCTCGATGAATGAGCTTTAGATAAGAGGCCCTTCGACGGGACCGAACTACTATATGATTTTTTTGAGTTTTCACTGCTTGATTTTGATGAATGTGTTTTTGTGTCGATTTTTGCATTCATTCTATGCATTTCGAAACTGAGGATTAAAGAAGAGATTCTGATAAAATGTTGGTGCCGTTGCAGGAGCTCGCGTAACTGAAGCTTGAACATTACGAAGCGCTTTGACTCTCGGCAGGATCAAATACTTGGTGGGTGGTTCGGCCCTTTTTTTCTACTTCTTTCCGCAAATGAAATTCAGTTTGCCTCGAACTTATTCAATCGACGATACCAAGTTAAATGTATGCCAAATCACTAAGATCAACAACTCGAGATAACTGTATCAATTTAGAGTAAACTACTCTGAAAATATAAGTTTTACATCAAAAAGTGAAAAGATAAGATTCTAGAAAAAAGAGAGACTATTTCATGATCTGCAAAATAAAATAAAATAAAATATTGGTTGCAGCATATGGTACCTCGGGAAACTTGGTGCCTACGAGATGCTAAATCGGAAGTATGGCTTTGGGAAAAATGATTCCTTGCATGAGTTAGAAAAAATGATAATGCTGCTCGATACTGTCCATGCTATGCAATCTATTTCATATATTAACTGTTCATGCATTGGCATGGTCATGGACAACTTATGCACAAGTTTGATTTCCTCGAAACGATATCGGGGCATCAGAACCGAATCGATATAGGGGACATGGTTATCGTGCTTCGATACGAGGCATGCAGGACCTTCAGTAAGGCTTACAACTTAGGCTGAAAGGGTAGCGTCACATGCCAATTTGAATAAGTCCCAAGTGGTGTGTAACACCAATGACCACATGTAAGATAGTAGCATGCTCACCTATTGTCTTATGCAGGTAGTAAGTATGTATTATCTCTGTTTTATGCAGAAAAGAGCACGACCGTGGTAGAAAATGAGATATAATGTTATGTTTTACTGCATACTTTTTACTGTTTCAAGAAAGGCTATCAATATGAACTAAATTTATTTAGTTCTAAATAGAAAGAAAACTCCAATGCATGTCTACCTTAACAATCAGAGTCAGTTTAGACGAGTGGGTTCGTCCCGCTCACTAGTGCATTCCCAAGTGAACTAATAACCCAACCCCACAGGTGATGAGGACTCTGGGTGCACGTCGCTAAACCAAAGCTGAAGTTCGAAGAGGCATTTTGACGCTCTTCCTATTCTGAAGTATTTTGAAGCCAATTCATCGAAGGCTTTTAATGTATAAAAGGGTGAATATATGGAATGGCAAGTGTTAGTTCAGATAGCTTGTCGAGTATTTTCTTTTGTTTCAATCAATGTAGCCGCCGCAACGATATATCCAATGTAATATGAATTGCACTTAGTTACAAGTTATCAATGAAAGCATATTTCTACCTTCCTAAATTGTGTGTTTAATTCTCTAAGATTTATGAAGTTTCAACTTGGTATTTCAAACAATGTATCAAATGTAATGTTCTTACCTTGTACGAGTGCAACTCCAGACTCGTACGACATCACTTTATAGCGAGGACGATCGATTTGGCATAATCGATACGAGGACGAACGGTTCTTCGAATCGGGGCATAGCACACTCTATATTCCAGTTATAATAGGGAAACAAGTTTTATTGTCGGGACCCAGCTTGAGGTGTCCCATGACACGCTCATGAAAGCCTGGGTGTATCTCCGGTCGGATGTTCCAGTACCGAAAGCTGCCCTAGTGGTAAGGAAGAGGAACCGCTGGAGGAGTCCACGAATAATCAATTGAAGAGGCAAGCTTCGACAGGAGCGAGTCCTTCTGTGCCGAAAAGGCCAAGAAAGGTCTTGGCGTCCAAGTCGGGGCCACAATAGCTCTTTTGTTGCTCACGGAGAGACCGAAAGAGCCTTCTTCCGTAAAGATAAATAGATTATTATCCATTCTAAAGGATAAAGTGGCCTTCCTTCTCTTATCGTATTTCTTTTGATTGCAGGGTACGAAGAAGAAGAAATCCAGGTCTTCGAAGCAAGAACTGGACTAATCCTTCAAAAGGAAGTCATCAGCTCTTCCGAAGAGCATATCCCCCTGTCTTGGAGTCTCCGGGCGAAAAGGACCAGGATGACACTATCCGGGTCTATACTTCCACCTCTTTCAACTATGTGGAGGATGACTTGGCGAGCTGCTGAGGTCATTAAATGCTGACCCACCCTCGACGAGCATCATAGGTTCTTTTGTTTATACAAAATTTATGTATTTTGATAGTAATAATGACCATGTCTTTGTTCGCAGATACGCATCAAGCGGGCCCTTTATGGAGTAGAGAAAAATTAGCTGCTGGCACCAACGTGACGGCTGAAGAAACCGCTGACCAACCTCAGGAGAGAGAAGTTTCGAAGGCTCTTCTCGAGGTTGAGACAAAAGAGGCTTAGGAATCGCCTCTTCCGACTGATGTCCCAGATGTCATGACTAGGGTTGTTGAAGAAGAACCGACGATCGAGGGTGACAACCAACCTAAGACAATTAAAGGGGTGGTTGTCGCCGAATTGTCCCTTAAACAGGATATGGAGGAACCGTATTCGCTACCGAGTCCTACGCCTGCCCAGTGATAAAAAATGAGATAGATGAACCGGCTCCGCTGCCGAGTCCTATACCTGTCCCAACTTCAGAAGGCAAGATGTAGGAACCGGCTCCGTCGCCGAGTCCTACCCTGTCCCAACTACGGAAGGCATAATTGAGGAACAGATTACGCTGTCGAGTCCTACCATGTGCCAACAACAGTGGTCCTTGACATTGGTAAGTCCTCCGAAACAGGTCTTGATCGGGGTCAGGACCGTGCTATGGAAGATCCTGCTCCCATATATGTCTCTTAGGGGACTGTGACTAAGACGGCCCCTTCAGAGATGTTGCCCTCCATGGATCCCAGTCTTGGTGCCATTGGTGGTCAGCCCTGGCCTATAGATACTGAGATCCCAGAGGTGCATGGGTCAGGGTATCCCCCGAGGGAAGTTAATTCCGACGCTTTGGTGGCTGGAGGTTCGACTGGCTAGGTAGCAGCTGCACCGTCGAGTCAGAAGATCATATCACTGCTAAGTTCTGCTATCTATCCATCTTCCATGGAACTCTCGACGATGCCCCCTATGACACCTTAGACATTGGCCGAAGCGGACGACTACGTGAAATTTATGGTCGAGGTCTTATATAAGATCTTAAAGATGGGGTAGCAACTATTTTGGAGCAGGTCCGAACTTTTGTAGTGGCCAAGCCATCAACGCTCTCGCAAGTTGCCTCTATAAGGTCTCACAAGGGCTATAAGGCTATAGCTGAAGCATTAGAGGCGTCTGTTGGCGAGCTCGACCATAGTCTGGTTGAACTCCAGAACCTCTAGAAGATTGATCTTTACTCCTTGATAAGAGAGAAAATGTCACAACCATATTTTAGCTTGAGGGTATTTTGGTCATTTTGAAAATTTTGAATATAATTTAAATTGTTTGAGTGATGGTTGTTATTTTTGAATTTTGCTAATAGTGACTTTAGAGACTAACCTAGATGTTAACTTTGACTTTGGTGACTTGGTTAGCATGGTGTGGACCCTAGTCTAACTTAAGTCAACCCAAGTTGACTTGTTTTGTACTACGTTGCATGGAGAGATTAAGTGCTTTAGGTGTTTGGACTAATAGCTATGGGTTTCAACCATTTAACATTTAAACTTGGCCCATAGCCTACTAGCCATCAAGTGTAACCCTAATTTCCCTATTGTGGCCGGCCTAGGGATTTCCCCATTCCTATTTAATCTCTCCTATTGATTCTTGCTCTTTTTACACCACTTTCACTTTTGGCAAGAACAAGGTTTGTCCCCTTTGCAATCTTTCCTAATTTCTTCATTTCTCTTCCTTTTTAACTATAGTCTTTTGCATTAGGAGCTAATCAATGTCTATTTACTGTTAGTGGTGAGTAATCTCATCTTTGGTAATTTGGGGCTTTTGAGTTGCTAGAGGGATTCTCCTATATTGAGCTTTTTTATTGAGTTTGACACTCAATAGGTAAACCCTCCAAACTACCTTTATTTCCTGATTTCTTTGCATGAATGCATAGATCTTGGTGTCCCTAGCTGTGGAGTTTGTCTTGTGTGATTTAGTGTCGTTTTGATGTCTGTATCGAACACATATCATATATGGTATGAATGTGTTTGATGAAATGTCACAAAGGATTTTTAATTGATATTTTGAAAAGTATTTGAATAGATTTGCTGAGTTGTATGTATGCTTTGATTCCCCACACGAGTGAGCATATTTTTGAGTCGTGTCCGTGTCCAAAACGGACACGAACACGCTCGCTGCACACACGAACAATGTCCTGCTGCTTGGGGCTCATGTAGGACACAACATGAAACGTAGAGGGCTGAGCCTTAGTAGACACGTTAGGGCACTGACTGACACGACACCTTAGAAGTTTGACACGGTATCGTGTCGTATCGAGGGAGCACGGACACGTACACTGGTTTTGCACTGTATATGCACAGTCAGTTTCGTGCTACTGATACAGGCTTCGTGTCCCTCGTGGACACATCATGGTGACGTATTAGGCTGACACGAACGTAGCCCTACCCTAGGTGAACACGAGGACACGTGCACGAGTGGTGTCGTGTCCTAAATCGACACACATGCGTGCATGAGACTGTGTGTCTGTGCGTGTGTATGTGAGTGTTTGAATGGGTGTGGACACGTTGTGTCCTATATTGATGGACACTATTTGACATGTATGACACTTACACATGTACATGACCAATTACCAACCTTTAATTTGATAATTTGTTTAGGTTTGATTTAAATTTAGGGTAATTCCCCCATTTTCTGATACTATAGTGTTCTGCATATATTTCAGAGTTTAAATGTTAAATTAAATGTTAAATAATATTAATAATGATGATGTTTAACATTTGTATCATCTGAGAATTATGTTGGCATAACTGGGAATCGATATTGATGCATCTGGGTTGGGAAAAATTGGGTTTCGAATTGTCTGACACTCGAACACACTATATTACCCTTGTTTACTACTGTACAGATACTTAAAACCTGAGTTGAGTCCTAATATGCTGAACACATTAATTTCCCCATGTGAACTAAATACTACGCTACTCCCTCTATGTTGACCTGTACACGCTATAAAATATTGTACACACACCCATATTACACTGCTGCACACATATAAAATCTGAGAATAACACTCCCATTTATATTACACACACACACATATATGTGCTGCCACATATTGAACTGTCACTCACCTCTCACACACACATTGGACTGAAATACAAACCACACACAGAGTGACCTGTCACACACACATACACATCCTAATCCCTCTATATATCTATCTATGTATCTATCTATATATCACGGATTGGTAATATATGGATCCCTACATTGAGATGTTATCCCCCTCGGGAGCATCGGATACATCATGTCGTGTTTTTTATGTACATCATGTATTCCTCGCTCTCATGTTATTCATATTTCTCATGTGCTTCTTGCTCGTTCATGCTCGCTCGTGTCTCTCATGTGGTCTCATGTTCGGTCATGTTTCTCGTGTATTTTATGTATAACCTATACTTCATGTGTACCCTTCATGGGCCTTCATGTGGAATTCATGTGCACTCAGTTCTGAGCCCTCATGTATACTTTATGTACACCCATCTATGGGCTTTCATGTGAAAATCATGTACGTAACATAACTTGTCTGGATCCTTGTGTATTGATTGGGGTATGGGGGAGTATAAATAGTCATGTGAATAATTCCAAAGTAGTATAACCATGTACGCCTCTTTAGTATATTCATGTGCAAATCTAGCCGTTCACATGTCGACTTTATACTCTAAATCACTAGACACTGGTAGCTCTCTACTTATAGTAGATATTTCTATTATAATTCTCTCTCTATTTACATCATGTACTTTCTTTAGTTTTATGTATCGTACTCTCTTGCATGTTTATATTTTCTAATCTGTTATGATCTGCGTGAGATGTATTGTGCTCACTCCCGTCCTGACTAGACCTGTTAAAATTTTTACAAAGGATGATGAAGAACCCTGTACCCCTTACTATGGAGCTTGCCTAGATGACACTCGCGACCTGGACCCCTGGGGAGGTTCAGGCAGCAGCTGACGATGATACCCATGCATAGTTTAGATAGCTTAGACTGTTCTTTCTTTTCAGGTTAGTTGTTGTCTTTGATTTCAGAGTTGAATAATTATAGAGATGTTGAGACTGGTAGTAGTTAACTTATGTTTATTTCACTTTATTGTACCTCAGTTGAGGATTTTTCTATCTATTCTATCGTGCTATATTCTACCCTTAGATTGTGATTGAGTTGTACCTTCTGTGATTGGACTTTGGAGAGTATTTTATATTATGTTAGCTATAGTTCATGACCTAGAACAGCGTCCTACCGCAGACATTGCAGCGTAGGCTGGGCGCTGTTCGTACTCGTACCCTCACAGCGGGTGCGGGTCGTGACAGCAGGCAGCCCAGATGTAGCCATATCTGTCGAAGACACCATGGATCTAGGACTTCCAGAAGATGCGTCCGTGGGACTTTCGCAATACTGAGGGGATTCTGTATACGGATGACTTGATAGAGCACATCGAGGAGATCTTCCGGCTAGCAGAGATTCCAGCACGACTGCAGATTGAGACGGCAGTTAGTCAGATACAGGGCCTGGCCCGCACATGGTACCAGACGGACCCGAGGGTCTGTACAGAAGGGCAGACTTGGACAGCCTTTAAGAAGCTGTTCAAGGAGAAGTTTTTCCTTGACGTAGCTTTTGGCGCCCTGGAGAGACAGTTTGAGAGCTTAGTTCAGGGCAGTCAGACTGTCGAGGAGTACGCTGAGGAGTTCTGCCGTCTGGGCAGATTTGTTGAGGGACTCAGTGAGATGGCGAAGGCCCAGAGGTTTCGGAAGGGGTTAGTCAAGGAAGTTAAGTCCTTGACCAAGAGTGACCGGAGTGCCACTTTTGAGGAGATTCTGGTAGGTGCCATAGCAGCAGAGGATAATCTTGAGCTGTGGCTCAAGAGGGGACGAGACGCTGAGGGAGCTAGTGGCAGCGGAGGATCGGCCAAGAGGCTACACTTTCAGCAGCAGCATCAGCATCAGCAGAGACAGTTCCAGGGTCAGATCCGTACACCTTTCCAGCAGGTACAGCAGTAACTGAGGGTTCAGCTGCAGGCACTCGGGCTGCAGCTCGTCAGTTGTGGCTTCTGAAAAAAGCCAGGGCATGTGTAGAATGACAGCATGAAGAGGCTCGGAAGGTGCCTACTCTGTGGTTCGACGGAGCACCAGTTGAGGGAGTGTCCCTTGTCTTTGGGACGAGCAGCTCAGGGAGCGGGGGCCAGAGCTCCAGCAGTACAGCAGAAGAAACCTTTGTAGACTCAGCAGCAGAGGTTCGCTCAGCATCAGTAGCAGGACAGGGGAGGTCAGTAGGGGCGAGCTTTCGCCATGGCAGCTGAGGATGCAGAGGCTATCGGGGAGCTGATCGTAGGTTCTATTCTTCTCGACTCCATTCTAGCTTTTGTATTGTTCGATTCGGGGGCTTCCCACAGCTTCGTATCTGTATCATTTGCTATTAGACACCACCTTGTATCCAAATCGTTGCCTAGGACTTGCAAGATTGTCACCCCCATTTCCTGTATTTCGTATTTGTACTCGTAATTTGATTTTGGCACGTATTTTATTTTCTCGACTTGCGGATTCGGGTTCTCGTAAATGGGTTTTGGACCATGGCTTGGTTTTATTTTGTGGAGTTGGTTTGATTTGGTTTGGTTTATCATGAGTGGAACACCTTAGCCTATTCTCCACCTCCATTCCATCACAACCACCCTCATTAAAACCCACCAACTTCTTCTCTCTCCTCTATAACTCCATTAATTTCTTTCAACTTCTTCTTCTTCCTTCTTCCACACAACTCCCCAACCCATAGGCAAGTGCACCTTGCCATCAAATAAGCACCACTTTTTATTTGTTCATTAACTAGATTAGGCCATGGAGAACAACTTTAGAACTTGACATTTTGTGATTTGGAGCTTTCATTCTTCTAGATCTAGGTTTTAACCATTTTTGAAAATCCTTGGTTTTGATCTATTAAACTTTGATTTTTGCTTGTTTTGATGCTTCCATGTGGAAGAGAATTCAATTTTACTCAAATTAGACCTTTAAAAATCTAGATTTGGCTTTGAATTGACAAAGTTATGAAGAATTGAAGTTCTTGGTGTTCTTGGAATTGCTCTCGGCCAGGAAGAACATCCCTCTGCCTTGCGCTCTTTAGCGCATGGCCGCTTGCGCACCCCCCGGCCTATGCTCTTTAGCGCAGGGCCGATTGCGCATGATCTCAGCCAGTGCTTTGCGCTGCGCTGGATTGCGCTGGCGCAAGCCATCCATGCGCAAGCCAGCCATGCGCAAGCCAACCTCTGCGCAAGCCAGCCTTGCGCAATCCACCTCTGCGCAATCCACCCTTGCGCAATCCACCCCTGCGCAGTCTACCCTTGCGCAAGGTAACCCTTGCGCAAGGCAACTCTTGCGCAGCTCTTCCATGCGCAGTACATACCCTGCGCAGCCCAACCCCTGACCCCCTTGCACAACCCACTTGTCTATGATGAATTGTTTATTTCTTTAAGCTTGGCTCTTCTATAGCCCTGTATATTGATATTTTATTAGATATTTTATGCCTATTTTATATCCTTATGCCTTTTGACATGAACTTGATTTTACTTAATACGTTTGGATTGACTATTGTACCTGGCTTGATATGACAAGGAACTAGCATAACACGACAGTGACCCGTAGTGGTGCACTCCTGACATGACCAACCTGACATGACAGTGACCCGTAATGGTGCACTCCTGACAGTACCCTGACATGAATTATCTTGATAGCTTGATAGTGGCCCGTGGCGGCGCACTCCTGACTTGACTTGACTTGTAACTTGTAACTTGACTCGTATAATCAACTTGACACCGTGGGTGTTCCTGCTTGCTTTCTTATACAATCCACTTGTCTTGTCTTGCATCATGTCTAGGACGTGACTTCCTGGGTACCACGGCCAGGGACTCGCGCTAAATTGGATTAGGCTAATGATTAGATCAAACTAGAACATGGAGAATTCCCAGTCACAGGCAATCTCGTTATCTGGGCGCTTTAATGGACTTGTAGCTTGCCGACGAGTAGAGCACATTTCCAGTACACTGTCATGTGTTGCACCCTCTAAGTCACCTAAGGGTACATTTGTCTCCCGGGCAATGTACCCACCTATAACTCTCAATCCGTGGAAGGATAACTGGATAGTCTGCAGGGCTTGGGACTAGAATTCTCACTTGCATCTTGTTAGTAATTAGACTTGTGATAACCCTAGTTAGTTAAAGTAGTAAGCCGTAGTACTTGCTTGGCCGATGATGAATGAATGGTGTCCAACCTTGTCTAAGTCTTGTCTAGCTCCAATACCTGCTATCTCCTGAGCATGTTTGTTTTACTTATCTTAACGATAAATGAGTAGAGACAGTGAGCTATTCAGGCGAAGGGTTACAACCCTGGTCCTTGTCTGGTTTAAGGATTGTAACCTGGCTCCCGGAATGGTTCTACGTCCCTAGTCGTTTATCGCCCTGTGTACTTTACTACTTGTACTTCTTTTATTCTTATGTTCTGATATGCTGGCTTTTGTTCTTATTTGTGGCCTCCATTGTGGCACTTGCTCTTTCTGGGGTTTGACCCAACTGGTTTTGTGTGGCCAGATTTCGGAGCAGCTCCCGAGGATCTACCGAGCTTCCAGCCCAATGGTGACAACTAGACGGAACCCGGGCCAAGAGTGGGTTTTCCTTTTTGTTTTACCCACTTATATGTAAATTTATTCTTTTGAGGCGTTTAGCCGACGAGCACCTGTTAGCTCGATGCATATTTACTTACTGTCTGCCTACGGGCTGTAAACATGATTAACAAATCCTAGGGTTGATCATGTATGACTGAACTCTTGCTAGTCCCATCATTTTGTACGACTAGCTTCATGATCATCCAATATGTAATATTTGGGACGCCTTATATATATATATTTGATGCTCTAATATCTTGTAACTCTGTTAATTGCTTGAGATTGAGACAATAGGCTTGACCTTAAGAGACTGCTGGCTTGTAGTAAACCCTCATATCTAGACAGCCGTGACCGTATAGTTGAGATGTATTCTATTTCAATATACGTAGCTGGCTATGTCTGCCCCCGCTCTCCAGTATTCTGGTTCTGGGGCGTGACAAAGATCATGACCGCGGGTGGCATTATCCTTGTTAGTGATATTTGCAAGGGTCGAAGAGTTGATTTGGGTGGCCGAGAGTTGGATGTGAGTCTCCTCGTGATGCCATTGCCAAACTACGATATCGTACTCGGCATGGATTGGTTGAGCAGGCACCACGACAACATAGATTGCAGCGGGGGTAGAGTTCTTTTCAGAGCACCCGGAGAGCCAGAGTTCGAGTTCATCCGACGGCAGGCGGAGCATAGCAGCGGAGTCTTCTGCGGAGTATCAATTAAGAAGCAGGCAGTGCCACACCCTTTGATAGCAGAGTTCATGGATGTCTTTCTGGAGGATTTGCCAGGACTACCACCTGACAGAGACGTGGAGTTCTCTATAGACTTAGTGCCCGACGCAGAGCCAATATCTCCGCACGTCTATAGGGTAAACAACAGTGAGCTGTTAGAGTTGAAAAAGCAGGTGGATGAGCTGCAGGACAAGGGCTTCATCCGATTGAGTTCTTCAATATGGGGTGCACCGGTACTCTTTGTACTGAAGAAGGATGGGTCGGTCAGGATGTGTATCGACTACAGGGCACTCAACAACCTCACGATCAAGAACAAGTATACGTTGCCGAGGATCGACGATCTCTTCGATTTGCTGAGTGGAAAGAGGGTATTTTCTAAGATTGATCTGAGGTCAGGTTACCATCAGGTGAAAGTGAAGAAGGAGGATATCCCGAAGACCGTATTCAGGATGCGGTATAGTCAGTTTGAGTTCTTGGTTATGCCGTTTGGGATGACCAACACCCCGGCGGTGTTCATGAACTTGATGAACAAGGTGTTCCACCAGTACTTGGACAAGTTTGTGGTGGTATTCATCGATGATATCCTAGTGTACTCGAAGATTAAGGAGGAGCATGAGGAGCATTTGAGAGTAGTTCTGGAGACTCTCAAGATGGAGGAGCTTTGTGGAAAGCTCTCGAAGTATGAGTTCTTTCTGGATAGAGTTGACTTCTTGGGTCATATGGTGACTGGAGATGGGATCTCAGTTGACCCGAAGAAGATCACGGTAGTTGAGGCTTGGTCAGCACCGAGTTCAGTAGTAGAGATCAGGAGCTTTTTAGGATTGGCAGGCTATTATAGGAGGTTCGTATAAGATTTCTTCCGGATTGCAGAGCCATTGACTAGGATGACCCGAAAGGATGCAGAGTTTGTCTGGTCAGTGGAGTGTCAGGTCACTTTTGATGAGTTGAAGAATCAACTGACGACAACTCCGATTCTGACATTGCCATCAGGATCAGGAGGGTTCACTATCTACAGTGACGCCTCTGGGAAGGGTTTGGGTTGTGTCTTATAGCAGCATGGGAAGGTGATTTCCTATGCTTCTAGGCAGTTACGTCCCCATGAGAAGAACTATCCTACCCACGACTTAGAGTTGGTAGCAGTTATATTTGCTTTGAAGTTGTGAAAACACTACTTATACGGAAAGAGGGTGGAGATCTTTACAGATCATAAGAGCTTAAAGTATGTGTTTACACAGAATGAGCTCAAGATGAGGCGGCAGGTGGTTGGAGTTGATGAAGGACTTCGATATTTTACTACAGTATCACCCGGAGAAGGCCAACGTGGTTGCCGATGCCTTGAGTAGGTATCCGACAGCCATGTGTTTGACTATGGATAGTCACTTGCTAGCAGATTTGGAGAGCCTGGGGATTGAGGTGGTTGTGCCAGGAGTTCAGATGCAGATATGGGGCCTTCAGATTCAGTCAGACTTGATGGAGAGGATCAAGCTGACACAGTTCGAGGATGTTGCTTTGTGGTGTATCCGAGAGCAAGTTCGAGTAGGGCTGATGGATGATGAGTTTACTCTTGCAGAGGATGGTGCTTTGAGGCACGGTTCCAGGCTGTGTGTGTCCAGTGGAGAGCTCAGGGAGCAGGTCATGCAGGAGGCCCACCGATCTCAGTACTCTATATATCCAGGTGCCAACAAGATGTATAGGGATCTGAGGGAGCACGTCTGGTGGTATGGGATGAAGCGGGAGGTAGCTCGCTTCGTAGCCAGATGTTTGGTCTGTCAGTAGGTCAAGGCGGAGAGGCAGAGGCCAGGAGGTTTGTTGCAGCTATTGCCCATTCCAGAGTAGAAGTGGGTGCACAGCATGATGGATTTTATTTCTGGATTGTCGCGTACACCAGGAGGGAAAGACACGATTTGGGTCATCATAGACAGGTTGACCAAATCGGCCCACTTTTTGCCATTTAAAGTAGGTATGTCTGCTGAAAGGCTATCAGAGATATATATGCAGCAGATTATCAGGATTCATGGAGTTCCGGTGAGCATTGTCTCGGATCGGGATAGTCTCTTTATTTTCTATTTCTGGCAGAGTATGCAGACTAGTTTGGGCACTCAGCTCAAGTTTAGTACTGCATACCACCCTAAGACGGACAGACAGTCAGAGAGGACTATTTGGACACTAGAGGACATGCTGTGGACTTGTGTTTTGGATTTTGGAGGATCCTGGGAGGATCACCTGTACTTAGTAGAGTTTGCATACAACAACAGTTTTCAGGCCAGCATTGAGATGTCACCATTCGAAGAACTGTACGGGCACAGATATCGTACACCCTTATCTTGGGATGATGTTGGAGAGCGAGATTTTTTGGGACCTGAGATGGTTGTAGATGCAGCCGAGATGGTGAAGCTCATCAGAGACCGAATTCGCGTGGTGCAGGACATACATCGGCACTGGGCCGATAGCCACCGCAGACCTTTGGAGTTTGAGGTACAACTTAGAGATAGGATTAGAGGTAGGTTGTTTGTTTATAATTTTGTTTGATCATGTTTAATTATTTAGTAATTTGAGACTTATTTATGATTAGGTTGGAGATCTGGTTTTCTTGAGGATATCTCCAACACGTGGTACGATATATTTTGGTAGAGGTGGGAAGCTTAGCTCGCGCTTCATCGGACCTTTCGTGATCAGCGGGAGAGTCGGTGACATGGCTTATAGGCTAGAGTTGCCACCTGCACTAGTGGGAGTCCATAACATATTCTACATGTCACAGTTGAGACAGTATGTGGAAGATCCTAGCCATGTACTCGATCACACAGAGATTAAGGTGGGACCTACTCTTAGCTATCCAGAGCAGCCTGTGGAGATTCTGGATCGACGAGAGAAAGTTCTGAGAAACCAGGTGATACCCTTGGTTCGCATCGCATGGAGGAATCATTCTCCAGGAGCGTCTACCTGGGAGCGGGAGGATGAGATGCGCGAGCGATACCCATATCTATTTGGACCTTGAGGTATGATTGTCTATCCTTTTCATCAGTTTAGTTTTGCCTTTCAATTTTAAGGACAAAATTCTTCTAAGGAGGGTATATTTGTCACTACCACATTTTATCTTGAGGGTATTTTGGTCATTTTAAAAATTTAAATTTAATTTAAATTGTTTGAGTGATGGTTGTTATTTTTGACTTTTGCTTGTAGTGACTTTAGAGACTAACCTAGATATTGACTTTGACTTTGGTAACTTGGTTAGCATGGTGTGGACCCTAGTCTAACTTAAGTCGACCCAAGTTGACTTGTTTTGGACTAAGTTGCATGGAGAGATTAAGTGCTTTAGGTGTTTGGACTAATAGCTAAGGGTTTGAACCATTTAACATTTAAACTTAGCCCATAGCCCACTAGCCATCAATCCTAACCCTAATTTCCCTATTGTGGCCGACCTAGGGATTTCCCCCTTCCAATTTAATCTCTCATATTCATTCTTGCCTCTTTTAACACCACTTTCACTTTTAGCAAGAACAAGGTTTGTCCCCTTTGCAATCTTTCCTAATTTCTTTATTTCTCTTCCTTTTTGACTCTAGTCTTTTGCGTTAGGATCTAATCAATGTCTATTTACTGTTGGTGGTGAGTAATCTCAGCTTTGGTGCAATTTGGGGCTTTTGAGTTGCTAGAGGGATTCTCCTATATTGAGCTTTTTCATTAAGATTGCCACTCAATAGGTAAACCCCCCAAACCTCCTTCATTTCCTGATTTCTTTGCGTGAATGCATAGATCTAGGTGTCCCCTAGCTGTGGAGTTAGTCTTGTGTGATTTCGTGTCATTTTGGTGTCCGTATCGGACACGTATCATAGGTGGTATGAATGTGTTTGTTGAAATGTCACAAAAGATTTTTAATTGATATTTTTGAAAAGTATTTGAATAGATTTGCTGAGTTGTATGTATGCTTTGATTCTCCACACGACTGAGCAGATTTTCGATTCATGTTCGTGTCAAAAACGGACACGAACATGCTCGCTGCACACACGAGCAGTGTTCTGCTACTCGGGGCTCACGTAGGACACAGCATGATACGTGGAGGGCTCAGACTTGGTAGACACGTTGGGGCACTGACTGACACGACACCCTAGAAATTTGACACGATATCGTGTCGTATCGAGGGAGCACGGACATGTGCATTGGTTTTGTACTGCATACGCACAGTCGATTTTGTACCACTGATACGGGCTTCGTGTCCCTCGTGGACACATCATGGTGACGTATCTAGCTGACACGAACGTAGCCCTACCCTAGGCGAACACGAGGACACATGCACGAGTGGTGTCGTATCGTATGTCGTATCCTGGATCGACACACACGTGTGCATGAGACTGTGTGTCTGTGAGTGTTTGAATGGGTGTGGACACGTTGTATCCTATATTGGTGGACACTATTTGACATGTATGACAGTTACACATGTGCACTACCAATTACCAACCTTAAATTTGATAATTTGTTTGGGTTTGATTTGAATTTAGGGTAATTTACCTATTTTTTGATACTATAGTGTTCTGTATATATTTAGAAGTTTAAATGTTAAATTAAATGTTAAATAATATTAATAATGATGATGTTTAACATGTGTATCACCTGAGAATTATCTTGGCATAACTGGGAATCGATATTGATGCATGTGGGTTGGGGAAAATTGGGTTTCGAACTGTCTGACACTCGAACACACTATGTTACCCTTGTTTACTACTGTACAGATACTTAAAACCAGAGTTGAGTCCTAATATGCTGAACATATTAATTTCCCCAAGTGAACTAAATACTAGGCTACCCCCCTCTATGTTGACCTGTACACACTATAAAATATTGTACACACACCCATATTACACTGTTGCACACACACAAAATCTGAGATTAACACTCCCATCTATATTACACACACACACATATTTGTGTTGCCACATATTGAACTGTCACTCACCTCTCTCACACACACATTGGACTGAAATACAACCACACACACACACAGTGACCTGTCACACACACATACACATCCCTATCCCTCTATATATCTATCTATGTATGTATGTATGTATCTATATATATATATATAAATATGCATGTATATATGTATGTATGTATGTATGTAAATAGCAATGTATATATATATATTTTATATATATATATATATATATATATATATATATATATATATATATATATATATATATATATATATAAATTTTTTATATATTTTTTATATTAATTTAAAAAAATAAATATATATATATATATATATATATATATATATATATATATATATATATATATATTTTATATATATATATATATATATATATATATATATATATATATATATATATATATATATTGACACACACACATTTTAACCCTTGTACGTATACACAATGTTTCATTTGACACTTGCCTATGTATATATAAATGCCTTTATATGTATGCCTATAATATGTATACTTATATACATTGAGTGTATATATGTATATATATGAAATGTGTGTTTGATAGCTTGTGTTAGCTTTGAAATTGTGTGTGAGTGCTAGCTTAGGCTTGGTTAGGCTTAGTGAGACTTGATTGGACTAGGATTGACCTAGTTGACCAAGTTTGACTAGTGTAGTTGACCAGAGTTGACCAAGAGTTGACTTTGGCCTAGATGACCTAGAAATCATATAGAATGTATTGTAATCTTCAGTATTACCATTCTGGACATGTTGTGACCTTTGTTGCTCTGTTTAGGACTCATCTACTCTGTCTGGACATATATATTCATCCGATACTCAGGATACCAGGCGAGTACATTCACTGACCGTTTTATACTTGATAGGATTTACATTTATGCTCTAGATTACTTTACTTGATGCTGTCACGTTGTTAACACGGATTGGTACTATATGGATCCCTTCATGAGATATTATCCCCCTCGAGAGCATTGGGTTACAGTATGTCATGTGCATTTCACTTTCATCATGTACTTCGATGCTTTCATCATTCATGTGCACTCTTGTGATTCATGTACTCTCATGTTCACAGAGCCCCCATGTTACATTCATGTGCACCCATTTATGGGCCTTCATGTGATATCATGTGCAATAACATAACTTGTCTGGATCCTTATGTATTGATTGGGGTACGGAGGAGTATAAATGGTCATGTGAACAATTACAAAGTAGTGTACTCATGTGCAAACTTTTAGATTACTCATGTGCAAATTTAAGCCATTCACATGTCTATCTTGTACTCTACATCACTAGCCACTGTTAACTTATAGTAGATATTTCTTTACAATTATCTCTTTTACTTCATATATTTCCCAGCATTTCATGTATCTTACTTTATAGCATATTTACATATCCTGTCATATTATGAACTGCGTGAGATGTATTGTGCTCGCTCCTGTCCTGACTGGACCTGTTGAAAATATTACATATGACATTGAGGAGTTCTGTCCTACCTACTATGGAGCAGGCTTAGATGACACATATGAGCTGGACTCCCAGGAGGATCCAGCCCTTGCAGAGGACATTCCTAAGTAGTCTAGGCTAGTTAGCTAGACCAATATCTTACTTATTGTCTTGTCATGTTCTGTTTGGATACACTTTGTACTTATTTGGAGATTTTGTTATTCTGGATGTTGTGGAGATACTATCTTAGACTCTTAGATTTATTCTCTTATTGTATTTCATATGGCGACTTTCATATCTATCTATCTTATAGTACTTTCTACCTTAGCTGTGATTGAGTTGTACATTTCTATATTGTCCTCCATTCGGAGCGTGACTCTTGTTACTTTTTTTTTGAGTCTTATCGGACATATATGCTAGTGGGCTGCAGACCACGACCCATAGTGTCTATTCATGTTTATATACTTATTTTTGATTGAGATAGATATTTACTTCACCATGATTAGGCCTTGAAAGCATTTACATATTCGAGTTGGACTGGAGTCCACTTAATATGTAGCTGGCTTGTGCACGTACTTGGATCCAAAAAGCGGGTGCGGGTCTCGACAAATTTTTTGGTGGCCCATGCAGGTCAGAGCATATCGTATCGGTTACGTAACTGTACTGATACGAGCTTGTGAATATGACAAAACCCTTAGAAATCTCAATCCACACTGCCTTAAAAAATTCTCTTAGAAATTTTTCTACCGTCATTGAACTTTGTATTTACTCTCGATTACTCTTCCTTTGTTATCTCGTATCATTACTTCTCGTCCCTTCCTATTTCGGAGTGACGATTAATCGTGCTATATAGGATTTATCAAAAAAAATCTTAAGTTATAGTGTAAGTTAGTTTGCTTATTGTATTGTGATTGTTTGATAAATAAGGGAAATTAGAGATGCCATATGCCATAGGACATCATGTGTTTGATGAGGTAGTTTGACCAAAGGTGGGTAGACGTTCTAGAAATGGCTAAATGATCATACTAAGTTACGTCCTTTACGGTAGTCGCTTGATCAAGAATAGGGTAGTATTTTTAGAGTAGAGACCGACCCTCTACTAGAAGAACTTAAATATAGGCTAACCCAGTCCAATTACTATTATGCCCTACCAGTTGTAAAGTTAGGATTAGACAGATTGGAAGGTATAACTTAGATTGATTAGGTAAAATGAGACTTATATAGTTGTGATAATAATATGGTTAGGAGGACAAACCTTCAACATCATTATTGTAAGATCGATGGTACCAAGAATAGCGACTAGAGATAACCATCAATAGTTTTACGATAGAGATGTTGTAAACCAAATTATTTAGGTTTGATTATTACTTGAGTTATTAGGAGACATCGTAGTGACCTAGCGCATCCTTTGAACTATTCCTAGTTACACTAGCGCAGTTCTTTGTTAGTGAGCATGATTTTAATTTCGAGGACGAAATTCTTTTAAGGTGAGTAGGATAAAAAACTCCAAAATTTTTGGGTTATTTTTTTTATTTTTTTATTTGGCTTAAATAGGATTTATGGAATTTATGAATATCTTTAAGTTAAATAGTTATTATTGTACCTTAGCCATGGTTGGGTTTTGGAGACAAGATAACCAAGAATTATGGCACGGATAGTGTACACGTGTGCTTTGACTAGTATTTTAGCCATGATAGGGAAGACCGAGCCATAGGTGTGTTCTAACTAGGAAAACCAGGCCAAGTTGCGACTTAACCCCCACTGATGACTTATTTATTTAATTATTAGATTATAAGACTTTCTCTGTGGACCAATTTATGTGAAGGGTTTGACATGTTCCCCCAAGATTACTATATCTTCTATTGGTTTAATTTTTAGTTGAATATCGGGGCCTTTATTATTATTATATTTAATGTTGTTGTTATTATTTAATAAGATTAGTTATTATTATTGGTCATTTATTTACATATATGTACATGTGACCATAAATAAACTATATACTAGATAAATATAATATTGAGGATTCAATTAGATTTTATGAGGATTTGTTTTATATATATATATATATATATATATATATATTTAAAAAGAAAGAAAGGAAAGTATATATATATATATATATATATATATATATATATATATATATATATATATATATATATATATATATATATATATACATAAATATATATATATATATATATATATATATATATATATATATATATATATATTTATATATATATATGTATATATATGTATTATTAGAAAAGGTAATATATATATATATATATATATATATATATATATATATATATATATATATATATATATATATATATATATATATATATATATATATATATATATATATATATATATATATATATTAGAAAAGGTAAATGATTTAGAAAAAAAGAAAAAAAAAGGAAAGTATATGGGAATTTCTCGCGAGATTATGAAAATCTCGTGAGAAGATGAACTATTTGAAACCCGATAGTAACAGACCTTTGTTTTTCGAATTTTTGGTCGATCCAAATCGAATCGATTCTTAATCTTTTTGAATCAGATTTCCTCCTGGATAAACAAAATCTCATTCTTCAGCAGATTGTGCCAAATCCAGTTAAAAACTCATATTGAAATCGAGTAGAAATTATATCAAAACCTTATACCAATCGATATCTATTCCAGATATCAGTTCGTACTTCCGGAATGTGAGGGAGAGGAAGAGAGTCTCGATATCTTTCCAGAGCAACCCATCATGGTCCCCATCCCAGGACGACCACCCCCGACCTTGGCGCACTGCATTGGGGTCGCTGGACCACCGCACAGTGCCGTACGTGGCCGACAGCAGCGGCAACTGGCGGCACACCAGCAACAAAGTAACAGCGAGGTATGCCACTTCGCAACCTTGTATACGTCTCAATTCTCGATCAATTTTCGATCTGTAAAATAGTTTGGACATCCATCATAATCGACTAGGATGCATGATATCTGGTTCATACTGAACTGGATTGGATTCGAGGAGAAATCGAATCGCAATCGGACCAAACAATATTTTTTCTGAAAACAGAATATGTAGAACTACCTAAGTACTATTTTACGAAGGCAATTTCTCGCCAAACCATCCACAATTTACAAAATCCATTTAAACATAGTTATGGACAACATAACCGAGAAGAAAACCACAATATTAGAAATATTTTTTAGTATTTTGTACAACAAATGAAATCAGTTTGAAAATCAGAGAAAAATTAGAAATCTGTTTTTGGAAAACCTTAAAAAAAACTCCGATACGACGTGCGTCCCGCCAAACCAGGCGACGTGGTTGTTTACCGTAAGAATTGAAAGGTGTGTACAGATATCGTAGACGTGTGCGCTTCGACGAAATTCAAATTAGTCGCGTGTGTGCGACGAATTTGATACGTATCAGTCAAAAACTCCCGTATCGACCGCTTTGCACAAACTGTAATTACTTTGTGCACGTTCATTAAATCGAGACAAAACTTACGCCAACAGGACTGTGTCATTTTTTTGGTCATGTATGCCAAGTTTAGTCCGATTCTGAGAAGGTTGACCGGAACGCCATTTTGGCGGGCCCGCGGTCCAACTCAATCGGCAAATTTGTGCACGGCCCATCGAAATCCAAAATTGGACATACCGTTGGGTTCATCTCATTATAACAAATCTATAGACATGTAGTTTGACTACATTAAAGACCGTAGACCCTGGCACGCATTTTGGTGCAAAATGGGTCCAACGGCGAACATCGTTTTGGTCCGAAATGACCGTTTTGCCCCTGTGTCCAGAATTTGACTTTTGGCAGGCTATCCTAGCTAATTTGACTAATCTGAACACATTAGAAATGTTTATTACAGCCCCGAAAGACTATTGTGAGATTTGACGCTTTGATTCGTCGGTTGACGATATATTCTTGGATCTACGTGCAACCTCCAGGCAAGATACCTTGCCTCCCTCTACATTTCATTACTTATGCTTACAGTTCCTTTACTTTATATATGTTTTCAGTTAGTTTTCTAGTCGTTCATGATTTACATGCTTATTTTAGTCCCTAAATCTTTATATGTTATCTGTTAGTTGTTCAGTTCTCCTGATTTGCATGCTTTACTTTTGACAGTGTTTACTGGTTTATTAGTCGTGTTCTTTTATCGTTATCATGCTTGACTGGATGTGTGGTTCTTCTGGATTGGTTCTTCCATGTACCTTGACTTGAGTCGTGTCGTGTCATAGGAGGAGTAAGTCATAACGGAACTGCTGTACCTTGATTTCGTGAAGCTAACCTGCGAGTCCACACTAGGGGCGAGGGTTAGTAGTTATCTGTTCCGCACCTGCGAGTCCACACTAGGGGCGAGGGTGATTCTTAATGCTAACCTATGAGTCCACACTAGGGGCGAGGGTTAGTAGTTGTTTCAAACCTGCGAGTCCATACTAGAGGCGAGGGTTTGAGTATCCATTGATCTCGAGACATGTTTTCTTTTTTCTCCTCCAGCAGTTCAGTTAGGCATAGTGGTTCTGGTATACGTGTTCATGGTTATCCTGTCAGTAGTCATCTGGTTGTTAGTCATCTGGTTAGTAGTCACTCATCAGTACCACTTGATAGCTTATATCTTTTCCTGATTTATCCTGTATGATTCTTTATGCATGATAAACTGCTAGATAGGCATGTTTTTATGTATCTTGTTATGTCCCCTGAGGACCTGATGATCTTTTCAGGTTTAGTGATTGCATAGAGTTAGCCAGTAGTTCTCGATGGTGGATGATTTGCAATTCTTGTGGGTTTCGAATACGATGATACGCTTGCGGGATTCAGGTATCATTATTAAGTTTATTATCCGCTTGTGCTTTCATACCTTACCATGAAATATCATATTTCTTGATTCAGTTTTAGACTCTTGTTACTTTCTTTTGAGTCTTATCGAACATATATGCTAGTGGGCTGCAGACCATGACCCATAGTGTCCATTCATGTTTATATACTTATTGTGGATTAAGATAGAGATTTACTTCACCATAATTAGGCCTTGACAGCATTTAAGTATTCGAGTTGGGCTGGAGTCCACTTAATACGTAGCTGGCTTGCATATGTACTTGCATCCGAAAAGTAGGTATGGGTCGTGACAGAAGCTTCTCGATGCTTCTCAGTTCATGAGGATTTATGGATGACAGCCGTTCGAACCCAGCTCTAAGGAAATGCACATCACTAGTGGGAGTCGATTGAGCGAGATGTCAGCAGAGGTCAGACTTGGAAGCAGTTCTTGGAGTATTTCAATACGAAGTACTTTCCCGCTACAGTTCGAGATGCTCTCTATGATCAATTTCTCCATCTCAAGCAGGGTAATATGACCGTATACAAGAATGATGTAGAATTCAGTCGTCCAGTAGGTTTGGTACTATCCTGATACTGAACAAAGTAGAGTAGGCATGGAGGTTTCATCATGGATTGACGAAGGAGCTCCAGAGGTATACTACCACGTAGTCCAGAGTTTCATACATCGAGGTGTTAGCAGAAGCCCGTCTCCAGGAGGCTATCAACAAAGACCCAGACCCAGTTCTTTTGTAGCGCCCTACTACCACAGCCGTACCAGCCAAAGAAAGCAAGAAGGACCCATTCGATACCCAGAAGGACTTCATCAGTAGAGAGTCACCCCGTATCCAGCACAGGAACTCCCGACTTGTCATTATTGTGGCAAGAAGGGGCATATTCAGAAAGACTGCAGAAGAAGACTAGGTTTGCACGCACTCTCTCACTCGTCTCTGCTTTCAATTTTGTATTTCAAGAGATATTTCAAATACCTCGGTCTAGTATCTGATATACAGATATGATCAACACCGAGCAAAGGAGTGTCCACATCATCGGGACGAAGGATTGCAGATACTAAAACGATAAGTACCTCAAGGACCTAGGCTACCCGTTCTAGTAATTACAGCACTGCCACCCCCAACACAAGAGGGACACCAGAGAGGACCACCCTTGCCACCACATGAGGCCCAGTTTCAGAGAGCCATACAGTAGGAAGGAGCGCAGACGCATGGTCAGGCCTATGTTATCGCAACACTTAGAGAGCTACCTGCAGGTGTGCCCACTCCAAGTAGCATTGCTACAACTATATTGTTTGAGTACCTTAGTATTATCTATAATATTATATAGCCATGTATAGAATAGTAACTTCATCTTTGTCTAAGAATTGCAAAATTCTTATTAGGAGAAGATATGAATTCATGTTTGACAGGGCTAGGTAAATAGTTAAGGTGGGTAGAACTTCATAGATATTTCCATAATGTCCATTAGAATAGAAGTACTAATGAAATTACAATATATCAAGGATGATTGGCTGATCATAGGTTTGAATAATGGTAAATTATCCCTTTTGTTTGTTGGTTTGATCGGGAAATATGAAATTGAGAAGTTCAATGGGAAGAATGATTTTGGCTTTTGGAAAATCCAGATGAATGACGTCCTCATATCTCAAAACCTTCAAAAAGCTTTACAGAAAAAGTCCAAGAATCCCACTGACATGACCGATGATGATTGGGATGACATGGATCTCGAAGAATGTGTCGCTATTCACCTGTATTTGGAAAGGGATGTCGTGTACTCTGTAAAGGACGAAACCACCGCCGCTGGGCTCTGGTTGAAGTTGGAATCACTCTACATGACGAAGACTCTCACCAACCAACTTTATATGTTAAAGTCACTCTACAGACTAGTGATGGAGAAAGGTACGTCAATTCACGATCATATTTCAAAATTCAATTGAATTATTTCTGACTTGAAGGATGTTGACATACATGAAGAAGATGATCGTTTGGCACTAATCCTATTATTTTCTTTTCCAAATTCTTATGAGAATCTTATTCAAACGTTACTGTATGGGAAGGACTCAATTTTTGTAGAAGAAGCTACGAGTGCCTTATTATCTAATGAGGTGCGAAGGTTGGAATCTAATGGCAGAAACAGTGGAGACCAAGCCCAAGGTTTGACGATAAGAGGAAGGACAAACGATAAAGTATCTTTTAGCAGAAGGTTAAGATCCAACTCCAAAACACCTATTTAAAAGGTGAAGTGCTTCAACAGCAATGAGAAAAGATATTATGCAAATAAATATTCTCATCCAAAGAAGAAGAACAAGAAAAAAGAGAATAAGACAGAGAGAGAAGGTAAAGAAGCAAACTATGCTGCAGAAGCTGATAGCGACGGAGTCTATTTTTCGGTGGCACATGACAACATGAGTGACCATTGGATTCTCGATTCCGGATGCTCGTACCATATGTGTCCAAAGAGGGAGTGGTTTTCTTCCTATATGGTGACAGATGGTGGTTCTGTGTTGATGGGTAACAACAATGCATGTCGAGCTGTTGGAATTGGGTCTATCAAGGTAAAAAAGTATGATGGAATTGTGTGAACTTTGACCGATGTCAGACATGTTCCCGACCTCAAGAAAAATCTTATTTCTCTTGGTACGCTTGACTCAAATGGTAACAAGTTTGTCGTCGAGGGTAGAGTCTTACGGGTCGTTCGTAGTTCTTTGGTGGTGATGAAAGGTCACCGACAGGGTAACCTTTATATCTTATTGGAAAGCACTGTGACTGGGACTTTAGCAGTTACTACATCTGATTTGTCTGATAGCACGCATCTTTGGCATATACGGCTTGGACATATGAGTGAAAAAGGCATGTCCTTACTGAGCAAGAAAGGATTACTGAAGAACTTGAAGAAGCCAAGTATGGATTTCTGTGAGCATTGTGTTTATGGCAAGCAGCACAGGGTGACCTTCAATACAAGCAAGCAGAAGACAAAAGGTATTCTCGACTATGTGTATACAGATGTGTGGGGACCTAGCAGGATTCCTTCTAAGAATGGAGTAAGGTACTATATCACTTTTATTAATGATTATACACGTTATGTTTGGTTGTATTTCATCAAAACCAAGGATGAAGTGTTCGAAAAGTTCAAGCAGCAGAAAGCGACTATGGAGAACAGAATAGGCAGAAAGGTAAAGATGATGAGGTCTGATAATGGTACTGAATATACCTATGGACCTTTCAAAGATTTCTGTGCTCAAGAAGGTATAATTCAACATTGAACTGTTAGTAATACAGCAGAATGGGTTAGCAGAGAGGATGAATCGAATCTTGCTTGAGAAAGCAAGATGTATGCTCTCCAATGCCGGTTTAGGCAAGAATGGTGGGCGAATGCTATACACATGGCACTGTACTTGGTTAATAGATCACCAACTCCGACTATAGATTATAAGACTCTATATGAGGTGATGACTGGCAAACCAGCAGATTACAACACTTTGTGCATGTTTGGATGCAAAGCTTACTATCATGTCAATGAGGGTAAGTTGGACCTAAGAGCCAAGAAAGCAATATTCTTGGGATATGGACAAGGAGCGAAGGACTACTGTTTGTACATCTTGGAGGATAAAATGTTCTTAATTAGCAGGGATGTCATATTCGACGAGTCTTCATTGTTGGCTTCGAGCAAGAAGAGTGAGTCCGATCAGGATGGTGGTATATCTAGCAAATCTCAAATAATTGAGATTAAGTCGTCTGAGGATGCATCAGAGGAGGTAGAGGTTTTTGAAGATGTTCATCAAGCCCCACAAGAGCGACAATCAAAGGATGAGCAGCACCAGCAGCAAGATTCCTTGGCCACCAGTAGACCAAGGAGATCAGTCAAGCCCGTACATATATATGGATTTGAGGAATCGGTAAAGCATTATGGACAGCTAAATGTGGTGGCGTATGCACTACCACTGGAGGATGACGAGCCTATCACATTCAGACATGTGGTCAAAGATATTAGCAACGAGAACTTGATGGTAGCTATGTTGGAAGAGATTGAGTCTCTCTACAAAAATTATTCATGGTATCTGGTTCCATTACCCAAAGGCAAGAAGGCTATAGGCTGCAAGTAGGTGTACAAAAAGAAGGAAGCTTCTCCAGAGTCAGATGACACTCGGTTCAAAGCAAGATTAGTGGCAAAGGGCTTCGCGCAGAAGGAGGGAGTGGACTACAATGAGATCTTCTCTCCGGTGGTCAAGCATACTTCTATTCGTGTATTATTGAGCTTGGTAGCTCACCATAATCTCGAGTTTGAGCAACTCGATGTAAAGACAGCATTCTTGTATGGTGACCTTGACAAAGAAATTTATATGCATCAACCGGAGGGCTTCAAGGTGGTTGGCAACAAAAATCATGTGTGTTTGTTGAAAAAATTATTGTACCGGTTGAAGCAGTTACCTCGATAGTGGTACAAGAGGTTCGACACCATCATGACATGGCATGATTTCATCCAAAGTAAGTATGATTGTTGTGTTTACTTTCATAGACTTCTTGGTGGAGATTATATCTATCTATTGCTTTATGTGGATGATATGCTTATTGCCTCAAAAAGTATGGTAGAGATAGATAAACTGAAATCTCAACTTAGCTCATAGTTTGAGATGAAAGACTTGGGTGGAGTCAAGAAGATTTTGGGATGGAGATTAAAAAGGAGAGGGAGAAACATAAATTGTCTTTATCTCAGAAGAAGATCATTGCTCATTTTGGTATGGAAGATGCAAAGACTGTTTCTACTCCCTTGGCTAGCCATTTTAGGCTCTTAACCAAGTTATCCCCTACTACAGATAAGGAGAAGGAACACACGGCTCGAGTTCCTTATGCGAGTGCAGTTGGCAGCTTAATGTATGCTATGGTGTGCACTCGACCAGACATTGCACAAGCCGTAAGTGTGGTTAGTCGCTTTATGGATAATCCGGGAAAGAAGCACTGGGAGGCTGTGAAGTGGATATTCAGGTATTTGAAGGGCACCACTGATGTGGGATTACACTTTGGTGGAGACTTTAGTCAAGTCAGTGGATATGTGGATTCAGACTATGCTAATGATCTGGATAGGCGTAGGTCAACTAATGGATACATGTTTGTTTTACTTGGTGCACCAGTCAGTTAGAGGTCTATGTTGCAGGCTTTGGTTGCCCTATCAACTACGGAAGCAAAGTATATGGCGGTAACAGAAGCAGTGAAAGAAGGCCTTTGGCTTCGTGGTTTGACTAATAACTTTGGGGTGAAGCATGATGTAGTTGATGTGCATTGTGATAGTATGAGTGCTATCCACTTGGAAAAGAATCAAGTCCATCATGCAAGGACCAAGCATATTGATGTTCGCTACTACTTCATACGGAATGTTGTAGAAGACGGTGATATTGCACTTGAAAAGGTGCATACCAAGGACAACCCCGCTGATATGTTAACTAAGGTTGTTCCTAGAGCTAAGTTCCAACATTACTTGGACTTGCTCCAAGTTCTACCAATTGCTTGAGAGCCCTTAGGGGCAAAATTGATGAGTGGTTGATTTGGTGAAGCTATGCGGTGGAGAAATGTCGGCTCAATTTTGTAGCAAAATCTTGCCGAGGTGGAGATATGACGGAAATTGTCCGAAAATAGGCCCATGACCTTTTTTGACCATATATATGGTAATCCTATACAAATTAGATTTGACCATATATGTGGTAATCCTACATAGGATTAGGATTATATTTTTTAGCCTACATAGGATTGGATTTCTATGATGTATAAAGGGGTCTATAGGTGCTCCTTGAGATATCTCATTGTGCTCAAGTTGTTGAATAAGTTCAACACAAGAGTGCTCAAGTTGTTGAATAAGTTCAACACAAGAGAGCTAAAGTTATTGAATAAGTTCAACACACACACAAAAATTTGAGAGATTTATTTTATCTTTGTGATAGAGAGTTCTTGAGTGCAAGGAGAGAAGTGTTGAGAGCTATTGTAATTTCTTTTCTTCTTCATAGTGGAATTAAATAACCCTCGTTTGTGGAAGTAGGCATCTTGGCCGAACCACGTAAATCATTATCTTTGTGGTTGTGAATTTTTTCTAAGTTTCTTGGGTTTATTTCCGCTGTGCCATAACACGAACCTTATCTCCCACAAGTTTGTGGATGACAAACCTCATCTCCCCTGACACCTAAGCGTCGTCCTCTGAAAAAACGAAGCCCATGATTTACCACGTGCCTGACCATCCTCCAATTGTTTTCCTTTTTTTGCCACCGTTAAACATCCCGAATCCACTCGGCGAGGTGCATCCCCATTGCCCATGTTCAAATTGCTCTCCAAATTGTCGAAATTGATCACCTGTTGGACATCGCATCCTACGCCATGCCCCACCGATCCCCGCCGTCGATCGCATCTTCGTTCTCCTAGAGACTGTAGTTGTCGGTGGTCTCTAATTGCTGATCACCTCCCTGTGGACGCTTCGTCCAGACAACTGTTGTCCAGCTATCTCCCTCCGCCTTCCCACCTAGCCGTGCCGGTCCCCCCACCACCTTCGAGTGCTCCCTCGATCCGGTTTCCTCCATGGACCCAAGCAATCATGGGTGTTGGTTGATCGCCAAACCCTAGGTTAGGGTTCCCATTATATATATATATATATATATATATATATATATATATATATATATATATATTATATATATATATATATATATATATATATATTAATTCACAAGATATATTTTTTTTTGAATGAATATTTAGGTCTTGAGGTATTAAGAACTTGTAAAATGACTCGTTATGATTATTATTTGGGACTGACTATGATAAATAAATGTTAGATTTTGTAGAGTCCTAATTAGATATAGAGATACAAATTCATTGATCTAACATAATAAGCTATGGATGTAGTAGTCCATTTCGGGTTTGTATTGATTATCCTTTTATAGGAATTCTTAGTAAAATCAATAAAGTTCAATAAATAGTTGTCATCCGAAAATGTATATGGAAGTCATTAGATGTTCTTAAGACTAGTACAAGGAAATTTTATGAACTAGTAAACTAGGTGGTATAGACAACCATTTTGGACTCAAATTTGAATCATTCTATAGAATTCAGCATTAAGTATGTTTGGAATGTCATAATTATTTTAGTAGAATTAGGAAACCTTAGGTATAATATACCATAGTTCATATCTTAAGTCCTCGAGCCGTATCGACTCATTTTAGTCAAAGTATGACTGTGGAAATTAAATCAATATAAAAATTCAGTATCTGTACTACACTTAGAATTTTATTATGACCCTTTGGATATTAGAAAACTAGGGAATATTGATTATGTCCATATATCTTAGCACATGATTGGTATATAAGACCCAAAATTGATATTTCGATGATTTAGACCTAAAATCTATAGGATTCAGCATAAAATATCAGTTTTCAATTTTGTATAGGGCAACATAATTATGAATTCAATGGTTATGATTAATTGAAGTTTTCTAAAACGATGGAGACTTTCGAAAACACAAATTTTCATTTATATATAGCTATACGGTTACTAGTAGTGCTTATTATTAAATAAGAATAGAATTAGTAATTGAATATAGAATAAGCAATTCCTTACAAATGCAATATAAATATATTTGTTTTGATTATAGTTACAATTCATTTTCTGAATTATGGTTATTAATGACAAATGCTATTTTACTTATATTTTTGATAGAGTACTGGAGCGCTAACCTTCTGCTACTATTCATAACTACAAATGGGCATAAAATGCTAAGCATGATTGCTAGGTAAGAAATGAGATATTCCTTGCTTTATGAATTTCAATTCATATATTTATACTTTGTGTGATTCTGGTGTTGTGTGTTCCACCGAAGGGGTTGGATAAGGAAATTCTACGAAGGGTTGCTTCGGGTGTAATATATAAACTATTTTCGGAGCCAAAATACAAAGGAAAATCTACCAAAAATTTTAGTAATTACAAGAGAGAACCAATTTTGAAGATCTGAAATCAGATCAAACATGTTTAAACCCTGAACTTTAGGATATTGAGTCAGTCTTCCTAGAAATGGACTTCTCGATAACACTTTAAATCATAGGAGGTAATTTTGTAGAATTTAGGAAGCATAGGATACTAACACAGGAAAACAAAACGTTTTTGATTTTGCATTCATGACTTCTAGTCTTATGACTTCTTACTGACAAATTATTACCGTATGGCGTGACATCACTGACACACGAGATGACATATAGGTCAGAACTAAAAATTAGACATAGGTAACAAAATAAAGGTTGTTTGTCATTGTAGTTACATCATGGGGTGGGAGACAACAGTTGGATCACGTTCATCAAAATCCCTACAATATAATAACAACTCCAGTAGAAGTTGATCGGTAGTTTTCCACCAATTATAAGGTCTTACGATGTTGGGGTGAGGCTTAGCCCACGAACGAAATTCCAGATTTCGGCCAGTAAATTTTTGGTATAAAACCATAATTTAATAATTTATGATTACAAGATTCCATATTCTATGTGGGGGTCAAATCTAAAGCATTTTATCCATCCAGACACCATCTGATCTGGATAAATAGAATTATTGTCGAGAAACTATATGATGATCGTGATCTACATATGTTCTGTAAACTGTATAGTCGTGAGGATTAATATGATTGTGATTGTGATTGTGGTTATGTTTCATGAATTACGTTCGAACACTTAAGTAGAATAGAAGTGATAGCATTCTCGTCTCATATTTCAAATTAATACTATAAATTTGATCTGAAGATTATATACTATTACTTCATTCATTCACTCAAAAATTTAGATATAATTTTGAAATTCCTATTTTATTTTATTTCATTATCGCCTTTGACATGAGGACCTGCATGTCTTTAATGACTTAGGTTTGTTGCCTAGGTGAGGACATAGAATCTGTAGAAGTCTTGATGTGGTATAACGTGGAAGTGTCCGAAGAATAAAGACCAGCAGTCCGAGTATCTAAACATTTTGGTTAGCATTATGTCTTGTGTTTATAAGTTATATGTAAATTAAGTGTTTTGATACACTAGTCATGTATCATAATATAATATTATGTTTTTGAACAACATAGATTTTTGGATGCCGTACTCTATTCCTAGAACTTACGGGCGTCAATCTCGGATACAAATATTATAATATTCGTATAGCGTGCAGCTTGGGATGTTGTACGTCTTCAGCTCGTTGTAGTCTTGGAGAAACGCATGACAATTCCAAGCGTAGCCGGCTGTGTCATTGTCATACCGCAGTCCCAAAATACGTAGGACTAGGATACATAACAATACCAGGTACATATCGAGTGGACTCCAGTCCAACTCGAATACGTATAAGTTGTTTATGAAGGGAATATATATCCATAACTAATCAACAAATCTATATCTCAATCCATATGAACAAATATCATAAATGAGCAACATATGTTATGGTCTGCAGTCCAATATTATATATACTCGTATAGACTCAAAAGAAAGTAGGACCATAAAACTAGTCTATACCAACAGGAAATAAATAATAAGAACAAGGCATATACAACTACGGAAGATATGATACTAATACATAATCATAATACCTGCCAACCGTGAAGATAGTCATCAGCTACTCTAAAATAACTCAATGACAATCAACGTTGCTACTTGGAAGGAAACCATGTCCTCAGAGGGACGTAGCAAGATACATAATATATAAGTTGTATAAACTAAAATAAAATCATAAAGTATGCAAGGGTGATTCTAACCTCCTATAAGTGTAATTTAGAGGACAACTTTCACACGCATGGGTGGGATTCAGGATACTATGAAATATGGCATAAACTAAGGCTAGATACTATATATATGTTGATATATATATCAACAATCGACATAGCGTATAGCTAGTGACCATCACCTGATAAAAAGACAAACATATATAATCCCCATAATGTTCATCGAACGTTAATGGGCAACTATAAACTTTGAAATCATCACTCGTAGTTTCCTCCGAAGACTACGGCAGACCAATTTGGTCGTCCCAAATGCACTAGTGACTATCCTCCCCCAACATCCCACACTGACCAAGTCATATCCATAATATGTCCAGTTTGTAACTACTTGAGTTTCTAAACACTAATTGTAGCAGTTATGTTTCTAGCCGTCACACGTCCCATATTTATCATTGATCAGTCAGATACTATTGTCTGTGTCCTATCATGAATATCATACCGTGTCAGTTATATCAAGGTCAGGGAGATATGAGAATATCCTACAAGTATATGGTAGTCTGCTAGCAACTAAGTCGATATACAAACATATACAAGAATCGAGTAAATCGATGAACACCGTCGATCGCACCCAAGTCTAGCTTGGATGCACAATTTATAACGATTCAAGTCATCATGATCATGTAACATAAAGAGAATCATAATCAGAAATATAAATAAAAGCAGTAAATACAGCAAGGCAAACTTGCCTAGATCCTGAATGGTGAGTTAACAACGTTCGGAATATGAACACACCAAGTCAAAGGTAGCAGAAAATATGGAATCATTACAAATGTCTTCAGATGCTGAAACAAATATCACCAACGTCCTCAGTATGGGTGAGAAAGCTAAAATAGGCTATCCATAAGTCTAATTTGATCAGAAGGGCAAAAATGACAGTTTTGGGTCAAAATAGGGTCCGTCCTATCATCTTATAACCTTATGAACATCATTCTAACACATTTAAGTAGGTCACCTACAAGTCCAAATCAGAATTTAATGTTTCTATGGTTCAATACAACGTAACTATGGTATTTGGTCTTGAACTAACACCGAATAGGTGCTAAAATTATGGTCACTAATACCTAGTATTGGGCAACATTTTAACATGAAATGAAATTGTTTTCCAGCCCCTAATAGGGTGTATATAACATAGTACAAGTTGGGTTTTAATACAAGAAAGTTTCGCACGTGAAATGATAGAGTTTTTCATGTTGAAACACGTACAATGTCAATTATGGAATTTATAGTTGTATGCTATATAAACATAGTTTAACCTAATTTCTTACAAAATTAATATGGAATAATAATATGGCATGGTAGAGGGTTAATGTAGGGACATGATTATAAAAGTTTTGGACATAAAGTGGAAATTTTGCACATAAAATGACGAGCCCAAAAAAATGTTGTAGTTCAAGAATTAAAGTAAAAGAGGGCTGAAAACATGGTTTCGACATAGTGAATCATGAATCTAACTTGGTACAAATATAGTATATCAAAGGTGGTAAACATAGGTTCATAATCATGAGAGTTTCGAGTACATAATAAGTGTTTAACACATGTAAACAAGTGCGTGAACACAAAAGTATAGGTCTAGAATTCAATATTCATGACGGTGTTTGACATATGTTAGCAAGGTTTTACATATTAAAATTATGGTTTCTACCTAGCGGAGTGAATTATTTAGTTGATTCTTATGTCATGAATCATAAAATGAAGAATTATTTGAGGTACTTACCTATTTACGAAGCATAGACAGCGGTGCATCTCACCGGACTCCATCTGAACACTTTGTGTAGAACAACCTTTAAGGAAGGGTAAACGACAGAAACATATATCATATCATATGTGGAACTGAAAGAAATTGATAGAGATATTACCAAACGGTTTGGTGTGTGCACCCCGATCTTTGCATAAAATGTTCTGACAGCACCTCATCTGGACACCTTGTCTTGTGACAGTGATAAGAGGGGATAAAACACCAAGAAAAAATATATAAAAATATAGCAGGATTGGGAAGCGGTAGAGAAAATAGGTAGTGAAGGACTTGAGTCGTTTACATATTGATTTGGAGGTGCAAACTGATGTAAAAGTCAGTCCAATATAACATAATTTAGCACCTCACTGCTGAATGTAGGAGCACTTAGGGAGAATAGAGTTGGAAATGGGTTGGAAATGGCTTGGGAAGGACATTGGGCAGTAAGGGGATGAGGTGAGGGTGTTGTGGCTGATTTGTAAGAGGAATGGCTTAGTAGAGGGTTGGTTTTAGCAACTACCAAAGAGGTGGAGGACTGTTCCAGGCTGCTAGCAGAAGAGGGTATTAGAGTAGTGCCTACATGCACTTAGATGCATGGTTTGAATCCAATGAGGACTTGGTTTGGGTCTCTAGGCACTTGATTAGGTGTGGACCAAGTTTGGGTTCATTTGGAGTTGGTTGGCTTAAGTTTTTCTAGCCTAAACCATATAGTAGTTCAAACTAGTCAAGCCTGAATTTAAACTTGCCCAAGTGCACCTAAACTAATCCAAAGGTCATGTTACACTTTAAATTATATATATATATATATATATATATATATATATATATATATATATATATATATATATATATAAAATATATATATATATATATATATATATATATATATATATATATATATTTTTAAGCACAAAATATACATGCAACTATGTTTAGAAACTAGGTAAAAAAAATTATCCTAGAAAGATTTTTTTGGAGGAGGGGGTTATAATCTACCCAACTAAAAAAAATTTGTCCACGAAATTCTTATAAGCATGGTAGGAAAGAATAAGAGAGTTCACTGAGGAAGAAAGATAAGTATGACCTACCATATCGAATTTCTTAAATAAAAAAAGGAACGATCTAAAGATAAAGAATACAAAGCGGTAGAAAAGAATTTAAGTATGCAAATTCATATCGTGATTCTCGAAATATGGGAGATACAACTACCATAGATTTTATGTCATTTTCTAAGAGCAGGGGTAAGCTTAGTCCAAGGCGTACCCTACTTATAAAAATTAAATTGGCAGCGAAATTTCTTGTTATGGCTTTACTTACAATTTTTTTGGGGAAAGTCTATTTTTTTTTAAAAAACAATCAATTAGGTACTACTAACCCTAGTCGAGAACTCATTAAAAGAGCCTAGGTGTTGTTATGGTGCTTTTAGGTTAGTAACTCCATAGAGGAAATTACTGTTGACAAAATACTACAATTATTATTTCTAAGTTCTATATTTAACAAGTCAAAAGGTATGACTTGATCATAATTCAACTAGGGCAAGGGGATAGTGAGATATTCGGTCATCAATAGAGCGGATGACTAAGTTTTTTTTTTGGGGGGGGGGGGTATAATCTACCCAACTTCTAAGAATTTCGTCCACGAAATTCTTATAAGCATGGTAGGAAAGAATAAGAGAATTCACTGAGGAAAAAAGATAAGTAAGACCTGTCGTATCGAGTTTTTTAAACAAAAAAGGCACGATCTAAAGATAAAGAATACAAAGCGGTAGAAAAGAATTTAAGAATGCAAAGTCATACCATAATTCTTGAAAGATGGGATATACAACTACCAATAGAATTTTAGTTTTATGTCATTTTATTAGAGAAAGGGCACGCCTAGTCCAAGGCGTTACCCAACCTATAAAAATTAAGTTGGCAGCAAAAGTTCTTGTTATGGCTCTACTTACAAAATTTTTGGAGAATGTCTATTTCCAAAAAAAATTACAATAAATTAGGTACCACTGACCCTATTCGAGAACTCATAAAAGGAGCCTAGGTGTTGTTATGGTGCTTTTGGGTTAGTAACTCTACAGAGAAAATTATTGTTGACAAAGTACTATAATTATTATTTCTAAGTTCTATATTTAACAAGTTAAAAGGTATGACTTGATCATAATTCAACTAGGGCAAGGGGATAGTGAGATATTCGGTCATCAATAGAGCGGACGACTAAGGAAAAAGATGAATATTAAAAGAGGATAATTTGTAATCCATGATGCGAATGACCTATAATAAGTTACGAAGCATTACATAGGATTGGATTCCAATATTGATAGGTCAAGGTTAGAAAGGCGAATGAGGCATTAAGTCACTATACAAAATTAAAGATTAGGTCAAGCGAGTGAGATAGAAAGAGAATTGGTAACCTATAATGATATGGACATTTGACTGGAGGGGGTACGTGCTAAATGCTTAAGGCAACAATACATCTTATACTCCCTTATAACTCTGGCATCCTATCACTTCTTCAATAAGTTTTTTCAATCGTGTGGCCTAACTTTCTCGAATGTTGCTTCCAACAACATCATGTTTAAACACTGAGTATGAGATGATCTACTAAGGTCCTTAATCATTACTGATACTTGAAATTTTAGTATAACATTCCACTAATAGTCTTTTCCTCCATTTATAATGTATCATTATTCCCAATTTTTTCTCTACACACTCTTACAACTTGAACCCCAGGAAAAATTTATCAATCTCTCTAAAATATAGTATATTTTTATTTTATTCCTACATTCAAGTCTCAAAAATCCATTTTCTTAATATCTCATGCCATTTTGTTTGTTAGTTCGATTTCTTAAAGTCTTTTTCAAAATCTTAATCATGGGTCTCAAAGTAATCTATGGTCTAAACATCTTTTGTCTTATCATATCTTTATATGAGAATCCATTTTCTAACATTCCTCTCATTTATCACAAACTTGTATTCTCCAATTTCTTGATCTTACCTTCTTATTATTTTTTGAGTCTCGGTCTTAGTATTTGAATTCGTAGGCATGCAACTTGCTTAAGTCCCTCACTCATGGAAATTCTTATGTCATCATAAGTAATCCTTTTTGTGATCCTCGTTTCAATTTACTTTACATCATTTATCAATTCCCAACTTTTTCTTCCAATCAAAATTTCTTGCTACTCGATCCATGCCCCTTTTTAGTCATTCTTCTGAAACATAGCAGTATTCCTATTATCCCCTTCTCTATATCAACTATGTATACTTCACTTCAAACATAATCGTTCTAGTAAAAATCCCTTTTGGAACTGCTAGTTATTCTATATTCGGCCATTTGTTTTAACATAATGATGGGTTACTCACTAGCCAATCCAAGGCAACATCCCTAACTCTATGACAAGTCATTATAAATTATGGCTATTTACAGAAGCTCTGGAAGTCAAAATTCCCCACAATATACACTATACCTTTATAATTATACTCCTAATCTTCTGAGTTGCACATTTGGCAATATACCCTTTCTAGCTATAAATAAGCTATACAATTCTTCAAAACACGCCTATTCCCTCTTATACCTACTATCATGTAAGGGTATAGGCTAAGCTAGATAGGTGCTTAGATCTAATCCTTGACGAAATATTCACCTTTTCGGACATTCTTCCAGTCATGGTTTTAACTGATTATTCTAACACTAGTCTATCTATATAGGAAATTTTTGTCTAGATCTATACAAGCTTATCCCTTCTATATTGTATCCTTATGTACTATTGTCCTTCTTTGTCTATCCATCTCTTTGCTACATATCATTTGTATATAATCCCTCAATATCTATTTCTCTAGTGAAAGCCTCCTCGGCTAGGCTACTATCTGATATCTTAATTTCCATTTCCTATTGTAAGCATAATGTCTTGAGCTTATATCCTCCAAGTGAGAATATTTTTGAATTCAATGCAATCATAAAATTTCTATAAAGGATTTATCTATTCTTAAGTTCATAGCTCACCAAATCATTTTATCCATAAAGAGACGCTCAAGTCTTTCTATAGTCTTCCGTATGGCCAGTCCTATCATGTTTTGAGAGCTACAACTAGTCCCAAAGTTTAACTGTTGTCACGACCCGCACATAGTTTTCGGACGCGAGCTCGTGAGCAAGCCAGCTACGTATCGAACGGACTCCAGCCCGACTCGAGTACGTATAAGCTGTCAAGGTCATGGTATCATGGCTAATATGGTAATCTACAGTGTATCTCAATCTACAGGAATTATATAAATGAGAATGAACAAGTATGGGTCATGGTCTGCAGCCCATTAGCATATTGTTCGATTAGACTCTAAGAATAATATGAGTTTATAAATCAGCAGAGTATATCATGGCATTGATTATAAAGCACGAGAGGATAATAAAGAAATATCACAAACAAATACCTGTATCATGCATCGCAATCCTCTACCATCCCGTTCTGCTAACTAACTCCATACAATCGCTAAACCTGAAGAGATCATCAGGTCCTCAGAGGACTAGCAAGATACATAAACATACCTATATAACAGTTTAATCATACAATAACATATACAGGGTATAAACAGGAACTTGACAGGAAGCTGACATGTGGCTACTGACAGGTAACTATGAACATGGACACGGGATCAAGTATGCATAAATGAACTGCTGGAAGATCAATAAAATACCATCCCTCACCCCGAAAGTGGACTCGCAGGTCAGTTTCAAGACAAGTCACCTTCGCCCCGTATGTGGACTCGCAGGTGCAAAGGACAACCCTCGCCCCGTGTGTGGACTCGCAGGTTGTGGAAAAGACAAAGGAATAGCAGTTCACTCACACATATTTGTAGACACGACTCAGTCAAGATACAGGTGAAGACACGGTACAACTCAATCATGACACAGGTAAGGACAACTTAGCATGATCCATGACGTAAACAAGCCTGGTATAACTACACTATCAAGTCATAAAATACTGATATACAAGCAAGACTAGACTGGTAAACGCGGTATCATATAAGTCTATAACAACTAAGGTAACTAAAGATAATATACTACAACAGGTGTACTATAAGTATAAAAATAAACTGTAGAGGGAGGCAAGGTATACTTACCTGGTGGTAGCACGAAGAACCAATAAGATACCGTCAACTAGTACACCAAAAAAGTCCAAAATCCACAAATGTCTCCGAAAGCTAAAACAAACATTGCCAAAATTCTCAGAATAGTCAAATTAGCTAGGATTGCCTGTCCTTAAGTCCAATTCTAGACACAGGAGCAAAAAGGTAATTTCGAGCAAAAACGATATCCGTCGTTGGACCCGCTTTGTACCGAAAAGTGTGCCAGAGTCAATGGTCTCTAAAGTCATCAAACTACATGTCAACAGGTTCAATTTTTCGATACTAACCCAACCGTATGTCCAAAGTTAGATTCCGACGGGCCGTGCACAAAATCGCCCATTAAATCGGACCGTAGGACCCGCAAAACGGCGATCTGATCAACTGTCTCAAAATCGGACCAAACTTGGCGTACTGGACCAGAAAAATAATACGGTCCAGTTGGCGCAAGTTTCGTATCGATCTGACGAGCGTGCACAAAGTAAATGGGAAACTTGCACAGAGGCCGATACGGTGAATTTTGATGGATACACCTCAAATTCGTGGCGCACATGCGACCAATTTAAATTCCGTCAAAGCACACACGTCCACGAAGCCGTTACGCACCTTTCGATGCTTTCGGTTCACGACCAAGTCGCCCGGTTTTGCAGGACGCACGTGGTATCGGAGTATTTTTCTAGTTTTTTAATATTTTAAAAACAGTTTTTCGGTAAACTTCGGAATCGAATAACTTCCTACATACCTTACGAAATCAGAGTCTATCAAATGGGTTGTGATCATGTATATGTTGTCTAAAAAGTTTTTCAATTAGAATTTCTAATAAGTCAATGGGTTGGCAGGAAAACGCCTTCAAACTTAGGGTTTTGGGTTTCGATTCCTGTTCAATTTTGAACAGTTTTCGGGCCGACTTCGAATCGACCTCCCGGGCATCTTACCGCAATATAATTAATTTTATCTAAAGGGTTTGAAGGTGTTAGGGTTTTGGTCGTACCTAAAGAATCGTTTCGGGAAACGATGGACTGAGACGACCGGGATATCGCGACAAAGTAGGTCTTATACAGCACGTTACTGCCGCCGCTGCTGTCCTGTTTATTCCGTGCGTGCGCGGCTTTTCCGGCCGGCGGCGGCTGCCTGTGTCGGCACGCGGGGCCAAGGATGGTCGCCAGCCAATGGAGAGGGGGTGGCGGCGTCAGGGGTTTAGGTTTCACGTTCCTCTTCCTTCGATTCTCTATCGTTATTCATATATATGTATATATTAGGTACTGGGTTCCAGAAAAGGGTCGGGTGTGGGGATTTACTGCACGGGACTGTGCATGAGTTCAGCTCTGGTAGGCTGGGCCGGCTCCGGGCTTGGCTCAGCTGGGCTGGGCTAAGTACTGTGGGGGGTTGGTTTTGATTACTGTTGCTTTAGTTAATTAATTTCCAAATATTTTATTAATATATTTATTTCTATATATAATATATCTATTTAAATATATACATATACCTATATACTCGTATACATACTTATATAATATATATCCATAAAATCTAAATAAAAACCCAATATTATATATTCCTAGAGTAAGGCCTATATATTCTTATAAATATGAATATATACATTAATAACATTTATTTGATAACCAAATAAATATAACCAATAATAATAATAATATTATATAATAATGACCTCAGTAATAATGATAATAAAAATAATAATAATACTAATAATAACAAAATTCAATAAACCAAATAAAGACGTATATACCAATATATACAGTCTAAAAAAATTCTAAAATATACGAGGGCCTATTTTACACAAAACGTCACTGAATATCGTTAATAATAATAGTTATAATATTAAATTAAGAATACTTAGAAAATATTATTAGATCACTAATACGGAATACAATACAATCATACCAAATTCTATCAACATGAATGTCATTGGACGTGCCGCATGACTACATGGGCTTGGGCTCAGTTCGGGCTCAGCTCGGGCTAAATCGACACAAACGGGTCTCCTACAAGTCAATTAATATTAATAATGAATAATTAAACTATTTATAATGGTCATGTCATAACTTGGCCTGGTTTTCCTAATTAGGACATCGCTATGGCTCAGTCTTCCCCTACCATGACTAAACACTAGTCAAAGCACGCCACTGCACTATCCGTGCCATGATTCCTAGTCACCTTATACTCCAAATCTCAACCATGGCTACAGTCATCTACCGTAATAATTAACTAAATAAACATTTATAAAATTCTAAAATCACTATTTAAATTAAATAAATAATAAAAAAATATTTTAAAAAATTCTTCGGGAAGCGAAGCTACAACTGTACATATCCTTAGATCATATACCTAGTCAATTCGGTCATGAAGAAAGCTATCTTACCTTATAACGAAACTTCACTAAGGTGTAACTTTTAAACCATCTATATCTGCTCAAGTAAACACTAGGAGTTGGATCAATTGATGAAAGAAAAATTTTCTATTTAGGCTAAACCTTGTGTACAAATCCAAACTGTCATTCCGTTCTATTCCTCTATCTAATATAGGTGTCTATCATAACCGTTACTAAATTAGAAAATCACTTTCCTCACAAATACTCTATTAACCTTGCTTCTATACTACAACAAAATATCATCATAAATGTTCTTCGAGCACGAATGTTAGTCTTCCTAAAACAGGAGAAGATCAGAAGCAATAATAAGGAGTTCAAGAAGGTCTGATTGAATGCAAATACGAGGTTCAAGGGTAATATTAATAATCAAAATGGTTTCAATAGCTATTGTGGATTCAGATCCTAGCACTCTTATCTTAAGGCAGGCTTGTTCGGTACAGTAACGCAACCAAAACGATATACTCTGACCTGTTTGGGCCACTACAAAACATGTCTTGTCCCAGTCCTAAAATATGTAGGACTAGGATACGTAACAATACCAACTATGTATCGAGTGTACTCCAATCCAACTTGAATACGTATAAACTGTTTATGTAGGGAATATATATCCATAACTAGTCAACAAATCTATACCTCAATCCAGGTGAACAAATATCATGAATGAGCAACATATGTTATGGTCTGTAGCCCAATATCATTTGCCCAACATCATAAAATAGTTTAATATTTTGTTTAATTTGTAGAACCCATATATAGCCGGCGATTCACCGAATTAGTAGCTGTTAGTCATAATTACAATAACTTTCAACCAAATCGAGATTGTGTTGCACATGTCAACTGCCACTAAATAAGACAAGTACACTATTGCATTATGTTTTTAGAATATTATAATGCTTTCTTTATTGTGTTTTCATTTTGGTATTTAATTGAGACACGATGGTGACACGATAGGCTTGTTGTATCATTTACCGTTGTTGTTGTTTAGTGAGTCGGAAGGAAAAATACTCGATAGGTATATGGATAGATAAGTCATACACTTTATATACGGGTTAGTCGTACCTTATAAATATGGATAGCCATCGATATAATGTGCCATATTAGCCCAGTCATTCATATGTCGAAGGGTACTTCACACACATTGTCTGTTAGTCTTACATGCTCATATTCATTATCTACTTGTTTTACACATGTTCTTACCAGTAGTTCTTGTTCGTGTTTACTATTTCCTGTTCATATACATATTTCTCATAATGTTGTAATAGGTTTGTACTTTGCTTCTTTGCTGATCGTTGTAGGTGACTTGCTGTCTTATACACTTTGGACCTTTCTGGAAGGGTAGAGTATTTTGGAGGCCAATTGTAGATTCTAGATAGAATTTAAATTTATACATTTATTGGGTTTGTTCCCGAAAATTATTTGATGCATTATTAGAGTTGTAAAATTGAATAGTTATTATAAATAAGCCATTAGATATACTTTTGTTGTATTTGAGTACTTTTGTTGTATTTGAGTTTGACATTGAAATCTAGAAAACGTAATACCGTCGATGTTGCGGCGTAGTCTGGACTTGGCTACGTACTTGTATCCCTAAAAGCGAAAGCAGGTCATAATAATCCAGCCCTACTCGAATATGTGTAACCTGTTCATATAGGGAATATGTATCCATAACTAGTCAATAAATCTATATCTCAATCTATGTGAACAAATATCATAAATGAGGACATTAAATAAGCAACATATGTTATGGTCTGCATCCCAATATCATATGTACTCGAATAGACTCGAAAGAAAATAGGAGTCCATAAAACTGGGCTACAACAACAGGAAGTGAAATAAGAACAAGGCATATGCAACAACGGAAGACAAGATACTAATACATAATCACAATACCTACCAATCGAGAAGATAGTCTTCAGCCACTCCGAAATAACTCAATGACAATCAACGCTGCTACTAGAAAAGAAATTAGGTCCTCAGAGGGACGTAGCTAGATAGATAATATACAAGCTATATAAATTGAATAGAAGCATAACGTATGCATGGGTGATTCTAACCTCCTATATGTGTAATTTAGAGGACAACTTTTGCACGCATGGGTGGAATTCAGGCTACTATGAAATCTGGCATAGCCTAAGGCTAGATACCATATATATGCTGATATATATCAACAATCGACATAGCGTATAGCTAACGACCATCACCTAATATACGGACAAATATATATAATACCCATAATGTTCATCGAACGTTAATGGGCAACTATAAACTATGAAATCATCAGCTACTCTAAAATAACTCAACGATAATCAACGTTGCTACTTGGAAAGAAACCATGTCCTCAGAGGGACGTAGCAAGATACATAATATATAAGCTGTATAAACTGAAATAAAATCATAAAGTATGCAAGGGTGATTCTAACCTCCTAGAATTGCAGTTTAGAAGATAACTTTCGCATGCATGGGTGGGATTCAGACCAACTATGAAATCTGGCATAGCCCAAGGCTAGATACCATATGTATGCCGACATATATCAACAATCAACATACCGTATAGCTAGAGACCATCGTCTGATATACTGATAAACATATATAATCGCCATAACGTACATTAAACGTTAATGGGCAACCTGTCCAGTTTCCTCTATCACCTAACTAAGAAATCATCAATCCGTAGTTTCCTTCGAAGACTACGACAAACCAATTTGACTGTCCGATATGCACTAGTAACTGTCCTTCCCCAACATCTATCCCCACCACATTCTAGAACAAGGGTATTTTGGTAATTGATAGAAAATTTTATTATTATTTTAAACTTATTTACTAATAATTTATATTAGTTTTATTAGTTGGTGAAACCTTAGAACTACATTAGTTAGATGTTATCCATGACCATAGAAACTAGGTTAGACAGATGATACAACTTTAGTTAGGTTCTAATCTAGCTAGAATATCATGTAGAGCCTATTAATGACTTAAAACATAAGCCACATTGGGCCTTTTCCTTAAAGGGACTTAAATGACAAATAAGAGAGGTCTTTAGTCATTTGCATCCAACCAAACCCTAGGAAATACCTATGGCCGGCCACACAAGCCTCTCCCCTTGCCTATTTAAGTAAACATAGCCTTCTTCTTTCCTCATTCATTACAAACCCTAACCCTAATTTGTGTTTTTCTCCAAATTGCCTCCAACATCCAAATTGAGTCCAAATTCCTTCAAACGAATTGCAATCTCTTCCCCTTAGAGAGAGAAAGCCTCTATTGCCTAGCTTGGGAGCATTTGGAGTAATTTGACCATTGGAGCTTGGTGGAGATCTAGATCTAGAAGCTTTCATTGAGAATCTATCTCTCAATTGGTAAGATCCCTCTAAACCCTTCAAATTTCCATTTTCTTGATTTAGGTGCATTCATGTAGGGTCCTTCTTGCATTAGGAAGAATTTCGATCAATTTTGGATTAGTTTGATGTGCGTATCATGAGAGTATCGGATACGCACACCAAGTGTTCGATGAAATGACTCATGGGAATTTTAATGGTTAAATTTTAGTTTTTATTAGGTATTTATATTGGTTATATATGTGTTAGCAAGGTAGGATGGTTAACCCCTGATTTGAGATTGGTTGATAGATCAAATGAGGGTTTGGAGGTTTGGTGATAGGGCTTGTTGTTTACTGACATGAGGGTTCTGCCTATTTGTGCTGTAACAGTCCTTTATAGTTAACTAGGGTATAATTTCATAGTGTTTTGGGTGGAGTTGTGGCATTAGTGGTCTGGGTATTCGTTTTTGCCCTGCAAGTTGAGCCTCTAATTCAGTCCCCTGTGTCTACAATTGGTCGACCCTCTACTGATCAGTCCATATGTGAACTCATATTTAGTCCTTGAATTCGTTAGTTCATTTCCTTAGGTGATTCCAGTTTCATGATCACAACCCAATGGATGTTCCAAACCATTCATGTTTAATCATTAATTCCTTTCCAGTTTGACCCTCGTATCATTTTACTGATACCTTAATGATCAGCCATTGGTCAGTTCCATTAGGAAGTCAACCCAGTTCTTCTTCCCCTTTGTATAACAGCGGTCCTGTATCACCAAGATACCTGTCCTAATCGACCAGTTGTTCCAGTTATTCCCAATTAAATTGCCCTATATACACATTCACATACCTGGATTAGGATATCCTTCACTCATCTGTCACTTCCCTGCATTTCATACACCTACTGCTCATATGCCCTACATATAGATATGGCATCCTGTATAGTAGATCATCTGTCCTGCCTCTCCATTGATCAGTCCTTATATCCATATCAGTCTTGTTTCTTGTCTTAGTTAAAATGTGAAGTCCAGATTTGTAATGTGCAGTCTTCACATTGCCATGTAGGTATCAGTCCCTTAGATATCTTAGTATCAGTCTTGTGAGGTAGATGATTCAGTCGTTTGTGCATTTGGTTTAATCCTTACCTAATTGCTTAAACCCTTAGAACATTGTTTCAGTTCCAATATAGGTATTAGCCTCCCTTTAGATTATGTTCAATCCTTTTGATTTTAAAAGATGTGTCCTGCATCCACTTTAGTCCTCTTGAACTAGTGTTATGTCTTCTTCCTATTAGTGCCCAGGTATCCCTATAGTTCAAACTTTTTATGATTAATACATCCTCTGTTTGTGTCAGTCCTAATTCACCTAATGGTTCAGTCCACACCTCCTTTGTAGTCTCAAGTATGGACTATTTGGTATCAAGTGCATTGGGTTCAGTCCTTGTATACATTAGTTAAATTCGAATTCCTTTGATTTGGTCCCATAGGATTTAGTTCCAGTCTTGGATTTGAGTAGGGGGAGGCTCAAGTATGTGAGTTCAAGTGAATGAAAGAGTGAAGGGTAGCAAGTAGCAGATAGCATGGCAAGGGATAACTATATGTGGAGATATAGATACCTATAGAGTGTGATACTCACTTGATTATCAGAGATTTAGGGAGGACTGAACTGATATACATTGTATGTGTTCATTGTATGTGAGTGTTTGTCAAGGAGATTGGAGAGTCTACTGTAAGTGCCAGTGTTTTGAGACTTGAGTGTTGGTTCAGTTGGACAGTGTTGGTTAGGCTATGTTTGGGTTGCAATTGCACTGTATTGGTTTGGCACATGCAGATGGTTTAGCATGCAGTGGCTTTGGCCACCAGTCTTAGCCACTTTAGCTACAGAGCAGTGTATATATATAGGAAGAGGAGATAGGTGCTCAGCAGGTTTTTAAAAAGCGGGTGGGCATATACATTTTTGTGAGGTGCCAATGGATGTGTATGTCCCTTACCAGTAAAGTCACAGGAGAGCGAGAGAGAGTTTTAGCATGGCCTGTACTTGGCCATGTCTGTTGCAGACATTCATTGTACTTGGACCTTAGGCCTTTGGTACTGCACAGTTAAGAATTTAAAATGAGGGTTATGAGAATGGTGTTAGTCACTAGTGAGTGTTAGATAATGTGAGCTTAGATGTTAGTCCAGTTAGGAATTAGGTATGTTAGTATATGATATGATTAGTTGGTATCCTAAGTTAGGATATCCAGTATTGTATCCTAGTGTTGTATCTTTAGAGTTCAGTAAGTTTGAGATGTTAGAATATTAGTTAGAGTCATATGTCATTGAATGTGTTAGAGTATTGTTAGTGTATTAAAGATTAGGGTGTCAGTATTATAGGTTAGGTTTTAGTTAGTCTCAGTAAAGGTTTGACAAGGCAATGCATTGGGCAAGCTTGAGCATTGCAGCAGCAACAGAATGCGGAGAGCAGTAGCAGCAGGGGAAATCATGTCCCTGTTGGGCAGTGCAAGCCATGAACACATGGCCAATTGGCACTGTGCATGTCTTGTGTATGTGTATGGGGTTTACCTACCTTGGAAAGGATTAGATATCCAGCTAAGTATAGGATTCACCTATTAATCTAGGTAGTGTTTTAGAATAGTATCCATGTGGGAATAGATACATGTGATGTATTCATGTATGCTTTGTAGAAATGAATGAACATATCCACGTGTATATATATATATATATATATATATATATATATATATATATATATATATATATATATATATATATATATATATATTATAGATAATGTGTTACCTATGGGATAGGTAATGTTATTTCCTATTGTGTAGCATGACTAGATGCCTACCAAGGTAGTTAAGGCTAGGTAAAGTATTACCTATTAGAATTTAGGTATGTTATATGCATAAACCTAGATAGGTTAAAGAATATACCTAGATTACTAAGAAGGGAAAACCATGGTATCCTAAAAATAACCAGTATTGACAATTGACTGGTGTTGACCAAATTGACTCCTTTAATTTAGAGATGATTTAGTTGATCAAGTATGATCTAGAATTAGCCTAGAAGCATATAGATTAGTGCGCATCTAAATACACTGCTTACTCTAGAACAATAAATAATCATGTACATCTCATATATAGGTTTGTGTGACACCTCTTTGGACATCGATACCCTTTCATTGTTCTGGACGACAGACGAGTACATTCTCTGATAGTTTTTTCATTTATTTGATAATTAATGTGATTTAGTTCTAGTATAGTTCTATTTGATTCTCTGTCACAACACGTATTGATATTTCTGCCATAATACGTATTGGTATTATGGTTTTATTCACTCACAACACATGTATTTGACTCGTCTAGCCTCTATTACTTGAACCTTTACATATTCTGGTGCTTTTTCAAGTACTGTATCTGCAACATTGACATTAAACTTTGCCATCATTTTTATCAATTCAATAAAATTTCTACGATTTCTTGAACCCGGAGACTCATTATGACCTCTAAAACCACAAGCTTGAAATGCAAGCCAACGAACGCTCTCAATGGTTCTTTAGTCGTAACCTATTCTTCTGAATTTCTTCACAACTTTGAGCATTCATTACTATGTTAATGTGTCGAGTCGGATCTGCCAAATCTTGTATACCTCTAAGAGCATTGTTATGTGGCAAAGTTGGCTCTCTAACCTGTTTCAAAAAGGCACAATTCTCTCCATCATTTACCCTCTTCCAGCTTTTAAACCCTTGAACTATGAATGCCACCCGGTTTGACCTTAAAAGAGAAAGCATGAAAAATAAAATGCCAAGTCTTTTGAAGGGGAATACTCTAACCATGAAAATTGTTGGAACCATGAGTATTTGAATCTCCGAAATTGGTTGCCGAATTGAGTTCGTGGATATTCATGAAGTTTAGGTTGACATGGCCCTGCTTTAATATAAGCTCTTCTAATATTGTCACACTGATTAACAGGTTGTTTCCAAATTGGAATACGCAGACCCGGATCCCTTTCAATCGAAATAGGATCAAAATCATGTGTTTGAGGATTCGGAGGTGGTGCTTGTACGCTTGGAACCATGACTTCTTCATTAGATGCATTAGACGTATGACTTGTTGATGCTTCAACACCCCCTAATCTTTGAAAAAATAAAGTTATAGGCCTCACTCTCTTCTTTGAAGGTTGATGATGTTCCATAACCTAAATTAATTACATATTAAAACCTAAAATTTAATATAGAAACTTTATGTTAATATTAAAAGTAATGTACCTTTTTGTCAATTGCTGCTCCCCTGGGCCCTGCTTCTTGTGAAACTCCAAATTCAAAAGCCAATCCTAATTTATTTTCTTCTGTCTAACCCCAAGTTGCTGGTGGAATTTTCTGACTCCAGAGAAAGAGTCAGAGAGGAGAATGAGTGAATGACAATTTTTTCAATTAAAAAAATCACATGCTATCAGAGATTCAGAAGATTCAGCAAAATGAAAAAAGAATTGATACTATACATACTGACAATAATAGGTAGGCTTGAAACAAATCCATTATAAAGGCCTCAGACAAATCCTTGTCTGGAACCCCTTTCGAAAAATTTGTCTCGAACCCCATTTAAAATTCCTTGTCTGGAACCAGCCCCTGCTGGCTACCGTAGGCATCTTTTCTTAAAATACAACCGACAAATCCTTGTCTAGTTGTCTGGAATGGTGGAAGCCCTATCAAAAAACTTAGGCTCGCACACAATGACAGAAATCATTTCTAAAGACCACATATAAAACCATTTTGCAACAAATCCTTTCTCTTTACTAAAGACCAAGTATAAATTAATCATTTCTAAAGATGATACAATCATACAAAGAAATCCTTTCTGAAAATGGGCTATGAAGTCTGAAGGCTAATATGGGCTAATCATTTCTAAAGATGATACAATCATACAAAGAAATCCTTTCTGGAATGGTGGAAGCTCCTCTTTTCTTTGTTAGGGCGGGTGGGTGGATTGTGACTTGTGGTGAATTAGTGAGGTTAATATGGGCTATGAAGTCTGAAGGCTGATATATGCATAAAAAAAAATTTACAAAATTTTTTCCAAATTTTGGGCCGGGCTACAGCCCTCCCATGCCCACGATGGGCTCCGCCTTTGTCAATATCATTAAGCTCCCGGGTGCTAGGAGTACACTGTAAATTTCATAAAGAATTGTCCCAATCTCCTAGGCTGGAGTAAAGAATGTCCTGGTATGAGCATTTTACAGCTCCAGGATAGTGTAGCAATTATTTGCACTAATGGGGAGACCATAGCTGGTAGCCTCTACTACCATCATCAGTTGTGCTCTATGGAGATCTTTGCCATAATTTCCTGTCGCCCTATTGGCTAAGTTTGCCCCACAACTTCTGATAAGGGATGTGAACCCGCCAGAGAAATCTGTAGTTGGCGGAAGGATATATATCGTTCATATTCAGGAAACGGTTTGCAAAGGTATAAGTAGTCTAAGATCGAAACCTCCCCCGGAGACGCATCAATTGTTTGAAGGCACGGGAGCAAACTGATAAATTCTCTCAGAGGGCCATCTCGTAAACTCTCGTGTGCATATTCCTCCTTTTTGTACACCATCTTTCGAACTTGGAACTCGGGCCTACTAGGGGTAAGGTTCCTACTCTCTTACCAGTCGTCGGACAAAAAGTAGAGCGATGATAGTGACATTCCATTTCTGGGATAAATAACCCATATTCCCCTATCGAAAAAAGGCCACGGTTTATTTTCAACGGAAAGGGCTCGTCCTACACTGGAAAACGCGTCCCAAAGATAAATGCCAGCTTCTTGACAACAACATTGTTATCACCAACTATGGGTGTCATGGTGATAATCCTCTAAAGGCATCTAATTTGTCTTCCCGAACAAGCAGCCTCTTACACTCATTGGAACTCTCGGGGATGACAACGGGTAATATCAGAAACCATCAGTGATGGTGTGACTGGTGTCACGATCCGATTCCAAAGTAATGGGTCTAGTCGGATCTTGTCCAGCTTGTACCGTTGTGAGACGGCGACAGTAAGCTGTATCAAATAGTGAAACGCAACGTGCAGAAACATCTAACAGAAATAAAATATTTTTATTAAACTAAAACTGGTCTGAAATGGAAATAAAACAACACCACAATTCATTTTATTATAGCTGTTCTGAAAAGGAAGAAAAGGTAAAGTACTAAGCCAACACTCTAGGGTTCTGGGGTTCCTGGTTCAGCCTCTGTGAGACCCAAGTCTGTCCTGTAGAAAGTGCAATAAGGCAGCTCCTCTTCGTCGCTGTCACCTAAAAATGTTGGATCTCCAGTCAGGAGTGAACAAGAAACATATTTCCTCCACATCTTGCATTTCTAAATTAATAATAAATGAAAAATGCGAGACAGTTTAAGAAACAATATATTTTTGTATTTAATAATAAAAAGAGACCGGCAAACAAGATGATGTCAATTTCCAGCATTATGCAATACTAAGCTAGTGTTTTGAGTATATAACAGGGCATGTGATCGGCTGGTGAGGCAATATGTATACTAACGTTTTTGGCCAAAACGAATAGTATACGGTACGGCTCAACCCCCTGTGTGGTAGGGATTAGCGCGAGGCAATAAACGATCGATATTTGGCTTTAGTCACAGACGTTATACTACTCCCCCAATCAATCCCAAGCAATAAGTCAATGATTCAATATAGCAATCCAGCAATCCGTCAATCGATGTGAAGTCCGAGAGGGATCCACGGTGAATCAGTGTCACTATACTACATGTAATCAACTGATGCATATATTTAATTATTAAAATAAAGACACAGATATGGAGTAGATATGAAACTTGTCTTGGATAACTCCTTGGCGTGGAACGCGACGAACAGCAAGTAACCGCTAGGATTTAAGGTCCCGAACCTACAGATCGTAGTACCAGATTTAGTAACCAGAACTACGCTCTAATTCTAAGGTGCAATACTAGGCTAAGTCAGGCAGGTTGGTGATCCTAATTGGAAACCACTTTGTACATAAAAATAGATTTTGTTACTAAAAGTTAACATATAACCGTTTCAATAAAATATAGATTTTGTCGTAAATATTAATTAATAGGAAAAATACTTTAAAATGAATTTCTCGAAATTAGTAATTTTCGTAAGAAAATAGTTTTTATTTAAACAATATTTTAAAATAGAATTTATTTAATCAGAATGATTTTCATAAAATATATCTTTTAGACATTTCATAAATTATGTAGAAAATTACCTTTAAACATAGATAATAATAAATGCGCAAAAATACATTTTCTTACCAAAATATTGGTTTAAAGTTAATATAAAAGATTTTCGGGTTTTAATATTAAATATAATTACCAAAATAACCTTTTTAAATAAATATTAGTTTTTATTATATTAATTCTCCTTATAAAACCTTCTTGATTAGAAATCATCTTTAAAAGGATATAAAATCATTTAACAAAATCTATTTTTTTTATACCATTTACTTAACCAAACTTTTATTTAAAGATAATACTTTTTAATGAATATTTATTTACTACTATTTTGTAAACAAACTAAATCATTATTTGGTTTAACACTCTACGACTTAACATTACAAATTAAATGACAATCCTAACTACATATTTAAATAATTAAAATCATTAAAACCATATCTAAATTATTAAGGTTAATCCACAAATCAATTAATACCAATAAAGTATTTTTGAAGTTTCCTAAAACGATTATTATTACAACATTTACTAATTACATCACAGAAGCTAAAATAAATCAACCAAAGAATCCAATTAATTTCTACAGAACCTTTTTCTAGGCCAGGATGGTGTATAGGTTTCTGTGATCACAAACATAAAGCAAAAAAAGAAGGGATTACCCAAAGTTGCACGAAGGAGTACCGAAGGGAGGCCTCGGGCTCGAAACGACGTCGGGACAACGAGCACGGGCACGGGTACCTGCACTCACACGACGACAGAAACGCGCACGAAAGCATGCAAAAACGGTGAAATACTGGGCTAACGAGGGCGCGGGGCACTGCGGGTCGGGAGGACCGGCGGGCCATCGGCGGTGCGCTGTCGACGAGGTGGTCCGACGGGGCTGCGCCGGACGGCAGCGGTTAGCGGGTGCGGGGGTGCTGGTCCAGCGGAGCTGCGCCGGAGGGGATGTCGACGCAGGCGGCCTGCAGAAGGCGAAAAGGGGTCGGGAGTGGGGAATGTCACGCCCCAGAACCAGAATACTGGAGAGCGGGGGCAGACATAGCCAGCTACGTATATTGATATGGATTCCATCTCGCTATACGGTCACGGCTGTCTAGATACATGAGAGTTTACTACAAGCCAACAGTCTCCTATGGTCATGAACAAGCCTAGTGTCTCAATCACAAGTAAGTAAGTAAATGTTACAAGATGTATGATCATTAAATATACAATAATAAGGCGTCCCAAATATTACATATTCAGCTGATCATGAAGCTAGTCGTTACAAAATATGAGGACTAGCAAGAGTTTAGTCATACATGATCAACCGTAGGATCTGTCAATCATGTTACAGCCCGTAGGCAGACAGTAAGTAAATACAATCGAGCTAAACAGGTGCTCGTCGGCTAAACGCCTCAAAAAAATATTTTTACAATAAAGTGGGAGAGCAAAAATAAACCCACTCGTTGCCCGGGTTACGTCTGGTGTTCACCATCGGGCTGGAAAAGCGGTGGATCCTCTTGAGCTGCTCCAAAATCTGGCCATACAAAACCAGCTGGGTCAGATCCCAGAAAGAGCAAGTGCCACAAAGGAAGCTTCACTTAGGAACTAAAACCGGCAATCAGCACAAGATATAAATAAAAGTAAGAACTGGAAAATAAAGAAAACACATCAGGATGATATACGACGAGATAACCATGGAACTATTCAGATAACCAGGTTACAACCCGTAAACCAAACAAGGACCAGGGTTGTAACCCTTCGTCTGAACGGAGCTTGGTTTCTCACAATTTATCGGTAAAATAAATACAAGCATTCTGGTCATTCAATAATCTGAAACAGGATCAGGAAAAGACTAGACTGGTTAGACTCCATCCAATCATTTCACGGCCAAGCAAGAACTACGGCTTGATACTTTAACTAACTAGGGTTGTCACAGGCCTAATTACTAACAAGATGCAGTGAGATTATTCCACAGCCACAAGCCCTGCAGACCATCCAGGTTACCCAGGTCGAAAGATTAGGGTTGAATTCAGGTGGGTACACCGTCCAGGAAACGCATGTACCCTTAAGTGGCTTGAAAGGTGCAACACATGACAGTGTGCTGGAAATGTGCCCTACTCGACGGCAGGCTACAGATCCCAGGCGCGCCCAGGTAACGGGATTGCCTGTAGCTGGAAAATCTCTTCATGACTAATGTGTTAATCTAGTTATTAACCTTAGTCCATTTCAATAGGTACTCCTGACCGTGGTACTCAGGAGCTCCCTCCCTAGACATGATGCAAGACAGGACTGGTTTATTTATACAAGCACAATCGCCCACGGTGTCCAGGTAATTATACAGGTTATGTCATGTCAGGTAGCCGTCGCAACAGCTTCTCAAGATATATTATGTCAGGTTATCATGTCAAGTGTACTTGTCAGGAGTGCGCCACGGCGGGCCACTATCATGTCATGTCAGGTTTATTTCCATACATATTAAACAAATCCATAATTATCAAGTTCACGACAAAAGGCGTAAGGATATAAAATGGACGTAAAATATCTAATAAAGGAGTTACAAAACATGGGCAATTAATGATAAATAATAGTACACAGGAACATGAAAAAGTCATGTGGCTCAGTCATATGCGGTCAGAAAAGGGTAGACTCATGCGGCCCAATTAGGAGGACGCATGCGGCCAGGGTCGCTGAATCACATGCGGACAAGACAAGGGGGTGCATGCAGCTGGAAGTGCAAGGGCGCATGCGGCTCCAAGACGTTGGGCCTCATGCGGCCAGCAGAAGTGTCGAGTTCATGCGACTGGGTATAGAAGGAGGCGCATGCGGTTAAGTCAACATGACTGCTTATGCGGCTGAGAGTGAAAGGTACATATGCGGCTGAAGGGGCAGGAACCTATGCGGCTGGGAGTAGGACTAGCTCCCATGCGGCAAGAAGGAAGGCTCCATGCGGCCAGGATGAATTGGACTCATGCGGCTCTTGGGGTGGGGCACATGCGGCTAGCGGAGAACCAAGCCTATGCGGTCCGCAAGTACTAGAGTTCATGCGGCTCAAGGAGATAGGCGCATATGCGGCTGAAGGCAAGTGGGACTCCATGCGGCAAGAAGGAACTGAGGACTCATGCGGTCAGGTTCAATTCATATTCATGCGGCCAAGGATGAATGCAGACTTATGCGGCTGGGAAGCAAGGGCCTTATGCAGTTTTAAGAATGGGACTCAGTCCCTGCGGCTGAAAGTGTCATATGGCTAATTCACTTGCCGCATGAATTGTCATGCGGTCAAGTCAAGCACTGTTCTTCTTCCCCAAATTTTAGAGAAGAAGAACACTATGAACCCAAGCTTCCAAGCTCCATAAAATCTTCATCTGGAGCCCAAATCCGAACTTCCATAGGTCAAAATGGGGTAGAACGAGATTCTCTACAACATGGAACCATCAAAACTCGAAAATAACAAGATTAAATAGATCAAAACCCAAGAAATCCGAAAATAAAATAAACTTAGATCTACAAGAATCCAGCCATGGAAATGAGAAATGTCAAATACTAAAGTACTTTAGAATGTAGTAAAGAAGAGAATGGAGCAGTAAAATCAGAGTTCCTCCATGAAGCAAGTTGCACTTGCCTAGACCTCTCTCTTCTCTCTCTGGTAGGTAAGAAGTAATGAAGAAGAAGAAGATGATTAATGAAGAGAGGAAATAGAGAGAATGGATTAATAAATACAATGGTGGTGGTAGGTAGGGGGTTCACATTGGTTCATATTGAACCAAAGAAAACCGAGCCAAGCCGAACCAAGCCAAGAAATAACCAAGCCAAGATACAAGCTAACAAGGAATCATGCAAATACAGAATAAAATACGTACACGTATTCCAGAAATACGTAATACGGACCATAAGCATTACAACTCTACCCACCTTAAAAGAATTCCGTCCTCGGAATTTAATCAAGAGGCTAGAGGGGCAATGACAAGCTATACTAATCACATGCAAGCTATAACTAGGCAGACAATCAATCATGCAAGCAAGGAATCGAAGGTATGAGGCATAAGAAAGACATTATACCTCACGAGTCAAACAAGTCGGGATATCGCAATCGGATATCATCCTCACGCTCCCACGTTGACTCCCCCAAAGAGTGATGACCCCAAGCAACTCGGACTAACTTGATAGTCTTGTTCTTGAGTATCTTCTCTCTCCGGTCCAATATAGACACGGGCCTCTCCTCATACGAAAGGTTGGTACTAACAACCAATTCCGAATGATCCAGGATGTGGCTCGGGTCCGGGATATACCGTCGTAATTGGGATACATGGAACACGTCATGCACCTCGCTTAGTGACGGCGGAAGAGCGAGACGATAGGATACATCTCCTACTCGCTCCAGAATGTCGAACGGTCCTATATACCTCAGGAATACATGATCGCCGACCGAAAACTCGAGAGGGCGCCGATGAGAATCGGCCCAATGGCGCTGGCGATCTTGGGCAACTATAAGATGATCTCTGACTCTCCTGACCACTTCGACTGTCTGGGCAATCATTTCTGGACCGAGCATCTGTCTCTCTCCAACATCATCCCAGGCTAGCGGGGATCTGCACTTCCTACCATACAGTGCCTCGAATGGTGCCATCTGGATACTGGCCTGGAAACTGTTGTTGTACAAGAATTTTACCAGGTGCAAGTGGTCTTCCCATGAACCACCGAAGTCAAGTGTGCAAGATCGCAACATGTCTTCAAGAGTCTGGATCGTACGCTCCGACTGACCATCTGTCTGCGGATGATACGCTGAACTGAACTGGAGGCGAGTCCCCAAACTCTCTTGCAAGCTACGCCAAAAGTGTGACGTAAATCTGGAATCTCGGTCCGAGGTGATACTGACTGGCACTCCGTGCAACCTGACAATCTGCCTGAGGTACATCTCCGCTAGCTGTGCCGTCGACTGGCCAACTCTAAATGGAAGAAAGTGAGCCACCTTCGTGAGACGATCAACTATAACCCAGATAGCATCTCTAGCAGCTGGGGATCTAGGTAATCCGGTCACGAAATCCATGGTCACATGCTCCCACTTCCATTCTGGAATTGGTAAGGGCTGAAGAAGTCCAGCCGGTCTCTGATGTTCAGCTTTAACTTGTTGACAAACCAAATACCGAGAGACAAACCGAGCTATCTCCCGCTTCATGCCATTCCACTAGAAGTGCTGACGGATATCTCGGTACATCTTCGTATTGCCAAGATGGATGGAATACTGAGAACTGTGCGCCTCTGACATGATCTCCTGCCTGATATCTCCACTGGGTACACAAAGACGCTTCCCATGCCTAAGTGTACCGTCCTCATGTATGCATAACTCCGGTCTTCGTCCTGCCTCACACTCTGCTCTGAGTCGCTGAAGCTTGAAATCTGTCGACTGCACCATCCGGATCCTCTCGACTATAGTGGACTGAACTTGCATACTGGCCATCAATGCTACACTGGAAGGGAGAACAACTTCTATACCCATATTCTGAAGATCTGCTAACAGCTCTGGTTGCGCTGTTAGGAAATAAACTCCTACTCTCCTGCTCAATGCATCTGATACGACGTTGGCCTTCCCAGGATGATACTGCAGGTTGACATCATAATCCACAAGAAGCTCCAGCCATCTTCTCTGACGTATGGTAAGATCCTTCTGGGTGAAAACATACTTCAGGCTCTTGTGATCGGTGAAAATCTCCACCCTGTCCCCATACAAGTAGTACCTCCACAACTTAAGTGCAAATACCACTGCTGCCAGCTCCAAGTCATGGGTTGGGTAATTCCTCTCATGATCACGAAGTTGTCATGATGCATAAGCTATTACCTTCCCATGCTGCATCAGAACACATCCTAAACCTCTGCCTGAAGCATCACAATATACTGAGAATCCTCCGGTCCTATCTGGAAGCGTGAGAATAGGAGCTGTTATCAGGCCTCGCTTCAACTGCTCAAAAGAACTCTGACACTCTGCTGTCCAAGTAAACTGCACATCCTTGCGGGTTAACTGCATCAATGGCGCTGATATCCGAGCAAAATTCGAAACAAACCGCCGGTAGTAGCCGGCTAATCCAAGGAAACTACGAACTTCTGCAACTGTGCTGGGCACCGGCCACGACTCAATAGCCACAATCTTCTGGGGATCCACTTCTACTCCTCCTCTAGTGATGATATGACCCAAGTACGAAATGTGATCGAGCCAGAACTCGCATTTACTGAACTTGGCATACAACTGGTGCTCTCTGAGGATCTGAAGAACAACTCTGAGATGTTGTTCATGCTCCGCTTCATTCTTGCTGTAGACCAGGATGTCATCCAAGAACACAATCACAAACTGATCCAAGTAAGGCATGAAAATACGATTCATGAGATCCATGAATACGGCTGGCGCATTGGTTGCTCTAAAAGACATAACAAGGAACTCCTAATGCCCATATCTCGATCTAAAAGCTGTCTTCGGGATGTCTTGCTCTCTGACTCTGATCTGATGATAACCTGAGCGTAAATCAATCTTCGAGAATACTGAAGCCCCCTTGAGTTGATCAAACAAGTCATCTATCCTCGGAAGAGGGTATCTATTCTTGATTGTCACTGAGTTCAAGGTACGATAATCAACACATAACCTGGACGTACCATCCTTCTTTTTCACAAGAAGCATCGGGGCTCCCCAAGGCGATCCACTAGCACGAATGAATCCCTTGGCTCGAAGTTCTTCAATCATCTTGTACAAGATCTTCAACTCTGAAGGCGCCATCCTGTAGACTCTCTCTGATACTGGGGCTGTCCCGGGAATCAAGTCTATAGTGAACTCGATCTTCCGCTCTGGAGGCAGACCTGGAAGCTCTTCTGGAAAAACATCTGGGAACTCATCCACTATCCTGGGCAACTGCACTGCTGCTACTGCCATCCGCAATATCGGAGAAGAAGGCTCAACTTCACCTCGGGAAAAGGAAAACTCTGGCTCGCCTGGAATGCTAAAAACAACCCTGCCGATATGGCAGTCTATCCTAGCATACTGGTTCCTCAACCAATCCATCCCTAAGACCACATCATAATCGGCCATCGGGAACTCTATCAATCTAGCGGAAAATTCTCTACCGCTAACTACGATCCGACACAAGGAAAACACTCTATCTACTCCCACAAGTCCGTTACCAGTAAGTATATTGAACCTTACTGATAATGACTCGGGCTCCAATCCTACCCGTGTCGCGAATCGTGCAGACATAAAAGAATACGATGCACCAGAATCAAATAAAGCTGAAGCTGGAAAGGAATTGACGAGAATAGTACCTGCCACTACCTCTCCTGGTGCCAATCCTTCCTCTGCGGTCATCAGCATAGCCTGACCGTGCCCTCGGGGTGCTGGTCCCCTCTGCTGGAATTCTCGTTGCCTATTCTGACTCAAGGCTTGGGCTTGTGCATGCTGCTGGGGGTTCTGCTGCTGGAACATCTGGGACTGAGGCGGCAAGGGCCTCGATAATGGGTACTGCTGCTGCTGCTGGACCGGAGCTGGTCCTCTCACCGAAGAGCTAGAAAGGTTGGACGTTGATGAACCACCCCTATTCGGGCAGGATCCAACCCTATGGTCTGGTGCTCCACAGGCCAGACACAATCCTTGCGCCCTGCGACATTCTGCCACTACATGGCCTGGCTTCCCACAATGAGAACATCCCACTGCGGAAGACTGCTTCTGCTTCTGCTGCTGCTGAGGGTGCGTCGGAGTTGAATGCTGAACCGACGTCACGGAGGCCGCTCGCCTCGGAGCTCCAATAGTCAAAGCCCTGGCTGCCGGGGCTGGTGCTGAAGACTGATTCATCTGGCCGTGAGATCTCTTCTGACCTCCGGTCCTATCCACAATCCTCTGGGAGGTATACTCATGCCTCCGGGCTGCTCTCAAGACCGCATCAAAAGTCTGATGCTCAAACTGCTCTACTGCCAATAAGATCTCCAGGTGAAGCCCCTGCTGGAATCGCTGGGCTCTATCATACTCGGTTGCCACTAAGGTGGGAGCAAACCGACTGAGTCTCGAAAACTCGGCCGCATATCCATCGACCGTCCTGCCTCCTTGCTTCAGATTAGTGAATCGGGTCTGCAGATCATACCGAGCCACGGCATCAAAATACTTGGTCTGGAATCTCTCTCTGAACACCGCCCAAGCAATAGGTACTGCTAATCCCACGGCCTGAGCTGCCCACCAGCTGCGGGCAAGATCTAACAACTGCAGGCGCATAACTGCCACCTTCTCGTTCTCTGGAGTCCTGGCTGCTTCTAGAACCACCTCTGTGTCCTGAAGCCATGCATCTGCCGCGATAGCATCTTCACTACCGTCGAAGAATGGAGGGTTCAAGCGCTTGAAGCTGTTGGCCGCGCTGTTACCCTGATGACCTCCTCTGGTCAAAGCATCCGTCACTGCCTGTTGCAAGGCATCTCCACGACGATCTTGAGAAGCTATCAAGGTCCTGACGAGTCCTACTAATGTGCCATCATCAGGCTCGACAGGCTGAACTGGGGGCTCTTCTCCAATAGGCTCGACTCTGGAGGCTACTCCGGAGTGTTGGACTTGATCTCCAGGTTGCTGCTAGTCCGCGGGAGGTGCTCCACCTTGCTGGCCGGCAGGACCACGAACAATGCCGCTGAAGAAGACGACATAGGGAACAATAAGGAAGGACCAGGATAGATCAACGATACAAGCACATGATCAGGACAATAATCCAGGGATTCAGAAGATACGAGCAGAGATCAAGGACGAATACTGATTGAGACATCTATTCTGTAAACCCTCACATATCTTGATTTACAAGACCTGCATGGGCCACCACTTAAACCATGTCACGCCCCAGAACCAGAATACTGGAGAGCGGGGGCAGACATAGCCAGCTACGTATATTGATATGGATTCTATCTCGCTATACGGTCACGGCTGTCTAGATACATGAGGGTTTACTACAAGCCAACAGTCTCCTATGGTCATGAACAAGCCTAGTGTCTCAATCACAAGTAAGTAAGTAAATGTTACAAGATATATGATCATTAAATATACAATAATAAGGCGTCCCAAATATTACATATTCAGCTGATCATGAAGCTAGTCGTTACAAAATGTGAGGACTAGCAAGAGTTTAGTCATACATGATCAACCCTAGGATCTGTCAATCATGTTACAGCCCGTAGGCAGACAGTAAGTAAATACAATCGAGCTAAACAGGTGCTCGTCGGCTAAACGCCTCAAAAGAATATTTTTACAATAAAGTGGGAGAGCAAAAATAAACCCACTCGTTGCCCGGGTTACGTCTGGTGTTCACCATCGGGCTGGAAAAGCGGTGGATCCTCTGGAGCTGCTCCGAAATCTGGCCATACAAAACTAGCTGGGTCAGATCCCAGAAAGAGCAAATGCCACAAAGGAAGCTTCACTGAGGAACTAAAACCGGCAATCAGCACAAGATATAAATAAAAGTAAGAACTGGAAAATAAAGAAAACACATCAGGATGATATACGACGAGATAACCATGGAACTATTCAGATAACCAGGTTACAACCCGTAAACCAAACAAGGACCGGGGTTGTAACCCTTCGTCTGAACGGAGCTTGGTTTCTCACCATTTATCGGTAAAATAAATACAAGCATTCTGGTCATTCAATAATCTGGAACAGGATCAGGAAAAGACTAGACTGGTTAGACTCCATCCAATCATTTCACGGCCAAGCAAGAACTACGGCTTGATACTTTAACTAACTAGGGTTGTCACAGGCCTAATTACTAACAAGATGCAGTGAGATTATTCTACAGCCACAAGCCCTGCAGACCATCCAGGTTATCCAGGTCGAAAGATTAGGGGTGAATTCAGGTGGGTACACCGTCCAAGAAACGCATGTACCCTTAAGTGGCTTGAAAGGTGCAACACATGACAGTGTGCTGGAAATGTACCCTACTCGACGGCAGGCTACAGATCCCAGGCGCGCCCAGGTAACGGGATTGCCTGTAGCTGGGAAATCTCTTCATGACTAATGTGTTAATCTAGTTATTAACCTTAGTCCATTTCAATAGGTACTCCTGACCGTGGTACTCAGGAGCTCCCTCCCTAGACATGATGCAAGACAGGACTGGTTTATTTGTACAAGCACAATCGCCCACGGTGTCCAGGTAATTATACAGGTTATGTCATGTCAGGTAGCCGTCGCAACAGCTTCTCAAGATATATTATGTCAGGTTATTATGTCAAGTGTACTTGTCAGGAGTGCGCCACGGCGGGCCACTATCATGTCATGTCAGGTTTATTTCCATACATATTAAACAAATCCATAATTATCAAGTTCACGACAAAAGGCGTAAGGATATAAAATGGACGTAAAATATCTAATAAAGGAGTTACAAAACATGGGCAATTAATGATAAATAATAGTACACAGGAACATGAAAAAGTCATGTGGCTCAGTCATATGCGGTCAGGAAAAGGTAGACTCATGCGGCCCAATTAGGAGGACGCATGCGGCCAGGGTCGCTGAATCACATGCGGCCAAGACAAGGGGGCGCATGCAGCTGGAAGTGCAAGGGCGCATGCGGCTCCAAGACGTTGGGCCTCATGCGGCCAGCAGAAGTGTCGAGTTCATGTGACTGGGTATAGAAGGAGGCGCATGCGGTTAAGTCAACATGACTGCTTATGCGGCTGAGAGTGAAAGGTACATATGCGGCTGAAGGGGCAGGAACCTATGCGGCTGGGAGTAGGACTAGCTCCCATGCGGCAAGAAGGAAGGCTCCATGCGGCCAGGATGAATTGGACTCATGCGGCTCTCGGGATGGGGCACATACGGCTAGCGGGGAACCAAGCCTATGCGGTCCGCAAGTACTAGAGTTCATGCGGCTCAAGGAGATAGGCGCATATGCGGCTGAAGGCAAGTGGGACTCCATGCGGCAAGAAAGAACTGAGGACTCATACGGTCAGGTTCAATTCATATTCATGCGGCCAAGGATGAATGCAGACTTATGCGGCTGGAAAGCAAGGGCCTTATGCAGTTTTAAGAATGTGACTCAGTCCCTGCGGCTGAAAGTGTCATGCGGCTAATTCACTTGCCGCATGAAATGTCATGCGGTCAAGTTAAGCACTGTTTTTCTTCCCCAAATTTTAGAGAAGAAGAACACCATGAACCCAAGCTTCCAAGCTCCATAAAATCTTCATCTGGAGCCCAAATTCGAACTTCCATAGGTCAAAATGGGGTAGAACGAGATTCTCTACAACATGGAACCATCAAAACTCGAAAATAACAAGATTAAATAGATCAAAACCCAAGAAATCCGAAAATGAAATAAACTTAGATCTACAAGAATCCAGCCATGGAAATGAGAAATGTCAAATACTAAAGTGCTTTAGAATGTAGTAAAGAAGAGAATGGAGCAATAAAATCAGAGTTCCTCCATGAAGCAAGTTGTACTTGCCTAGACCTCTCTCTTCTCTCTCTGGTAGGTAAGAAGTAATGAGGAAGAAGAAGATGATTAATGAAGAGAGGAAATAGAGAGAATGGATTAATAAATACAATGGTGGTGGTAGGTAGGGGGTTCACATTGGTTCATATTGAACCAAAGAAAACCGAGCCAAGCCGAACCAAGCCAAGAAATAACCAAGCCAAGATACAAGCTAACAAGGAATCATGCAAATACAGAATAAAATACGTACACGTATTCCAGAAATACGTAATACGGACCATAAGCATTACAGGGAAATGAAAGGGTTTGAGAGGGGATGGTGCTGGTGTGTTTCTAGAGTGATGGAAGGCGAAGAGAGCAAAAGAGAGAGAGAATGAAGGGTGTTGGTGGAGGTGTTAATGAGAAGTGGTGGTGGTGTAGATATTTTAGGGGGGAGAAAAGCGTGAACATGGGGAGACAGTTAGGGGGAAATGGGAATAGGTTGTGTGGCTGAGAGTGGGAGAGGGGATTGGTTTGTTTGTTTTTTAAGAGGATTTTACAACCTTCCATTCTTAGAAAAATTTTGTCCTCGAAATTTTAAAGATAAGGGCCGGGATACAATCAAAATCACTTAAACTTGATCAAAAACAAAATTTTAAATCATCTGCACGATCGGATTCTAGACATGATCAATAGGTACAATGATAAAATATAGGCACGATCAGAATTATCTAGATATGATCTGAGATATATTTGGAATATTATTGTGATCAAAATTATTTTAGGCATGAGTAAAATTTAGGTACAATTAAAATATAATCAAATAATCATAAAATAGGGAAACAATCAAATGAGGTCTCGTGAAACAGAAAATGCAAGAAGAAACGATCGTCAACAGTTTATTGAGAAGGAATAATATAATAGAATATTCTGAGACGAGGGACTAAAAACCAAATCGAATTGGAATGGGGTATAAGGGTTTGTGACTCAGAAAAAATCAACAAGTTGTATGATAGTAGGATAGCGAAGGTGACTAGAATAATATTGCTATAGATTAATATTGCTATGACATGAATGTAATCGGATAAGATATTTCCATTGAGAACTGAGTGATGATCAAAGGGAATAGAAAGATCGTGTCACTATTTCAATGGTCAGAAGATAGGATATGCAGGAAAAAAATAACTTACAAGATAACCATCTTATTAATACCCACCATGCAAAAACCAAACTCTAACTCGCTAAACTAGCTGAACTCCCAGTATCTATAGAAAACTAAGGCAGCTGCCAAGATATTAAAACTAACTCCATTTGGAATCATTAATCATCTAAATCAAATTTTGATCTTTAACCATACACCTACCAATCGTTCTCATCCAAACACATTAGCAAAAATATCATAAAATCTCAATCATTCTTACCCTAACCAATATGAGTCTCCAAGGTTTGGTAGATATTGCAAACTCAATTGCTCCTTTCCAAAATTGCATGCCAATGGTCTTATCTTAATTCCTCACTGCTTATTCATTCTCTAGAACCTATCATTCCATTGCTTGTAATATTCCTTCCATGGTTATATCCATCCCTTCTGGGTACAGTAGTCATCTAATCATAAAAGTTGATCCCCGTCAAGTGTTCATTTACTTGACCATCATATTCTCACGTTTGTATATTATCCAAATTCACTTCCTCCATGGGAGAACTTTACCAAATCCTAGACTTTCCTCGCTACCTCTACCTACGTCGTCATCTATCTTCTATAACTCTTCCTTTAATCATAAAATTCAAAATCGTCAAATACCTTCATTTGCTTGAATGAGATTTAGGCACTAGTGAGCACTACTAACGATTTTAACACAAATAAGTCACAAGCTAAGATATACCACTCTCTCAAGACTAGCTTACTCAAGATATTCTTCTACCTTTTAGCTAACTAATATTGATCCCAAAGATGCCTTTACTAGAAATGAGATAGGTAATAATCTATGTTTCTCCCGCATATAGCTATCAACTATAAACATATAGTCATCTACAAGATGTATATCAACTATTTAATATATAGAGCTATCCGCAACTATCTATAACTTCCAAAATATGTAACAAAATATAATCAACGTACTGAAGTTGAACCAGGAAAGTGATTGGGCCAATAGAGATTGATATGGTCCTAATAAGTTCTAGAAAAAATTAAGTGGAATTTCATAGGAAATCTATTCTTTCAGGCTGTGATAAGAGATTTCTGAAAATGGAGACAACCGGTAGAAATGCAAATCCTCTAATCGGCAAAAGTTAGAATAATTTGATGGTACTAAAATGTTGAAAAATAGTCCTAGAAAATCAAGTGAAATTCCTATATGAATCCTATAGAAATGATTTCGGAAAATTTAAACCAGTTGCTAAGATTCCAAATAATCCAAAATTTAAATGAATCAAGACAATTCTTGTAAAGTTATCAATGGTGATAAGAGACCAAACATGATATATTTATAACAGGGATATAGTCTCAATAGTATCCAGAACCATACATATCCGAAGTTATTTTTCCTAGGGTTCATGCCCCGCCATTGTACATCTGGCTGCAGTGAACCTTTGGTTACATGACTCAAATAATGATAGATTACCGAATCTTCTATCAACTTTATCCATTTTCTGGCTGAACAACATAGGAGACAAACATGATGCATTTAGGACATAGTCTCAATAATATCCGAAAACCTATAAACACCTGAAATCACTTCAACTTAGAGTCTATGCCTCGCCAGTACGCATCTGGCTGCAGAAAACTCGCAGTTTCCATAATTCAGATAAATGGCTACAACGCATATGTGCGAAGCCATGCTAGGTCACTGAATATTTTCTCAACTTTGTCCATAGGAATTTCAAAGGAGCTTCCGAAAAATTCAAACGACTTCTAAAGTTCTAATCATGATCGGAAGATATGTAGATGTCTGTTCTTCTGGAATCAAGAAAATTTATCATGATAATTATGTGTTCCAGTAGCTCTTGAGAATCAAGAGGTTGGTTTGAAGTCCAGAGGAGTATCTGTTCTCCGATATTCTTTTTCAAAGATTAAACTTAAAGAATGGATCAACTTGATTTTGAATAAATGAGTTGGACACAAGACAGGATAGAAGCATCACCGCTTCGAGTTGAGTAGAAGAAGCCAATGAGAATATTTTCGGCAAATCACTTAGGGAATACAGATCTTTATTGAAATTATTTGGAAAAATAATTTCTTACCCAAGGAAAGTATGAGCATTCGCTAGGTAAGTTGGGCTAAAAGGTAAATCTTATTGATTCAAGGAAGTCAAGTTGAAATGGTTTAGCAAAACCAACAAGGAATAGCTTTGGAACATAAGTCATGATCTGAAAGGTTTAGTTACAAACATAAGCAAGATAAACTATGAACTATAAGCAAGCAAAAATAGATTTTTAAATATATAATTTCGGTCCTATGGTGTAACAAGGTGAATATAATATAGGTGTTCTAATTGTTTCTAAAGTATGTTTTCCTAAAGTCTCATCTAGGCCTAAGTCAAGTTGCAGGATTGCATGCTGGTCTAGACTAAGTTCCCTAGACCAACTTACAGGACGGACCTTCATGGGCCACCACTAAAGACATGTCACGACCCGATCCCAAAGTAATGGGTCTAGTCGGATCATGCCCAGCCTGCACCGTTGTGAGACGACGGCAGTAAGCTGTATCAAGCAGTGAAATGCAACGTACAGAAATATCTAATGGAAATAAAATATTTTTATTAAACTGAAACTGGTCTGAAATAGAAATAAAACAACAACACAATTCATTTTATTACAATTGTTCTGAAAAGGAAAACAAATGTAAAGTACTAAGCCAACACTCTAAGGTTCTGGGGTTCCTGGTTCAGCCTCTGTGGGACCCAAGTCTGTCCCGTAGAAAGTGCAATAAGGCAGCTCCTCTTCGTCGCTGTCACCTAAAAATGTTGGGTCTCCAGTCAGGGGTGAACAAGAAACATATTTCCTCCACATCTAGCATTTCTAAATTAATAATAAATAAAAAATGCGAGACAGTTTAAGAAATAATATATTTTTGTATGTAATAGTAAAAAGAGACCGGCAAGCAAGATGATGTCAATTTTCAGCATGATGCAATACTAAGCTAGTGTTTTGAGTATATAACAGGACTTGTGACCGGCTGGTGAGGCAATATGTATACTAACGTTTTTGGCCAAAACGAATAGTATACGGTACGGCTCAACCCCCTGTGTGGTAGGGATTAGCGCGAGGCAATAAACGATCGATATTTGGCTTTGGTCACAGACGTTATACTACTCCCCCAATCAATCCCAAGCAATAAGTCAATGAGTCAATATAGCAATCCAGCAATCCGTCAATCGATGTGGAGTCCGAGAGGGATCCACGGTGAATCAGTGTCACTATACTACATGTAATCAACAGATGCATACATTTAATTATAAAAATAAAGATGCAGATATGGAGTAGATATGAAACTTGCCTTGGATAACTCCTTGGCGTGGAATGCGACGAGCAGCAACTAACCGCTAGGATTTAAGGTCCCGAACCTACAGATCGTAGTACCAGATTTAGTAATGAGAATACGCTCTAATTCTAAGGTGCAATACTAGGCTAAGTCAAGCAGGTTGGTGATCCTAATTGGAAACCACTTTGTACATAAAAATAGATTTTGTTACAAAAAGTTAACATATAACCGTTTCAATAAAATATAGATTTTTCGTAAATATTAATTAATAGAAAAAATACTTTAAAATAATTTTCTCGAAATTAGTAATTTTCGTAAGAAAATATTTTTTATTTAAATAACATTTTAAAATAGAATTTATTTAATCAGAATAATTTTCATAAAATATATCTTTTAGACATTTCATAAATTATGTAAACAATCACCTTTAAACATAGATAATAATAAATGCGCAAAAATATGTTTTCTTACCAAAATATTGGTTTAAAGTTAATATAAAAGATTTTCGGCTTTTAATATTAAATACCATTACCAAAATAACCTTTTTAAATAAATATTAGTTTTTATTATATTAATTCTCCTTATAAAACCTTCTTGATTAGAAATCACCTTTAAAAGAAAAACATATATATATATATATATATATATATATATATATATATATATATATATATATATATATATATATATATATATATATATATATATCATTTAAAAAAAAAAAATATATATCATTTAACGAAATCTAATTTTTTTTTATACCATTTACTTAACCAAACTTTTATTTAAAAATAATACTTTTTAATGAATATTTATTTACTACTATTTTATAAACAAACTAAATCATTATTTGGTTTAACACTCTAAGACTTAACATTACAAATTAAATGATAATCCTAACTACATATTTAAACAATTAAAATAATTAAAACCATATCTAAATTATTAACGTTAATCCACAAATCAATTAATACCAATAAAGTATTTTTGAAGTTTCCTAAAACGATTATTATTACAATATTTACTAATTACATCACAGAAGCTAAAATAAATCAACCACAGAATCCAATTAATTTATACAGAAGCTATTTCTAGGCCAGGATGGTGTATGGATTTCTGTGATCACAAACAGAAAGCAGAAAATGAAGGGATTACCCAAAGTTGCACGAAGGAGTACCGAGGGGAGGCCTCGGGCTCGAAACGACGTCGGAACGATGGGCACGTGTACGTGCACATACACGACGACAGAAATGCGCATGGAAGCATGCAAAAACGGTAAAATACTGGGCCAATGGGGGCGCGGGGCGCCGCGGGTCGGGAGGACCAGCGGGCCATCGGCGGTGCGCTGCCGACGAGGTGGTCCGACGGGACTGCGCCGGACGGCAGCGGTCAGCGGGTATGGGGTTGCTGGTCCGGCGGAGCTGCGCTGGAGGGGAGGTCGACGCAGGCGGCCTGCAGAAGGCGAAAAGGGGTCAGGAGTGGGGAAAGGAAAGTGTTTGAGAGGGGATGGTGCTGGTGTGTTTCTAGAGTGAGGGAAGGAGAGGAGAGCGAAAGAGAGAGAATGAAGGGTGTTGGTGGAGGTGTTAATGAGAAGTGGTGGTGGTGGTGTAGATATTTTAGGGGGGAGGAAAGAGTGAACGTGGGGAGACAGTTAGGGGGAATGGGAATGGGTTGTGTGGCTGAGAGTGGGAGCGGGAATTGGTTTGTTTGTTTGTTTTTTTAAGAGGATTTTACAGATGGGAATGCCACAAAAATAGGGGATAGTCAAATTCTAAAAAATAATGGCTAAAACCCCATAAAACTGACAAAGTAGCTAGTAAGGACACTTGTCTCACATAAATTGCCTCCCTGTTGAAAATAGCAAGGTCTGCAGAAATTGCTTGTACGCTGAAAATAGCAAGGTCCGTAGAGATTGACCACCCTGCCAAAGATGATAGTTCGCATAACTGTTGCCAGTCTACAAAATTTGTCATCCCCTAGAATGAAAAAATCACAAAAATGTTATTTTCTTAGAAAACAACACTTCCGTATAATTTGTGACCGTGCAAAAATATACAAAATTACAAAACCCGCAGAAAAGTACTTAGAGATAATTTTATCAAGCGCCAAAATAACCCAATTCGGCGGCTAAGTCAAAAAGAGAATTTCTACGAGGATTCTTTTTTTTTCTTTTATTATACCAGCACGTACGGGCTTAGTTAAATCGTGTGGCTCCCCGTACACGATTTTTAGTCGGTCGTCATGTCGCTTCGAATTCTTCGTGCGGATCTTGTACGCACTGGCTTTTTCATTATCGCCCCACAGGTATGCCTCGTGCACTCCATGCGCTCCAGATCCTCAAGGGACGGCTGACGTCCTTCGACGCCGGCAACTCAACGCATCGCTTTGCCGAGAGGTCGAAGGCGCCCCCGACGTCTTCACGACGCCTACGACAGCCGAGACAACCCAGCCATCCATTCTATGGGCACGACGTCCTTACGATGTCTTTTCGACGCCCATTGGGCATCGCACGACAGACCGCATGGTCGGCTGTCATTTATGCCCGTGGTAGAATGGTGCCGGTCCTCGACCGCTCGCGCGGCGCCCTAGCCGTTGCGTTTTCATGCACGGGACGTCCCATTCTGTCCCAAATAACTAATCATTATATATATACTAATCGTATCTTAAAATGTCAGATTTAGTATCCCCTTAGTTAGATTTAGTTTTATTATTTTGAGTTTAATTCTTTTTAGAAATTCCTGTATTTACTATTGATCCAAATAACTAATCATTATATAACATATGGATATAACTTCTTTATTTTGTCTATTATCATAAGAAATTAAAATGTTAGTAGTTTTACAATTACTTGGGTTTTATATGATTGTTATTTGCTTAAGCTATAGGTTGATTTACTTAGTATTAGAATTCAATTTGATTCATTAGGATCTAAGGTTATCAGTTTGGATTTCCTTTTGTGTGATTAAAAATTCATTCAACTAGCTCATAGTCATGATTATTATACTAAGGGTACGATTAAGGATTCTAATTAGTTTAATTAATAGGAATTGTTTAAGGTTATTAAAAATTATTGGGTGAGATGAGCTATTAAAAATCCTTTTTACCCGATTTTAATCTAATTTGAGGACCAGGGGTTATACCATGCATCAACCTTCTTTGGATCCATTGTTATGCCTATGCCTGATATGATGTGCCCATAAATAAGATACAATCTAGCTATAGATCACATTTGCTGATCTTAGCATACAATAATTGCTCTCTCAAGGTCCAAAATATTGTGTGGAGATACTCCATGTGTTCTCACTTTGGAATTGACTAATATATTATTAATGAAGATACCATAAACTAGTCCAGATATGACATCTATGCGATTAAACAAATCAATGAACAATGCTCGCATTAGTTATCCTGAACGATATTACTTGAAACTATTAATGGCCATACCAAGATATAAATGTTGTCTCAGGTATGTCATCCCTCAGATCCTCACCTGATGATACCTAGACCGAAGAACAATCTTCGAGAAGACTCGGACACTCAACTAGTCGGACAAGTCATATATCATGGACAATGAATACTTGTTTTTTATGCTTATTGTGTTTAACTGATGATATTCGATGCACAAAGATGATGAACCATCTTTATTATTCACTAATACCACTGATGCTCCCCAAGGTTATCCACTAGGTTTGATGAATCCCGTAGACTTCAAATTCTCAATATACTAAAAAAGGTCATCCAACTATGGTTGTGTCATCTTATAGACTCTGAGCAACACTAGTACTTACCCTTGAATCAAATATGTACTGAACTTAATATCTCTGACTAGTGGCATCACTGAAGGCTTGTCTTGAAAGATACAGAAACTCGTCGACTACACTCAGCAACTAATCCTTCTCTTCTGTTGCTTCTAACATAATACTAACGCATGGGTTCTCTTCATAGGGGATGTAAAAAATGGCATGCCCTCATGGCAGTCTATCATCGGCAATCTATCATTGTATGACTATCATACAACCAATCTAATTTTGGACAACGTCAAAGTCGTCCATAGGAAACACTATAAACCTTGTAGGAAATAATCTCCCATATACTACTCCGGACATGAGACATGAACTCTATCAACCCCAACAAGTCCTTTCCAGTGAGTATATTTATCTTCTTTGGCAACAACTCGGACTTTAATCCAACTCCTGTCACAAATTGTGCATATATAAATGAATGAGAAGCTCTATAATTGAATAAAGTAGTTGTAAGGTAGGGCTCTAAGATAATGGTACATGCAATCACCTCCCCTGAGTCTGGTGCATCCTCCAATGATATAGTAAATACATGCTCATGCCTTTGCTTAGCTCCCCTTTGTGGGCACTATTGACTAGTGTTGAAATTATTCATAATGAGGTAGGAGAGTAAACTAAGCCAATGGCTTGACTATTAGTATTGGTCCCCTAGATGTTGTTGGAACTACTGGTAGTGGCGCTAGTAGTGATAATTATGGTCCACTCCCTGGCATAGTAGAGGGCAAAAACTGATCATATACTTAGATCCTCCGCATAGCAAGCATGATAGTTGGCCCTCCTATAATCGAACTCTACATACCAGCCATCCTGCAGAAGGTACACCCCGATGGTACTATATGATGCTAAGGATGCCGATGAGCTTGATGTTGTACTGGTATTATTGGATAACGAGACACACCTAAGTCAATAGCCCTCACTCCTAGGGTTATTGTTGAAGACTGCAAAGAGGATCCCCTCATGACAGTATGGGACCTCTTTTTACTACTTTGAACCCTACCAATATGTATATGGTTGTAATGCCCTATTCCACACAATACACTATGTTGGTTTGTTGGCTCGAAGGCCTGGTTGGACTTGGGTTTATATAGAGGTATAATTTAGAGATCCTTATGTGTGGTGTTATGCCTCGCTTTGGGGGAGGTGCTGTGTTAATTTCTTAGTTTGTTTTTGATGTTGGGATTTGTGTTGTGTGAGGTTACAGGATTTGAGTGGTGACCCAGGCTTGGTTAATTCGGTTGGATTAGATAGTTTATGGAGTTTGGCTCATTTGTATGGTTATACCTATTAAGAAGTTCGTGTATCCTATCAAATCGTCTGTTTGAGACATGGTTCGGTATTTGTTCGGTCGAGGCATATAGGTGTTTCTTTATGGTGAGTGGTTTTGATCCTTCGCTCCTTATCTTCATACTTAATGAATTGATGATGCATGTCTAGTTCTTTATGTTACAAAATTGTTGCATACTAATAAAAAGAAACAAGAATAAAGAGATTAATAGGATTGTTGCTATATACATATTATCAGGAATATAGTATTATAGTTATGCAGTAATGTGGAGTATATTATTGTTATGTATCTGGTTGTATATCATATTGTGTATACATAGAAGCATAATGGTAAGTATGTGGCTCGGTGCCATGGTATAGTAAGATGTGTGGCGTGGTGCAACGGTAAGGTATAGATGTATGTGGCATGTTGCCACGGTATGTTTGGGAACCGTGGGTTGCCAATTGAAACATAGAATAGAAGTATTGAGTTGTGGTATAGTGCCATTGTATGTTTGAAACATGTGGCTCGACAGTCAGAATATTGAATGGAAGTGTAGATATCATGTTTATGATCTATTGTACGAGTAGAGATTGGTATTATTTTATGTTCAATTTATATATATGCATATGTTTATAGTTGATAAACTGTTCACACATATTACATGGTCATGGACAACTTCTGCAAAAGGTTATGCTCACACCAGAGTCGATTTGGCCTGGAAGGAAGTTATGTGGAGCGTGCTTCATGCACGAGTATTACGAAACATTCAGTAGGGCTTACTACCGCACTACTAGAAATTTTGTTTATAGTAACAACAAGAATCAGTCACTAATATATATTAATAGGGACTAAATTCTGTCAGAAATGATATTAGTGACGGACTAATCACATGAGTAACGGAGTTAGTGTCAGTCACTACTACGAGCGACGCTAATACTTCTAGTGACGGATGAATCCCTAAATTCGTCACTATAATTGGACATGCCACGTAGATATGTATTTATCTTTGAATATAAATTTCTAACTAATAAATCAGTCACTAATGTTGGGTCATTAATAATTATTACTAACTAATAAGTCCGTCACAACTATTTGGTCATTAATAAAATTATTACTAACTAATAAATCAGTCACTAATGTTGGATAATTAATAAAAAAAAATTAACCACATTCCTGATTCTTTATCCGTCAGTAGTAATATAAGAAGCCAAGCCACCGTAAGTAGTAGCTAATTCCTTTTAACCACATTCCTGCTAAAATTACTGTTTCTTCAGCCAAATTAATAGAAGCTAATTCTTATAAATTAAAGCCAAAAATAATATAGTCATCAGATTAGACAAACAACTCAAACATAAAAGAGACTCCAAAACAAAGTCAAGTCTTCTATTAATATAAAAAAACACATCCTACATTAACACAAAATACACATTCTACATCAACACAAAATGATGTTCAAAATTGTAATGAAGAAACAAAATAAATGTATATTTTTACAATGTTCAAAGACAATCAAAATAAGTCTGTCTAATTATGTCCCTCACTACTATGAATAGAGTGAATAAGTCTAACTATTGTGTTTTTTGTTGTTGCTCCTCCATTTGTCGTATTATGTGTTGATTTCCCCCTCTAGTTATATGATACGATTTTGATAAGCCTTTTACACATTCGCATACTCTAATTGCAATTGTATATATAATTAGCCACGAGACCTTCGTGATGATGTTGTAGCAGCAATTTGGACCCAATGTAGCTGATGAGGCGTTGCACCAAACCCTCACCACGTACTCGATTTCGCATCTTCGAACCTATTGCTTGAACATACACTATTTGTCGCAATTCCAACGTCTCATGTCCCTCAACTGTAACCAAAGACTCCAAGTTTTGCTCCATCTCAACCTGAAAATTTTATATTTATATGTAAAACCAAAATAATTATTTTTCATAATATTTATAAAATAAAAATTGTTAAGTATCTTAGAAGAGTAATTCTTACAAACTTCATCTTAGCAGATTCAGATACCCATGATCTTTCTGTATCCTTTTTGAGTATGTTTGTCTCGAAAAAATATATCGAATCAGGTGCCTCTCCATGCTTATTGGCCTAACCATTAAAACATAAACATGACAATAAGATACCTTGAAAAATAATACTTCAAACTAAAATCAAGAGATTATTATCAACATAGGTTTAGTACAAAAATAATAAGGTACAAAAAACATAAAAAAATATTTTAGTACAGAAATAACAAGTTACGACAACCATAGAAGATGTTGCAACACCTATGCAAATGAAGATGTTGTAATATCGAACTAACTTGATCATATAATGACTGAACAAATAGTCTCATCTGGCAGAAATAAACTTCAATATAATGGCTGAACAAATAGTATCAAGTGACCATAAAAATTACAGTTATGTTGGTGGCTGCTAAGAGTTATAATCTGCAATATATGACCACTTAACAAGCAATAATAACTAGGCAGTAACAATTGTTATCACAAATTAAGATGGTGCATCTAAAATCCATTGAAAGGCTCAATAATGTATTCACTGATCACCAAACTAATATTAAATATCAGAGGAAAACCTTGCAGAGATGGCCAATGTAATAATAAGAGAGTCTTCCATATAAATCCATGTCATTACTGCATATGAAATAGCTGGAATGTTCAACTTTGTAATCTTTCCTCTATGAATGTCATAATTGAGTATAAAGACACAACACTAATTACCTTTTTATAGGAGATGGGTCAACTATGGCTGAGGTCAGATTGTTGGAATACTTTCATCACTAAAAGACCTCTAAATCGAGACTCTAGATATGATTGGTCTTAACCCATCAAAAAGTGCCTCTTTAATATAACATAGCCAATAAAGTCGCTTAGACTAGCCATATAGAGTAATACATGTAAAGTACAAAAATTACTTACATATTCTATTTTACTGCAAGCATAACAATCGTAGACAAACAAAACTCATACAAGAAAAAATGGAGACGGGCTATCTACATAAATCAACAAACAATTGTAGACAAACAAAACTCATACAAGAAAAAATGCAGACAGTCTATCAACAAAAGTTGCTTGTCAACAAAGAATCATAAATAAACAAAATATGGCCGAGATAAAACACATACGGTTTGCCAACATAACTTGCATGTTGAGAAATCAACAAGTAGTCGTAGACGAGTAAAACTTAAACAAGAACACAAACGGCCTCTATACAAAGAACTTGCTTGTAGAGAAATATAGCCATAGCCTAGTGTCTCTAAGCATGTTTTCTAAGACTGGTTCAAAGAAATCACTACATTAACTTCTGTCTCTAAGCATGTTTTCTGAGACAATCTTCTCTAAGCATCTAAGCTATGTAAAAACAAAATTTTTTGGTAGTTTACAGAATCATACCAACTCAAGCGCAATATTATTTTTCTCGCCTTTTCTTCATTCACTACTATAATCCCATTCTGCGCCTAATACTAGATGTTAATAGTACACTGTCGATGCAGTTTATCGGTCTGCACCATTGGATATAATACTTCTTTAGAACCCCAAGAACAATCAATCTATTATCTATTACTTGTTATGATTTGTTCTATTAGTTTAGTTACATAATACCAGATGGATGTTCTTGATTATTGAAAGAGAAACATAATATAACAAAAACTGAGCTACCAAACAAACAGCTTGCACTGGCTGACTTTGTGTTATAAATGGTATGAGCAAATGAAAATGGTTGTTCTAATGTAAAAAATCCTGCTTTATTTCCCTAAAAAAAATAAGCAACAACAATAAAGTAAAATTTGGACAAAGTCCAATAAAATTTCTTATCACTTGCTAGCAAGGAACAGGGCTTAACATACACTCACATAAAGAAAAAGCCAAACTAAGACCAGAAAATACCTCCACCAGGAAGTTATTTGGGGTGAGGGGAAGGGTGTAGTTCCCTGTTAGGCCCTAAACCTACCAGACACTAGTCATGAGAGAATTCATTACAGCTTTCTTTTGCATGTGATGATATTCTAGATATTAAATTTCACATTCTGTGCCATGCTCGTTAGTATTCTAGATATTAAGTTTCACATTGTGCATAGGTCCAAATACAACGTAAATCCTTTTACACAAGGTATAACTGGACACAAGCTTTTAATATCAAGTTCTTTTACGTCTGTTTCAACATATATAAAGATTGTAGACCGCATTTTTCTCCGTGTTGTGGATTCCTCGTGGGAGGTAAAGGTTGTCGTGTTGATATCTGATAATGTATCTAGCACCCCCATTTGCCATCAAAAAATTTAAAATTTCCATGAATATTAAGCTTAAATAAGGAAAAATCATTATCAGCCAACTGAGTGTTAGGACAGCTCCCTCTCCCTAACGATTTGTTACAGTTTTTATAATAAGCAAGAGCATAAGCCATGGTCCTATGAAACACACTATGCTGGACATTTAATTCTGTTTTATACTTGTGTCAGATGGTTGTGGAGAAGGGGAAATTGAAAAAGAGGTGGTTATACGAGTCCAGCACTGAGTTACAAAAGACAGGAGAATTTTAGAAGAGTAGCCTTGTTGGGTTTGGATTGTTGGACCCAATAGTGTTGAGACATACATCAACATGCTTAGGCTGGGTGACTGGAGAAGAAGGGTGGTTTCGATTGGCTGGCGTTTCTTTTGAGAGCATCACAAGAATAAATTTATGTGTGGGTATATCCATATTGCTTGCCTAGGTCAACTTTGAGTAGAAGGGGGATATCAGGTTTGCCGGATATGGATCTGTGCAAACACAGGGCTGATACCTAAGCATGTAGGTAAACATTGTTGATGCTCATAACTATGGTCAATTCTTATAGTTTGGACTAATATAAGTTCAACAGTATATTTCTTGTTAAGAAACAAGATAATCGCCAGAATCCTGGAAAGTACACAATCTCAATGTCCAAAATATATCGCAAGGGCTGATAACTAGGCATCTGCATTCTAAAATGAATAAGCATAAGAAAATAGTTAAACGTAATTAGATCTATTCTCAGCAACTGATCGATTAAACCACTTATAATGTAATAACAGTAAAATAAATTTTGTACCCAAAAGGTATATGCATGAACGACATGATATCAGTAGAGAGTAACAAGGAATTGCATTGAATCTGAATCAAGGAAAATAATTAACCCCTAAAAAATAATAAACCCATAATATATTCACCATAAACAAATATGTAAAACACATCTTAATTTGAGATTCTACCATACCACTATAATACAAAAACTAAGAAATCATTAACCCCGAAAAAGTAATAATTCTAAAATAGATTTGGAAGGCAAAAAAATTCATTATGGAGCAGAGGAGCAAATCCCGCTGAACAAAATACAAAAAAAAAATATGAAATATATAAAAAAATTAGGGTTAGGGTTTTGAAATTTACCTGTGCCGACCGGTGGGGTCTCCTCCCTAGAAGAGGAAGGACTTGAATCTGTAAAAATAAAAAATTAGAGGAGTAGTAGAATTTTGCTAACCTAGAAATAGAAAGGAGGAGGAGGAAGAGAACGCTGACCTAGATGGCCGTCCTCGCAGAGCTTGGTATTGCGCTCCGCGCCGAGAAAGAGGAGAGGAGTAGAGGAGGAGGAAAATTTAGAGGAGAATATATTTAGGCCCCGTTTGGTTCACGGATTCAAGGAATCCGGAAACGAAACTTGTTCCTTTCCTTTGTTTGGTAGCCACAAATTTGGGAAGTACTTTGGAAAATAGGAGGGAAAATAGTTCCTCTCATTACCCATGGGATTCATTTTCCCTCCTCCTTTTCCAACATTAATTACCAAACACTATGACAAAAGTAGCCTTGATTTATTACCTATTTTACCAATTAACACTTCATTATAATTATGTTGACATTGGATATTGTTGGAACAATGATATATTTTTTCTTTCCTTTCCTACACCAACCAAACATAGGAAAGAAAATTTGATAGGAATTCTACTTTCCCATCCCCATGAAACATGAAAAATACATGGGAATTGATTTCCTTTCCGTGAACCAAACGAGGCCTTAGAGGAGAGAAAAATTTCCCCCAATCTGTTGAACAAATACCGGGAGAGAAAAATTGGGCGCGGGAGAAAAAAATTGGCGCTATCTTACATAAAAGTGGCGATATTTTTCAATTCTGCTGACTGTGTCCAACAAAAATTTATAGCTTATATTAAATTTGTTTAGTAAAAATTTTTATTATTATTAGTGACTGATGTAGGAGTCCCTAAAATATTTCACAAAATAATCAAAAAAACACACACCTACTTTTCAACTTAATGATTAAAATTTTTTACTAACCGAACAGTCCGTAGCCAATAAGTATTCATTCCGTCAGAAATAGTATTACTAACTACTTTCTTAGTCCGACACAAATAATCTTTTACTAGTAATTGAATATTTATTCTGTCACTATAAGCAAAATTTCTAGTAGTGCCGAGACCAAAAGGATACATCACAATACGGGTATTTTGGGACCTTCAGTGGGGCTAGCTACTTGCACGCGAAGGATCGCTGTCTTACCAGGAAGAATAGTCCAATATGACTTCTAGTGCCAGTGGCCTTCATAGACTTAGGCTGCATTCTAATGGCATCTGCTTACACGCTTAACTAGTTGGTCGTAAGGACGAGTTCACACACGTGTATATGTATTTTGTGAAGGCTAGTTAATGTCTTGTACATGGACACAAATCATGACACATTTGTATCATGTTTGATATAATTAAAATAATAAAGAAATATGGTAAGGATAGTGTCACGATCCGCTCCCAGATAATCGAGTACGAATTTATAGCCAAGCCCAGCCTACATCGCGGTATCGATGGTAGAATAATGTCTAGTACAAGCAATAAAATCCTCCACGGATACAAGTGATCACAGATACAAATCATACTCAGCAATAACACAAACCAAGGAAATAAGAATATGATAGATAACAAAATAATAATATCCAAATCCAATAAAGAGACTAAATCCAGAATAATAAGAATATGGTCCATCCGGGAACAAATTCGGTCCAACTAAGAAAGTAAAACTAAAGCATAAATAAAGGTAAATCTAGATCCCTCTAGAGATCGATCATGGCTCCTGAGTCTCGGTACCAACATCGTCAGCACTACACTCTGATGGTCTATAATAAGAAGTATAGAGGTACTCGTCATCCTCATATATATTATCAACGATCTAGTCAGGAAAGGAGCAAAGTATAACCATATTGCATTTAATGTTGTTAGCACAAAATAAGCTAGGATCAATGAGAAACAGTAATGGTAAAGAACATATGAAGAACTAGCAAGATATGAACTAGACATGGAAAGCAATAATCATGAAGGAGTAAGCTAATGGAAAAGAAACACATAAATAAATAACCGAACTATGATCATGAACAATAGAAACAACTGTGTGTGAAAAACCTTTTGATACATAAATAGTTGGGCTAATACGGCGCATCATACGATGACTATCATTCATTTTTGGTACGGCTAACCCATACGTGAAGTGTATGACTTAGCTATCATTCATTAAACATTATTTGGGTTTGTTCACGTACCTATCGAGTAACGTATGTAACATTTTTGTTATATAGTTATTAAGTTGTAAGACTTGTGGAATATTTTATTGTATCAAGTAAGAGAGAGGGAGTGCTGGTAGTCAAGTCGTTATTTGGCTTCGTACCATTGTAATTCTGCTATAATATTCAATAAAGAGAATCATTTGTATATCTTATGTCTATCCAAATTTTTTGCTTATTTTTGCTATAATGATTTGTGTTCTATCAATCGTGTTTTGTTCTCCCCTTGTACAAGTACAATTTAGGCTACGGCATCACGTCCAGTGGCAACTTTTGGTCCTGTAGGATCGGGACGTGATATAATGGTATCAGAGCACAACTTTACTTCCTGGGGCCTCAATTGATTTAACTCATGAGTTGCTTCCGTGATCGAAATCTTTTGATGTTCTACTGAGTGTTTCATACAGTAAGTCTATATATATTTAACGATGGCCTCAGAGAGCATTGCATATTGTTTAAACAGTATGTGTATATTTGGAATGAGGATAAGTTGGATTTGGTTATGTTGGATATTGAATAAGCAATAGTATATCAGTAGAGATGCTACAGTTAGCTACGAATATTGTTGTTGCAAGTATCAAAGAAAGTGTGCCCAGAGTAGGATATAGTTGGTTTTCCAGTAATTGCCCTAAGTGGAGTGGAGATTTAATGTTATGTTTGTGGTTGTTGAAACTATTGTGGTATAGATGTCTAGAATGGACACTAGCACAATGTGTAAAATAAGTATGTTTGGGTGAAGAGTAGCTAGATCCCTGAATGCTATATCGCATAATGATAGTGATGTATGTTAGATATTGGTAATATTGGTATCGATGAATGTATCGGTTTGGATGGGTAATATGAGGTCTCAGTTTAGAGTTATGCATGGTTGAGACAATTTCAAATGTATATTTGGTTCGGGTGATCGAGAATAATTTTGGTAGATTAAGATTTGTATTGGATAAGGATTCGGGATTTGAAATGAGTTGCTTGGCTGAGAATCGATATGGATCATGTATTGAACTGTGGTTTGAATCGATCAGATTAAATTATGAGCTAGGTGCGAAGACTCAGAAGTGTGATAGAAAGGTTTTTTTTAGAGGATGAGAATGGTTCTAAGTATTATCGAATTATATTGCTCAATGAACTGAGATGACCTATAACTGATTTGATCTTGAGTATGGATAAATTGATCTTGTATGAATTTGGATGATAGCATTGGTTGAAACGAGTTTGATGTTGGCGAATTTATGTTCTCTGGTTATGCATAATGGAGGATATTGAAAATCAATAGATGTTGACTCGAAGATATTCAGGATGGATTCTAGCTTATGGACTACTGATGGATTGAATGATAGTATTAAAGTTTCTTATGACTTGAATAGATGATCATGAGTATGGAATGAATAGATATTTGTTAAACTCGGCTTAGCGAATGTTTTGAATTTCCTTGTGATTTATGTAATCGATTCAGAGTGACAAACTTGATGGATTATAGAAATTTTGAGTCGACTTATAATTTGATTCGAATGGATCAGTAAGTTTGAAATAAATAGTGACTATGAGGATTACCTTGGTTTGTGTATTGGTTATAAGATGATCTTGACTATACAAATGAATTGGATGCATAGAGATTGAGTACGAGTTGGATTGGAATTGAAAGTAAGTTATGATTGGTAGAATGGTAAACTAAGAAATTTTAACTTGTGATTGGTGATTTTGATTTATGACTTATAATTTGGTGATTGGGATTTACGACTCAAGAATTATAGAATTTACTACATAGATTCGAGGATCTGGACTCTAAGAATTGCTTAGATTGATGTTGTCGATTATAAATTAGTCGAAGATGATTGTTGGATAGATTGACCCTAAGTGAAGACTTTACTAGATAAACTTTGACCTTCAGAATTTGATGTTGCTAATATTAGGTCTAAGTTGATTTTTTAGATGTTTTGAGTGAGAAGTATTTGTCCTAAGTTAGGGTAGAATCCTTTAGATTACTGAATAAGGTTTGATCCTAGTATTGGGATGGGTGTAGTGATTCTGATTGTCTATGGAAGATGGGGTATCCTGACGTTTGAGTGCAGCTTGTGAGTTGCGAGACTAATGGCTAGGCAGATATCTCAATGTTGAGCATTAAGGATCGATATGACGACCTTAAGAAGAGTTGCCTATGTAGTTTGCCTTAAGATAGAGATATATATGATAGCAAGATTGAGAGATAAGCCTGGGAAGTAATTTGGTTCTTGGGAATTTTGATGGATTGCTTACGATTGGAAGGAATAAGAATTTATTTGGATTAGTCCGATTGATTTCTTATTATGGGATTGGCTTAGAGGATTATACTCAAGCGAAGGTGATGGATGAGATTTCCTAGACAGATCAGATTGCGATTTAAAATTATGCACGTGTATAAGTGATTGACAATAGGGTGATCCTTGAATTTGATTTGGCTTGGATGTGAATTGATATTTGGTGAAGTAATATTATGTTATACATATACTAGAATACTTGGAATATCTATCGCATCATTGTAAAGAATTTGTTGAATGATTGAGTTTTGGCTAATGGAATATATTAGATGTTGATGGTTCTAGATCTCCTGTTTGAACAAAAGTTAGTGGATGAGATGGACACATGTTCTGATATGGTTGCAGATCTAGCGATGAATTAATAAATTGAACCTCAAAAATTGAATGATAATGATTTTATATTTGGTTAAAATCAGACGATGTTAACAGATCTTGAGATCATGTTTGGGAAGAGTACAATTGATATATGCTTAGTAAGTTAATCCGATTCGGCTAGCTATAATCTAGATCGAGAAAATTCTTGGGAGATGGAACTTGGATTGATTCAATGGTAATTTTTGAGATAGTGATATTCTTCTGCAATTGAGCATGGTAAGTGTGATTGGAACTTGGATGCAGTCAAGTTTAGATATTTTGTTGATGATTGTAGAAGCATGGAATTTCAGGACCAGAAATCCTATGCGCCATACACTACATGCGTCAGAGAGCTCGGACAAAGTACTTCACACAGCAAAACAACAAATATAGACATTGAAAGAGGACTTTTTATTATATAAAAGTCTATTACATGTCTAAAAAAGGTTGTACAAAGGAGAATTTCTACAAAGAAAAGATCCTAAGTTTACAGCCAGGCGCAGCAGACACCATACGCCCTCAAATAGGCGCAGCAATCACCATGTGCTCTCAACCAGGCGCATCTCGCCATGCGCTCTCGGCCAAGCACATCCTTTCAGCAGCTCAGTTATGTGCTTCCTCAGTTATGTACATCCCTTCAGCAGCTCAGTTATGTGCCACCCTCCCAGCCAGGCTCACCTGATAAGTGCTTCGACTAATAAAGCATTTATAGAGCAGAACGAGGGTGGCAATCAACCCTCTAGCTGGAGGAAGAGCTCCCCAAACCGAGGAAGAGAGGAGCACCGCAAATCAACCTGTGGCCAGGGGAGGTTTCGAAAGAGCCTCCAAAGGCCAAGGAAGATCGCAATCGAAACACGGCTAAATGAGCAGCTTTCAACACAACCAGAATGGGCAACACCCACTCTGACAGAAGAAAGAGCCTCCAAAGCCGCAGCCCCGTAATTCCGATCTGTGGCTCTTCCAGCATAACGGAGACGAGGCTCGAGCATCCCGATCTTTGGATGCAATAGACACCTTCTGCCTGCCTTAGAAGCCCTCGACTCCGACTTTTGGATGTAACAGTTACCTTCAAGTGCATCAATGAAGTCATTGCGTCACATCTTCACCCTCGGGAGCATCTCATCAACAGAATATACTCGAGCAAACAAATTCACTTCGGGAGGACGTGAGAGAATGAGAAGCAAACCCTCTCCATGCCACTATTTATAGGCCGGGCAAATCAAACCCATGCGCCAAGTGGATGGCTCTCCGAATCCCGTACAATAAATTTATATTAAATGGATGAACCGGACGCTTCGAATTCGGCCAAGTCAAAAACGGCTATTTAAAGCACTCGAAGAACGTAACAGTCGGGCCATTAAAGATCATGCAAACAGATGCGCCCCTCAGACATCGCATCATACAGATGCGCCCCTCAGACCACGCATCACACAGATGCGCCCTTCAATACCAAGCGCCTTACAGGAATGTGCCTCCATGCGTCCCCATACGACTAGTGGAACGCCGATCGATGCGCCCACTCAACAAACCCATCACCTGTCAAAGAACATTAAATGCTGAAGTCTGACAGAGTTGGCAGCACGTTCCCCGAGGACTGCACAGTTGACAGCTTTTTCAGAATACGAAGCATCACCAACGTCAGCATCATCATTACTTTCCTCCGACGGTTACAGCCATGTGGCCGCCCCAACCATCTCGCATGCGCCTCCACAGCCATGCGCTCAAAGCACTGCATGTGCCTCGAGCCTTGCGCATCAGACTTTCTCTCTGATCCCTAAAGACAGAAAGTAAAGTCACCACTGAAGCTCTGCATACGCCTCAAAAGCCATGTGCCTCAGACTTTTCTCTGATCCCTAAAGACAGAAGTAAAAGTCCCTACTGGAGCCTCGCATGCGCCTCAAAAGCCATGCGCCCCGAATGGTTCGTGACTCCTAAAGGTTACGAGCCAAAGTCTCCTCATGCGTCCAATCCCAGGCGTATCCTACCAGATCATTCCCCATCAAATCCGAGATCTCCGAGCCATGGGCCGATGACACGTGTCCTTTGACTTGATTCACCCAAGATCTCAGCAACAGAAAGATCTTCTCCTGCTGCGTGCCAGCCCACAACAGCAGCATGAAGGATTCAACTCCTCAATCAAAGCGCATCATCCGTGCGCCCCCGTCAGCAATCACCACGTGGCGTTCCTACGCACCGGCGCATCCTATATATGCGCGCATGAGCAACCAGCCTGCAAAGCTATAAATAGAGGGATTATTTCCTTCTTCCATACACACACAGAGACGAACATACATAGATAGACAGAGACATCGCACAACCACCGAGGCGGATACAGACACTCAACGTCTTCTTCCTCCTCGCAAGCTCCAGCACCCAGAGCAACTCAGACCTTCAGAGAACCGATAACCGTCGTCAGATCGTCAACGGAGTCAACGTATTACCACTCGCTCCATCGGCACAAGGGACCCAGATAAACAAAAGTGTACTCCTAGGACTACGTCTAAGTCCTACATTGTAACACTGTTCTGTTTGTATTGAAATTTACAATCAAAGAATTTTAATGGCAAACAAGCTTGCGACTCTGCTGGGGACCTCTTTCTCCTCCACCAAGAAAGCTATGTCACAATCCGACGACGTGAAGGTGGGCTCCTCCCACAAGACGTTGGTCGTATGCCTCAATCAACAGGCGTATGAGGAGTTCATCTCTGAAGGCAGTACGAGTCCTTCGAAGCGGCTGTCGAAGCCGAAGAAGACCCGCCAAGTCTGGGTGTGCAAGGTCGACGCCGCTGGCACCACCACCGAAAGGGATGTGCCGGTCCAGCCTTTCCTTCCTGCTGACATCCTCAGCAACCAAGATGCACCCACCGGTGCAGCGCATCTCTCGGGAAAGCGTGCAGCTGACCACATTCCCCAGCTATCTTCCTCTCAGGCAAGGAAGATGCGTCGATGGAGCAGGGGTGCAGCCAATGCCTCGTGCATCACCTCTGATGCGCCACAGAAGGTCTCTGTCTTTGACAGACTCACTCACTGTAATGGCGAGGAGAATTTGGATTCTGAGTACTATGCGCCCCAGCGGGCTAGTACGAAGAAGTCCAAGGCAGCACGGGCCATGCGCCCCAAACGTGCTATGCCAGCAGCAAGACAGAAGCATGCGCTCACAATCATACGCGCTGCTGATGGCAAGCTGTATAAGGTCGGCTCTGGTACTTCTGCGCCAGAGACGAACCGATCTTCAAAGTCCTTGTCTCACTTGGGCGCATCTGTTGCGTTCGCAACCAAGTCGAGCAAGGCAAACCCAGTGGTCTTGAACTCCCGCGCCTCCTCTGGTTGTGCGTCTGAGGTCTGTTCAAGTCACTTTAAATGTTGTTCCACCACTACTAATCTGAGCACCTGTTTGGTGTTGGATCAGGGGGCACAGCATTCACTTGACCACCCCGGCGCTTGGCCTTGCCATGCGCCTGAAGGGGTGCGAAGGTGGCACTCTCCTCCAACGATCTGCGTAACGTGATCACTCACAAGCGCCGGTCAGGAGAGTCGACTGACGAGCACGATGCGCCCTTCACAGGGCACACTTGTGCTGTAGTCACCATCAACTGCTGTTGCAAAGCGGCAGTCCAACCAAGACAGTCGGTGTTCCAGCGGCTGTAATCATCGACACCCCTCCGACGTTGCCTCGGGAAGAAGGTGTCAACAAAAGAAGAGCCAGAGGTTGCTTCATGTAATGTAATCTCTAACTTCTCGTCAGTCCGAAAGACGACTGGCAATTCCTCGTCCTCGTCCAAGAGCCAGCCGAGAAAAACCAAGACAGTTGTCTCGTCCTCCGGAGTGTTCGAAGGCACTCGGGGGAGGAAGAAGATCTTGGAGGAAGCTGGGGGTAGTCAAACCCTTATTGAGCCTCCTTCCGAAGACGAAGGCCTCCTCCAAAGCACAGCTGGGATGGAAGCTGGGGGTCGTCCAGCCCCTGTGGATCTGCATCTCGAAGAAGTCCTTCAAGACAGGACTGGGGGTGATCAGGCCCTTACAGATACTTCTCCTGAAGATGAGGGTGTCCTCCAAAACATAGCTGGGGGTAGTCTAGCCCCTGCGGATCTGCGTCTTGAAGACGAAGAAGTCCTTCAAGACAGAACTGAGGGTATTCAGGCCCTTGCGGACGCTCCTGTCGAGAATGATCTCCAGAACATAGCTGGGGATGGCCAAGACGAAGCTCCAGGAGAGGCAACTCCCCTACAGGAGAGTGAAGCCGAGAGTGAAGCCTCAACCGACCCATCCACTTCCAGCCACATCATGACAGTATGCATGGCTGGGGGTGACACTGAGTCAGACGCACCGCCAGTAGATCTCGTCCAGCGCATGGATACTCTGGAGGGAGGACTCAAAACCCTCTCTGCCTCCATTCAAACACTGACTCAAGCAGTATTTGAAATACGGTCAGCTTTGACGAGGGCACCTTCTACCGGTCCTGATCCAGGGGCCAATGGAGAATCAAGTGTACCCCTTCAACGGGTATCCTTAGATACAGATCGCCGCGAGGCACCTCGGACGTCAGAGCCCTCAAATGCTCAACTCCAGGTGGTACCACCTTCCCCGACTCCCAGCTCCATGGAAGACGTGGTCGAGATGATCAAGGACTTACGCGAACGCTTTGAGTCCAAGAACAGGCAAGAGGAGCGCCAAAAGATGGACATCCCCCAACCTTATCCCCTCGAGTGGAACAAAGTGGTTTATCCTCCTAAGTATAAACCACAGACACTGACGCCATACGACGGGAAAGACTCTCCGCATCGCTATCTGACGTACTTCCAGTCTCAGACGGGACATCTCCCGAAGGAGGACGCACTACTCACCAGCATATTTGTTGGGGCACTGAAAGGAGTGGCGAACGACTGGTACTGCAGCCTCCTAGACAATTCTATATCTTCCTTCGACGACTTGACGTGCCTCTTCCTCGATCGTTTCTACGACGGCGGGAAGGACATGACAATGGCATCCCTCATAGAGATACGCCAAAAGGAGAAGGAAACAGTTCGAGTGTTCATCGAACACTTCCGACAGGCCTGCTTCAGACTGCCCCCGGGCATGCCAGAACATGCACTCCTCTCCTCCTGCAGCATGAACATGTTGTCGGTCGTCAAACTCTGGCTCAACTCTACTCCCTCTTCCGACTGGAGTTCCTTGATCATCGAAGCCGAAGCAGCAGAAAAGAAGGCGGCCAATGCTCGTCTTCTGGGAGTCAGCTTCCCTGCCTTTGAGGACAAGGGGAAACGACCTGCAGCTAGCAACCCCGGATGAGAGGCGAAGGGGAAACAGGCGTTGACTGTCAATGCCTCCAAAGGTGCATCAGCACCTACTCAGAAGCCTCCACTTGCACCAAGGCCAAAGGAGGTTTATTCCTTCAACGATGAAGACACACTGCAACTCTTCGAGATACTGAAGCAGGGTGACAAGATCAAGTTGCCGGACCCGAAGCGTCCCGATGAGGTTGGAAAAATGGACAACCCGAGGTACTGTCACTACCATCGGTTTGTCGGACACCCAACCAAGGACGGCTACGTCCTCAAAAACTACATCCAACGCATGATCAATACGAATGTTATCTCCGTCGACTACGAGGAGAAGACAGTTTCGACCAATGTGGTGTCACTCCAGTTCGGCACCTTGCCGCCAACTACCACACAAGATAGCGTCGTCCCCATCCCGAAGGCAACAATGGAGGTGGTTAACTTACCACCTACTCGTGACAACGTGAGTGGACTCATCCCACTCACCACATCTCGGGGAGAGATCTTATGGGTTCACCCTGATCTTGTCTCCGAGGTTACTCAACCGGAGGTATGCCCTACCTCCAAATCCAAAGGCAGAAAGATCAAGTCTTGCCGTATGGTCTCTTCCTCAGGGGAAGAGGCACTTTCTGTACAGACGTATTCACAATAGAATGTCCAACCCGACGAAGCTACCATCGAGGTGGTGCCTCCTTGCACCGTCCCTGCTGCCCAGGAAGAGGGCCCATCCAGGCCCCCAGCAGCCAATAAAAAAAAGCATATAGAGGCTCGTATCGACAGACCTCTACGAAAGAAGAATGCTTCGGGGCTAGCCAAGCCCCACAACTTCGACGTACTGGCACAACTGGCCAGTACTTCTGCCCGCCTATCTCTGTTCGAGCTACTTCGTCTTTCCAAGGACACTCGGAAAGCTCTCTGCAAAGCCCTGAAGGATGCTGAGTCCTTCATCAGTCAGGTTAAGCAGCCTGAGGATGCTCCGACTATATGTGCGCACTGTCATTGTGCGGATGAGGTTATCTCCAACATAACCTTCACCCAACAAGACATGCTGCTCAAGCACAACCGACACAACAGGCCGCTGTACTATACAGGGTATATCGGTTCTGTCAAGGTAAAATGGATTCAGATCGATCCGGGGTCTTCCCTCAGCATCATCCCGAAGACACTGCTCTCAACACTAGGGATCCCAATGTACCGGCTGGCGCCCTCTAATACAACAATCAGTGGCTTCAACGCCAGCAAAAGCGAGCCGCTGGGCAAAATACGGCTGAAGTGTCATATCGGTAACCTCAGAACCGAGGTGACCTGCTACGTTGTGGATGCCGACGTTAACTACAACCTCCTACTGGGTCGTCCGTGGTTTCACGAGTACATGGTGGTGCCATCTACACTCCACCAATGTATGATATACGTGTCCACCAATGACATCGTCCGGACGGAGTTTGCGGACATTGACCCTTTCAAAGGGGTTGAAGCCTACTTCACGGACTCTTTCCTATACAAATTGCCTGACGAGGAGGAAGCCAATGATGCTGACGATGAAGCAAAAATGGCAGCAGAGCCGGACATGGAGCCAGAGATGACTCCTGACGCTCCTTTGAAGATCCGACTCAAAGACAAACCGCCTCAGAAGTTGCCTCCCATGCACATCAAGCTACCTGGGAAAGCACCAACTGCTCCGGGTAGAATACCAGCTGAATCCCCCTTGAAGATTCGGCTCAAGGGAAAGCTGCCTCAAACTTCGGCTCCACTTGTGGCAAAACTTCAAAGGAAGGCACCAACTACTGAAGGCGCAGCAGAGACACCTTTGAAGGTGCGTCTTAAAGGCAAGCCACCGCAATCATCTATCTCATCCAAGCTGCCGGAGAAGGCCCACGTAGCCCTCTCGGATCCCAAGATCAAAGCGGGGGTGGATTCTCCCGATCCAATCCCAGTACTCACAGATGAAGAGTTGGGGGAATATATCTCTGCTGATGTAGATGCACCCTCTCTGGATAATGTAATCCCGCGGGATAAAATCTCGTATTTCATCAATAATAGAGTGTCTTTTAATTATTCTGGTCTTCCACATTGGAATGCCATGTATACATTAGATAACGCTCTACGGTCGTTGCAAACACAAATAACGACCGTCCATCATGTAAATCGAGTAGTCCCGTCCCAAGGGGTCTGTTTTGTAGTCCCGCCGCAGAATCGAGACGAAGATTCCATCATCTTTGGCAAAGTCGAGCGTCATCAAGACCTCCCGCCACTCGAGCCAGAACCAGATACCGGCAGAATACAAGTTTATCGGTACACGGACAAGGCAAAGTACCTCATCCAAAAGATGGGTTACGACCTAAAAAGAAACAAAGGCCTGAACTACGGCAAGGGTCGACGTCTCCCTCTCCGACTTCCAACACCTAAAGGAAAGCCACAGGACTACTATAATCGAACTCGACGGGGGGTAGGCTATGTCACGCCACCGTCAACTCCAGAGAGTTCGGAGACAGAAGAAATAGAACATTCTCACTCGTTCGAAGCATCAACTTGGGATTCCGATACCAGTATCGGCTCAGTCTTCAAGAGAGTGTTATCAGCCAACATGACATCTCTACAACCTCAAGAAGATAAAGGCGAAGACCAAATGCCAGAATTCTTCGAAGAAGAACCATGGGCTCAACGACCGGAAGAACAGTAGGAGTCTCATTTTGAACTACGCGAACCCCCTACTGAAGACGAAGTCGAGCAGATCGACCTTAGGGATGGATCTTCTTCCAAACCCATCTTCATCAGTAAAAGCCTAAAAGGAGGAGACCGAGAGTCTTTAATCCAACTGGCTAAAGAATACATCGATGTCTTTGCTTGGAGCTACGAAGATATGCCGGGACTTGATCCTCAGATCACGATGTATAGGCTCAACATCTTACCTGATGCCAAGCCTATCAAACAACAACATCGACGCTTTCGTCCTAACATCATGAATGCCATCGATCAGGAGGTAGACAAACTCTTGACCAGTGGCTTCATCTGTGAAGAACAACACCCGGATTGGGTAGCCAATGTCGTCCCTGTCACCAAGAAGAATGGGAAGATACGAGTTTGTATCGACTTCAGAGATCTCAACACTGCTTGCCCGAAGGACGAATTCCCGCTTCCAATCATCGATGTGATGATCGACAACACATGTGGCTTCGAACGCATATCTTTCATGGACGGGTATTCGGGCTACAACAAGATCAAGATGTTCCCCGATGACGCAAAACACACGTCATTCAGGACTCTAAAGGGTATTTTCTGCTACACAGTGATGCCCTTCGTCTTGAAGAACGCTGGTACGACATACCAACGAGCTATGAGCACCATCTTCCGTCAGCATCTTTGCAGGACAGTCGAATGTTATGTTGATGACATCGCAGTCAAGAGCCGTCTCAAAGGAGATCATCTATAAGACCTGAAGACAGTCTTCGACCTCATGCGAGCGCACCAACTCAAGATGAACCCCGCTAAATCCTTCCTGGGGGTTTCTAGCGGAAAGTTCTTGGTCTTTGTCATCACGGCGAAAGGCATTCATGTCGATCCTGAGAAGACCAGAGCCATCCTTGACATGGATCCTCCGAAGAACCTCCGAGAACTTCGAGGCCTACAGGGGTGTCTGGCATACATCCGGAGGTTTATAGCAAACCTTTCCAAAAAATTTCAACCCTTCACTCAGCTCATGAAGAAAGGAGTTTCTTACGTCTGGACAGAGGAATGCCAAAAAGCTTTCGACGATATCAAAGTTTACTTGACAAGCCCGCCAGTCCTGGTGGCACCTGTCGCTGGTAAACCATTTCTCCTCTACGTCCGTGCCATGGATCATTCCCTCGGTGCTTTGCTAGCTCAGAACATCGATACAGGCTATGAACAAGCAATCTACTACCTCAGTCGAACACTAATCGGGGCCGAACATCGGTACAACCCTGTTGAAAAGGAGTGCTTGGCTTTAGTATTTGCCTTCCAGAAGACCCGCCATTATGTCTCGGGCCAGACGATTCATGTTATCTCCCGAGTCAATCCACTCAGAGTTCTCATGACGAAGCCAGGATCATTGAACTCCCGAAGGCTACATGGGCGATCCTGCTAACGCCATACAACATGGTATTCGTTCCATAAAAAGCCGTTAAGGGTCAGGCCCTGGCCGACTTCTTAGCTGTACACCCTATCCCAGAGTCCTCAAGACTCTACGAAGACATCCCGGATGAGGTCCAAGAATCAAACGACACCGAAGAATGCTCCATCTGGCAGATGTTTTTCGATGGCGCTTCAAGAACAGGCCCCAAAGGCCAAATTATCGCAGGAGTGGGGGTTGTCTTGGTCTCCCCCGATCAGCTGATCATCCAGCGTGCCTACTCCCTTTCGAAGCCGTGCTCCAACAATGTTGCCGAGTACAACGCGTTCATTATGGGACTCCAGTTGGCACAACAACTGGGGGTGAATCATCTGGAAGCCTACGACGACTCAAAACTCGTCGTTAACCAGGTCAGAGGGCAATACGAAGTTCGCCATGAAGATCTGATCCCTTACCATAAAGTTGTATTGAACATCATTTCAACCTTCACCGGGTTCTTCATCGAACACGTACCTCGTCTTCAAAATCTGGAGGCTGACGCTCTGGCTGGCCTCGCAGCCTCATTGGCAGCACCCCTCGGGACTCAAAACTACGTGTCACCCCAATACCCGTATTTCGTAATTATACTCGAAGTTGGATTTTGGCATGTATTTTTATTTTCTCGATTTGCGGATTTTTGGTTTCTCGTAAATAGGTTTTTGACATGGCTTGGTTTTATTTTGTGGAGAAGGATTGGTTTGATTTGGTTTGGTTTAATATGCATGAAACATCTTAACCTATTCTCCACCTCATTCCACCACAACTCATCCTTATTAAAATCCCACCTAACTTTCTCTCTCCTCTTTACTTTCATTTATTTTCCTCCATTTTCTTCTTCCTTCCTCCACCAACACCATAGGCAAGTGCACCTTGCCACCAAATAAGCACCACATTTTATTTGTCCATTAGCTAGATTAGACCATAGAGAACAACATTAGAACTTGACATTTTGTAATTTGGAGTCTCCATTGTCCTAGATCTAAGTGTTAACTATTTTCGGATTTTCTTGGTTTTGATCTATTAAACTTAGATTTTTGCTTGTTTTGATGCTTCCATGTGGAAGAGAATTCAATTTTACACAAGTTAGAACCTTGAAAATCCAGATTTCGTTTTGGTTTGGCCAAGATATGAAGAATTGAATTTTTGGTGTTCTTGATGCTTCCTCTAGGCCTAGAGAAGAAGACTTCAGCCTGCGCTCTTTAACGCAGTGCTGAACAGCACATCCTCCCCTCGGCCAGCGCTCTTTAGCGCAGTACCGACCGCGCAGCTCACCCTTTGGCAAACCGCGCTCATCCCCTGCGCCATCCATCTACTGCGCCATCCATCTCCTGTGCCATCCATCTCCTGCGCCATCCATCTCCTGCGCCATCCATCTCCTGCGCCTTCGGCCCTGTGCCCTTGGTACGCCCGTGCCCTTGGCCCCATGTGCACTTGGCCTCGGCCCCTGCGCACTTGGTACCCTGTGCCTCCTTGGCGCGCTGCGACCGTTCCCGAGCGCGCCTCTTGGCACCGCTTTGCCCGAACCCTTGCCTGGCACACCCTGGGCCATGGCTTCCCCTCCTGACCCTTGGTGTTCCCCTTGAACCTCGGATTCTCTTTTGCTGATTTTGTTTTCTGAGGTCCTGATGTCCACTGCACGACTTGACTTGACCCGACACGTCTTGACACGATTTTCTGTGGCTAATGTTCTCTGGTCTTGGCAATAACTGTTGGGTGCTTATGACTTATGGCTTTAACTTGTAACCTGCGATCTGTAATTAATCCCTTGTAACTTGATAACTTGTGTCACGACCCGCACCCACTGTGAGGGTACGAGAACGTCACAACGCCCAGCCTACGCCGCAGTGTCGGCGGTAGAATGCTGTCCTAGGTCAACATACATCTAGCAATATAATACTAAGCAGTAAATGAACTCAATCACAACTAAGGAGAAAGAAAACACGATATGATATAGAACTCAAGGAAATACTGAAGATAGAAAAGTCTAAGATAATATCCCAGCAAATATCCAGAGTACATATCTCAGCTACTGAGTAAGAAAGAATATATACAACTCAACATCTCTGAACAGAAGTAAAATCTAGCTAAACAGTCTCAAGACAACATGAAAATAAGATAAGGCCTAACTAAACTAGTCTAGGCAGTGGGGTGATGTCCTCAGCTAGAGCTGTCCGAAGAAGGTATCCTCCCAGGCCTCCTCCTCGTCCTCTGTAATATTTTTAACAGGTCCAGTCAGGACAGGAGCGAGTACAGTACATCTCAACAGTTCATAGCAGGTTAGAAAATATAATCATGCAGTAAAGTAAGATATAGATACTGAAGAAATGCAGTATGTAAACAGAGAGAGAAAACTGTAATGGAAATATCTACTATAAGTAGAGAGCTAATAGTGACTAGTGAGTCAGAGTAAAATATAAGCATATGAATGGCATAGGAGGTTCATGACTACAGCTAAGAGAGTGATTCATGACTACAGCTACTTGGATAATATTCACATGTCTATTTCTACTCCCCCAACCCCAATCAATACACAAAGATCCGTTCAAGTTATGTTAAGGTTCGTGAAACTTCACATGGCTCATAAAATGAGTGATCCGTAAAGGTGATTCATGGAGGCTCTGTGAACATGAGAGTACATGTGTCACAGGCAATTCGTGAATCAGAGGAAGCATAGAGATACGTGATGATTCGTGAAACGCACAAAACATGCTATATCCGATGCTTCCGAGGGGGATAACATCTCATGAAAAGATCTATATAGTACCAATCCGTGTGACCAACGTGACAGTATCAAGTAAAGTAATTTAAAGCAGGAAAATAATTCTAAACAGGATATGAAATGATCAGAGAATGTACTCGCCTGGTATCCTGAATGTTCGAAGAGAATATACTGTCCGAGGAGTGGTGTCTGTCTCCTATCGAACAGTACAAGTCACAACAAGTCTAAAATAAGGAAATAGACTGCTACAATGCATCTACATAAAGTTTGGGGTCAATCTAGGCTAAAGTCAACCTTTGGTCAACTCCAGTCAACTCTAACAGTCAAACTAGGTCAATTCTAGTCTAATTAAGTCAAACTAGGTCAAACGAGGTTAAACTAGCCAAACTAGGTCTAAACAAGTTAATCTAGGCTCATCAAGTCTAAACTAGTCTATCTAGTCCAATCTAGACTCAACCAAGTCTAGCCTATACCAAGCCTATGCCAAACCATATATCAATATCAATATCAATATCAATATCAATATCAATATCATATATCAATATCATATATCAATATCAATATCAATATATCAATATCAATATATCAATATCATATATCAATATCAATATATCATTATCATATATCAATATCAATATATCAATATCATATATCAATATCAATATCACTATCAAATATCAATATCAATATCAATATCAATATATATACATATTTACATACATCCATATAGCATACATACATATATATTTACATGTATTTATACATAGCGAAATAGAGAGGGGGGTTAAGGGGTAACATATGAGGTGGGTGTGTGTGTGTTAAATGTGAGGGAAAAACCTGTGTGTCAAATTCATATGTGTGTGTGAGTGCATAGGATGTGTGGTCATGTGTGTGTGGACATGAGTGAGTGTGTGACTAAAATACAAAACAGTGAAGTGAGAGAGAGAAGAGTGTGTGCTGAGATTTCTGAGGAAAACACATCAAAACAGTGACAACTTGCAAACAGTGGCAGAAAACTAAATAGGGCCTGTGTTTTAGGACTGCTATAGTGGCTGCCCTTTGTGTACATGTGTGTGTATGAGGCTATGTGTGTGTACATGTGACAATAGATAGGGGGTTGTGTGTTAGAGCATAGCAAAGAGTGTGTGTGATTGGAATTTGTGTGAGGGAAACTGGAAAACCAGTGTGTGTGTAAGAGTGTGTAGATAGGCTTGGCATGTGGGTGTGTGTCAATGAGTGTACAGGGAAGTAATGTGTGTACATCACACAAGGGTGTAATGGCTCAGTCCTCAGGTTCCTGGGGGAGATTAAAACAGTGAACCTTAAGTCCCCAACCATTCTCAGGTATCAACATAACCAAGTCTCAGTTTTCAGTTAAGGAAAGGAATTTTCAGGTTAAATACAACAGTGAATCAATCATTAATCTCAGTTAAAATAGTATTTGAAACCCACACATGCCAAATCTCATTTCAGTTCTCTATACTATCCTAAAATCAGATTTTTACATTTTAAAACTCAGTTCTCACCAATCTCCGTTTTGAATCAAACTATCAGGATTCAAATGACAGTTATTAGGAGATAAATGTGTGAGGGTGTTTGATGTGGGAAGGGGAAAAACTGGAACTGTTTATCAGTTCAGTGTTTTTTTTCGGAACATGGACAGGAATCCCAATCCATATACCAAAAACCCGATTCAGTGATCCCCCCATCCCAATCAACACAACTACACATTACATATTAATACACAGGTAGGTGAGCTAATTACTACAATTAATCAGAATCTAATCAGTTAATAAAACAGTTTAAAAATCAGGAAAAGGATTAACTTTCAGTTTTCTAGTATTTGCCTATGGTATCAAAACATGAAAACTTGATTGAACCCAATTATCAAACACCCCACACAATCACACAATCAATTAGCTTAAAATACACATGTTGGTGAAACAAACTCTGATATTTAAACATCAAAAATCAGGAAAAAGGAATCGATTTCAGGAAACAAAAACATTAAATCAGGGTATCAGCCGTATCAGTTCCCTATTGGGAAATTCGAGATTTCGAATCCAAAAACCATCAAATTAACAATTAACAAGTTAGTACATAATGTAGCATAGTGTAGGGGTCCTAAGAGTCATCTCGTGTCCAAAAATTGGACACGAGTCGTGTCCAAATAGATACACGAACACAGACACGAAACAGTGCACGAAAATTATCGTGCACGCGTGCACGCGTGTCCTGCGCGTGACACAGGCCATGTGGCGACACGTGGCCTTGCGTACATGTGCGCCAGAGGTAGGGCTACTCCTAGGACCGCCTGTACAGTGACCACAACGCGTGTCGTGTCCGTGTCAGCTGCATATCAGTGCGCAAACTGTGCGCACACAGCAGCCCGCGCGTGGCTCGTACGACCAGTGTGGGGGCGATTGCGCCACGCATACTCTACGAGGTGCTCCCAAATATTAGGAGCACGATGACAGTCATTGCCCCTAGGCTCACACCAAGTTTCAGGTCACGACGTATCCTGTGTCGAGAGAAAACGAGCCCGTGATGCAGGACACAGTGTACGTGTGTGCACGGCGTATCCAACCCAAAATTCTGACACAATAGGACACTAAAACACTAGGACACCTTCACAAATATTGACACACACATCAAGATCTACAAATCCATGTAATTACATTTCAAAAATACGAAAATAAATTCCTATGTGGCATTTCTACAAACACCTAGTGTATTACTATGATACGTGTCCGATATGGACACGAAATTGACACGAATTGTGCCCAAATTTCGGGGACAGCTAGGAAATCCTAAAACCTAACCTTATATGCAAAGAAAATAGGAAAAACTATGAGTTTAGATGATTTACCTATTGAGTATCAAAACTCAAGAAAAGCTTCAAGAGGGGATTCCAAATGGCAACCCCAAATCTCCAAATTGCATACAAACTGATGTGCTCCTCCAAAATCAGTATATAAACATAAATTAGATCCTATTGCAAAAGACTAGGACTAAAAAGGAGCTAAAATGAATTAATTAGGAATTTCTAAGGTTGGGGATTTACCTCTTCCAAAACTTGAGATCTATTTCCAATAGAGGCTAACCCTAAATGAAAGGGGCATTAAATAGGGGTAGGAATCCCTAGGTTGGCTGCCATGGGTGGGTTTAATTTGGTTTTGGGCCTAAGTCATGGGCCTATGGCTTAATCACAAGTCTCAAAATTGATAAATCATAAGTCATTGACTTATGCCATAAGTCATGAACTAACTTCTCTTAAGTAATACTTCCTACCTTAAAACTAATTCCCAATGACTAAAAGTAGGTTAACTAGAGTTAGACTAGGGTCACCAACTAGGGTTAGTTCTAGGTTAGTCTACAAGTCTCAACTAGTCATGACTAACACAACACATAGCAATATTTAATTAATATTAAAATCACACAAATTCCCATAAATCATAATAAATTTAAATAAATCCTAAAATGCCCAAAATACCCTCTAGGCTAACATGTACTAGTCAAACATCCTAATCATATGGCTAGGCTCTAAGGATACACTAGCCAAACACCAAAATCATAAGCCATAACTTAAAATAGTTTTAAATGATAAAAAATCACCAAAAATCATATTGTCATTTAAATATCATAATTAAATAAATTAAAATACAAAATTTTAAAATTACCCTCATTTTTGAAACTGGGTGTTACAAGCCTACCCACCTTATAAAAATTTTATCCTCGAAATTAAGATGGTCGCACCCCTTCTAGGTTAAGCCCCCAGCAATCAAAGTCTCAGAAATCTATCTTAAATCATACAGTTGAAAAGTGTAACCTATGGGGTCATGGCATGCAATATCAGTCTGTGGTCTCTCCTAGTTATACCAACCATGCTACAGTACTAGGCAATCACAAGGTATCAAAACATACAAGTAAGGGATGCATCAAAATTCTCAAAAAGGAATACTAAGGTTAGGTCAAACTCACCTCCAGCTAGGTCTGAGAACCAGAACTCCCTCCTGGAAGCAGGGCCCTGGTTGGGGCAGGTATAGCAGGGCAGTGCTGCATCTAGTGTGCAGCTGAACCGCAGATTAGGCACAATCCTAGTCTCTTTCTACAGTTGTTCCACTTGTGTCCAGACTTCTTACAGTACGCACAGATAGGCTCCGGCTCAGCTGGCCTCTGCTGGACAGGAGACTAGGCTGGGTATGATGATATAGGCTGGATAAATGGTTACTCCTCAAACTCTGGGTAGGACTGGGTACTGCTCCTCGCCCTCTTGGAGCTAGGCTCTCCTCCTAGAAGCACAGAGTCCCGCAGACGTAGCAACCTCTGGATTTGCTCCCTCATGGCCTCCTCATGAACTCTCTGTGACTCTGTCACGACCCGCACCCTAGAGTTAGGGCACGAGAACGTAACGACGCCCAGCCTACGCCGCAGTGTCGGCGGTAGAACGCTGTCCTAGGTCACAACATCTAACAATATAAAGCTAAGCAGTTTATACTCCCCGAATGGGGGTGACATAGCAGATACAGTCTCAATCACATCTAAGGTAGAGCATGATAGGGATAGATAAAACATGAAATCCAAAATAAATACAGAAGATAGAAGTCTAAGTGTCTAAGATATATGAACCCAGAAGTACATCTCAAAACTCAAATAAAGATACAGTAATCCACAAATAAAATACAACTCCAGACAAAAATGAAATAACTACCTAAACAACCTCTAATGTGTCTCCTCTAGGCTAGCAGGCACCTCCAGGCTATCTGTAAAATTTATCAACAGGTCCAGTCAGGACTGGAGCAAGCACAGTACATCTCAACAGATCATAGCAGGTTAGAAAACATATAACATGCAGTAAAGTAAGATACAGGTACTGAAGAAAAGCAGTATGTAAACATGAAGAGCTGTAATAGAAATATCTACTATACATAGAGAACTAGCATGTGACTAGTGAGTCAGAGTATAATATGAACATGTAAATGGCCTAGGATGATTCAATGAAGACACTACGGAATGATTCAATGAAGATACTACTGGTGTATTATTCACATGTCCACTTCTACTCCCCCGTACCCCCAATCAATACACAAGGATCCAGCCAGATTATGTTATGATACTATGTTCAGACCCCGAAGGTGATAGACCCCGAAGGTGATACATAGTAGACCCATAAATGGGATAAGGATTCCAGGATGACTCTGTGATCATAAGAGTATATGTCACAAGTGATCGAAGAATCAACGAAGCATAGTGATACGCCATGTAAGTGAAACACACAAAACATAGAGTACCCGATGCTCCCTAAGGATAACATCTCAAGAAGGGATCCATATAGTACCAATCCGTGTGACCAACGTGACAGTACAAGTAAAGTAATCTACTGCAGGAAATAATTCTAAGCAGGATATGAAATGAACAGAGAATGTACTCGCCTCGATAACCTGAACAGCTGATAAGTATAGGGGGGTCCCACTGAAGCCACAGAGTCCTATTTAAAGCAACACAGGTTACAAGGGATTTCAAGTTGTAATAAATGAATCTCTATAATCAATCTACATTATTCTAGGTTCTTCTAAGTCAAAACAACTCTAGGTCGACTCCGGTCAATAATCTAGTCAAACTAGGTCAAGTGTTGACTTACAATTGACTTTGGGTCAACTGGTCAACTCTGGTCAAACAGGGTCAATTCTAGTCTAATATAAAGTGTACTTCGTTATTTGTACGTCGAAACTTACGGCACGCAAATCGAGATAAGAAGATTATCGGTAAGGTTGATAATCTTATTATAGTGATCCACGTATCCAACTTGTCAATTTCAGCGATATGAGATCACTGGAATTGACTGATCTCAGTTTCGTTGTACTAATCCCGAAATACGAACATTATGTGGATTAATTATTAATTAATTATAAAAAGGTTAAACTCAGAGAAACTATCAACAGACATTGTCGGACGATGAAATAGACATCGCCAACGTGTCCAGAATGCTCAAATTAGTTAGGATAGCCTACCCAACGGTCCAATTTGGACACAAGGGCAAAAAGGTAATTTTGGGTCAAAGCGGTGTCCGTGTCGGAGCCGTTTTGCACCGAAAAACATGCAAGAAAATAAGTCTATAAAATATAACAAATTATATGTCCACGAAACCATAATGACGATACGAACCCAACGGTATCTCTAGAATTGGATTCCGTTGACCCGATCTCAATTTGGCCCGTTGACCAGAACTTGGAATTCCGATTTGCACAGAAATGCGTGCCGGAGCTAAAGTTATCAAAACTTAGCAAACTACCTATCAACGAGTCCAGAATGATGATACGAACTCAACGGTATCTTCGGAATTGGATTCCGATGAGCCGATCTCAAAATGACCTGTTGACCCGGATATTGGTATCTGACTTGCACCGAAATGCGTGCTCGATCCAATGTCCACCAAAACTTAGCAAATTATATGTCAACGAGTCCAGAATGACGATACGAACTCAACGGTATATCCGGAATTGGATTCCGATGAGCCGGCGTCAAAAGGTCCCGTTGACCCAGAAAGTGGGACCCGCTTTGCACCGAAAAACGTGCCCGGGCCCATGTTCTCCATATCTAACAAATTTTATATAAAAACATGCCAAAACGACGCCACAAGTCTAATGGTGGTGTCAGAAATGAAATCTGGAGTCCCGTGCTCAAAAATGGAATTTTACAAGTTGGAAACTACGAATTCGGACAGCCAACTTTGGCGTCGAATTCAACCAATCAAACAAGCTCACAATGAAACGAAACTGAAGGGGTAGCAAGAGGGTTATACCAGCTTCGCACCGGAACTGGTAGCACGCCAAACGGAGCTGCGGTGGAGGAGATACAGGCTGACGAAGTTGGTCCCGCAAAACTATCCAAATTTAATACAATTTAAACGGTCAACTTGGTGGCCGGTTTTGATGTATCAAACGATAAAATTAACGGACAAAAATTGACATGAACGAAGGTGGATATACCGAGATTGCGACGGAGCAAAGAAATCGCCGATCCAACGGTCGGATCTTCAGTAAAATGCGCGTGAATTTGCTGCGACGGGGCGCCAAAACGAACTCGATCCTGTGTGCGTCACGACGGAACGTCGTTGAAAACGCACGAATCGCCTATACGTCGCACCGGGGAGCGAGGTGGCGGACCCAGGGGGGTCGCCAGAGTTCGCCCAAGGTAGGGGAATACGGCTACGGTGACGCGTGGCCGGCGAAGGCGCGGCACGCGCTCGTCCACGCGCGGCAAGGGGCACGCGCTGTGCTGCCATTGTAGCTACTACTGCCAGCTGCACGCGCTGGTGGCACGCGGCGACACGGTACGCTTGGCCTGGCAGAGGCGCTGCCTGGTGCGGCCTGGCGCGGCGGGCGGATGGTGGTGGTGTGCCATGGGATGGTGGAGGAGATGGAGTTTGGTCGACGGTAGTGGTTGGTTTGAATGAGGTGGAGGAGATAGAGGAAAGTAGGAGAAGGAAATGAAGAGATTCCTGTAGTGCCCCGCTCCTCGCGGTCCACTATATAATAACTACGGCTTGTTGACTCAGTCATGAACTGAGTATTTGGTGAAACTTTTGCCAGTATCGATTGATCACGGATGAAATGCAATGAACCTTTCCAATTGATGGATTGGCTTCTATTGAAATGAATCCAAGAGTTTTGCTGAATGTTTTCTCTCGCTGCTTGGTTTTGATGAATGCGTTTTCGTGTTGGTTTTTGATGATTGGTTTTCATTGTTCGCTTTCATCGCATTTCGGATTCATTCCGAATCTTGAGAGAAAGAGACGAAGTATGCTAATCAACTGTTGGTGCCATTGTAGGCCGAGTGAATTATTCGTGAACAGCGCGTGAAGACCCTCCTTTTCTCAACTAAGATTCATCTCGATGAGTTGCTTCAACCGAACAAACATTGATCTGTATACCTAAGAAAAATGATTTCTAGTCTACTCTGTTACCTTGTCCCAATGATCAACGATACCACATCCACAAAAGATAATAGAAGATAATTGAATTGAATCAAATGCAAGAATATGTGTTGCGACTCTATCTGCTCGATAAGAATGATCATCTGCTTGTCACCAGTATGCTTGAAAATGTAGACATGTACAGACGAACTTGTACGTGTTGAGATAAACCTGAAGGCACGAAACAAACGTGTCGTATACCTGTGCATAAGTCCAAGTGTGTCTCATCTGATAGAACGGCTAGAGCATGCATTTGGTCTCGGACAACTTGTATACAAGGAATTATTTGTCTCTCGGGTGGTATCTGGGGGCACCTGGAACCGCTCGGCCTAGGAGAGATTATGAGCACACTGGGTGCAAGGACCCATGTTAAAAGTGTAGCCGATATCTGAGTCCTTAGCGACGAGCTGAACCAAAGAGTCACAGCGGCTAATCATGGGGAAAACCCAGGGACCAACATGTAGAATAGTCCACCTGCATGACCCGAATAACAACTTCAATATCTGCAAGAATAAATCGTGAATTACTCATTTCGCAAATTGTGCTAATGTGGTTTTGTGCAGGGATGACTGCCGGCGAGGGTAAGTTGCTTATGATATATTCTACTGTCATATTCTTATGAATTGTTAAAAAAAAAGAACCTAGACAAGTAGAAAGATCACTAGTAAATGTTAGCTCAACATATTGATTTAGTGCAGAGATTTGCGAGTTCGGCCAAAAGCTGCTCGCCAGTACATGATGTGTGCTGACCCACGTTGTGGGCATCCTTTTCAGAAAGCAAAAGAAGACAGGGGGATTTCAAGTGAGGCACCGAAGCTCGTCTAGCCCAGTAGAGCTGTGGATCGCCTCGAAGCTACTTTTCATTTCAGTCAATTGCAAGTTTCCAGTTTTCTTTTCCTTCCGAAGGTGTCTTTCAATTCCAGCTTGTAATAAAAGGATATCATGTATGGGCATTGTGGCTATTTTCAAAAGAGTGTTTCAAAGAAATCATATAGCCAAATTATAAGGCAAATCTGGGTTCGCAAAGCTTTGTACTTGTATTCCAATCAAGCCATGAATAAAATGAGTATTTCCATTTCAAATCTCTGTTTCCAACATTTGGTTTTCTGCAATGGGTGCGTGCGTGTGTTTTGCTTGACTAATGGGTGCGTGCGTATGTTTTTGCTTGACTAGTTGTTTTTGTGCAGGTACACGGCCTTGTGCAAGCGCAACTTAGGCTTGTACGACATCACGCCTTAGCGAGGAGGATCGATCCCGCAGGGATCCAAGCAAGACGGACGACCCTAACGGGATCGGGGCGTGACAAAGTGGTATCAGAGCACAGTTTTACGTCCTTGGCCTCTTGCAAATATCGATTTTGAAAAAGTATATAAAGTACTTTGACGGCTTTCAAAAATGTCCCGATTTTGAGTTATAAAAACCAATGCCCCATACAATAAGTCCATAATATTTTATGAGACTGACAGAAGTTACACTATTTTGTAGAGAAATGGCTCCTCCTCGTGCATCTGGCTCGACCGATACGGTGGAACGGATCATGGCAATGTTAGAGTTACAGAGACAGGACAATGAGAAACGAAATCAGATACACCAGGCCCGAGCGGCTGCCCAACAAAAGTAGTTGGATGCCTTGACCCAGCTTGTCACGGCGCTTGCGAAAAATCAAGATACCACCGCAGCGACGCAACCAACGGGAACGCCCGAGATCGAGCCCGTAGAGGGTGATGAGCCCCAGCCAGCGCAAAGGCACACTGTCTTTAGGCCAAAGGACTTCTTGGATGCGAAACCTCCAAAATTTTAAGACAGGACGTCACCCGACAAGTTGATGGACTGGATAGATAAAATGGAGAGTCTGTTCGCGTTCATAGGAGTTCCAAGTAGCAAAAAGGTAGTTTGTGCCGTTATGCTCCTACGGCTGCGGGCGAAGGATTGGTGGAAGACGAAGAAGCCGACACTACTCACAACGGCTAGGAATGGGAAGATCTCATGGGCCTTGTTCAAGAAGGTATTTCTGGATCAATATCTGCCTCCAGCCATGAGCAAGAAGATGGAGGATGACTTCATCACACTGAAACAGGGGGATATGTCCGTGGAGGACTATGAATCTAAATTTGCTAAGTTGGCAAATTTTGCCGCTGCTTTGCTCCCCACGGAACATGCTCGCATAAATCGATTCGTTGATGGTCTGAATTACGACATCCAATTAAGTGTACTGAATCGAGAATGCGGGTCCTATTCTCAAGCCTTTGAGGCGGCGCTACAGGTGGAACAGTTCCAGCAGAAGAAAGCATCCAACAAAGCACAGAATAGTCGGAATCAGCCTGCCAAGAGAAATCATGACGGAGAGAAAAAGACCGATAGAGAACCACGAAATGAAACAACCTGTACCCACTGCGGTCGACGAGGGCATACGAATGAAGAATGTCGCTTTGCAAAAGGTTTGGTATGTAGTCACTGTAGAAAGCATGGACACACCAAGGAAGACTGTCGTTCTGCAAATCATGCTTGTTTTCGTTGTGGCCAGCGAGGTCATGCCATCCGAAATTGTCCGAAGAGAAATCGGAATAGAGATGATAACGAAGAGCGTGGGCAGCTGCCAGGCCCACCGCCGCTTCGAGACAATCCGCAGAACCAGCCACAGCGGACTAATGCGCGCATCTACAATCTCTCCACGTTGCTTGACCCAGAATGCAACACTAGTGGAGGTGAGTTTTGTTTCTTAAGTTTTGAGGACAAAACTTTTTCTCGGTGGGTTATTATGTAGTGTCCCGCTCCTCGCGGTCCACTATGTAATACCTACGGCTTGTTGACTCAGTCATGAACTGAGTATTTGATAAAACTTTTGCCGGTATCGATTGATCACAGATAAAATGCAATGAACCTTTCCAAATGATGGATTGGCTTCTATTGAAATGAATCCAAGAGTTTTGCTGAATGTTTTCTCTCGCTACTTGGTTTTGATGAATGCGTTTTCGTGTTGGTTTTCGATGATTGGTTTTCATTGTTCGCTTTCATCGTATTTCGCATTCATTCCGAATCTTGAGAGAAAGAGACGAAGTATGCTAATCAACTGTTGGTGCCATTGTAGGCCGAGTGAATTGTTTGTGAACGGCGCGTGAAGACCCTCCTTCTCTCAACTAAGATTCATCTCGGTGAGTTGCTTCAACCGAACAAACATTGATCTGTACGCCTAAGAAAAATGATCTCTAGTCTACTCTGTTGCCTTGTCCCAATGATCAACGATACCACATCCACAAAAGATAATAGAAGATAATTGAATTGAATCAAATGCAAGAATATGTGTTGCTACTCTATCTGCTCGATAAGAATGATCATCTGCTTGTCATCAGTATGCTTGAAAATGTAGACATGTACAGACGAACTTGCACGTGTTGAGATAAACCTGAAGGCACGAAACAAACGTGTCGTATACCTGTGCATACGTCCAAGTGTGTCTCATCTGATAGAACGGCTAGAGCATGCATTTGGTCTCGGACAACTTTTATACAAGGAATTATTTGTCTCTCGGGTGGTATCTGGGGGCACCTGGAACCGCTCGGCCTAGGAGAGATTATGAGCACACTGGGTGCAAGGACCCATGTTAAAAGTGTAGCCGATATCTGAGTCCTTAGCGACGAGCTGAACCAAAGAGTCACAGCGGCTAATCATGGGGAAAACCCATGGACCAACATGTAGAATAGTCCACCTGCATGACCCGAATGACAACTTCAATATCTGCAAGAATAAATCGTGAATTACTCATTTCGCAAATTGTGCTAATGTGGTTTTGTGCAGGGATGACTGCCGGCGAGGGTAAGTTGCTTATGATATATTCTACTGTCATGTTCTTATGAATTGTTAAAAAAAAGAGCCTAGACAAGTAGAAAGATCACTAGTAAATGTTAGCTCAACATATTGATTTAGTGCAGAGATTTGCGAGTTCGGACAAAAGTCGCTCGCCAGTACATGATGTGTGCTGACCCACGTTGTGGGCATCCTTTTCAGAAAGCAAAAGGAGACAGGGGGATTTCAAGTGAGGCACCGAAGCTCGTCTAGCCCAGTAGAGCTGTGGATCGCCTCGAAGCTACTTTTCATTTCAGTCAATTGCAAGTTTCCAGTTTTCTTTTCCTTCCGAAGGTGTCTTTCAATTCCAGCTTGTAATAAAGGGATATCATGTATGGGCATTGTGGCTATTTTCAAAAGAGTGTTTCAAAGAAATCATGTAGCTAAATTATAAGGCAAATCTGGGTTCGCAAAGCTTTGTACTTGTATTCCAATCAAGCTATGAATAAAATGAGTATTTCCATTTCAAATCTCTGTGTCCAACATTTGGTTTTCTGCAATGGGTGCGTGCGTGTGTTTTGCTTGACTAATGGGTGCGTGTGTGTGTTTTTGCTTGACTAGTTATTTTTGTGCAGGTACATTGCCTTGTGCAAGCGTAACTTAGGCTTGCACGGCATCACGCCTTAGCGAGGACGATCGATCCCGCAGGGATCCAAGCAAGACGGACGACCCTAGCGGGATCGGGGCGTGACAATTGCTCGGGGGGTGGCCGACGGCCAGGCCACGACGGAGGTGACTGGACTGAGGTGGTGGTCGGGTTGTGTGGGGGAAGGATGTCGGGCTGTGGTGTGGAGTAGCTGTTGTGATTGTTTAAAAACAATAGAAAGAGAGAGAGAGAGATGAATAAGATGGTAATAATGTGAGAGTGAGAGAGAAAGTAAAAAGTTGCTCTCCCATAAAAGTTAGGGCCGGCACATGCTGTGAGGGGGGGTTTGAATGTGAGGGAAAATTAATGGTTAGGATTTAAAGAAGGAAATCAGAGGCTAGGATTAAATTAGAGGGAAATTGTCCATTCCACTGGGAATTAAACAAATGGGAGTTTAAACAATTATTGAAATAAGTAAACATGGTATTAAATATTATTTTTGGACACGAAAAATGAGGATGTCCCGATGGAGGGCAACATGGAGCTGAACTGGACTCGGTGGAGCCGGATTGGATCAAAACTGGACATGATGCAATAATAGAATTAAAAATTAGACGTTGATGATCATGAGTAAATAAGTAGCACATGGGGATTCCAATAAATGAGACACAAGTGGCGGACCCATAAATCAAGTTGGAAGATGAATGTGACACCGTGGAGTGAAATAAAATCGGGTCACGTGTCGGGAAAGTTGTGCGAATCAAATGGAGCACAAAATAACGTGTCTGAGTGGGACACGAAGGTCATGGGTGACGAGCATCTCGAGTAGATCATCAATGAGGAGTTGGTTTCAAGAAACTGACTAGTCTTGCGCTCCCAATTTAAAAGTCATGGTAACGCGCTGAAAATGATCAATGAAAAGAGTGGGAAAATAAATAATAATCAAATGGTCTAAATCGACCCGATGTTCAGCGAAGCAGAAAGAGCACAAGGGAACAAGTTTGGATGGGACACTATATACCGTCATGAAGGTAATCCTGTCCACTCCAAAAATCATGAAGAAGATTTCCAGAGTTGAACATCCCTGATACTCCAAATATCAATGGCATGAAAGAGTACACTTACAGATAAATAAATAAAATAAAATATTTATCAAAACCAAATAATCAGGAAAATAAAATAAAATAAAAAAAATTCAACCCGAAATTCAGGGTGCTCACAGACTCCATCAACCTTTCTTGGAAAAATGCAAACACCTGGGCTGCATCAAGTAGCAAACCCCCGGGTGGTACAGTATGGAGTACAGAGGGTAGGGAAGGGCTCTCGGTCTCAGGCAAATCTGCAGCTCTCTCCTGGACGACAGGAGGTGAAGGAAGACTCTCTGGCGAGGCTACCACCATCTCCTCAATGGCAGGAGGTGCCACCACCCCCTGATCGGATAGAGGGATAACTACCTCCTGAACAGTAGGAGGTGGAGGCACACTCTCAGTAGCTGCAGCTGCTCTCAGGCGACGGACTCGGGTCATGGGTGCCATACTGAAAGAAAGAGAAAGGAAATAAAATATAAATCAATCATCAAGGCTGAAAAACTAGTAAATATCAACAAAGGAGAACTAGCTACAAGAATTACTATTTAAAGCCAGGCTATACTATCATTCCTAAGAAAAGGGCCTAATCGCAAGTCATCAAATCATCACACTAAGAAAGAACTACATATGCATAAGCTCTATAAAGCTAAGAAGATTTCTACTCCTAAATTATTTGATGATGGAAAAAAAATAATTTATAATAACTGGAATGAAGATAGAGATGATATATTTAAGAACCTTTTCAAGATACAATCTGATAATCATATGCGTCTATCCAAAAATCATGATACTCAGAATCCTCGCTACGCTAGTAAGCAAGGCTGCGATAAACGGTAGAGTCCATAACAGGAGCATGCACCTCTATAATCATGTCGTCTGGAATTCTCGCTATGCCGACTAGTATAGCTGCGAGGAATTCTAAATCTTATAACCAAGATACGTACATCCGAAGTCAGGTCTCTATGTTTCCGCCACGCCAGCTAATATAACTGCGATAAACTCTAGGTTCCATAACCAAGTAGACGTTTTACCATCCCTGTATTCCCGTCGACATATGTTATCAGAAAAATATCATAACTCAGGCCATAAAAATTCATCTCGATAGGAAAAATCAAATCAACAACGATCCAACAAAATCAAATTCAATAATCAAGGAGTGAGAGCAACAAAGCAAGGGAAATGATTCAAATTGAAGTTTAATAAGATTCTCAAGGGTCGTCCCAGGAATCTTTCAAGGAATCCTAACAGTGATTGAGTACCTTCAAAATATGTATCCTAATCCTACTGCAGGCTGTAGTGATACTCTAGTTCGAGTACCACTACATAAACTCGACCTGCATGGGCCACCACTAAAAATGTGTCACGACCCGCACCCACTGTGAGGGTACGAAAACGTCACAACGCCCAGCCTACGTCGCAGTGTCGGCGGTAGAACGCTGTTCTAGGTCAACATACATCTAGCAATATAATACTAAGCAGTAAATGAACTCAATCACAACTAAGGAGGAAGAAAAGACGATATGATATAGAACTTAAGGAAATACTGAAGATAGAAAAGTCTAAGATAATATCCCAGTAAATATCCAGAGTACATATCTCAGCTACTGAGTAAGAAAGAATATATACAACTCAACATCTCTGAACAGAAGTAAAATCTAGCAAAACAGTCTCAAGACAACATGAAAATAAGATAAGGCCTAACTAAACTAGTCTAGGCAGTGGGGTGATGTCCTCAGCTAGAGCTGTCCGAAGAAGGTATCCTCCCAGGCCTCCTCCTCGTCCTCTGTAATATTTTTAACAGGTCCAGTCAGGACAGGAGCGAGTACAGTACATCTCAACAGTTCATAGCATGTTAGAAAATATAATCATACAGTAATGTAAGATATAGATACTGAAGAAATGCAGTATGTAAACAGAGAGAGAAAACTGTAATGGAAATATCTACTATAAGTAGAGAGCTAATAGTGACTAGTGAGTCAGAGTAAAATATAAGCATGTGAATGGCATAGGAGGTTCATGACTACAGCTAAGAGAGTGATTCATGACTACAGCTACTTGGATAATATTCACATGTCTATTTCTACTCTCCCAACCCCAATCAATACACAAAGATCCGTTCAAGTTATGTTAAGGTTCGTAAAACTTCACATGGCTCATAAAATGAGTGATACATGAAGGTGATTCATGGAGGCTCTGTGAACATGAGAGTACATGTGTCACAGGCGATTCGTGAATCAGAGAAAGCATAGAGATACGTGATGATTCGTGAAACGCACAAAACATGCTGTATCCGATGCTCCCGAGGAGGATAACATCTCATGAAAAGATCTATATAGTACCAATCCGTGTGACCAACGTGACAATATCAAGTAAAGTAATTTAAAGCAGGAAAATAATTCTAAATAGGATATGAAATGATCAGAGAATGTACTCGCCTGGTATCCTGAATGTCCGAAGAGAATATACTGTCCGAGGAGTGGTGTCTGTCTCCTATAGAACAGTACAAGTCACAATAAGTCTAAAAATAAGGAAATAGACTGCTACAATGCATCTACATGAAGTTTGGGGTCAATCTAGGCTAAAGTCAACCTTTGGTCAACTCCAGTCAACCCTAACAGTCAAACTAGGTCAATTCTAGTCTAATTAAGTCAAACTAGGTCAAACGAGGTTAAACTAGCCAAACTAGGTCTAAACAAGTTAATCTAGGCTCATCAAGTCTAAACTAGTCTATCTAGTCCAATCTAGACTCAACCAAGTCTAGCCTATACCAAGCCTATGCCAAACCATATATCAATATCAATATCAATATCATATATCAATATCATATATCAATATCAATATATCAATATCAATATCAATATATCAATATCATATATCAATATCAATATATCATTATCATATATCAATATCAATATATCAATATCATATATCAATATCAATATCACTATCAAATATCAATATCAATATATATACATATTTACATATATCCATATAGCATACATACATATATATTTACATGTATTTATACATAGAGAAATAGAGAGGGGGGTTAAGGGGTAACATATGAGGTGGGTGTGTGTGTGTTAAATGTGAGGAAAAAACCTGTATGTCAAATTCATATTTGTGTGTGAGTGCATAGGATGTGTGGTCATGTGTGTGTGGACATGAGTGAGTGTGTGACTAAAATACAAAACAGTGAAGTGAGAGAGAGAAGAGTGTGTGCTCAGATTTCTGAGGAAAACACATCAAAACAGTGACAACTTGCAAACAGTGGCAAAAAACTAAATAGGGCCTGTGTTTTAGGACTGCTATAGTGGCTGCCATTTGTGTACATGTGTGTGTATGAGGCTATGTGTGTGTACATGTGACAATAGATAAGGGGTTGTGTGTTAGAGCATAGCAAAGAGTGTGTGTGATTGGAATTTGTGTGAAGGAAACTGGAAAACCAGTGTGTGTGTAGGAGTGTGTAGATAGGCTTGGCATGTGGGTGTGTGTCAATGAGTGTACAGAAAAGTAATGTGTGTACATCACACAAGGGTGTAATGGCTCAGTCCTCAGGTTCCTGGGGGAGATTAAAATAGTGAACCTTAAGTCCCCAACCATTCTCAGGTATCAACATAACCAAGTCTCAGTTTTCAGTTAAGGAAAGGAATTTTTAGGTTAAATACAACAGTGAACCAATCATTAATCTCAGTTAAAATAGTATTTGAAACCCACACATGCCAAATCTCATTTCATTCCTTTATACTATCCTAAAATCCGACTTTTACATTTTAAAACTCAGTTCTAACCAATCTCTGTTTTGAATCAAACTATCAGGATTCAAATGACAGTTATTAGGAGATAAATGTGTGAGGGTGTTTGATGTGGGAAGGGGAAAAACTGGAACTGTTTACCAGTTCAGTGTTTTTTTTTTTGAACATGGACAGGAATCCCAATCCATATACCAAAAACCCGATTTAGTGATCCCCCCATCCCAATCAACACAACTGCACATTACATATCAATACACAGGTAGGTGAGCTAATTACTATAATTAATCATCATCTAATCGGTTAATAAAATAGTTTAAAAATCAGGAAAAGGATTAACTTTCAGTTTTCTAGTATTTGCCTATGGTATCAAAACATGAAAACTTTATTGAACCCAATTATCAAACACCCCACACAATCACACAATCAATTAGCTTAAAATACACATGTTGGTGAAACAAACTCTGATATTTAAACATCAAAAATCAGGAAAAAGGAATCGATTTCAGGAAACAAAAACATTAAATCAGGGTATCAGCCGTATCAGTTCCCTATTGGAAAATTCGAGATTTCGAATCCAAAAACCATCAAATTAACAATTAACAAGTTAGTACATAATGTAGCATAGTGTAGGGGTCCTAAGAGTCATCTCGTGTCCAAAAATTGGATACGAGTCGTGTCCAAATAGATGCACGAACACAGACACGAAACAGTGCACGAAAATCATCGTGCACGCGTGCACACGTGTCCTGCGTGTGACACAGGCCACGTGGCGACACATGGCCTTACGTACACGTGCACCAGGGGTAGGGCTACCCCTAGGACCGCCTGCACAGTGACCACAATGCATGTCGTGTCCGTGTCAGCTGCGTATCAATGCGCAAACTGTGCGCACACAGCAGCCCGCGCGTGGCTCGTACGAACAGTACGGGGGCGATTACGCCACGCACACTCCACGAGGTGCTCCCAAATCTTGGGAGCACGATGACAGTCGTTGCCCCTAGGCTCACACCAAGTTTCAGGTCACGACGTGTCCTGTGTCGAGAGAAAACGAGCCCGTGATGCAGGACACAGTGTACGTATGTGCACGGCGTGTCCAACCCAAAATTTTGACACAATAGGACACTAAAACACTAGGACACCTTCACAAATATTGACACACACATCAAGATCTACAAATCCATGTAATTACATTTCAAAAATACGAAAATAAATTCCTATGTGGCATTTCTACAAACACCTAGTGTATTACTATGATACGTGTCCGATATGGACACGAAATTGACACGAATTGTGCCCAAATTTCGGGGACAGCTAGGAAATCCTAAAACCTAACCTTATATGCAAATAAAACAGGAAAAATTATGAGTTTAGATGATTTACCTATTGAGTATCAAAACTCAAGAAAAGCTTCAAGAGGGGATTCCAAATGGCAACTCCAAATCTCCAAATTGCATACAAACTGATGTGCTCCTCCAAAATCAGTATATAAACATAAATTAGATCCTATTGCAAAAGACTGGGACTAAAAAGGAGCTAAAATGAATTAATTAGGAATTTCTAAGGTTGGGGATTTACCTCTTCCAAAACTTGAGATCTATTTCCAATAGAGGCTAACCCTAAATGAAAGGGGCATTAAATAGGGTTGGGAATCCCTAGGTTGGCTGCCATGGGTGGGTTTAATTTGGTTTTGGGCCTAAGTCATGGGCCTATGGCTTAATCACAAGTCTCAAAATTGATAAATCATAAGTCATTGACTTATGCCATAAGTCATGAACTAACTTCTCTTAAGTAATACTTCCTACCTTAAAACTAATTCCCAATGACTAAAAGTAGGTTAACTAGAGTTAGACTAGGGTCACCAACTAGGGTTAGTTCTAGGTTAGTCTACAAGTCTCAACTAGTCATGACTAACACAACACATAGCAATATTTAATTAATATTAAAATCACACAAATTTCCATAAATCATAATAAATTCAAATAAATCCTAAAATGCCCAAAATACCCTCTAGGCTAACATGTACTAGTCAAACATCCTAATCATATGGCTAGGCTCTAAGGTTACACTAGTCAAACACCAAAATCATAAGCCATAACTTAAAATAGTTTTAAATGATAAAAAATCACCAAAAATTATATTGTCATTTAAATATCATAATTAAATAAATTAAAATACAAAATTTTAAAATTACTCTTATTTTAGAAACTGGGTGTTACAACTTGATAGTGGCCCGTGGCGGCGCACTCTTGACTTGTAACTTGTAACTTGACTTGACTTGATACCGTTGCGATGGCTAACTTGACTTTTGTAACTAACCCTGACACCGTAGGTGTTCCTGCTTGCTTGCTTGTACAATCCACTTGTCTTGTCTTGCATCATGTCTAGGATGTGACTCCCTGGTTTCCACGGTCAGGGATTCACACTGAATATGGACTAGGCTAATGACTAGATCAAACTATAATTCATGGAGGATTTCCAGTCACAGGTAATCTCGTTATCTAGGCACTTTAATTGGACTTGTAGCTTGCCGACGAGTAGAGCACATTTCCAGCACACTGTCATGTGTTGCACCCTCTAAGTCACCTAAGGGCATGTCGTCTCCTGGGCGATGTACCCAACCATACTTTCAACCCACGGAAGGATAACTAGATAGTCTGCAGGGCTTGGGACTAGAGAATCCTCACTTGCATCTTGTTAGTAATTAGGCTTGTGATAACCCTAGTTAGTTAAAGTAGTACGCCATAGAAATTGCCTGGCCGCTTGCAAATGGATGGTGTCTAGCCCTGTCTAAGTCTTATCTAGTCCCAGTACTTGGTACCCCTGAACTTTCTTATTTACTTATCTTTAACCATAAATAGATAGAGACAAGTGCTATTCAGGCGAAGGTTTACAACCCCGGTCCTTGTTTGGTTTACGGGTTGTAATCTGACTCCCGGAATGGTTCCATGTCCCTAATCGTTTATGGTCCTGTTGTACTCTTTATTAGTTTTACTTTCTTCCATTTTCTTATGTTCTGATATGCTGGCTTTTGTTCTTATTTTGTGGTCTCCTTTGTGGCACTTGCTCTTTCTGGGGTTTGACCCAGCTGGTTTTATGTGGCCAGATTTCGGAGCAGCACCCGAGGATCTACCGAACCTCCAGCCCGATGGTGGCGACTAGAAGGAACCCGGGCTACGAGTGGGTTTTCTATTTTGTTTCGCTCACTCTATCGTAAAATTATTCTTTTGAGGCGTTTAGCCGACGAGCACCTGTTAGCTCGATGCACATTTACTTACTGTCTACCTACGGGCTGTAAACATGATTAACAAATCCTAGGGTTGATCATGTATGACTTAACTCTTGCTAGTCCTCACATTTTGTACGACTAGCTTCATGATCAGCTTATATGTAATATTTGGGACGCCTTTTATTGTATATTTGGTGGTCAAACATCTTGTAACTATATTACTTGCATTGAGATTGAGACAATAGGCTTGACCTTAAGACACCGTTGGCTTGTAGTAAACCCTTATATCTAGACAGCCGTGACCGTATAGCGAGATGGATTCCATTTTAATATACGTAGCTGGCTATGCACGCCCCCGCTCACCAGTATTCTGGTTCTGGGGCGTGACATGGTTTTAGTGGTGGCCCATGCAGGTCTTGGTATTTAAGAATGTGAGGGTTTACCGATTAGATGTCTCAATCAGTATTCGCCCTTGATCTCTGCCCGTATTTTTGAATCCCTGAAATTCTTGCCCTGATCATGTGCTTGTATCGTTGATCTGTCCTGGTCCTTCCTTATTATTTTTCCTGTGTCGTCTTCTTCAGCGGCACTGTACCTGACCCCACCGATCAGCAAGGCAGAGCAACTCCCGTGGACCAGCAATAACCTGGAGATCAAGCCCAGCATTCCGGAGTCGCCCTTCCGAGTTATACCTACTGGAGGAGAGCCTCCAGTTCAGCCCGTCCAGCCTGCCGAGCCGGATGATGGCACCTTGGTAGGTCTTATCAGGACCTTGATAGCTTCCCAGGATCGTAGATGAGATGCCTTGTACCAGGCAGTGGCAGATGCTTTGACCTGAGGCGATCATCCAGGGAACAGCGTGGCCAACAACTTCAAGTGCTTGAACCCTCCATTCTTCGACGATAGTGAAGATGAGATTGCCGCGGACGCTTGGCTTCAGGATACCGAGGTGGTTCTGGAAGCAGCTAGGACACTTGAGAATGAGAAGGTGGCGGTGGTACGCTTACAGTTGCTGGACTTAGCTCGCAGTTGGTGGGCGGCGCAGGCCATGGGATTAGTGATACCCATTGCTTGGGCAGTATTTAGAGATAGATTTCAGACGAAATATTTTGATGCTGTAGCTCGGTACGACCTGTAGACGAGATTTACCAACTTGAAGCAAGGAGGCAGAACGGTCGACGGTTATACGACTGAGTTCTCTAGACTCAGTAGGTTTGCCCTCACCTTGGTGGCGACCGAGTTTGATAGGGCCCAGCGGTTCTAGCAGGGACAGCATTTGGAGATCTTATTGGCAGTCGAGCAGTTCGAACACCAGATGTTCGATACAGTATTTAGGGCAGCTAGGAGGCATGAGTACACCTCCCAAAGGATCGTAGATAGGACCGGAGGTAGGAAGCGATCCCACAATCAGATGCACCAATCATCAGCTCCAGCCCCGGCAGCTAGGAGTTTGACCATTGGAACTCCGAGGTGGGCGGCCTCAGTAACTTCGGTTCAGCATTCGACACCGACATATCTACAGCAGCAGAAGCAGAAGCAGACTTCCGCAATGGGATGTTCTTATTGCGGGAAGCCAGGCCATGAAGTGGCAGATTGTCGTAGGGCACAGGGATTGTGCCTGGCTTGTGGAGCGACAGATCAAAAGATAGGAGCCTTCCCGAATAGGGGTATTTCGTCCTCTTCCAACCTAACCAGTCCATCGGTTAGGAGACCAGCACCTATTCAGTAGCAGCAGTACCCGAGGCCATTGTTGCCTCAGGCCCAGGCGTTTCATCAGCAGAACCAGCAGATGTATACCCAAGCCCAAGTACAGAGCAAGCAGAGAGGTTTATAGCAGAGGGGACCCGCAACTAGAGGATAAGGTCAGGCGATAATGATGGCTATGGAATAAGAAGTTGCACCAGGTGAGGTAGTGGCAGGTACTATTCTCGTCAACTCCTTTCCAGCATCGGTATTATTTGATTCTGGTGCATCGTATTCATTCATGTCTGCACGATTCACAACACGGATAGGATTGGAGCCAGAGTCATTATCAGTGAGGCTTAATATACTTACTGGTAATGGTCTTGTGGGAGTAGAACGAGTGTTTTCCTTGTGTCGGATCATAGATAGCGGTAGAGAGTTTCCCGCTAGATTTATAGAATTTCCTATGGCAGACTATGATATAGTCCTAGGCATGGATTGGTTGAGGAACCAGTATGCTAGGATAGACTGCCATGTTGGCAGAGTTGTTTTCAGCATTCCGGGCGAGCCAGAGTTCTCTTTTTCCAGAGGCGCGGTGGAGCCATCTTCTCCAGTATTGCGGATGGCAGTAGCAACGATGCGGTTACCCAGGATAGTTGAAGAGTTTCCAGATGTCTTCCCAGAAGAACTTCCAGGGATGTCGCCAGAGCTGAAGATTGAGTTCACTATAGACTTGATCCCCGGAACAACACCAGTATCAGAGCGAGTCTACAGGATGGCACCTTCAGAGTTGGAGATTTTGTACAAGATGATTGAAGAACTCAGGACCAAGGGATTCATTCGTGCAAGTGGATCTCCTTGGGGAGCCCCAATGCTTCTTATGAAAAAGAAGGATGGTACGTCCAGGTTATGTGTAGATTATCGTACCTTGAACTCAGTGACAATCAAGAACAGATACCCTCTCCCGAGGATAGATGACTTGTTTGATCAACTCAGAGGGGCTTCAGTATTTTCGAAGATAGACTTGCGATCAGGATACCACCAGATCAGAGTCAGAGAGCAGGACATCCCGAAGACAGCTTTTCGATCGAGGTATGGGCATTGGGAGTTCCTTGTTATGCCCTTTGGAGCGATCAATGCGTCGGCCGTATTCATGGACCTCATGAATCGTATATTCATGCCTTACTTGGATCAGTTCGTGATCATGTTCCTAGATGATATCTTGGTCTACAGCAAGAGCGAAGCAGATCATGAGCAGCATCTCAGAGTCGTCCTTCAGACGCTTAGAGAGCACCAGTTGTATGCCAAGTTCAGCAAATGCGAGTTTTGGCTCGATCGCATTTCGTACTTGGGTCACATCATTACCCGAGGATGAGTGGAAGTAGATCCCCAGAAGATTGTGGCTATCGAGACATGGCCAGTACCTAGCTCAGTGGTAGAGGTTCGCAGCTTCCTTGGATTAGCCGGCTACTACCGGCGATTCGTTTCAGATTTTGTAAAGATTTCAGCGCCGATGACCCAGTTGACCCGCAAGGTTGTGTAGTTTGCTTGGACGGCAGAGTGCCAGGAATTATTTGAGAAGTTGAAGCGAGGTTTGATAACGGCTCCCATTCTCACACTTTCAGATGGGGCCGGAGGGTTCATAGTTTATTGCGACGCTTCAGGCAGAGGATTGGGGTGTGTCTTGATACAGTATGGGAAGGTAATATCTTATACATCTCGTCAACTTCGTGATCATGAGAAGAATTACCCGACCCACGACTTGGAGCTGGCAGCAGTAGTGTTTGCACTTAAGTTGTGGAGGCATTACTTGTATGGAGATAGAGTGGAGATATTTACTGATCACAAGAGCCTGAAGTATGTTTTCACCCAGAAGGACCTTAATATGCGGCAAAGGAGATGGCTTGAGCTACTGGTGGACTACGATGTGAATTTGCAGTATCACCCAGGGAAGATTAACGTTGTAGCAGATGCGTTGAGCCAGAGAGCCAGAGTTTACTTCCTAACGGTGCAACCAGAGTTATTGGCAGATCTTTAGAAGATGGGAATTGAGGTGGTTCTTCCTAACAGTGTGGCATTGATGGCCAGTCTACAAGTTCAGTCCAGCATAGTTGAAAGGATCCGGGTGGCACAGTCTACAGATTCCAAGTTTCAGTGGCTCAGAGCAGAGTATGAGGCAGGGAGAAGACCGGAGTTGTGCATTCACGAAGATGGTACACTTCGACACGGCACTCATCTTTGTGTACCCAGTGGAGATATCAGACAGAAGGTCATGGCAGAAGCTCACAGTTCACAGTATTCTATTCATCCCGATGGTACGAAGATATACTGTGATATTCGTCAGTATTTCTGGTGAATGTCATGAAGAGGGAGATAGCCCGGTTTGTCTCTCGATGTTTGGTTTGCCAGCAGGTTAAAGCTGAACATCAGAGGCCCGCTGGACTTCTTCAGCCCTTGCCGATTCCAGAATGGAAGTGGGAGCATGTGACCATGGATTTTGTGACTGGATTGCCTAGATCTCCAGCTGGTCGAGATGCTATTTGGGTTATAGTGGACAGGCTCACGAAGGTGGCTCATTTTCTCCCATTCAGAGTTGGACAGTCAACGGCTCAGTTGGCAGAGATGTATCTCAGACAGATTGTCAGGCTTCATGGAGTGCCCGTCAGTATCACCTCGGACCGAAATTCAAGATTTATATCACACTTTTGGCGCAGCCTACAAGAGAGTTTGGAAACTCGTCTTCAGTTCAGTTCGACATATCATCCGCAGACAGATGGCCAGTCAGAGCGCACAATCCTGACTCTTGAAGACATGTTGAGGTCTTGCACGCTTGACTTCGGTGGTTCATGGGAGGATCACCTGCACCTGATGGAGTTCTCGTACAATAACGGTTTCCAAGGCAGCATTCAGATGGCACCGTTCAAGGCACTGTATGAAAGGAAGTGCAGATCCCCGTTGGCATGGGACGATGTCGGAGAGAGGGAGATGCTCGGTCCAGAAATGATTGCCCAGACAGTTGAAGTGGTCAGAAAAGTCAGCGATCACCTTCGAGTTGCCCAAGATCGTCAGCAACATTGGGCCGATGCCCATCGGCGTCCCTTAGAGTTTGCTATCGGCGACCATGTATTCCTTAGGATCTCGCCTAACCGCGACGTCATTCGCTTTGGCGTGCGAGGAAAGCTTAGTCCTAGGTATATAGGGTCGTTCGATATCCTGGAGCGAGTAAGAGATGTATCCTATCGTCTTGCTCTTCCGCCGTCGCTAAGTGAGGTGCATGATGTATTCCATGTGTCCCAATTACGACGGTACGTCCCGGACCCGAGCCATATCCTGGACCATTCGGAATTGGTTGTTGGTACCAACCTTTCGTATGAGGAGAGGCCCGTGTCTATATTGGACCGGAGGGAGAAGATACTCAAGAACAAGACTATTAGTTTAGTCCGTGTTGCTTGGGGTCATCACTCTCTAGGTGAGTCGACGTGGGAGCGTGAGGATGATATCCGATCGCGATATCCCTACCTGTTTGACTCGTAAGGTATAATGTCTTCCTTATGCCTTATGCTCTTCATTCCTTGATTACATGTATGATTGTATGATTGAACTGCTTAGTGTAGTTGTTGATGCTTAGTGTAGCTTGCTGTGGCAATCTCTAGCTCCTTGATTAAATTCCGAGGACGGGATTCTTTTAAGGTAGGTAGAGTTGTCACCCTCAATTCCCGTATTTCGTAATTATACTCGAAGTTGGATTTTGGCATGTATTTTTATTTTCTCGATTTGCGGATTTTTGGTTTCTCATAAATGGGTTTTTGACATGGCTTGTTTTTATTTTATGGAGAAGGATTGGTTTGGTTTGGTTTGGTTTAATATGCATGAAACATCTTAACCTATTCTCCACCTCATTCCACCATAATTCACCCTCATTAAAATCCCACCTAACTTTCTCTCTCCACTTTACTTTTATTTATTTTCCTCCATCTTTTTCTTCCTTCCTCCACCAACACCATAGACAAGTACACCTTGCCACCATATAAGCACCATATTTTATTTGTCCATTAGCTAGATTAGGCCATGGAGAACAACATTAGAACTTGACATTTTGTAATTTGGAGTCTCCATTGTCCTAGATCTAAGTGTTAACTATTTTCGGATTTTTTTAGTTTTGATCTATTAAACTTAGATTTTTGCTTGTTTTGATGCTTCCATGTGGAAGAGAATTCAATTTTACACAAGTTAGAACCTTGAAAATCCAAATTTCTTTTTGATTTGCCAAGATATGAAGAATTGAATTTTTGGTGTTCTTGATGCTTCCTCTCGGCCTGGAGAAGAAGACTTCAGCCTGCGCTCTTTAGCACAGTGCTGAACCGCGCATCCTTCCCTCGGCCAGCGCTCTTTAGTGCAGTGCCGACCGCGCAGCTCGCCCTTTGGCGAACCGCGCACATCCCCTGCACCATCCATCTCCTGCGCCATCCATCTCCTACGCCATCCATCTTCTGCGCCATCCATCCCCTGCGCCATCCATCTCCTGCGCCATCCATCCCCTGCGCCATCCATCTCCTGCGCCATCCATCTCCTGCGCCTTCGGCCCTGCGCCCTTGGTACGCCCGTGCCCTTGGCCCCATGCGCACTTGGCCTCGGCCCCTGTGCCCTTGGTACCTTGCGCCCCCTTGGCGCGCTGCGACCGTTCCCGAGCGCGTCTCTTGGCACCGCTTTGCCCGAACCCTTTCCTGGCACACCCTGGCCCATGGCTTTCCCTCCTGACCCTTGGTGTTCCCCTTGACCCTCGGTTTCTCTTTTGCTGATTTTGTTTTCTGAGGTCCTGATGTCCACTGCACGACTTGACTTGACCCGACACGTCTTGACACGATTTTCTATGGCTAGTGTTCTCTGGTCTTGGCAATAACTGTTGGGTGCTTATGACTTATGGCTTTAACTTGTAACCTGCGACCTATAATTAATCCCTTGTAACTTGATAACTTGATAGTGGCCCGTGGCGGCGCACTCTTGACTTGTAACTTGTAACTTGACTTGACTTGATACCGTTGCGATGGCTAACTTGACTTTTGTAACTAACCCTGACACCGTGGGTGTTCCTGCTTGCTTGCTTGTGCAATTCACTTGTCTTGTCTTGCATCATGTCTAGGACGTGACACCCTGGTTCCCACGGTCAGGGATTCACACTGAATATGGACTAGGTTAATGATTAGATCAAACTATAATTCATGGAGGATTTCCAGTCACAGGTAATCTCGTTATCTGGGCACTTTAATTGGACTTATAGCTTGCCGACGAGTAGAGCACATTTCCAGCACACTGTCATGTGTTGCACCCTCTAAGTCACCTAAGGGTATATCGTCTCCTGGGCGATGTACCCAACCATACTTTTAACCCGCGGAAGGATAACTAGATAGTCTGCAGGGCTTGGGACTGGAGAATCCTCACTTGCATCTTGTTAGTAATTAGGCTTGTGATAACCCTAGTTAGTTAAAGTAGTAAGCCGTAGAAATTGCTTGGCCGCTTGCAAATGGATGGTGTCTAGTCCTGTCTAAGTCTTATCTAGTCCCAGTACTTGGTACCCCTGAACTTGCTTATTTACTTATCTTTAACCATAAATAGATAGAGACAAGTGCTATTCAGGCGAAGGGTTACAACCCCGGTCCTTGTTTGGTTTACGGGTTGTAATCTGACTCCCGGAATGGTTCCATGTCCATAATCGTTTATGGTCCTGTTGTACTCTATATTACTTTTACTTTCTTCCATTTTCTTATGTTCTGATATGCTGGCTTTTGTTCTTATTTCGCGGTCTCCTTTGTGGTACTTGCTCTTTCTGGGGTTTTACCCAGCTGGTTTTGTGTGGCCAGATTTTGGAGCAGCACCCGAGGATCTACCGAACCTCCAGCCCGATGGTGGCGACTAGAAGGAACCCGGGCTACGAGTGGGTTTTCTATTTTGTTTCGCTCAGTCTATTATAAAATTATTCTTTTGAGGCGTTTAGCCGACGAGCACCTGTTAGCTCGATGCACATTTACTTACTGTCTGCCTACGGGCTGTAAACATGATTAACAAATCCTAGGGTTGATCATGTATGACTTAACTCTTGCTAGTCCTCGCATTTTGTACGACTAGCTTCATGATCAGCTGATATGTAATATTTGGGACGCCTTTTATTGTATATTTGGTGGTCAAACATCTTGTAACTATATTACTTGCATTGAGATTGAGACAATAGGCTTGACCTTAAGAGACCGTTGGCTTGTAGTAAACCCTCATATCTAGACAGCCGTGACCGTATAGCGAGATGGATTCCATTTTAATATACGTAGCTGGCTATGTACGCCCCCGCTCACTAGTATTCTGGTTCTGGGGCATGACACTACGTCACGGTAGTTCGCCGAGACTTGTTCTGTCCTAAAAATAACCTGTGCTCACAACTGGCCCATGCCATGTCAACAAGTGCCTGTGTTAATGTCCGAGACTGGAGGTTCCCGTTCATCGACTTCGCTGTCAACAGAATTCTTCCAGAGGACCCGAAAGAAGCCGTCTCAGTCAGGAGACTCTCCCTTCGATTCTATTATGATACAGCCACTAAAATGCTGTACCGACGCTCCTACGATGGACTTCTCCTTCGATGTTTATCCAACGAAGAAGCAGCCGAAGCCCTTCGAGAAGCTCACGATAGAACCTGTGGGGCCCATAAACCTGGACCTAAGTTGTAGGATCGACTGCGACGCATGGGCTACTACTGGCCAACCATGGCCGCTGACGCTGTCGACTATGCTAAGAAGTGCCATGTGTGCCAGCTTCACGCGGAATTCATCCATACACCGTCAGAACCACTACATCCTACAGTCGCCTCTTGGTCCTTCGAAGCTTGGGGCATGGACATTGTAGGTCCGATCACCCCTCCTTCATCAACGGGACACCGCTTCATCTTAGCCATCACCGACTACTTCTCCAAATGGACAGAAGCAGTTCTACTGGCAAAAGTGAAGAGCTCTAGGGTGATCAGCTTCATCAAAAACCACGTCATCTATCGTTTCGGGGTACCTCGGAGGATCATCCATGATAATGGTCCTCAATTCATCAGCCATGTTTTTAGCAGATTCTGTGACAAGGATCGTATCCAAAATGTGGCCTCAACCGCCTACAATCCGACAGCAAACGGATTGGCCGAGGCATTCAACAAGACTATCGTCAGGCTGCTAAAAAAGGTCGTGTCATCCAACAAACGCGACTGGGACAAAAAGCTCGACGAATGCCTTTGGGCCTACCGCACAACGGTACGGACCCCGAAGGACAACACACAATTCTCCTTGGTCTACGGGAGCGAAGCGGTACTACCTCTCGAGATCCAGATACCCTCACTCCGTGTAGCAATCACAAATCAACTCACAGAAGAAGACAATCAATGTCTTCGTCTGCGAGAACTGGAGGTACTTGACGAGAAACGCCTCCTAGCTCAACAACGCATCGAACTCTATCAAGCCCGTATATCACAGGCTTTCAACAAGAAGGTCAAGCAGAGGACTTTTCAAGTAGGCGACCTGGTTCTGGCAGTCAGGAGGCCGATGGTGTTGACTCACAAGACACCCAGAAAGTTCGAACCCAAGTGGGAAGGACCTTTCATCATAGAGGCGGTATACTCAAACGGTGCTTACCGCCTCGCCAAACCCAATGGGGACTTGTTCATGATGCCCATCAACGGCAAGTTCCTAAAGAAGTACTGCTCTTGACATATTTCAGACATGTACTTCCATCTCCACTCCACAAGGGGATCTGCGGACCCAATCATCAGGGCTCACGTACAATCCTCTTCCACAAAATCGTACGCCTCCGGAACCCAGCTCTTCCGTGGCATCCTCCAGTAGAAGGACAACCATGTCCACATCACCTCTGAGTTGTTCTCCTACACCCTACAAAGCGGGATCTTACACTCCGTAAGACTACGCTACCCATCATGTTTACCACGTCCACATTACCTTTGAGTAAACATCCCGTACAGACAACCCCTGCGTTGCCGTACATTGATCGCAGAACTTCCACATCCACATTACCTCTGAGTTGTTCCGCGTATCCCCCAGAGTCATTCCTACCATGTCCATAATACCTCTGAGTAGGAAGATTCCATCATTTGAACCCCATATTTGCCACGTCTACATTACCTCTGAGCAAACATGCCGGTTCTATCAAACTTATTATCTGTACCTAAAAACCAAGGTGCGCAAAAGATAATAGGCCCACACAAATCATCAAGTTCATGACAGCAAAAATGAACACACCACAAAAACTTTGTATTCTTTATTTTCAAAAAAAAGAGTAAAGGATTACACCCCCCAGCAAGAGTTGCAAAATACACAAAAAGAAGAGACTACAATCCCTAAACATCTCCGGGGTTGGCCGAAAGCTCTTCAATCCGACGCCTCAAGTCTGCCGCCCGAGTATCCATAGTCGCCGAGACCCGGCGTTCAGCTTCTTGACGCATCGCTTTTATGGCCTCAGGTGAAGTGTCATTCTCATGCTTCTTATCCAACTGCTACCGCTACTGAGCCAGGGTAAGAGCCCGGTGGGTGAAAGCTGCTTTCTCCTTCTTGAATGCCACATGTTCAGCCTAGGTACGCTCGGTATCTAATAAGAGTCGGGCCCGCTGGTCCTCAAGGCGGCGGATCTGGGCATCAACCTCTGCGATACTACCGTCCAACGCAGCTCGCAACTCCATCTTCTCTTGCGTAGATTGAGATAATCGCTCCACTGCAGCTTCAGTCTCAGCCACTTTGCGTTCCCAGACACTCACGGTGGCCTGGTAGGAGGACTCAGTCTCGGCGATCAACTTATCCTTTTCCGCGTCTATCAGGACGGAGAGATCATTTTGCTGGATACACTGAAGTTCGGTAAGCCGCTGGTCTAGCTCGGCTATCGAGGCCTCCAGAATGTCGGCCATATGATCATGGCCCTGGTGGAGACGGATCAGGTTGATATGAGGCAGTGCCAGAGTTTTTGCCGTTGCAAAGCTCCCATTGGCATCCATCACTGCCGATACACCCCTCTGCAGCATCTTATACACTGCCTCAATGATGAACTTCACATATTCATCTGCATCCGCCAGCACCTGCGGCGTCATAGCAGGAGTCGGAGGAGCTGCTCTAGTCAGCGGACCCGAAGAGGGCCCGCCGACCTCAACCTGCGAGGCTGGAACCTCGACATCAATAGGCTCTTCATCAACAGGGGCTTGACTGCTAGCTTGAGGAGCCAAAAGAACAGAAGGAGCCGAGAGAGGCGTCGATATAGTACCCCAAGTAGAAGGAGCAATAGAGGGTTCCGACAAATCCTTACCCTTTTCGAGCTCGGAGGAACCACCGACGTCAGCGGCTACCTTATCAGTCCTCAACGCACTATCAGCAGGCAGTACGGGGCATTCCCCCTCCGACGGAATAGTGAGCTCAACACTTGTCTTCTGACTTCCCCTTGAAGTCAGGACCGGCAGACCAGTCTCATTTTCATCATCAAATCCCTCTACAGGGATAGGATCTGTCACTACTTCTCAGTCAACAGCCACCTCAGCCTCCGCTGCTGAGTCTGGGGTAGGGCTCGGCAACGCTACGACCGACCTCCCCTCATCACGACAAGAAGGGGAATCAACCCTCACCTCTGTTCTGATCACGTCTGCTGCCCCCGTAACAGACTAATGCAACTCTGGAGGGACGTCATCTGAGGACGACGAACTCCACTCTACTTCATCATCTGGAGGACGTATGTCCGCTGGATCCTTAACGTCCAAGGCCTCCACTGCAGCTTACACCATCCCAAAAATGGCTGCAACCTCTGTGTCTCTTCTGACATAGTCTGGAGATACAAAAGTCTCCGAAGGAACAACATCTTCAGGATTCTCCTCCACTGGAGACATTACCATCGGAGGAATGCGCTCATCAGAGGAGCTTGCCACCTCCTTCGGTTTACTAACGCCCGGTTTTGAAATACGGGTTTTTTTCTTCGATGATCCCTACAAGAAGAAAAGCACAGGTCACCAAGATGACAAAATGAGCTAGATTACGGAGGACTCTTTACCTCAGCAGGGACTGATTCCGTTGATGCAACCTTTGGAGTCGTCATTTTCTTCGGCCTTTTTGGTGCAGACGAATCGGCTTCTGCGTCAGCCCACCTCTTTCCAGCAGGGGGATGTCTCACTGATGCTATAGCAGCAGCCCGATATCCCGCCAACTCTGGTGGACAATATGACCGAGCAACCACCAACATATTCGTTGTAGCCTCTAGCTGAGTTCCAATAATGAAACTGGTCTCCCTATCATAATCAGAAGACACAGTATTCATGGTGCAGTACAGCTTAACTGCCGTATACAGGATCTGTGGCCGAGGGTTGCGAACTGGTGTAGTAAAATGAATACCAGTGTACCCGGTGTTGTAATATTGCCAACCCCGGGCTCCATCCAGCAAACTTTCGGCAAACCCCAGACTGTTACTAGGATTCTGTAACATTAGCTGGGTGTAGCCAAACTGGCGAGCAAACCGGCTTGGCAGATATGGCTCCAGATAGCACTTATTTTGGTTGCGGTAGACCAAATGGGAAGGCCGGATGCTTTGCAACCAACGAAAACCCCATTTCGGTAGAGTAATCGCATCCTCACCAGAGTCATCCAAATCCTGGTCAGCCTCAAAATCTTTGAAGATGGGACCGACCTTGACGATCTCCTACCCTTGAAGATAAGATAAGACTCTTCTGCAAACAGGGACGCCAGTGTGAAACCACTTCCTCTTGTAGAAGCGGCGGATAAAAGCGTCACCTTCAACGTGATCCTCTTCTGGGCCTGGACTCATCACGTTCGGATGATGTAAAATCAACCATCCCATCAGATAATGGAATGGTAGCTCGGTCCAGGGAAAGTTGTCGTTCCTACCTCTCCCATGGATTACATCATCAGTAAAGGTCCTCAAACCCCGCAACAGGTTACACACCATCGCGGGGAGGAGAGCTAAAGGATGACCAAAGACCAATTTCACGGCAGGCAAAATGAGGTTCCGGTGTACCCTCCCTACAGCACCAGATCCGCCTACAAACACACAATCCCGGAGCTATATCATCAAGTATGCCGCTAACACCGCCTTACATGACATCCGGTGCGCACAGTGCCATAAGCAGCTATACGCGTTTTCGCCACTCTCATTTGAACGAAGGGCCCTCTTATCTAGCCGACTCATTTCAGAAGTCACTTCTGCGGGTTTCAGCCCTTGCAGAGTCATAAACCGGATCTTCGAGGAATTCGTCAAATCCTGCTTGAAGACGTAATCCCTCCAAGCAGTCACATGAGGCTGAGTCCTGCCTTTGTCCTTCCGTTGCATCAGATAATGATGGCTCGCCACCTCTTTGAAAACAGCCATCATCTTCGGGTCCTTATTTTCCAGAATAAGGATCTCTTCATTCGATGGAAAATATTTCTCGTACGATTCCGAGCCCCAAGGAAGCCTGGACACTTCATACATCTCATGGAGAGCTAACCCCAACTCCCCCACTGGAGTAAAGAAGGTACCAGTCTGGGCATTGAACGTTTCCAAGAGTGCAAGGAACATATGCTTATTGAGGTCCACGCCAGCCTGTGTGGCACGGATAGCGGCCGACAGCCCAAACTCCTTAAGCTCAGCCTTGAACTTTGACAACATCCAAATGGTCAACTCGTCCCACTTCGGCATGTGGTGACACCAACCTTCAACCCTAAAGCTACCTTTCGGATACATGACCCTCGATGTTAGCATCCGATTTGCAAAAGTCGAAGCACTAAAGGCAAAGGTGTCATTAGGGACCTTACTATAGAGGCTCCCAGGACGCAAAGTTCGGCAACTAAACGAGGGACCGGCTCGCGAAGCGGCCAAGGTATATCTTTGATTCGAAGTAGCATCAATCGAAAGAGTACCTCCCAATGCCCTTCCTTGAGAATGAGTAAGTTCCCAGGGCATCCTTCTCTTGGAAGCTAATCGGTAGAAGGCCGTCAGCGGCAACTGGCGTTCAAGTTGTCGCATGTACAGAACCATGCCTTTTGCAGAGAAGAACCAGTCTTCTTTGAACTTCAGTATCTTCGCCTCAGAGGAGATCAGTCGATCACCAAACAAAAAAGCAGGTTTTAAGAAAGTCACATCCTCGGATTCAGCAGATTTCAGTTTTTCGCTCTCCATCATACTCTGGAGGAAAATCGGCAACTGATTCTAGATCTGCAGCATTCTCTCAGGAGGTTGATTCTGTAAGATAGCATCCTTCGCAGGGTTGATAACCTCCTCGTCAAAGTCAACTCCCATTTGACAAAGAGAAGCATCCAGAAGGACTTCATTCAGCAAAGGGATTGTCATCAACACTGACACAACAAAAACAAAAGTCAGGCAAAAAGCTTTAGGAAAACAAAGTGTGTCAAGCAACCTGGCGCATCATCGGGGTGTAAACCCATGCGCGTCAGCAGTGAAGCTTCGGCGCATCATCAGGGTGTAAACCCATGCGCGTCAGCAGTGAAGCTTCGGCACATCATCAGGGTGTGAACCCATGCGCGTCAGCAGTGGCTTCGGCGTATCATCAGGGCGTAAACCCATGCGCGTCAGCAGAAGCTTCGACGCATCATCAAGGTGTAAACCCATGCGCATTAGCAGTTAAACCTCGGTGCATAATAAGGGCCTAAACCCATGCACGTCGGCAGGATAAAACCTCGGCGCATCATCAGGACAGAAGTCCATGCGCGTTGGCAGCAGAGAGTTAGGGCACACCAACTCAGTCGTGTGATCCAAACTCATCTAAACAAAAAGTGGAAGAGACGACACTCACCCGTCACCGCGGGCCGAACGTCGGCCGGAGTCACAATGGTGATAGGGGCATCCTCTTCGGCGAACTTCGCCGGCTCCTTTCCCTTGCCAGCACCGTGCGAGGAGTCTTGGAAGCCATTCCTTAAGAGAAGAAAGTTAGGGTTTTTCGAAGAAAAACTCTAAAAGACAAAAGCAAAGAGAGGAAGAACCCTCTCTCTCCATCTCACGCCTATTTATAGGCCCAGTCGTACGCGTGAACCGATGAAGTGTGACCTCAGCCGTCGCCTCAGGTTCTGTGGGGAGATAACTGCAAATAAATCCAAAAAGATCATCATTAATCTTTTGGGTTATCGAGGCATTATCATTTGCATTAATGGAGAGGAGCATGCGCCCCATCACTGATGCGCAGAGTATCCATGCGCCCGAACGGACATGCGCCCCAACAGTCATACGCCTCGACCACCATGCTTCTTATTCAAAGTATTCCAAAACTTGTCCAAAAGTTTTGAAAACTTTGAAGGGGGTCTTGCATACGCCAGAGAGCTCGGACAAAGTACTTCACACAGCAAAACAACAAATATAGACATTGAAAGAGAACTTTTTATTATATAAAAGTCTATTACATGTCTAGAAAAGGTTGTATAAAAGAGAGTTTCTACAAAGAAAAGATCCTAAGTTTACAGCCAGGCGCAGCAGACACCATGCGCCCTTAAATAGGCGCAGCAATCACCATGCGCTCTCAACCAGGCACATCTTGCCATGCGCTCTCAGCCAAGCGCATCCTTTCAGCAGCTCAGTTATGTGCTTCCTCAGTTATGTGTATCCCTTCAGCAGCTCAGTTATGTGCCACCCTCCCAGCCAGGCTCACCTGATAAGCACTTCGACTAATAAAGCATTTATTGAGCAGAACGAGGGTGTCAATCAACCTTCTAGCTGGAGAAAGAGCTCCCCAAATCGAGGAAGAGAGGAGCACCGCAAATCAACCTGTGGCCAGGAGAGGTTTCGAAAGAGCCTCCAAAGGCCAAGGAAGACCGTAATCGAAACGCGGCTAAAGGAGCAACTTTCAATACAACCAGAATAGGCAACACCCACTCTGACAGAAGAAAGAGCCTCCAAAGCCGCAGCCCCGCAATTTCGATCTGCGGCTCTTCCAGCATAACGAAGACGAGGCTCGATCATCCCGATCTTTGGATGCAACAGGCACCTTCTGCCTGCCTCAGAAGCCCTCGACTCCGACTTTTGGATGTAACAGTCACCTTCAAGTACATCAATAAAGTCATTGCGTCGCATCTTCACCCTCGAGAGCATCTCATCAACAGAATGTACTCGAGCAAACAAATTCACTTTGGGAGGACGTGAGAGAACGAGAAGCAAACCCTCTCCATGCCACTATTTATAGGCCGGGCAAATCAAACCCATGCGCCAAGTGGATGGCTCTCCGAATTCTGTACACTGAATTTACATTAAATGGATGAACCGGACGCTTCGAATTCAGCCAAGTCAAAAATGGCTATTTAAAGCACTCGAAGAACGTAACAGTCGGGCCATTAAAGATCATGCAAATAGATGCGCCCCTCAGACAGCGCATCATACAGATGCGTCCCTCAGACCGCGCATCACACAGATGCACCCTTCAACACCAAGCGCCTCACAGGGATGCGCCTCCATTCATCTCCATACGACTAGTGGAACGCCGATCGATGCGCCCACTCAACAAACCTATCATCTGTCAAAGAACATTAAATGCTGAAGTCTGACAGAGTTGGCAGCATGTTCCCCGAGGACTGCACAGTTGACAACTTTTTCAGAATACGAAGCATGACCAACGTCAGCATCATCATTACTTTCCTCCGACAGTTACAGCCACGTGGCTGCCCCAACCATCTTGCATGTGCCTCCGCAGCCATGCGCCCAAAGTACTGCATGCGCCTCGAGCCATGCGCATCAGACTTTCTCTCTGATCCCTAAAGACAGAAAGTAAAGTCACCACTGGAGCTCTGTATGCGCCTCAAAATCCATGCGCCTCAGACTTTTCTCTGATCCCTAAAGACAGAAGTAAAAGTCCCTACTGGAGTCTCGCATGCGCCTCAAAAGCCATGCGCCCCGAATGGTTCATGACTCCTAAAGGTCACAAGCCAAAGTTTCCTCATGCGCCCAATCCCAGGCACATCCTACCAGATCATTCCCCACCAAATCCGAGATCTCTGAGCCATGGGCCGATGACACGTGTCCTTTGACTCGATTCATCCAAGATCTCAGCAACAGAAAGATCTTTTCTTGCTATGTGCCAGCCCATAACAGCAGCATGAAGGATTCAACTCCTCAATCAAAGCGCATCATCCGTGCGCCTCCGTCAGCAATCACCACGTGGCATCCCCACGTACCAGCGCATCCTACATATGCGCACATGAGCAGCCAGCCTGCAAAGCTATAAATAAAGGGATCATTTCCTTCTTCCACACACACACAGAGACGAACATACATAGACAGACAGAGACATCGCACAACTACCGAGGCGGATACAGACACTCAACATCTTCTTCCTCCTCGTAAGCTCCAGCACCTAGAGCAACTCAGACCTTCAGAGAACCGATAACCGTCGTCAGATCGTCAACAGAGTCAACGTATTACCACTCGCTCCATCGGCACAAGGGACCCAGATAAACAAAAGTGTACTCCTAGGACTACGTCTAAGTCCTACATTGTAACACTGTTCTGTTTGTATTGAAATTTACAATCAAAGAATTTTAATGGCAAACAATGATTAAATTAGATCTTTTGGGAATGGTTGATAAGTGAATTTGAATGATGATTGAGGTGCAACGCTTGGTCCTTGAATGGAGGTATCGATCGGTTTTAGATTATGTTTCTTTGATTCAAAATATGGTATAGTGCCTGGGTATGTTTGCTACTGATGTCTAGCGTGGTGAGTTTGAGAAGTGCAGTTTTGTGCGAGGCACTTGTCGATGGATTTGACTAAGACATGAGTGAGTTTGTATTGATTGAGAAAGAATGGAAAGTTGTATTGGAGTAATCTTTGAAGTTATGCGAGGCGTGTTCATGCTAGACTAGAAGAAAGATGCTTCATGAAATTTACTGAGTTATATGTTTGATTATTTGATACAGTTAAGGATTGGAAGAGTATGCATAGGTTTGAGTAAAAAAATTATTGGATGTGTGTTTGTTGTGTGTAGAAGGATTTGTGTAGGAGTTGAACATGGATAGAAAGTGTCACGACCCGCACCCGGATATTCGGGCACGGGTACATGGGCAATGCCCAGCCTACGTCGCAGTATCGGCGGTAGAACGCTGTCAAGTACCCAATAAATATCTACAACACCTAGATGATCCATGATAATAAATGTACTCAAATCACACCACAAGCGACTAAAGAAGAAATGAAATAGAAAGATATCAAAAATTACTGAAACAAACAGAGTCTACAAATGAATATACATGACTAGAATGTATCGGAGGTAAAACAATAACAAAACTAAGTCAAACTACCAGGGTCTAGAACTCCCAAAAGACAACTCACGGTGAAAGTATCGAGATCCGTCTCAGCTAGCATCATCCTGTAGTCCAATAATGTGGGGCATAATAATTTCTAAAATTTGTCAACATATCCAGTCAGGATTAGAGCGAAGTACATAAACTAACAGTAGTTCCAAATTGACAAATACTATAAGAAACAGTTATAATAAAATACAAGACATAATATCAAGACTGGAAGTAAAATAGTACAAGGTAGACTGAATATCATGTCATGGTGTGAGATATAAGGTAAAACTGGAATGTAAAGCAGTACAGGTAAATTTGATGTACAATATAAATATAAATGGTGCCTTGAGATATTAGGGTGTTATGTGATCGGCTTGGGTCCAGATCAGGCTGTTCTATTTGACCTGCTATGCACAAGAACAAGCACAAGTAAACCTGGAGGTCAAGCTAGCCAAAATAGAAAGCTATTATTCCAGTAATACCAGATCAGGCGACACCCGACGTGTGGCGAGGGTGAAGCTATGCACAAGTAGTAACAGGAGGGGTATTGATCACATAACCTCTAATAACTTCCCATCCCTGAGTAGTATAATGGATCCAACCATAGAACGTTACGATACGGGATTCTCTAAGAGGGTAGCAAATTCCCTTAGGAACCAGTGTCTATACAAGTACAAGGACAATAGTCAAGAACGAGACATGTACCAGTACACCAGGATAACCAGGAGTAACATCTCATGACGGGATCCAACGTATACTAGTCCGTGTATCCTTGTGTCGAAAATCAAGTAAAACACTACAACTGAATCGGATATAGTAGATATCAAAGCAATAAAAACTATCAGAGAATTCACTCGCCTCAATTTAGTTGGAATTTGACGTGCACGACACGAACGTATCGACACGGAATAGGTATGATGCTAATCGCTACAAGATGGTCCCAAACGACGGCACAGGCGGTTCCACTAAGTCCAGAATAGTCCAAAAAACCTAGTTTGATATATAAAAGTCCAAAATTAGGATTTGGCACGATAATCGAGATAAGAAAGAGGAAATGACCATAATAGTCGTGACTTACGATTTAAGGGAAAAAGAATAATTATATATACATATATATCTAAAAATTGTTTATAATATTTAGAAATTATACTTTTTTATTCATAAAATATTATTAGGTAATACTAGAAACCCAAATATCATTTAGAGTTTTACAAAAACCATTTATATATATATATATATATATATATATATACATACTAATAATATGAATTGCAAGTTGTAGGCTATTAAATTATCAAGTTTGCACCTCATTATTCGTATATCGAAACCTACGACACATAAATCGAGACAAAAAGATCAACCGTAAGGTTAACAATCTTGTCGTAGCGATCCACATGGTCATCTTGTCAATTTCAGCGATGTGAGGTCATTGGAATCGACTGATCTCTATTTCGTTGCACGAATCCTGAAATACGAACATAAATAAGAATTAATTATAACTAATAGTGATACATAACGAAAATATCTACAGACATTGTCGGATGATGAAACAAATATCTCCAACGTGTCCAGATTGGTCAAATTAGATAGGATAGCCTACCCATAAGTCTAATTTGGACACAGGGGCAAAAAGGTAATTTTAGGTCAAAATGATGTCTTCCATTGGACCCACTTTGCACTGAAAAATATGCCAGGAAAAAAGTCCACTAAATCTAACAAATTATATGTCCATGAATCCAGAATGTCGATACGAACCCAATGGTATATCCAGAATTTGATTCCGATGAGCCAATCTCAAAATGGTCCGTTAATTCGGACATTGGAATTCGGTTTGCACAAAAATGTGTGTCGAAGCCAAAGTCCACTAAATCTAGCAAGATATATGTCAACGAGTCCAGAATGATGATACGAACCCATCGGTATATCAAGAATCAGATTTCGATGAGCCGACGTCAAAATGACCCGTTGACTCGGACTGAGGGACCCGCTTTGCACTGAAATGCATGCCAGGGCCTACGTCTTCCAAATCTAGCAAACTTATATAAATTAATGCCAGAACGATGCCACGAGTCTACTAGTGGTATCAAAATTTGAATTCGGAGTTCCGGGTACAAAATTAGAATTTTACAAGTTGAAAATTACGAATTCGGACGGCCAACTTTGGCGTCAAATTTAACCAATCAAACAAGCTCACAATAAAATAAAACTTTAGGGACAACAAGTTGGTTATACCAGCTGTGCACAGGAACTGGTGGCACATTAAATGGAGCTGCGATGACGAAGATACAAGTCCACGAAGTTGGCTCCATAAAACTGTCCAAAGTAAACACAATTATTGGGGCAACTTGGTGGCCGATTTTGATCTATCAAACGATCTAATTAATGGTTGAAAATTTAGGTGAAGATAGAGCTATATACCGAGATTATAATGGAGCAAAGAGTTCGTCGATCCAATGGTCGAATTTCTTAAAAAAAGTACACAAAGTCGCTGTCATGAAGCGCACTTCCGACTTTTCAAAATCGTGCGTCATGACGGGATCTTGTACGAAACGCACGAATTGACTGTTGTACGCATCGGAGAGGAGCGTGGCAGCTCAGAAGTGTTCATCGGAGGGTTTGCTAGAGCCCCACAGCCTCATAGTCACGTGCGACGGTGGTTGCCGCCACTATCATTGCTGCGCTGCGGATACTGTTGTCATGCCGCTGCTCTCGCAGCCTCTTACGCACGCCTATGTGCTGCTGTGCTCGCAGCTGTTGTTGTCTCTGCTACGTGGTCCTATGTTTGCCACACCTGGCTGTGCCTCATGCACCTGGCTGGTGGTGTGCGGCTGTCGCACAGTGGGGCACGGTTCTCGGTCGGGCTCGGGTGCATGCAAAGGAGGTGGAGGAGAGAAAGAAGAAATGGAGATAGTGATGGAGAAATAGAGAATTAGGGTGGTGATAGAGGAGTTAGGAGGAATGAAGATGATGGCTGTGAGAAGGAAATAAATGGAGTGATGAATAAAAATTGGTGGTCGGTTGTGAGTGTGAGGGAGAGAGAAGAGAGAGTGATATTAGAAAGAAAGAGAGAGAGGGAGAGAGGAATCTTTACAAAAGTAGGAAGAGAAAAGTTTCGAGATTAGGGTCGACTGCCTAGGAGTGGGTGTAGGGGGTTGTCATGTAGAGATGAGTCGTTGGGATGAGTTGGAGTTTGAATCAATGACTAGGAATGAGTGTCGGGATTAGGTTATTTTTTAGGAATTTGGCCAATGGAGTTGTCCTTGAATATTTTTGAGTGGCTACACTAGGTGTTTGGTGTTTTATAGGATGATGAGTGTGTTGGTATTCATGAGGGGATAACATGAAGCTTAGGTTTGGTTCAAATGAGTCGGGTCGGGTCAAAATCAGGTTTGGTATAATAAATGGCTTAATTTAGTCATTTATGATCATAGATAAATAAGTAGCATGCGAGGGCTAAATTAAATGGAACACAAGTGTCATGCGTGTAGTAGGCTTAATGTGTGTCATGTCCATATCTTGGGTCGATAGGTTTGGGTCGAAATTGTGTCGCCAATTCAAGTCGGAATAAATGTGACTCCGTGGGATGAATTTAAGATCGGATCTTGTGTGCAAAAAGTTGTACGATTAAAATGAAGTACACGAAGGTGTGTATGAGTGGTAAAGAATGATATTGTGTGTTTGGGTGGGTCATGAGAGCGGCCACATGAAATTTGGTTGGGTGTTGGATCAATTTGGGTTAAATTTGGGCTAGGTTTGGTCATGACTACAAATTTAGTCATTTATAATCATTGATGGAATAGGAGCATGCGGGAGATCAATTGGGTAAAACGCAAGTGGTATGTGCATAGTAGGCTCAAAATAGATCAAAACCATATATTGGGTCGATTAGATTGGACCGATGTCGAGCTCCGTCAGGTTTTACGGTAGAGCGTCAAATGGCCTAAATTGACCCAAAATTTGTGTGATACAAAAAAATACAAGAGGAAAAGTTTGAGTGGGACATGATATATTAAAATGAAGATAATCTTGTCTACAACAAACTCATGAAGGAAGTTTCCAGAGACTGACATCTCTGACGCTCCAAAAATCAAAGTCACGGAAAAGAACATTTAATGATCAAAAATAATTATAATAAATATTTACTGAAATTAATTCATTTAGAAAATTTTAAAATAAACCCTAAAATTCAGGGGGCTCATAGAATCAGAGATGATCATTCAGTCACCGAGTCGACAAGGTAGTTTGAATCAGATATTGAGTAAGGAAGTTTCTTCATTGATCGTGCATTATGCTAGTTTGTTGGCTCAAAGTCATGTTTGGCCTTGGGCTTATGTAGAGATATGATTCAGAGATCCTTGTGTGCGGTGTTATCCCTCGTTTTATCGGAGGTGTTATATTGATTTCCTGGTTTGTTTCTAATGTTTTGATGTGTGTTGTGCGACGTATCATGGAATTTGATAGATGATGCAGGCTTGCTTAATTCGATTGAATTAGATGGTTTATAGTGTTTGGTTCTTTTTTACGGTTATATCGATTAAAAGTCCATACATTATATTAAATCTTCTGTCTGTGGCATAGTTCGGTATATGCCCGGTCAAGGCAGATAGATGTTTCTTCATGGTGGGTGGCTTTGATCTTTTGCTCCTTACCTTCACAATTAATGAATTGGTGTTGGATGTCTAGTTCGTTATGTTATAAATTGTTGCATGATAATAAAAAGAACTAAGACTAAAGAGATTAACATGATCGTTGCTGGATATATATCACCATGAATATAGTATTGTTATTATTCCTGGTGGTATGTATCCTCACCTAGACGTTGTGTTTTTGCGCTTCATCTGGGTGCCATGTGTAAACCTCCCAAATTTTTGTAAAACCCCTAAATTTATTACTACGATTTTAAAATTTGGTATCGATTTTTGTTTTGTAAATCGTACGTCGTGTACGAGTTCGCATTTTCATATTTGTACATCGCAAGACGATATATTTATACGAATATTTTATTAAATTTTTTTTGAATAAGTATTTAATATTAATTTATTGCGTCGCTTCAAATTTTGGCAAACATTATTTATTTAATGATATTTATTGTACTTTACAATTATAAGTGATAATTTAGAAAAAAAATTTGTTTTATGAAAATATATTTTGTGTGCCAGTAACATGAAATTTAATTCATGTCCACTTGATTTCACCAAAAATGAATTATAGTTAATTACAAAAATAAAAATTTTAATATCTAATTTTTTTTATTGAATTTAGAAATTAATTATTGATATTTAAAATTTATGGAAATATTTTTAAATGAATCAATAGTAATTTAAATTGAATTTTTGATTTTATTTGGATAGATTAAATAGTTTTCTTTTAAGCTAGTATCTAGTTTTGATTTGAAGAATTTTATCTAAAATAGTTTTAAACAAGTTTAAATGAATTTGAATTTAATTATGAATTATCTAATGGGGGGATTTAAACATTCCAATCCTTATCTTAATGGGAATTCCCACATCCTATAAATAGGCAGGTACTCCTCCATAAATTCCTCACATCCACAAATTTCCACAACCCAAAAATCTGTGCATCGTGTCCGTGTTCCCTCCCATCCACTAATTGTTCCTTTCTACATATACAATTTTTACTCATCCGACAAACCCGGACGTTGCCTGTCCCGTGTCGCGCAGGACACCTCTTCCGACCCCGCTCCTGTCGTGTAGGACAGCCCCAATACGATGGCAACAAACCCTAAACCTAATCCTGAGCACTGTCGTGCCGTCTCGGTCGCCGATCCCAGCCTATCTTCAACCATCCCGTACCACAACTCCTATTACCACCATCACCATCGTCGCAACCACCCCCGCTCTCAGACCACCACAAGAACAACCACCACCGTCTCCGTCTCACCACCATCACCGCCGTCACCTCGATGACCACAACAAAAAAGTAGAAGGGAAGATGGAAAACCCTTACCGACCGCCGGATGACCACCGCGTCCCTCCGTCCAGATCCGGCGCCTCTACGACGAGCAGACGGCTCCGCACCGCTCGCGGCGAGCCCAGTCGTCGCTCGAATTCACGGCACCACCGCACGAGACCTCCGGCGCACCTCCTCCCATCTCCGGTCGGCCGCGGACCGCGCCGCCCCAGATCGTGCCCCCTCCGTGTGTAACCCTCTGACCTCCGCCACCGGCTTCGCGCCACCGCCTTTCGTCGAGACTCCTCCGGAGCCACCGTGCCCACCAGCGCCGCTCCACCTTCGGTAAGGTCCTTTCGCCCCACTTCGGTGATACCAGCTCTCCACCGCCCTCTCCTTTCTCGAGCGCCAGCCGCCGCACCTCTCCGACTTGGATCCGCCACCTCCTTTTCGGCCGACCGCAGCCCGGCCGTGTGCGATTGAGCCGGGTCGAGGCCGACCACCGCATCTTCGCGCATCTCCGCCTCACGGAGCACCGCTCCCGCCGCCAGGAGCGCGCCGCCTAAATCTCGGCACCGACCGCGCCTATTCGCCCGCCTCTGGTAAACCCCCTCTTCCTCTCTCTTCGTTCCTCTTCTCACTCTTCCACTTACGAATTATTTATTACTATTAGTATTATTATCATTTATTTAAAATGGTGTCATTTATTTTATTGTTATTATTATTATTATTTATTATTATTAGTATTATTATCACTTATTTAAATGGTGTCATTTATTTTATTAATCATATATTAGTTTGTTGTTTTGTTAAATATTATTATTACATTATTATTACTATTATTTTCTAGCAAAAATTTTAAGTTAGTTTTTGAAACACAGAAATATTCTTTGGTATTATAGGTACATATATTTGACCAATTATATTTTTGGGTCTAAATGATTTAGAAACATTTTTAAATATTTATCTAAAATAAATAGTTTAAATTTTGAAATATAGTTTCCACCTTAATCATATTTTGCAACTTAGAGTATTTTGACTAATAAGATGTAACTTTCAAAATCATTGTATATACATATTTTCAAGTATTTCCATAAATGAATTTTTACAAGTAAACATGTTTTTAAGTAATGTAAATATTTTCTAAGAAATTGTATATTTATCTACTCCACAAATTCTTCCAATTATTCTCATTACTTATGACTAATCATGCTTGCCTATTTTCTTGCGACCTCGGACTATTACACACCGAACATGGCTATTGGACAATCGAAAATTGCCGGATTAATGTACCACACCCGGCGTCACACCAGGCGACACATCAGGCAAGACACCTTGCCTTTACTGTTTACTTTCTTGCTCAATATATGCATGTTTTATTTCTTATCAAGTTGTTCTTTCAAAACTATATGTAGATGCAAATTACTATATTTTATGCAATTGGCTTAGAGTTAAGGGACCACCGTATGTTTAGTGCATCTCATAAACTGTCACGATGTGCCACGGATTGTGTGCGAGTTGTGAGTCGCATATAGATGCGGACTTGCGTGCTGACTGATCATTGGTGCGTACAGGCCGTGCATTAGGATATAACTGCTAATAGATTTATGTAGAAGACTTGGCAGTTATTAAGGATTAAACAGTATCGTAGAGACGATGCATGTACAGTATCATTAGGGGGAGGGGACAGTTATTAGCGTAGGGGCTACATTTATTTTTACACACATTTTGGGCCGATAGTGACTCGGATGAGCGCTACTTACTGCCCCGGGCCGATGGCCACTCTTTATTACTCTGCTGATCCTACAGCTCCTGCGTAGAACGTTGTCCTCAAAGTGCATATCACATATAATGGTTTGGAACCTTTATGCATGTATATTTTCTATTGAGCTCTTACTATTCAGTTTATGGCATGATATTATGTGTCTTGTTACGTCCCTCTGAGGACCTGGTGATCTCTCCAGGTGTGTGTTTCGTGATTTCTTGTAGGTGCTCTAACTAAGGCCATGTCTTCCGTCATGATGATTGCTTTTGGACTCGTCACTTGCTCTCGCTCGCTCAGTTCCTTCTTTGTATATTTTTCTATATTTAATTTAGTTGGTAGTAGATTTGTCTCCGCCCAACTATTGTGTACATGACAAACTCAAAAATTGCTTTTATATCATTATTTATCTTCGTGGATGAGATTAGTGTCTTGGCTTTCTACATTTACAGCTTATGTATACATACGAGCAGTATATTTACTTGTATGTATACAGGTGGCATGATACGTATCTAGTCTCAAGTATTTGGGACTGGGGTGTTACATATTTTTGTGGTGGCCCATGCAGGTCTAGTTTGTCACTTCGGTTATGTAATTGTACCGATGTGAGCCTGCAATATAGGAATAGAGTTTAGAATCTCATCTACAAGCTTGACCTCCTTTCTTGACTTCAAATTTTGAACTCTCGTTCGACCTCCTTGACTTGTATCTTGCTTGAATCCTCCTACCGTAAATTCTTAGTTTTGTGCTTAGTAAGATGACTACACTAGTATATGCTCATAGGTCAAACACATGGCTAGAAGGTTACATTGACAATTAATATGCATGGAGATTTTATTTGAGTTATAGAGGCATTTATTTTCCTAGAAATATGATCTTAAGGATTAGTTAACTCTAAGTTGGGTAGTAGTATATTTTCGCTTTCAAAAGATAGTTTGAATTTTATTACAAGGTAGTATACACAAGAGGAGAGCTAGATCGAGAAAACAAATTGATTTGATTTTACGTTTTAATCCTTGAAGGTCTTTGAATATTTATGATTTATTGAGTTGTAGTTATACATCTTTTGAGGGATATAAATTTGATTTGAAAAGGATCATAAAATTTTAAATGTGGAAGTATGATTTACGATTGACCAAGATTTGAGGATGATGGAATTTTGGGTAAAATGTTTTTTTTGAATTAAATAATGCCATATGCTCTATGATTTATAAAGTTATTTAGATTTTGAGTTTAAAGCCTTAATTATGGATATTTAAATTTTGGTGGAGAAATTTTTTTTTTAGGGTAGTTGTGACTTATTGGAAGTTAGATATACACATTTGAAGGATATAACATTTTAATTCGGGAGTTATTTAAATGTTCCATTTTTAGTATAAATTTTGGCTGATTTAAATATTGAGTTTAAGATTGGAAAAAAAATAAAAAAAATAATATATTCGATTTGCGATAAACAAGGGTTGATCCGAGATTGACTAGAGATTTAAAATTTTGATTAAAGTTGACAGCCTAAGATGAAGGAAAATTTTGGTGGAGTATCTTGGAAATTTTATTGAGAAACTTTCAAGGAACTTAAAATTTTAGATTAGATTATATATTGGTAGAGGACCAAGAAGCAAGTAGGGTCACCCTAGTGAGATAGAAGTATTTCACATTAGATTGCCATACCACCTATGATTATGATATTGCATATACCCAAGTATAGGTAGTCATCGACCAAACCGATGAACATATATTTGACTTACTCGACCTTCCCTCAAATCTAGATCCTTATTCGTGACCATCTAATTATGTGAAACTTAGAAATGATTAGAATCATTCCCCTGACCAAACCCTTATCTTTGAGACTATTTTTTCTCTAGAAACTGTGTCGCTAACTTATCTTAACTTGATCTACAAAATTTTCTAAATTATCTTTATTTGTGCTTCAACCTTTATTTTTGTGCATTAATTAGTACCTTATGAAAACGCACTTTCTATTTTGATCATTTGGTGTTCCCTATCGTGACTTTGATATTTGGAGCACAACACTAGACTTTTCCATCCAACAAATTCCATATGTAAAACCTAGACGAGCCCACCTTCATGTAGGTATATCACGTGCCACTAAAACACGTCTTCTTGTACTCTACTTTCATGATATGACTTTTGGGCCAAAAAGACTAGACTGTAACCCTTACCATGATACCGATATATTTATCGACCATGGACCTTGACAGAATTCCTTCAACCCAAATGAATGATTATGGTCCACCTAATTCTTTAAATGCTCAGCTTGTACTTTATGTTGATTGCTACCTGTGCCTTTTATTTTCGTGCCTTATCTTGATTTACTTAGACCCATACCATTTTTACTCCCCATGCAACATTACCAACTTTTACTTTTCTCCTTTCCGATTAAATTGCTTCACTCATATTTCACCTTAATTCCACCGTGGTTCATGCAACTTTGTTCATTTTATGATTCCTCGTTTTAAGATAAAAATGGATCATGACTTCCTTTGGATAGAAAGAGATTGGATTAGAAAACTCCATAAAGGAGATTAGTGGTATAAATAAATAAAAGAATAATGGGATTTTTAGGTGGGATTGAGAAAGGTGTATGTTTTTACAAGGTAATATGATCAAAAGTAAGTATACTGGCGATTGACAAATTATTTCAAAATTTAACAGATGATTGAAGATGAAAAATTTTACATTAATAAATGAGTATGAAATTCTTAATAGAAAGAATGGTTTTGTTTCGATGAAGTTGATTAAAGGTTAATTAAAAGATCAAGAAGGTTATAAAAGAAAAAAAATTAATTTAAGGTAGATACTTATATCTATATATGTGTGGTGGAGAAGTAAATTTCGAGGATCAGTAAATTAAAACTTTTTGGGACTTAATGAATTTCTATCTTTGAGATATTAGATTTGATATATGAATATATATAGAATTCCAAATTACGTGAAAAAATTTTGGAGGTTAACCATCAAATTGAAGGGAAGAAAAGAAACATAGATTTCAAGAAATTAAAGAAATTATGGTAAAAAAAGGGGGGGTTAAAATCAAGTTTACGAGAGTTATGATTCGAGAATATGTTTTGAGGAACCTAAATTTTTGGTGAGTTAAGATTTGAGGAGAAACTCCAATTTGAGGGAAAAAAAAGATTTATCGAAAATTTAAATTTTTGTGGATTATGAAATTTGAAGAGACTGTTTTAAGATTGAAAGATTGTTACATTTTGTGAGCTTGCACGTCTTGGATAAATGATAGTCATTTTTATTTCGACATTTATTGGGATGCTATGAGATATCTCCTAAACTATACCAATTTTTATCTAGATTATTGTTGTTCAAATTGCTTGCTGGATTCCGTTTCCGAATCGTCTCTTAAACTTCTTATCGATAAACTCTCGTGCCTATGATTTTACCATCTTAACTAATAATGTTGTTATAATCTAGTTTTGCAAGCTCATTGATTTATCGAGCTTGTTCATGACTTATGTTATTGAGAGCGCTCACAACATGTTGTCTAATCAGAACCGGTGTATGATGGTCTGATCAACCAAGTCACTTTGGTTCGCTTTTACCTATTGTTCTACGTGGATGGGATATAACTAAAACTTGGCCTCTAGAATCCCATCCACGACTGCCTTGACAATTCTTTTGAAATTATTCGGTCGTCTTTGAATCACGTATTCGTAATATCGCTTTTGATCTCTTATTTGCTTTCACGTTCACCTATTTTGGAAGGACAAAGGCACTTATACTGGAATTCTCCCTAGCCGACCTATCACTTATGACCCTTGTCACTCAATGTGCCTATATATTCGCCTTAACTTCTCGTCCTATCCTCGGCCCTACATTTGTGTTAGAAATGAATCATTCTCGAAATCGTGCCCTCAACCCTAACTACTCCTAAATTTCGAGGACAAAATTCTTATAAGTTGGGTAGGATGTAAAACCCCTAAATTTATTACTACGATTTTAAAATTTGGTATCGATTTTTATTTTGTAAATCGTACGTCGCGTACGAGTTCGCATTTTCATATTTATACATCGCAAGACGATATATTTATACGAATATTTTATTAAAAAAATTTTCCGAATAAGTATTTAATATTGATTTATTGCGTCGCGTCAAATTTTGGCAAACGTTATTTATTTAATGATATTTATTGTACTTTACAATTACAAGTGATAATTTAGAAAAAAAAATTTTGTTTTATGAAAATATATTTTGTGTGCCAGTAGCATGAAATTTAATTCATGTCCACTTGATTTCACCAAAAATGAATTATAGTTAATTGCAAAAATAAAAATTTTAATATCTAAATGTTTTATTGATTTTTGAAATTAATTAATTATTGATATTTAAAATTTATGGAAATATTTTTAAATGAATCTATAGTGATTTAAATTGAATTTTTGATTTTATTTGGATAGATTAAATAGTTTACTTTTAAGCTATTATCTAGTTTTGATTTGAAGAATTTTATCTAAAATGGTTTTAAACGAGTTTAAATGAATTTGAATTTAATTATGAATTATCTAAAAGGGGGATTTAAACATCCCAATCCTTATCTTAATGGGAATTCCCACATCCTATAAATAGGCAGGTACTCCTCCATAAATTCCTCACATCCACAAATTTCCATAACCTAAAAATCTGTGCATCGTGTCCGTGTTTCCTCCCATCCACTAATTGTTCCTTTCTACATATACAATTTTTACTCATCCGACAAACCCGGATGCTGCCTGTCCCGTGTCGCGCATGACACCTCTTCCGACCCCGTTCCTGTCGTGAAGGACAGCCCCAACACGACGGCAACAAACCCTAAACCTAATCCTGAGCACTGTTGCGACGTCTCGGTCCCCGATCCCAGCCTGTCTTCGACCATCCCGCACCACAACTCCCATCACCACCATCACCATCGTCGCAACCACCCCCGCTCTCAGACCACCACCAGAATAACCACCACCTTCTCCGTCTCGCCACCATCACCGCCGTCACCTCGACGACCACAACAGAAAAGTAGAAGGAAAGATAGGAAACCCTTACCGACCGTCGGATGACCGCCGCGTCCCTCCGCCCAGATCCGGCGCCTCTATGACGAGCAGACTGCTCCGCGCCGCTCGCGGCGAGCCCGGTCGTCGCTCGAAGTCGCGGCGCCACCGGACGAGACATCCGGCGTGCCTCCACCCATCTCCGGTCCGTCGAGGAACGCGCCGCCCCAGATTACGCCCCCTCCGCGCGTAACCCTCTGACCTCCGCCACCGACTTCGCGCCACCGCCTTTCGCCGAGACTCCTCCGGAGCCACCGTGCCCACCAGCGCCGCTCCCCCTCCGGTAAGGTCCTTCCGCCCCACTCCGGTGATACCAGCTCTCCACCGCCCTCTCCTTCCTCGAGCGCCGGCCGCCGCACCTCTCCGACTTGGATCCGCCACCTCCTCTCCGGCCGACCGCAGCCCGACCGTGTGCGACCGAGCCGGGTCAAAGCCGACCATCGCATCTCCGCGTATCTCCACCTCACGGAGCACCGCTCTCGCCGCCAGGAGCGCGCCGCCCAAATCTCGGCGCCGACCGCCCCTATTCGCCCGCCTCTGGTAAACCCCCTCTTCCTCTCTCTTCGTTCCTCTTCTCACTCTCTCACTTACGATTTATTTGGGGAGGGGGAGTTAGCTGTGGATATTAAAGGGATAATTTATTATTATTATTATTATTATTATTATTATTATTATTATTATTATTATTATTATTATTATTATTATTTATTACTATTAGTATTATTATCATTTATTTAAAATGGTGTCATTTATTTTATTGTTATTTTTATTATTATTATTAGTATTATTATCATTTATTTAAATGGTGTCATTTTATTTTATTAATCATATATTAGTTTGTTCTTTTGTTAAATATTATTATTATATTATTATTACTATTATTTTCTAGCAAAAATTTCAAGTTAGTTTTTGAAACACTGAAATATTCTTTGGTATTATAGGTACATATATTTGACCAATTATATTTTTGGGTCTAAATGATTTAGAAATATTTTTAAATATTTATCTAAAATAAATAGTTTAAATTTTGAAATATATTTTGCAACTTAGAGTATTTTGACTAATAAGATGTAACTTTCAAAATCATTGTATATACATATTTTCAAGTATTTCCATAAATGAATTTTTACAAGTAAACATGTTTTTAAGTAATGTAAATATTTTCTAAGAAATTGTATATTTATCTACTCCACAAATTCTTCCAATTATTCTCATTACTCATGACTAATCATGCTTGCCTATTTTCTCGCGACCTCGGACCATTACACACCGAACATGGCTACTGGACAATCGAAAATTGCCGGATTATTGCACCACACCCGGCGTCACACCAGGCAACACATCAGGCAAGACATCTTGCCTTTACTGTTTACTTTCTTGCTCAATATATGCATGTTTTATTTCTTATCAAGTTGTTCTTTCAAAACTATATGTAGATGCAAATTACTATATTTTATGCAATTGGCTTAGAGTTAAGGGACCACCGTATGTTTAGTGCATCTCATAAACTGTCATGATGTGCCACGGATTGTATGCGAGTTGTGAGTCGCATATAGATGCGGACTTGCGTGCTGACTGATCATTGGTGCGTATAGGTCGTGCGTTAGGATATAACTGCTAATAGATTTGTGTAGAAGACTTGGCAGTTATTAAGGATTAAACAGTGTCGTGGAGACGACGCATGTATAGTATCATTGGGGGTAGGGGACAGTTATTAGCGTAGGGGCTATATTTATTTTTATACACATTTTGGGCCGATAGTGACTCGAATGAGCGCTACTTACTGCCCCGGGCCGATGGCCACTCTTTATTACTCTGCTGATCCTGCAGCCCCTGCGTAGAACGTTGTCCTCAAAGTGCATATCATATAGAATGGTTAGGAACCTTTACGCATGTATATTTTCTATTGAGCTCTTACTATTCAGTTTATGACATGATATTATGTTTCTTGTTACGTCCCTCTGAGGACCTGGTGATCTCTCCAGGTGTGTGTTTCGTGATTTCTTGTAGGTGCTCTAACTAAGGCCATGTCTTCCGTCGTGATGATTGCTTTTGGCCTCGTCACTTGCTCTCGCTCGCTCAATTCTTTCTTTGTATATTTTTCCATATTTAATTTAGTTGGTAGTGGATTTGTCTCCGCCAACTATTGTGTACATGACAAACTCAAAAATTGCTTTTATATCATTATTTATCTTCGTGGATGAGATTTAGTGTCTTGGCTTTCTACATTTACAGCTTATGTATACATACGAGTCGTATATTTACTTGTATGTATACAGCTGGCATGATACGTATCTAGTCTCAAGTATTTGGGACTGGGCGTTACAATTTTTACTACAATTTTTTTAAATTAATTTTGGTATTGAGTTTTATTTCTCGTATTTGTACGTCGAGTGTGAAGAATATATTTTTATAAAAAGTTTTACTACAAGATTTTCTCCATATAAAAAATAAGTATATTTTTGAAAATAGTATAAGGTACATATTTTCTCTATAAATTGCTAGCACAATATTTGCCAAACTTTATTTTTTTTATAAAGACTATTTTAATTATTATACAAGTATAAGTAGTAATTTAGAAAAATATGTTTTATGTAAATATTCTTTTTGCATGAGAGTACATGAAATTTAATTCATGTATATATTTTGATTTTTAAAATTAATTGTTATCATCATTTAATTATTTCAAAAAAGATATTTTAAATTTTTGTTTGATTTAATGTTTAATTAATTATGGTGATTTAAATTTGGAAAAGATTTTATTGACTTTATTTTAAATAGCTTTTAAATTAAAGATGGGATTATCTAGATTTAATTTAGATTTAGATTTTATTGAATTTGGTTTAAATTGATTTGAATTAATATGTGACTTATCTTATGGGAGTTTAAACGATCCTAGTCCTTATTCAACTAGGGGTCTTCACCTCCTATATAAGAAGAGCCCCGTTGCTCTTTCTCATGTAAATTTTATAGCCAATATTTTTCCACAAGTGTCTGTGCATTGTGTCTGTGTCCAACTCTATCTCGTGTTAGCCTTAACGGTCTCGGGTCCGACCTCGGTACATTTCCACTATCTTTATTTGTATAGATACACCATCCCCTTCGTTTCCGACATACCAGACACGAACCAAAATTCCACCTATCGCGTCCGACACATCGGACACTATACCAGCCCGAATTCCTATGTCGGACACCCGACACAATCTATCCCTAACCTAACTCTCGTTCTGCCTTCGCCACCCGGACTTGCTCGATGCCACCACCTCCGCCTCGACTCCCGGCCACCTGGACCACTTGACCCCTATCTTTTCCAGCCATCCTTACCGCAACCACCATTGCCGCCAACCACAGCACCACAACTGCCATCACTTCCTCCTCCCCGAACCCCCTGTCCGTCATCATCCTCTTCCACCGTTGGCCAACCTCGTCGGGGCACCACCGCACAACTCTACCACCTCCAAAACCATCGCCACCAACAACTTCCGTCTCCCTGTCTGGCTGAACAACACCTGGTCGCTGCCACCAGCGATCCCGTCTACCGACGACCTACCCAAAACCACCAAACTCTACACCACCATTAACGTCCCCAACATCACCGCTTTTGGCCACTTCTCTTCCTCTTCCCTCTCGTCGAACCCCCAAACCACATCATTACCATCAACAAGAATTGAAAACTCACCTTCGCCGAGGACCACGTCGAGTCCGACCTCCGTGCCTCGCTCCCGTCAGCGAGCTCCACCGCACAGCTCCCCTCCGGTAAGATCATTTCCCGCCCTCCGCTCTCTCCCTCACTCTTTTACTATGATCAAGGAGCTCTCTCTCTCTCTCTCTCTCTATGTTTTTAAAATAGGTTTTATTCCGCTGATTTCCTCGAAGAAGAGAAGGAAAGCAGAAAATATCTGTCGTGCTTATTGATTGTTATTATTATTATTACTATTATTATTATTATTATTAATATTAACTAATAAATACTCCTGTCAGTGTCAGTATATGTATACCTATATATACTATTTAGTGTAAGTATTACTAAAACTATTATCATTAATCATATTACTAATATCTTGTCATTTGTTTATATTACTATTTTTTTATCAAATATATATAATTAAATATTTCCAAAATAGGTTGTAATAAGTATAGTATTGGGCTTGGCTCTAAATCTATTTTTAAAGTTAATTTTAAAATCCTAAAATAGTATTATGGATTTTTCAAGTATATATTATAACTTTCTACTTAAAGGAATTTATTTTTATAAACTTGAGGTATTTTTCCTAAAAATGAATTATATATATTTTTGTATCTAACTAAAAACTATTTTTAACTAACAAAAACATTTTTGGGTATTATGAATATTTTCTAAAAATAATATATGTATCTACTTCCACAAATTCTTCCAATTATCCATATTGATCATGACTAATCATGCATGCCTGTTTCTCACGATTTCGGACCCTTACACATCGATTATGGCTATCGAACAATTCGGGACATGTCAGATCATCGTATAATACCATGCAAGATACCGTGTCATATTTACTACTTATAAATAGTCTGCATCTTTTTTTTAGTTATTGCATATTTCAAGTTGTTTATTAGTTCTTCCAGTTGCATCTTTGTTACTGTTCATGATTTACTTATTGTGCTTTCATTTATACATGATACAAATGCAAGTCATATTTCATCCCTGTCTTTAAATTACATATGGACCTAGAGTTAAGAGACTACTGTTGGTTAGTAAATATTTCATAAACTTTGACACAGATGTACCACGAGATATGTGTGAGTTATGAGTAGCATATAGAGGTACTTGCGTGTTGGCTGATTACCCATGCGCATGTGTTAGTTATAACTGCTAATAAAATTGCATGCTAGAAGACTTAGTAGCTATTAATACAAACATATTGTGGATACAACATGGATAGGGGCATTGGACAGGAAGAACATATACTATACGCTTGGACAATGTCGTGTCAAGTCGTGTCAGGATCAGGTCGGTCTTGCTAGTGACTCATTTAAGCACTACCCATGTCTTGCTAGTGACTCTCCGGAGCTCAACCCGTGTATTCTGCTAGCGACTAGCCTGAGCGCTACCCGTATAGTAATGGTCAGTCGGTCTGCCCATGTGTTGAGTGTTGTTCTAAAATGCATATTCATAGTAGATTGGTAAGGTTACCTTAGCGGACGTCATATCTCCCTTAGTTTTAATCGTGGCATAGAATGGTGTCACATCACGGAATAGTGTGCTACCCTTTGTCCTTGTTTGGTTGTAGGGGTATTCCACTATTTTGTTGATGGGATACTGGGCCTTGTTATGGTTTGGACTATTTACTTTTACTTATGACTTGTGACATATTTTATACTCAATTTATATGGCATGTTCTTTCTGTATATTGTTATGTTCCTCTGAGGACCTGGTGAATTCTCCAGGTGTGTGTTTTCTTGACTTTCCGCAGGTGTTCTAGCCAAAGCTGTGATATTGTCTATTCCTTCGAAGTTGACTTGCTCTTGGATCATCTTTTGCTTCACTTGATAAATCCTTTCATTATTATGTATTCATTTCATCAAAAATGGTTGGTAGTGGATTTGTCTCCGCCCAACGACTTGTACAAATGATAATTCAAAGTTGATTTTATGATATCAATATTCTTTTATCTTGTGGATGAGATTAGTTATCATAGTTATACTGCATTTTATAGCTTATGTATATTTATTATACGGCTAGCTTGTCTACGTACCTAGTCCTACGTATTCTGGAACTAGGGCGTTAACCATACTACCCGCGCCTCACCTAGGCGTTGTGTTACTCGCCCTCTATCTGGGCGCCATGCTACCCGTGCCTCACCTAGGCGCTGTGTTACCCGTGATGGAACTAAGGATCCCATGACCACGGATTGGTGTGTGTATTGATCCATAAAAAGTTAACAGATTTAAAATATGTTCTAACCTTTCATAGGTTGAAACAAGGGTTTACGAATTATACCTGCGATAAGAAGAAGACGACAGTTTTCAGCAACCGCGAGCAGTCAGCGACCCCAAGATCTTCTGCACGTATTCCTTCCTCGGGTTGGACGTTGTGTGGCAGACGATCTCCTAACCTTATCTTCCCTTGGTTGTCCTTCTTTTCTCTCCTCTCGTGATGAACGAATTATAGAAATATGCCCTCCTTAGGATACATATGACGGCCAGAGAATCGAGGGTATATATAGACTACAGCAGGGACCGTGAGGAGAAATTAGGTTTAGGTCTCCTAATGGGTCTAGGTATCATGTGTTCAGCCCGAACACACAACCCAGGCCTGTTAACAGTAGCTCGTTCCACTAAAGAGCTACTATTGCACTACCTTCCTAATCCTAAGTCACGTTTATGGGCTCCTTCTTATTATATGCATGTTTATCTCTCCATGTTAAGATATCAAATGTCCGTCAATCAAAATAAGTTACTGACAACTACATTGATCGACTTCTTTTATCCTTAAGTAGTACCACTCAACTTTATTTGTCATGTCGGATATAATCTACCTGCAGGGTTTATATGACAATCCTTATGAGTTCCTTAATTGGACTTCATCAACCTGATACATCGGGACGTGGATTCCTTTTAAATCAACAACCCATCATACACATAATGTCATGACCCAATTCATAGAAGTTATTGACTCATTATGAATCTCACTCTTTTATGAATCAAAGTAATGCATACTATATATACATGTCTGTTATTATATCCGGATTAAGAGCACAAGCATCCATAATAACTGAGGTATTTGTTCTCTTATGTAATCAGTACAAAGAGAACAACCTCAAGTGTTCATGTTCAATAAACACAAAGTGCACTAGTATAAACCTATAGTAAAGATAGACTAATGCCAGATTACACTACAATCTTACCAATAGTTTGTTCAAACCATCTAGGTTGTGAACCATTTATATATCCTACAAGAGACTGATAATATGATCTTCTATGTGTCACCTCACACCATATTATCTACAATGTAGAATATCAGACACTTTGTATTAACATATAACAAATATAAAATGCCAATATTTGCCCATATGATTCTCATTCAAAAGTAATAGAAAAATATAGTTAATACAAAAGTGATGTTTTTAGTATATAACCCTAACAACCCGCACATCACCTAGGTGTTGTGCCTCATCTAGGTGCCATACTGCCCGTGCCTTACCTAGGCGTCGATCTACACACGTCAAGATTGTTTTCCCAAGATTTCAGACTCTTCTTTCGAGACTTTTTTGGCTGAACGATTCGATCCTTGTGCAAGAGGAAGCAATTTGCACAAAAGACTAAGCTCACCCATCTCGAAAATAGTATATTTACTCAAGTAGGATAGGCAAGTAGCTCAAGCGCATGCCACCCGAGCTTCTAAGGCGCATACCATTCTGAGGCACGAATCTACCCTAGGCGCATGAGCCTCTGCCCCCATGCCATATTTTAAAATCTTCAATTCTAGTTCCCTTCCACCACGAACACGCGCCTTCTAAGTCAGTGATTCCTAGGTGCGGATATCTTGCTGGTTGCAACAGAATAAGATTTTCGAACTATTGGCACGTTCCACGTGCCAAAAATACAGTCTTGCTAAAGATCTTCTCTAACAGTAAATCTCAACAATGTGCCACATAGCAATCAGCCATAACTCTACATCATTGAAGTATGCACACGGTTGCAACTGAACCATATTTTGGAGTGCTACTTAGCAGTCAATGACCCAGGCGCTCATCGCTTACAGGCCCGTGTGTTGATATTTTCTTTCTACTATAAATAGGATGAGTTTACCTCTCTTAAAAACACTGCCCCCCCCCCCCCCCAATTTTTTCAAGAGTATTCGAGCATTACAAAGAGAGTTCTCGTCGATCCCTTTAGTGAGTGAAGTTGTGCCCGACAGTTCTCCTCACCGTCAGACCGTCAACGGAGTAAAGAGTCAACCCTCCACCGTCACAACCTAGATAAAACCAAAGTATAGTTAGGATTCCTGTCTAGGAATTCTTTCTTACATTTTCGTTTGAAACCTTCGAAGTATTTTTTCAAACTCACGAAGAAATATCAAACAAGGTGGCAACTCTGCTGGGGACTTCCTTCTCTTCCAAAAAGAAGACTGTGATGCACTTTAACACGGTCATTCTCAGAATCACTGCGAAGACGTTGGTCGTCAAATTTGACCAATCAGCCTTCGAGGAAATGTTCTTTGGGGGTAGCGCCGGCCCTTCTCCTAGGATGACGAAGCCTAAGAAGATGAAAAAGGCGTGGGTGCCTAAGGCTCATATAGCCTACCCACAGCTTGCTTAGTAAGCACAACACGTGCCAATGCGACATTTATCAGGCACACAGGCGACATCACCTTCTCTTTCCTTCCAGGTGTGTAGCTTGGTCAGCTCGGGGAAACACGTTGCTCGCTCCCAAGAGAAAGCACTACGAAGGATACACTCACCTGCCAACAGGCACAGGAATGGTTTAACCCGAGGCCAAGTCATCGCCTTTGACCATTTAGCTAATCCTGAATCCCAAGATCGGGAAAGAGTCCAAGATTTGGGTTCCGTGTACTACATGTCTAAGTTTGCGCGAGTTATACATGCTACGCATGCTAATACTGCTACGCCACTAGTCGGCCAAGGACCCGCGCCACTGACTGTAACACGTGCGTCCGATGGGAAGCTCTATAGGACCAACTAGTGCACCCTCGCGCAAGTGTTGTGCCAATCCCCAAAGTCCTCCAAATAACCAAATGTACTATGGGCACAGGAATTGGATCTGGAAGCACCTCCACTTGCATGCTACAGTAGTTGGTCTACCCGGGGGCTCGAAGAAGGCACAAAGGTGAACCTTCCTTCTCACAATCCGTATCACATGATCAATCACAAATACAAAATAGAAGGAACAACTACAAATACTACGCACGAAACACCCCTGGTTGGGCATACATGTGCTAGTATAGTCATCAACTATTGTTGTACGAAACCAGTAGCAGTCCCAGAAAAGCAGTCGATATTTCAACGCCTATAGTCTACCACATCCGTCCGACGGCGTCATAGTGAATGGATACAATCAGACGACGAAGAGGAGCCACTCTTCGCCTCGTGCCATGCCACAAGGAGCTCCCCTTTGGTAAAAAAGAACTCCAAATCTAATCCCTCGGTTAGTACATCGAGGAATCAACCTAGGGTTAGCAAGTTGGTTGTGCCCAATAATGAGGTATTTTAGAGCACCCAATCCAAGACCAAACTCTTACCCGAAGCATTGAATGCTAGGGTAGTCGGTCTTTCATAACTGATACTGAGATAGTTGGGGCCCCTACCCTCAGCATACTCACGATGCTGGAGGTACCCAACTTCCGGTATTGCACCACAACCCGACATTTCAAAAAGACGAGGATTCTTATGGAACCGATGTAAGAGGAGCCAGGGGTGCTTATCCCAGTACATCTTTGAAGACTCAGGGATTGAGGACAGTCTGAACATCGACTTTGGTGACTACTCCCAGACGATCGCTTACACCGTCGATAGTGAGGCATGGGAGTCAGGGACGAAAAGTGAGCAATCAGTTGACACCCGTGTCATGCTGTCACACATGGCGAGTGATGAACAGAGATACTATGATAGTCGACGTTTTGACACGATTGGAAAAATGATGCATAGTATGAATGCTAGCCTGGCATTCCTGACAAAGATCGTTTCTGAGCTAAAGACGGCCCAAATATCGTCACAGCCGCAGGCTCATACCCCGGACTCGGGGAACAATAGGGAATCTAATACCCCTAATCACCCAATTACAAGTCATCATGTAGTTCTACCGCCCACGGCCAGTGACCATACTTTGCTACAAGCATCTATACCAACAACGTTGAAAGAGGTTCTCGAAGCCATTCGAGACCTTCGAGCACGGGCTGATGCTAAGGATAAACAAGAATCACGACGAAAGCTAGGGCTTAGTCAACCTTTCCCCGTAGAATGGAATAATGTGGTCTATCCCCCCTAAATATAAGCCTCTGTCTATTATTCCCTTTGACGAAAGAGGATCCCCCCGTCAACATCTAAATCACTTCAGAAGCATGACGGGACATCTACCAAAAGACGATGCTCTCTCCTCGCGAATCTGTTTGTTGAAGGAGTCGCCTTTGAATGGTTCTGCAGCCTATCAGACAATTGCATTTCTACCTTCGATGATCTTCAACATCTGTTTCTGTCTCGATTTTATGAACAGCGAATGGATATGATGATGTCTACTCTGTTGGACACTGTTCAGAAGGACAAAAGATTCTACTCGGGACTATAGAGAACGGTTTTGGCAATTCGTACTAAGATTACTGCCAGGTATTCTCGAGTCAGTCTTGATGGACACTTGTCGAAAAGGCTTGCTATCCATGATTAAACTTTGGAGTGGTTCCTCCAGTCACACAAATTGGACTACATTCATCATTACTACCGATGACGCTGAAAGAAAAGCCAAAGAGGCTCATTTGCAAGGAATGAGCTTCCCTAACACTAATGAAAATGGCAGAAGACCTGTCGGTGCTTCCAGCAACAATGACAGGGAGTCCAAAGAAAAATAGGTCATGACCGCAAGCATCAATCGGGGTGCAGCTCCCACTCAGAAGCCCGAGAAACCTTCGATACAAAAGGGGAACTATTCCTTTAAAGATGAGGATGCATTGCAGGTACTCAATGTACTCCTTGAAGGTGAAAAGCTTTAGCTTCCTCACCCCAGGCGTCCCGATAAAGTAGACAAGGTGGATTATTCCAAGTATTGTCACTATCATCGGTATGTCCACCATGCGACTTGAGACTGCTATATCTTGAAGAACCATATACAGAGACTGATCGACGCAAACATTCTCTCACTAGAGTTTGAAGAGAAGGTCTCTACTAACATGGTAACCCACCAATTCGACTTCTTCTCACCTACGAAGGTGCAAGATGGGGTCGTTCCGATACCAAAAAAACTATATTGGTCGTTAACTTCCCGGCGGCTCAAACATTTGGGCTAATACCCGTCCAAACACCTCAAGAAGAGGTCATGTGGGTACACCCAGACCTCACTGATGTTCTAACTTGACCTGTAGTTCATCCTACAACTAAATAATCCAAAGAAAAGAAGGTCAAGTCATGTATTACGGTCTTTGTCGCATCCAAAGAAGAAAGGATAGAAGCAACCAGAACTGGTCTAGAATACTCGTGTAACTATGACCAGACCCTTGGAAAAGAAATATCGTCAATCTCAACGTCTGTAACTCCCAGTTCATCCGAACTTGGCCCATCACAAATGCCTACATTATATAAGTAAAAATAGAAGGAGGGGCATTATGATAAACCCCTCATAAAAGAAATATCCATAGGATTGGATATGCCGTACAACTTTGAAATTTTGGCACAATTGGCCAACAATCCAGCTAGGTTGTCATTATTTGAGCTTCTTCGTCTTTCCAAAAGAACTCGAGAGGCTCTAAGCGAGGTATTATACAATAGCCGGACAAAGACCCTGCGGCGTGTACTCAATGTCACATTATAACAGAAGCTATGTCGAATATCATATTTTTACGGCAAGATATACTATTTAAGAATAATAGGTATGTCAGATCCTTGTACTATACGGGATATGTTGGTGCTATTAGGGTCGATCCCATGCACATCGACCCTGGGTCGTCCGTGAGCATCATTCCCCATCACCTACTGTATACTCTGGAGATTCCGATGCATTCGCTTTCCGTAACCCAAACCCTGATCTGTGGTTACAATAACGACAAAAGCTGCCCAGAGAAGAAATCTGTCTGAAGATCCATATTGGAGACCTGAAGACGAAAGCAACTTACTACGTCATCGACGCAGATGTGTGTTATCATATCCTTTTGGAAAGATCTTGGATACTTGATCACATGATTGTGCCATCCATCCTACACCAGTACTTCAAATACGTCAATAGTGACGGGGTGGTAAAAACCGAGTTCGCGGATGTCGATCCCTTCAATAGGATTGAAGTCTATTACGCAGAGTCACGCTATTCCATAAGAATCATCGAAAGGACTCAGGTAATGATGTTAATGATGAGGCAGAAGCTCGTACCTCCTCAAACGGGCCTACCAAAGTAAAATTAAAAGAGTATCCTTCCAACACATCTACCTCACTGGGGCCAAGCCACAGGGGAAGGCTCCAACTCCACTAGTGGTTCGATTGGAAGGAAAGCTCTTCAACTAAGCTCCTCATAGTAAAGTTGCGCAGCCAGCCTCCTCTTTCTTCATTTCGGCTAGCCTTAGACGCTAGGGGTAGTAATTTAGAGGACTTTATAGTACCTCGTTTTACTGTATTTGATAATGTAAATCCAGAAGATGAATTGTAATACTTTATCAATAAAGGAATGCCTTTGAATTACTTTAAGTATTCTTTTGCTGCATACTCTTTAGAGCAAAATCTGAGGTTGTCACTACAGACACAAATTGCATCCGTTTATCTTTGAGGCAAGTGCTCCCGATACGTGACGTGTACTTTATAATACCAACAAGAAAAAGGCAAGAGAAGACCATTATCTTTGGTCAAGTAGAAGGTTCTCGGGCCCACACCTTTGTGAGCTAGAACCCGAAACCAGTATAGTGCAGACTCACCACTACACTCCCCAAGCTAGGCACATCAAGCTTAATGTCCCTAACGGTGAATCTGATCAGTACTACACAAGACACGTTGTGGACTGGAGTATGTCCCGCTTAAGATTCCTGAAGTTTCTGAACCCGAAAAGAAAACATACTCATATTCTTCGGATTCTTCCTAGGACTCCGACGTTAGCATCGAAGAGGTATTCCGAAAAACATTATTAGTGAATATGATGTCTGATGACCAAATTGATGAAGATGACCAACTCTTCGAACCCTTCGAGTCAAACCTTGGGCTCAATAACTTGAGTCTCAATGGAAGAAACGCTTGAACAATGCGAACCTCCTACCGAAGATGAGGTTATAGAAATCGATCTAGGAGATGCCTCTTCTCCTAAGCTAATTTTTATTATCAAAAGCTTAAGAGAGGAAGATCATGAATCTCTCGTAGAGCTTGTAAGAGAATACATAGATGTATTCGCCTGGAGCTACAAGGATATGCCAGGTCTGGGCCCAAATATCGCCATGCACATACTAAATATTTTATCCAAAGCTAAGCCAGTGAAGCAATATCAACGATAATTCTGTCCAGATGTCATAAATGTCATTGAAGCTGAGGTGAATAAACTGATAGCAAGCGGTTTCATCCGTGAAGAACAATACCCGATTTAGGTAGCTAACATTGTCCTAATCGTCAAGAAGAATGGAAAGATCCGAGTCTGCGTAGACTTTTACGATCTGAATGTTGTTTGTCCAAAAGATGAGTTTCCTTTACCAATCACCAATGTAATGATCGATAATACTTTTGGGTTCGAGCTATATCCTTTATGGATGGTTGCTTGGGCTACAATAAAATCAAGATTTTTCCAGACGATGAAAGACATATATCATTCCGGACTTCGATCAGGGTATTCTGCTACACGGTGATGCCCTTCGGTCTGAAGAACGCGGGTGCTACGTACCAGCAAGCTATGAGCACTATATTTTGCAAATATTTGTGTAGGATAGTCGAATGCTATGTTGATGACATCGATGTCAAAAGTCATTTTTGGGGTAACCACCTGCATGACTTAAGGACCATCTTCGATCTAATGAGGGCGCACCATTTGAAGATAAACCCGACCAAGTCCTTCCTAGGGGTGTCCAGCGGCAAGTTCTTGGGTTTTATCGTTACCTCAAAAGGTATTCACGTTGATCCCAAGAAGACAAAAGCTATCATTAGGATGCAACCACCAAACAATCTTCGTAAATTTTGTAGTCTTCAAGGACACTTGGCATACATCCAAAGATTTATTTCTAATCATTTGGGATGCTGTAAACCCTTTACTGAGCTTATTAATAAAGGAGTACCTCACGAGCATTCGAAGGCATTAAGGAGTACCTTACGAGCCCTCCAATTTTGGTAGTACCAGTCATGGAGAACCTTTTTTACTTTATGTCCAAGCCATGGATTATTCTTTCAACGCTTTGTTAGCCTAGAACAACGATGCAGGCCATGGACAAGCCATCTACTACCTAAATCGACAATTGGTTGGGCCGAACATAGGTATACTCCTGTTGAGAAAGTGTCACGACCCGCACCCTAGAGTAAGGACACGAGAAGTGGGTACGTCCAGCCTACGCCGCAGTGTCGGCGGTAGAATGCTGTCCTAGGTCACAACATCTAACAATATAATGCTAAGCAGTTTATACTCCCCGAATAGGGGTGACATAGCAGAATGTAAACTCAATCACAACTAAGGAAGAAGAAGTACGATATGATATAGAATCTCAAAATGAAATATAGATAATCAGAAGAGTCTAAGTGTCTAAGATAACATCTCAGCAAACATCCCGAATACAAAGTCTCAACTACAGAATATGAAAGAATATATACATCTCCGAACAACAACTGAAAGTAAAAAACAATGCTGAAAAGAAAGATAAAGCCTAGCTATCTAGCCTAGACAATGGGAGTAGCATCCTGTACTGCAACTGGGTCCTCCTGAGGAACCAGGTCGCAGGTGTGTCCTAGTGTCAAGAAACTGGACACAAACGTGTCCTAACAGAAAGAACACACACACAGACACGTGCATACAGTACAGCATCGTACGGGCATGCCAGTATCTCGTGTATACGACACAGGTCGAACCAAGACATGTGCTCGTGTCCTGACATTCGCCAGGGATAGAGCTACATGCTCGATTCCCTGATACGACACCACGACGTGTCCTGGTGGGACACGAAGCCCGTATCAGTAAGTTCTGTACGCGTGCAACAGTGCAGTATAAAATCCGTACACTTACGACTTCGTGTCCGACACGACACGAAGTGTCGTAAAACTCGAAGGGGGTCTGTCAGTGATGGCTCCCACCTCTGTGTCAAATTACACGTGTCCACGTGTCCTGTGTAGGGAGGAATAGAGGTCGGGTAGCAGGGCATGTAAACCGGGTGTCGTGCAGTGAGTTCGTGTCCGTTTTGGACACGAATACGACACGAAAGTCGGCTCAGTCTTCACTAAAGTTAATTAGCACCTGTAGACCTACAAATCTGTTCAAACATAATTTGAAATTAGCAACATTTATTTCTAACAATCATTTTATCGAACACCTATTCCTACACACCGATACGTGTCCGATACAGACACGTAATGGACACAAATTTCTACCAAACTTAGCCTACAGGTCCATGGTACCTTGATGCATGTAACCATGAAGAGAAAACACAATATTAATAGGTTTAGAGGCATTTTACCTATTGGTGCAATTCTAATGGAAATCAAGCTAGTAGGGGGGTATCCTCTTCAAATGATGATGCCCAAAATGCTATGCAACCTTGCTAGCTAGCTCCCCTTAGCACCCTCAATGGTAGGGGATCCCAATGCAAGAAACTAGGCTCAATTTGGAGTTGATTTGCGCATTTAGGGAGGAATTGGGGAAGAACACAAAAGCGGTAATTAAAATGAATTAAAAATGGTGCAAATGATTAATGGATTGTATTTATAGAGGAAGGGAATGTGTGATGGCTACCATTAGGTTAGGGTTAGGGTTTAGGATGAGTGGCTAAGGTTTCTCCAACAATTTCAAGCCAATCTAATGGCTCACAACTAAAGTAGCATTCTTAACCTTTAGCCTAAAATATCTTCCTAACAAATATCTAGATATTACCCTAATTTGATTACTTAAATGAAACCCTCTAACTTAGTCTCTAGGGTCATGATTAACATCTAGATTAGGCTAACTTCTAGGTCAAGTCTGAACAATTTAACTAACACATATTTAATTCATATAATTTACAATTTCACAAAAGTGTTAAAATGACCAAAATACCCCTAGGCTTAAAAGTAGAAATTTGAAATCCTAAACACATGATTAGGTCTCCTTGGTCATGATTAGTCTTCTAGGTCATGCATGACTAAGGTTACACTAGCAAAACACCAATTTCACCATTTAAAATAGTTTTAAAATAACTAAAAATCACCAAAAATCATATCATGACTAAAATCAAATATTTTAATGATTTAAAAAAACAAAAGTTCAAATTTATCCTTATTTTAGAAAAGTGGGTGTTACAAGTCTACCCCCCTTAAAAGAATTTTATCCTCGAAATTAAGATGGTCGTACTCCTCCTAGGTTAAACACCCCTAATCAATTCAAAGTCTTAGAATAGTATCAAAATATTTTACCAATCTATTTATTTATATATATTTTGAAAGACTGAAACGAAAGATGGAAATAGTAGGTTTTTGAAATTATTTTAATATAATTTGATAATCATATACGTCTATCTAAAATCATGATAATCAGAATTCCTCGCCATATTAGCAAGTAAGGCTACGGCACCCATGGAGTCTGCAACATAGACTATGCCCTCGCCGTACCAACTAATATAACTATAGGAGACTCTAGATTCCATAATTGAGACGACCTAGCCCATTTGATTTGGTAAAAGGTTATATCAACAACAAAACATACAGATTCAAATTTATCAACAAATAGGAAAGATAGGAACAGATGAAATTGAATTTCAAGATGGATATAACGAGGCAAGGTAGGAATGGAATCGAAAAGAACAGAACCTGCAAGCACCTCTCCTACTGCCTGAGCATCCTCAAACGTCATGGCGTAAGCTCGCCCTTGCTGGCCTCCTCTAGCCTGCTGCTGGCCTACTGGAGCCCTGGCTCCTGCTCCCTGAGCTGTCCGTCCTGCAGACTTGGGACACTCTCTCAACTGATGATCTGATGATCCGCAGAGTAGGCACTTGCCTAGCCTCATCCGGCACTCACCCCAATCGTGCCCTGGTTTCTTACAGAAAGGGCAAGAGATAACATGCTGCTGCCTAGGGGCCTACTGCTGTCTCTACTGCTGCTGCTGCTGCTGTCTCTGCTGGAATGGCTGCGGCTGGAACTGACTCGGCTATTGGTACTGAAAGTGAGGCCTCTTGGCCTGGCCTCCGCGACTGCTGCCCCCAACAGGGTCTCGTCCCCTCTTGAGCCTAAGTTCAAGATTATCCTCTGCCAATAAGGCTCCCGTCAAGATCTCCTCGAATGTGGCATCCATGTTGCCCTTGGTCAAGGACTTGACCTCCTTGACCAGACCCTTTCGGAACCTCTGGGCCTTTGCCGTCTCGCTCAAGCCCTCTACGAACCTGTCGAGGCGGCCGAACTCTCCAGCGTACTCCTCCACTGAAAGGCTCCCCTGAACTAGGCTCTCGAACTGCGACTCTAAGGCTCTGAGCGCTAAATCTGGAACGAAATTCTTCTTGAAGAAGCCCTTGAACTCCTCCCAGGTCTGTCTAGCTACCCCTACCCTAGGGTCTGACTGATACCAGGTGCGAGCAAGATCTCGCATCCGGCTAGCTGCTGCCTCAATCTGGAGATCTACCGGTATCCGGGCCAGGCGGAAGATCTCCTCTATATGTTCGATCCACTCGTCAGCATATATAATCCCCTCCGTCCCCAGGAAGTCTCTGGGGCTCATCTTTTGGAACTGCTCGATCCCAGGTGTCTTCGGCTGCTGGACTGCTGGTCGAGCTGCGGCTGTCATAATGGCCAACTCCATGCCCCTGTCCTATCGGACCTACTGCTGGTCCATAAACTGCTGGAAGTAGACGAACATTTGTGCTGCGTCCACGTGTCCTGTAGGCGGCGGCTGCTGGAAAGACATCTCTGGGATGACTGGGTCATGCCTCCGAACTCGTGGAGGCATACCCTCTGCTGTTGCTGCTGAGGTCCCAATATAAGCAGAGGTGGCAGGAGCTGTAGCCTCCCAACCCTGCTGAACTGGCTGAGAGGTAGCAGTCCCCTCTACAGTATCTCCATGAATGGCACGCTGTAACCGCGTCTCCACCATCCTGAAGACAGATCAAACAAGGGTATCAATTGCTGAGAAAGAAGCAATAAATCAAGGAAGGACAGTTTATTTCAAAAGGAAGTATTAAAGTAGCAAGAATTTGATAACAAGAATCAGGTTAAGAGCTTTTCCTAATGTGATTGAGTACCTCAAAATATTCTACTCCTACTGCAGGTTGTAGTGATACTCTAGTTCGAATACCACTACATAAACTCGACCTGCATGGGCCACCACTAAAAACGTCTCACGACTAAAGTAGCCTTCTTAACCTTTAGCCTAAAATATCTTCCTAACAAATATCTAGATATTACCCTAATTTGACTACTTAAATGAAACCCTCTAACTTAGTCTCTAGGGTCATGATTAACATCTAGATTAGGCTAACTTCTAGGTCAAGTCTCAACAATTTAACTAACACATATTTAATTCATATAATTTACAATTTCACAAAAGTGTCAAAAATGACCAAAATACCCCTAGGCTTAAAAGTAGAAATTTAAAATCCTAAACACATGATTAGGTCTCCTTGGTCATGATTAGTCTTCTAGGTCATGCATGACTAAGGTTACACTAGCAAAACACCAATTTCACATTTCAACATTTAAAATAGTTTTAAAATAACTAAAAATCACCAAAAATCATATCATGACTAAAATCAAATATTTTAAAGATTTAAAAAACAAAAGTTCAAATTTATCTTTATTTTAGAAAAGTGGGTGTTACAGAAAGAATGTCTTGCCCTAGTTTCTGCCATCCAGAAAACCTGTTATTACGTAGTGGGATAGACGATCCATGTCATTTCCTAGGTCAATCCCCTCAGGGTCCTCATGACCAAACCAGGGGTGCTAAATTCTTGCCTTGCTACATGGGCAATACTATTGTCACCATATGATATGGTATTTGTTCCGTAAAAGGTGATCAAAGGCCAAGTATTGGTGGACTTCCTGGCTGCTCACCCGATTGCCGAAACATTAAAACTTTATGATGATATTTCGGATGAGGTAATGGAATCCCATATCACAACAGAAGAGCCAGTTTGGTGAATGTTCTTTGATGGTGCTTCGAGAATATGACCCGAAGGAGATATCGTAGCAGGGGTGGGGTAGTATTAATCTTCCCCGACGACATAGTTATCCAGCGAGCATACTCACTCTCAAAATCATGTTCTAATAATGTTGCTGGGTACAATGCTCTCATCATAGGACTCCGGATGGCTAAAGAGCTGGGGTCGACTTCCTAGGGGCTTCCGGCAATTTCCAGCTGACAGTTAACCAGGTTCGTGGATAATACGAGGCCCGATATGAAAACCTAATCCCGTACCATCAGGCAACAATCTCGATGATTTCCACCTTTACAGTATTCTTTATAGAACACGTTTCATGATTATGGAACTTGGAAGCAGATGACCTAGCTAGTCTTCTGGCTTCATTGGCAGTCCCCGTCAAAACTCAACAAATAGTCACAAGGATTGGTCAAGAGCTGGTATGCCCTAAGAATAACCTGTGTATGCAAGCTGACCATTCCCGGGATATAAACGTGGATGTTCGAGACTAGCAGTCCCCCTTTATAGATTTTACAGTCTATGAGATTCTGTCAGACGATTCAAAAGAAGTTACTTCTGTAAGGAGACGCTCTCTTCGGTTATATTGTGACAATCAGACTAAAATGCTATATCGTCGTTTACTTGACAGACTTCTACTCCGATGTTTATCGGATAATGAGGCAAAGGAACCACTTCGTGAAGCTCATAATGGTACTTGCGGACCCCACCAACCAGGTCCTAAACAACAAGATCGACTCAGACATATGGGCTACTATTGGCCCATAATGTTAGCATACGATTAGCGTATGCTAAGAAGTGTCGAATGTGTCAAATCTATGCGGACTTTATTCACCAACCGTCGAAATTCTTACATCCAACAGTTGCATCCTAGCCGTTTGAAGCGTAGGGGATGGATATCATTAGCGTGATCACCCCCACCATCATCCAATAGCACTCATTGACGTAAAATATTATGACCCGTACCTATATTTTAGGATACAAAAATGTAGGCAAGTCCAGCCTATGCCGCAGCATCGGTAGTAGTACTCTATCTAGGTCTCAATATCACTCTCAAATAAAACAAAATTATATCTAATTGCTCATTCACAATAACTATTTTATTTATAAATCCAATAATACAACAAAATGATTTTTGGGAACAAATCTGCTAAACATTAAATACAAGAACTTTCTACTCTAACTAGAATCTATGTTTGGCCTCTAAGATATCTCTAACTCCACCCAAAGGAACCAAAGCAAGAGAGTAGTCACCAAGAGTCTGTTTGCAAAAACAAAAAGTGTTCCTTTACAAACTAGAAAAAAGAAAGTACAAGAGTACAATTGATTTCTGGGGAAGTACAACTATAGAAATCTGATCAAAAGATGATCACTTTATCCCTCGGACGATGCTATGTCGAAGAACAAAGCCTTTGGAGAGTGCTGCAGCAAGTGCTCAGAAGATTATGATCATTAGTGATCATTTGACAGTGATTTGAAACTCTATTTATAGAGTTCTAGAGATAACTGTTAAGTAGTTATCCTGATTAGTGCACACTGCAAGTGGCGCGCCATTCACCCCTTGGCACGAACGGTTAGTTTAACTGCTTGGATGCGTGGCATGCTGTGATTGATATGCACTTGGTCATGGGCAGTGTCATATTCACATTCACGTTCTTGGAACGAGTGGGAGAGGTTGCCTATAGATTGGCATTGCCACCATCGCTTGAGGGAGTATATGACGTATTTCATGTGTCGCAGTTGAGGCAATACGTGGCAGACAGTAGTCATGTGCTTGACCACTCCGAGATCACCATTGGACCGAGCCTATCGTACCAAAAGCAACTGGTAGGTATCCTTGATCGCCGAGTGAAGGTATTACAGAATCAATCTATACCATTGATTCGCGTGGCATGGAAGCATCACTCGCCAGGAGAACCTACTTGGGAGCGCGAGGACAACATCCGAAATCGTTACCCGCATTTCTTCGAAGACCAAGGTACGTTTACATGTTAGATTCTTAATATTGCATTGCATCCCCCGGCATTAGTTTTAATTTCGAGGATGAATTTTTTTTAAGTTGGGTAGGATTTAAACCCCCATATTTTATTCCTAATTATTTTAATATTTTTATTTAATTCTTGTTATATATATTTTTGTATTAAGTCATTAGTTTTTAGTTAATAATGTATATGTATGTATGCTTGTACATTATGCTATCAAATGTAGTCTATATTATAATTTAGAATTTTAGATATTTTTGTATATATATTTAGAATTTTCTAAAGCTACTTTATTTGTTTTATAAGATTGAATAGATATATATATATATATATATATATATATATATATATATATATATATATATATATATATATATGTATATATATATATATATATAAGTTTAAAAAAAGAAAAAGAAAAAAAGAGCACTGTAGCCTTTGCTACAGTACACCTAAGAACCCGACCCTTCTTTGATTTGAATGAAAATTCAAATCAACACCAAACCTAAATCAAATCCTTTTTATAAATCTTTTAAGGGGATCTCCCCTATATCCCCTCCGATCAAATCTCAGATTTGATCACTATAAACCAAGGATTCGAATAAATTCGAATCCGACTCTTTCACGGACAACCCGGCTATATATGGTTGTGTCGAGAACATAGGGAAAAACCCTAACTAAAACTTTGCGAAGCCTCCCAGTGCCATCCTCGAGTCTTTCTCACCCTCTGGAGAACCACTCTGGCCGCTTGACCATGTCGCACTGCCGCGGGATCGTCGCCAGCCATCCCAGGCCGACCGCACAACAGTGCCAATCCACTATTGTCGACTGCAAGGTACCCATATTCTAACGACGATTTCTTCATTAATACTCAATCGTTTTTTAATTCGTTAAATCCTATTGAGAGACCATATAACCATCTTTAATCGCTGTATCCAGTATCGAATCAAATCAAGTTAGAATCGATAGAAAAATACCCGAGAAATCAAGAAAAAAACCATGTTAATTGAACTATGATTGGCAGTCCCAACCCACAACTTGGAAGGCCGATATCGACCAAACTAGTATGTAATTTTGAAAACCAACTAAACACAGTTAAATTCAACATAACCGAGAGTAAAACCCACCTAGTAGGATTAGTTTTCATGGAGTATGCAAGAATTCACTTGATGTTAAATATCGAAGAAAAATTAGTTTCAATAACTGAAAACTTTAGAAAACTTCCCGATACGGCTTGCGCTCCGACAAACCGGATGACATGGTTGTGCACTATATGCATCGAAAGGTACGTATGGATGTTGTCGACATGTAGGAACTGGCGGGACTCTATTTTGTTGCGTGTGCACGACAAAATTAATGCGTATCCGTCGAGATACCCCCGTATCGACCTTTTGCAAACTTGGCCATAACTTTGTGTACGTTCGTCGTATCGAGACGAAATTTATGCCAGCAGGACCGTATCATTTTTTTGGTCCTGTATGCCAAGTTTGGTCCGATTTTGAGAAAGTTGATTGGAACGTCTATTTGGCGGGTCCGCGACCCGCTCCAACGGACAAAATTGTACACGGCTCATCGGAATCCAAAATTGGACATACCTTTGAGTTTATCTCCTCAAAGCGGACTCATAGACATGTAGTTTGACAACTTTAGAGACCATAGACATTGGCACGTATTTCGATACAAAACGAGTCCAACGACGGACGTCATTTTGACCCAAAATTATAATTTTGCCCCTGTTCCAGAATTGGACTTTTGGACAGCATTTCCTAGATATATCTTTTATACTAGGAACATTCTTGATGTTTGTTTCAGCATCTGGAGCCGTTCGTGGATTGTGAGATTTCTTGCTGACGTGATTGATTGCTTGGAGTTGCTATTTCCGCTCTGCCAGACAAGATACCTTGCCACCTTCTCTATGATTTAGATATTCTTATTTTTAATTATTTATTTTTAGCGTTTCTTATTGTTTTTATCATTATAAAATTGTGCGTCCAAGTCACACTTTGGTGCAAGCGACTTTATCGGTCATTTTCTTGCTTTTGTTTATTTCTCTTGTATTGACTTAGCCTAGTGATCGCCCATTGTTGATGAGGTATTGGTATACCTCATATGGTCTTGACACTTGCATTACTACGTATTATGAGTCACATATAGGACACGTACCTGCGTAGTCGGCTGGCCACCGATACGTATGGAGCATACGATGGATAGGAGTAACTGCCAATCGAATTGCATGTTAGAAGACTTGGCGGTTACTAAAGGTTCATATCAGTCATGGAGATGACGATACTAGAAATTGGGTGGGGAGAACAATACCTGACGTATGGGCTTCTTTGCACTTTCCTGATTACCTGTGTGCTCCTCCGGAGACGCAGGCCCAGGTGCTCTCTGACATTTCCCAGAGCGTTATGGACGTACCCCTTACACATGGCTATGACGATCTTCGGACGTTACGAACGTAGGCCCCTGGTGCCCTATATGGGGACTATGCCAATCCCATCTACAGCCAGGGCTCATGCGTCGAAGGATTGTTTCTTAACTACATATTCACAGTAGAATGGTCAGGAACCCTATTGCATGCATCCCCTTTCTTTTATATTATATATCATAGTTTATATGGCATTGTGTTTTTTTGTATCTTGTTACGTCCCACTGAGGACCTGGATATCTCTCCAGGGTTAGACGAGTTTCCGCAGGAGTACGGAGCGGCATTGGATCCATCCTCTATTGATGACGAGGCATCTTCTGCTGATTTCTTGTCTATTCATTTATTGTGACATTTAGTAGACATTTTTATATCGCTTTTCTTTCTATTTTTTGGAGGTTGGACTCCGATCATTGAGACTATTATTCATAGCTGTTTGGAGTGGGTATATCCATCCGGCTATCTCTTTGGTACACTCATTTATTATTTGGACTATATTATCTTCTGTGTTGAACTGTGATGAGATTAGATGATTATATTCTGGCCTGTGATTATTTTATATTTACAGCTTATGTACGTATACGGGGATTCTATATATTGGAGTATTTTTTGTTTATGTGCAGCTGGCATGTCTACGTACTCGGTCCTACGTATTTTAGGACTGGGGCGTTACAACTTGGTCATAGGCAGTATCACATTCACGTTCTTCGAGATTAGTAACATGTGCGCCACGTAATCTAACTGCTTCAGGATGATTTGATCAGGTAGCGCCAACTGCTAAGTGGCGCCAGGCGCTACTTGCTGAGTGGCGCCAGCTTCTAACTGTTGTTTAGTGCTCCACTAATTAATATGATACTAATGATCATCCTGTGCCAACTGCAGATGGCGCGGGACTACTGATGGTCATTTATGGCAGATCTGACACGTCTGACAAAATCTTCTCGAGCGCCACGCACTCAGGATTCGAATGGATTTTTCTCGACTGACGTGCTGTCAGTCATGATATTAGCTGTTTAGCTTCTTCGAAAAGATAACCATGTGGTAGGCAGCACCACTTGATGATTGGCTCCATCTGATGTCTGGTGCCATCTGATAGTTGGCGCTAATTGCTGATCTGAATGTTGGCGCTTCCTATCAGTGGCACAGGATGCTGAGGATACTTTTTAGGATTCTACAAGTCCACCTTTAAAGTTTTCAAATTTGAACAGCTTCAAAATTTGAAATACTTTGAATAAGAAGTGGTTGGCGAAGAGCAGTATCATAATGGACCCATTTTTTAGGTACAGATTGTGCGATTGTTACAGCTGGGTTATGGCTATAAATAGCTGAGAAAAAAGCGAACAACACTTTACTTTGCAATCTCTTTCTTCCGAGCTCCTTCTCTCTTCAAACTTTTTAACTGTTTAAAGCTTTCTCACGATCGAAAATAACCCCAAAGAAATCTACCGCCGTTGAGAAGGAAAAGAGAGTGGCCGGAGCCACCTCGTATGTGCCCGTGCTGAGGGTGCCATAGCACATCACGCCATCGGCGAGAGCCGAAGAGGCGAACCCAGCACTTGATGGTAAGAAAGTTGAACGAAGAAGACAACAGTAGGCGCCATTCGCATGGATCGCGACCAAGGCCAACATCGACCACCTTTTTCAGAGTGTTGGTCGATGCTTTGCGCCATCTACACCTTACACCACCTCTTTCAGAGTGTTGGGCTAAAAAATCTGAACCAATGACGCCACACGCCATCTGTCAGATTCTCAACATGGTGCACCATCTATTATTATGTGCAGACCATGTATTAATTGATGTGATGTGCCATCTGACTTGAGAATTGGCATGCGCTGGCTGAGGATTGTTTCTCCCTTCTCTGTGCTATCTATGATTGGCATAGGGTATTTTTTAGGAAAAATAATCTTTTCAGAAGTCTAACTCTGAATTTTCTTTTGCAACTGATTTGAGGGAAGACCCTTATGCTGAAGAGCTGGCATCTGCATTCCGGGTATATGAGTATCAGGAAGATTTGTCCCATGTCCCTTTTCTACAGTATGATCTGCTTGAGACCCAGAGAGCCGTGTTAAGGTCTCATGGTGATAAGACCCTATTATGCTTGATGAATGGGGAACCCCTCGTAAGCTTGGATCAGGTTCCTCACAAAAATCAGCCTTCTTTTTTGGCAATGCTATCAAGAAAGACCGCCAGCCTAAGACGAAACGCGAGAAGCGAGTGTATCAAAGCGGAAGCAGATTGATTCATCTTACTGAAATGATGAGACATGTCGTTATCCCGCTATGCTCATGCCAATCATCCTCGCAGTATGGTTTGGGACCTAACTCCTTTCTAGCAGGCCAAGGTGGGAAGAATATGCTATAGACTAGGTCCTCCAAATAGGGATATATTCTATAGCTCATCGGAGAGAAGAAACACTCAACTGAGGGGCATAAAACCCAGTTGTGTGCCTCCTGAGGATTCTTCTCTGCTGATCCCAGTAAGAATTCCTTTCTTCGTGAACTTGTTTGCTAAGGCTGAAGGGAGGTATCCAGATAAGAATATGCGGCTGACTAGTCTAATGAGTCCAGAGAACAAACGTTGGACCCATCTTTCGATCTGGGCTCTGAATAATTTTAAAGATGAACTGCTGGTTTTGGAACTTTACGAGGCAATCCATACTACTTCTTATAGAATTTGCAGCAATCCCCACTTATTTTTAGCCTTAGTAGAGAGATACAATAGTAGAATGGGCACTATTATGACCCCTCACGGAGAGATAGGCCTCGCTCTTCATGAGATACAGTATATCTCTCATCTGCCAATGGGTGAAAACCCGTATGAAGAGTATGTGCCAACCAATGAAGAATTAGATGCCCTTGTTGAGAAGAACCAAGAATGGTTGCAGTCTTCGGGGAATTATTATGTCACTTCATGATCTGTACCGTTTTCTATAAGAGCCACGCACAGGGGACATGTCATTTATCCAAATGGTTGGCATATTTATTTTTGGGCCGCATTCATGAAGACAAGGCACAAGAGCACCTGGACTGCGATCCTAACTTCTTTGAGACGTTCGACCGCAGTACTATTCAAAAATTGATAGAAAGATCTCGGCATGCTGATAAAGAATTGACAGAGGATTGGCAAAGATTTATAGCTGATACTCCCATTGAAACTTATGTCAGACAAGGTGGGAGGCCAATGTCTCGAGAAGCAACTTTAGCTCGCTTTTTATCCTTATGGCTGCGATGATTCGTAGTCCCCGGAGCTAGTATTGTTGATAGGATTCATCGGGATGTACTGTTCGTCGTCGTGCGCTTAGTATTATGGCACAAGATATATCTTCTCTCTGCGATGACCTGCTATTTTAATGTTGGTCTTTGCTCTTTCACAGATACCATGATAATAAATCCCAATACCTGGGATGATTTCCCCCATACTGAGATGTCGTACACTTATCTATTCGGCTGGTTGTTGCTACACAACCCCATTTTGATGGATTCGGCTTTAGGCATTGCAGGATGAGACTTCATCATTCGTTTTGCCTTAGGCCGGTGGAAACTGAACTCCCTTGCCGACTGCCGAAAGGTGTTAAATATGGGTTCATAATGGAGATTATACTGCATTCCTCCACCTCAAGGAACCTTGAATCTTTCTCCTTTACAGATGAATCCAGAGCCTATGGTTGTCCGCCCACCACCAGCTGCCTTCATGCAGTTGAAGATGATCAGGCCTTCCTACCTAGTGTATCGATTTGGTGGTGAATGTAGCCTGGAACTGTACCTACCTAGTCGGTTTGCTCGCCAATTCGGCTATGATCAAATGCATATGGACAATTACACTACTTGTTTACAAGCTTCCGGCTATTTGATTGATGGCATTAGAGGATGGGGATATTACAGTGCCAGGGGCACTAAAGCTACTTTCTCCATGTCCAATGCTACTCCTGAGATGGGTTCGCGTATGTTATATACATGTGCAAACTTTTATACCTCGACCAATACTTTCTTCGAAGGATTCACCCTGTCAAACAGTTTTGCAAGTGACAAGCGCTCACGGTTGGGGACCAGAACTACCCTGGAATTCCGAGAAGTTGAAGAGAATGCTCCAGTCGATGAACCTGTTAAAGCTACCCTTGTCGATCTCCCTGATGAGGTGAATGATCCACTGGATATTTCTCTTAAGAAGCGGAAAGAAAAATCTTCAGCAAAAGTGACTAGCAAAAGACGAAAAGTCAGGGAGTCACCTGCACCTTCTGTCCCAGTTAAACCTCCTCCTCCCCATAAGGCTCAAGGGAAAAAGACGAATGAAGCAGCGCTTATTATTACTAAGCAGCCTGCAGCGAGGACTAGATGTCAGACACGATAAGCTGAAGCATGGATTTCCTCTATGGGAACAGGGACAACCCCTTCTCCAATCCCATAAGAAGATAAGAGACCAGATGTGAACGATGAGCCTTCTGAATTCGAAGGATCCCCTTCAATGCTACTTAAGCACAAAACAAGGAGGAGGTTGTTAACAACCGAGGTTGAGCAACAAGAGACTGCAACTTCACTTACTTCTTCAATGCCAGGACAGTCCCCTGGTCAACCAGAATTGTTTTTGTCGTCGCAAGACCCACTCCTCACAGGTAATATTCTTGCCTTCCCAATCATTAATTTACTAGAAATTTGTATTAATATATATACATTTTCTCTTCGCAGAGACTCCAGCGTCGCATGTTCTGGCCTCAAATATTGTAGCAGAAGAACCAACATCCTTAAAGGTTGCTGCTCCAGTGGTTGCACTTGCTGCGGCAGGAGTAATGTTCCCATCACCAACCAAGGATGCTCCGGAGATGGGAACTTCCGAGCAGGTATTACCCTCAAATGTTCATGCTTCTTCTAAACTCTTTCCAGAAGGTAAGGAGATGATAGAGGTACTAGATGACTACAATTTCGACGATGATCTGCTTGAAGAAGAAGAGAATAAAAATCCAGCGGTTGAGAATAGCCAAACTACCGTTGAGGGTAAAGAATACCCTGTTGAAGACGAGGGCCATCAAAGCCCTAAATATAATGAAGAAGTTGATGCTAAGGACCTCCAGACTCCAGTTGAAGTTGCTGAAACAAAAGTGGTGGAAGCAGCTGCAGCCCCAGGTGGCCAAGCTGACTTAGAGGCTGGAAGCGACCATTTTATGTCAGGTGGTTCGGAGGCTGGAAGCAGCCAGGCGGCTGTCTTTGAGAACACCATGGCAAGGCTCCATACAGAGCTAGATGTGCCTTGTGAGACCCTATATCTGCTGCCAGGCTCAGGTAAATTTCTGACTTTTATTTACCCTAACTCCTTTGATGATGTATAAAGATTGTGCTTCTTGATTTGCATAAGATCTGGTGGGGATGATATTGCAGTAGCTCCGTCTACTGTTTTCAGCTTTAGCTCGACCATGGCTCCTCTGGACATGGGGACTCTGGCTAGAGAAGGAAGCTCCTCGATGATGACAGCACTAAGATCTCCTGGTGCACAGACTGTGATTCCTCCATCTTTAGCAAAAGAAAGAATTCAGGCTGAAGTATCAACTCCTGGTATATCGACGATGAACAAAGTTGTTGTCAATACTTATACCACTACTTTCTTTGCCTTCCTGGGAACTCTGATTCAGATGGTCTCAGAGAAAGGCCACCCCTACGAGTCAATGAAGACGACTGTCTCCTTTATGATCAATGTTATCCACAATCTTGGTGATTTGGATAGAGTTAGCTTCTTGGAACACATTCTGGATGCGCTCGAAGTGCCAATCAAATCCTATAAAGATCTGACTAGAGGTAATATTCAGAGGCTCGTAGATGTCGAGTGTGAGGCGATGGCTCATGAGTCTGTAGCACGACAAGCATCCTTAGAAGATTCTGTGGCTATTTTTTAAATACGGTCCACAAAGTTGGAGTCTAGCATTCTCGAGACTACTTCTTCTATTGAGCATTATAAGACTGAAGCCTCAGAGAAGGAGAAAGAAGTGGCTGAATGTTAAACTCGTCTTCAAGCGTTAGAAATTTGAGATGGCCCAACTTCGCGGGACACTTAAGCCGCCAAGAGACGTGAAAAAGAAGTCCTGGAAATGCATCAGGTTGCCGAGAGCCATCTGGACGATCTGAAAAGGCAACGAAAAGAATTCCTCCAAACTCAGAGTGCAGAAATTGAATGCCGAGTCAAATCCCTGCAACCTTTTGATCTAAAATCTAGGAGAGCTTTGGCTAGGCCAAGGGTACTCGACTCCAGAACTGAGAGGGCTGATACTCTGAAGAGGATGATTACTGAACTCAGCACTCAGCCTCCCAAGTAAAGCTATCCAGATTGTGACAACTTTTGTTCGATTTTGTTTGATGTACAAATTTGTTGTTTGCACGTCACTGGAATAAAAATTGATGATCTTTTTATGGCTCTATTACTTATTATGTATCTGTTTAAGACGCAAGTAACAGATATGAGTAAGAAATATGTTTAAAAGTATCGGACATGACATATCTCTTGAAAATAATAATACTTATTATATTTGTTCAGAGGTAATATGGACATGACAGAATATAACTTGTAATATTGACACTTCGAAGATGACATCATCAGAGGTAATATGGACGTGACAAGTCATTGATGTAGATAGCAGAATTCATAGGTGATGTGGACGTGAATTCGTATATCTATTGATTATCCTTGAGCCAGCTGGGACTCAAGAACAGGATATCTTTTAAAACTACTGGGTTTCAAAAGATGATATTTGTAATGACGTGGTTGATGATGTTGTCGCTCTGGATAGACTCCGCTGGGGATATAAAGATTTAAAACATGTATAATATTTGTTAGGAAATATAGTAAATATTTTTAAACATGGTATTTCTTCAGGAATTTGCCACTAATAGGCATCATCGCACTTCGGCCATCCATCTCTAACAATTGATAAGCTTCGTTAGAGAAAATTTTGCTTATAACGTGGGGACCTTCCCACTTTGGTTCGAACTTACCCTTGCTCATGTGTGTCATAGTCATAGGATGTCTGACAGTAAGGACCAATTCACCTTTCTGAAATGCTCGTACTTTAACTTTACGGTTGAAGGCTTTTGAGATACGGGCTTGATATAACTCGATGTGTTGTTGAGCTAGTAGCCACTTCTCGTCAAGTGCTTCAAGCTCCTGAAGTCGAAGACGATCATTATTTTTTGTTGTGAGTTCATTGTCAATGGCTATTCTCAATGATGGGATCTGAATCTCTAATAGAAGAACAGCTTCGCATCCATACACTAAGGAGAAAGATGTATAATCGGTCGGAGTGCGTACAGTAGTACGATAAGCCCATAAACATTCTCCAAGCTTTTTGCTCCAATTCTTTTTATTGGTAGAAACAAACTTCTTGAGAAACTTGATTGTTTTATTGAATTCTTCCGCCAAACCGTTAGCTGCGGGATTGTAGGATGTATAAGCAACATTGTTGATCCTATTGTCATCACAGAATCGGGTGAACTTTTGACTGATGAACTGCAGCCCATTATCATGGATAATTTGTCGAGGAATATCGAATCTGTAGATCACATGATGTTTGATGAAGTTGATGATGCTGCTTGTCTTAACTTCGGTCAAAGGTATAGCTTCGGCTCATTTAGAGAAGTAATTGGTTATAGCTAGGATAAACTGATGTCCTATAGATAAAGGCGGATTAATAGGATCAATGACATCTATGCCCCAAGCTTCGAAGGGCCATGATGCTACAATCAAATGTAGAAATTTCGATGGTTGATGAATGAAATCTGCATGTATTTGACATGCTCGGCATTTTCTTGAAAAATCTATAGCATCCGATACCATGGTTGGCCAATAATATCCTATGTGACGAATTTGATCTTGTAGTTTAGGTCCGGGCTGATGTGCACCACAGACACCATAGTGAGCTTTACGTAATATCTGCTTTGCTTCATCTCCGGCAAGACAGCGTAGAAGCATACCGTCATATGATCATCGATAGAGTGTTTTGGTGATGTGATTGTAGTAGAATTGCAGCGATCGTCGACAGATTGTAGTTGCTTCCTTCGGATCTTTAGGTAAGATGTCATGTGCTATGAAGTTGATGAAAGGAGCTGTCCAATCTTCACTCGTAGTGTAGATCTTGACTAAGTTGTTGGATTCCAAATGCAAATTATTCTCAATGCAGAATAACTCTCTGTTGGTGATGACGATCATTTGTTGTCTTTTCACAGGGATCACCAATACTGCTGCTAGATTGACAAGCGCATCAGCTTCTGTATTACAAGCTCGTCGTACATGTTCAATGAAGAAACCTTTGAATGATGTAGCCAGTTTGATTGTTGTTTCATGATATGGCATGAGATCTTGATGCCGAACTTCATACGTACCCCTAACCTGATTGACGATCAGTTTATAGTCTTCGTATACTTCGAGGTAATCGATATCTAATTGTCTAGCTAACTGGAGACCAATGAGTAGAGCATTGTATTCAGCAAAGTTGTTGGAGCATGGCTTGTCTAGAGAATAAGCTCTCTGAATTGCCAGTCCTTCAGGAGATATCAGAATGATTCCGACTCCAGCGACTATAGTGCCTTTAGGTTCGATTCTGGAAGTACCGTCAAAGAACAGTCGCCAAGCAAGGATCCCTTTTGAAATGATATTGGATTCCAGAGTTTCATCAGGAATATCATCATAGATTTTGGACGTCTCAGGGATTGGATGAGCAGCCAGGAAGTCAGCTAGGGCTTGACCCTTAACAGACTTTTGTGGGACATAGACCATATCATATTGTACTAGTAGTGTAGCCTATGTAGCGAGTCTGGAATTGAGTGTACTGGGTTTCTTCATCAAGACTCGAAGAGGTTTGACTCTGGAGATGACATGAATAGTTTGGCCCATGATATAATGTCGCTTTTTCTGAACAGCAAACATCAGGGCTAAACATTCTTTTTCTACCGGACTGTATCGATGTTCAACACCGATCATTGTGCGACTGAGACAATAGATAGCTTACTCATGACCCTCTTTGTTCTTCTGGACAAGAAAGGCACCCAAGGAATGATCCATTGCCCGGACATACATCAGGAAGGGTATTCTCGTAACTGGAGGCACCAGGACTGACGGGTTTATCAAGTACCGCTTTATGTCTTCAAAGGCTTGTTGGCTTTCTTCAGTCCAAGTAAAAGACACACCTTTCTTTATTAGTTGAATGAATGGTCTGCAACATCCAGAGAGATTTGAGATGAATCTCCTGATGTACGCAAGCCGTCCCTAGAATCCTCGTAGCTCTTTTAGGTTGCATGGAGGACGCATCTTGTCACGACCCGCACCCTAGAGTAAGGGCACGAGACATGGGTACGTCCAGCCTACGCCACAGTGTCGGCGGTAGAACGCTGTCCTAGGCCACAATATCTAACAGTTGAAGGTAAAAACAATTATACTCCCCGAATGGGGGGTGACATAACAGAAATATAACTCAACCACAGCTAAGGTAGAACATGTAAGATGGAATGATAATGAAAGATAAAATATCCAGAACAGATGAAACACAGAGATACAATCCAGAATTCTAAGTGTCTAAAATAATACACAACTCAGAATATCTCAAAATCTAATACAGTAATCCAGAAAAGTAAGACAATCCTAAGCTAATGGAGTGTCGTCTACTGCTAATGGATCCTGCTGGTGGTCCAAGTCCAGGCACTCATCTAGTGTGGCACCGTAGTAAGTAGGGCAGAATGCCTCAGCCTCATCCTCTGTAATATTTCAACAGGTCCAGTCAGGACGGGAACGAGCACATATCTCTCAAACAGTTCATAGCAGGTTAGGAAAATAAATCAAGCAATAGAGTACAATACAGGAAGTGTTGAATGGAAGTACAAGTAAACAGGGGATATTTTGTAACTGAAAGTAAATACATGATAGTAGAGACTGTAAGTGGCTACGTGATTTAGAGCACAATATGGTTATATAAACGGCTTGGAGGCACATGAATATAAATAAGGAGGCACATGAATACAGCTACTGGGGATAGTGTTCACATAACCAATTCTACTCACCCTGTCCCAATCAATACACAAGGATCCGTTCAAGTTATGTTATAAGCACATTAATACAGCTAAGATACGTGAACTCATGTAATGAGTAGTACATGAGGCACATGATAAGCACATGAAAGCACATGAAGCATATGAAAGCACATAAGAACATGTAAAAACATGAACTAATACGAGTACAAGGAGTACCTGATGCACATGATAAAGTACATGAACATGAAATACCCGATACACCCGTAGAGGGATAACATCTCAGAAAAGGATCCATATAGTACTAATCTGTGAAGATACGTGTCAGCATCATGTAGAGTAATCTAGAGCAAGAATATAGTCCAGACAGGTATAAAAAGATCAGAGAATGTACTCGCCTGCTAACTGAAAGTCCGTGTCACCCTCATTTTTTGTATTTCCCGTATTTCGTATTTATACTCGTATCTGAATTTTGGCATGTATTTTTATTTTTCTCAACTTGTGGAATTTCGATATTTCTCGTATTTTGGGTTTTGACCTGGCTCGATTTTAATTGGTTTGAGTTAGTTTGGTTTGGTTTAATGTGTATTAGAACACCTTAGCCTATGCTCCACCCTCAACACACCACATCCCACCCTCTTTATATTCCCCACCTAACACTCTCTCTCTTCATTACCTCCTCCATTAATTTCTTCTTCTTCTTCTTCCTCCACACAACTCTCCACACCCATAGGCAAGTGCACCTTGCCACCACATAAGAACCCTCTTTTATTTGTCCATTTGCTAGATTATGATATGGTGATCAACATTAGAACTTAGCATTTTGTGATTTGGAGTCTCCATTGTTCTAGATCTAGGTTTTCCCTATTTTCAGTTTTGTATGGTTTTGATCTATTTAGGTTGGATTTTTATGGGTTTTGATGTTTCCATGTGGAAGAAAGTTCAATTCCACCCTGGTTAGAACTTTGGAAATCCGGATTTGGAGCTCGGATGGCCAAGTTCTGATGCCTTGAAGTTTTGGAGCCATGGGAGCTTCTTCTCAGCCATGGAGAAGAAGACCCAGACCCTGCGTGCATGTTTTTACGCGTACACAGCTCTCCGCTAGCGTGCTTTTGCACGTACGCAGCTCTCTGGCGTGCATGACTTTTCACGTACGCAGCTCTTCTGCGTGCGTGACTTTTCACGTATGCCGCTCTCCTGTGTGCGTGACTTTTCACGTACGCAGCTCTCTGGCGTACGTGACTTTTCACGTATGTCGCTCTCTTGTGTGCGTGACTTTTCACGTATGCAGCTCTCCTGCGTGCGTGACTTTTCACGTATGCAGCTCTCTTACGTGCGTGACTTTTCCTCTCCTGCGTGCGTGACTTTTCTCATACGCAGCTCTCCAGCGTACGTGACTTTTCGCGTACACAGCTCTCTAGCGTACGTGACTTTTCACGTACGCAACTCCCCTGCGTGCGTGATTTTTTTTGCGTACGCCGCTCTCCTGCGTGCGTGTCTTGTGCGTACGCTGCACCCTGAACCCCTTGCTTAACCTATTGGCTCTTGGAGTATTGGTTTTATTTCTCGACCTGGTTTCTTTTTATGGATTGGGTTTTCCTGAGATCTATTCAACACAGCACGACTATCTTGACCCGATACGGCCTAACACAGTTTTCAAGTAATTGTTTATGACTAGTACGGTTTTCAGGATTTTCTGTGAATTATAATTCTGGTATTCTCTGACCTCCTTGCTAATGACCCGGTGGGTGCACACCTAACTTGTAACTTGTAATTAATCCTTGTGACTTGATAACTTGATAGTGGCCCATGGCGGCACACTCTTGACTTGACTTGACTTGACTTGACTTGACTTGACTTGTAACTTATAACTTGTGACATGACTTGATTTATCTTAACGCTGTTGCGACGGCTAACTTGACAGGCTAAGTGAATTCTTGACACCGTAGGTGATTGTATTAAATGTGCTAGAGTAATCAACCAGTCTTGTCTAGCATCATGTCTAGGACATGAATCCCTGGTTTCCACGGTCAGGGATTCATACTGAATCTGGCTAGGTTAATGACTAGATGGATCAAATAGTTCATGGAGAATTTTCCAGTTACCCGTTGCCCCTTTGGTCCCGGCCTTATATATATATATACTTGGAATTTGTTGCTATCCGTCGAGATGAGCGCACTTCCAGCCCGCCGTCGAGTGTGGTACCTTAGGACACATGTATCTTACTACAGTGTGTCTGCTATATCCTGCTATCTTTTCCTTTTCTTGCTGGGATCACTCAGGTAGTAACAAACAGGTAACCGGACTTGGAATTCTCATTGCATCTTGCTAGTAACTAGGCCTGTGATAACCCTAGTTAGTTAAAGTAGCAAGCCGTATTTATTGCTTGGCCGTGATTGATTGGATGGAGTCTAGTCCATCCTTGTCTCGTCCTGATCCTGTACAATTTCTGACATGACACGCTTACTCGTGCTTTATCTTAATTCTATATCATGAATAATTGCATGACCAGATTTTTTATATTTACCTTGCCGATAAACGGTGGGAGAAACCAAGTTCTGTTCAGACGAAGGGTTACAACCTCGGTCCTTGTTTGGTTTACGGGTTGTAACCTGGTTATCTAAATAGTCCCATAGTTATCTCATCGTATATCATCCTGTCATGCTTTCCATATGTTCTGTCTTTTATCGATTCTGTACATGATTGTCTTTTTTTATATTCACTTATCATGCTTTTTTTTAAATTACTATCTCTTATTATGTAATTATATTATTGTGCTAATTGCTGGCTTTAGTTCTTATCTTGTGGCCTCCTTTGTGGCACTTGCTCTTTCTGGGGGTCTGACCCAGCTGGTTTTGTATGGCCAGATACCGGAGCAGCAGCAAAGGATCTACCTGCTTTCCAGCCAGATGGTGACCACTAGAGGGAATCCTGGCAACGAGTGGATTTCTTTTGTTCTCCCACTGTAATTGTACATTATTCTTTTGAGGCACTTAGCCGACGAGCACCTGTTAGCTCGATGCACTTTACTTTCTGTCTGCCTACGGGCTGTAAACATGATTGGCAACTCGAGGTTGATCATGTATGACTTAACTCTTGCTAGTCCTTACATTTTGTACGACTAGCTTCATGATCATCTGGATATGTAATGTTTGGGATGCCTTACAATTGTATATTTGGTGATCTGATATCTTGTGATCATTATTAGTTGGTTGAGATTGAGACAATAGGATAATTTTCTGACCTTAAGAGACTGTTGGCTTGTAGATAAACCCTCATATTTCTAGACAGCCGTGACCTTATAGTGAGATGGATTCTATTTCATTATACGTAGCTGGCTATGTCCGCCCCCGCTCTCCAGTATTCTGGTTCTGGGGCGTGACATGGTTTAAGTGGTGGCCCATGCAGGTCTTGGCAATCAAGAAATGTGAGGGTTTACCGGATAGATGTCTCAATCTGTACTCGTCCTTGATCTCCACTCGTATCTTCTTATCTTCTTGGATTCCTGACTTGATAACATGCTTGCATTATTGTTCTATCCTGGTCCTTCCTTAATATTCCTGACGTCATTGCTTCAGTGGCATCATTCCTGTTGATCAGCCAGAAGAAGTTCGGCCGGCAGACCAGCAACAACAAGAAGATCAAGATCAGTCCTCCGCAGCCGCCTCCCGTGCCATGCCTTCTGGAGAACCAATGCCCCCAGTCCAGCCAGTTCAGCCAGCAGGGTCAAAGGATGAGGTCTTGATAGGGCTCATCCGTGAGTTGCTTGCATCTCAGGACCGTCGAGGTGATGCCTTGCAGCAAGCAGTACAAGATGCTATGAGCAGAATTGATCCTCGAGGGAACAGTACGGTCAACAATTTTAAGCGTCTGAACCCTCCCTTCTTCGATGGCAGCGAGGATGCTATTGCTGCAGATGCCTGGCTACAGGACATTGAAGTTATCTTAGAGGCAGCCAGGACTGCTGAAGCAGAGAAGGTGGCGGTGGTGCGCCTGCAGTTACTAGACCTAGCCCGCAGCTGGTGGGCTATGCAAGCAGCGAGTTTAGGTACGCCTGTCATGTAGGCGGTATTTAGTGATATGTTCCAGACCAAGTACTTCGACGCAGTAGCTAGGTACGACCTGCAGACCAGGTTTAGTAATCTCAGGTAGATGAACAGGACGGTCGACGGATATGCGGTCGAGTTTTCAAGGTTGAGTCGGTTTGCTCCCACCTTGGTGGCAACCGAGCTAGACAGAGCACAGCAATTTCAGCAGGGGCTCCACTTGGAGATCATACTAGCAGTAGAGCAGTTCGAGCACAGAACTTTTGATGCCGTCTTGCGAGCAGCGAGGAGGCATGAGTACACTTCCCGAAGGATAGCGGACCAGACCGGAGATCGAAAACGGTCTCACAACCAGATGAACCAATCCTCAGCACCGGCCCCAGCAGCTAGGGCCCTGACCATTGGAGCTACGAGAACAGATTCGGTTACCTCCTTGCAGCATTCTGCCCCGACCTATCCCCAGCAGCAGAAGCAGAAGCGGCCTTTCGCAACGGGTTATTCTCATTACGGGAAGCCGGGGCATGTTGTTACTGAGTGCCGCAGGGCACAGGGATTGTACTTGGTTTGTGGTTCATCGGACCACATGATAGGATCTTGTCCGTTCAGAAATAGATCATTGTCGACAATAACTAGTCCTTCGGTTATGGGACCAGCACCAGCACCAGAACCAGTTCCAGTTCACCAACCACAGCAGCTTCCGTTCCCGGGTCCATTGCCGTCTCAGGCCCAGGCCTTCCAGCAACAGAGGCCTCAGCAGTTCGCCCTGGCCCAAGCCCAGATCCAGAATCGGCAGAGAGGTATCTGTGTCCTATTGTCTTACTTTTCGCCGTCGTTATGCGGGACACGTGTCATGTTTCATGTGTCCTAATTACAACGGTATATCCCGAGCCCGAGCCATTTCCTAGATCATTCGAAAAGGTTGGTACCAATAGCCTTTAACCTTTTCGTATGAGGAAAGGCCCGTGTCCCTGTTTGACCAAGGAGAGAGACCTCAAGCGCAAGACTATCAGTTTAGTTCATGTTGCTTGAGTTTATCGCTCCTTGGGAGAGTCAAACGTGGGAGTATGAGGATGACATCCGATCACGATATCCCTACCTGTTTGACTCGTGAGGTATAATATCTTTCTTATGCCTTATGTTTTTCCTTCCTTGCTTGCATTGTATGATTGTATGATTGAACTGCTTAGTGTAGCTTGCCTGTGCTTAGTGCAGCTTGTCGTGGCAATCTCTAGCTCCTTGATTAAATTCTGAGGACGGAATTCTTTTAAGGTGGGTAGAGTTGTCACCCTCATTTTTCGTATTTCCCGTATTTCGTATTTATACTCGTATCTGGATTTTGGCATGTATTTTTATTTTTCTCAACTTGTGGAATTTCGGTATTTCTCGTATTTTGGGTTTTGACCTGGCTCGGTTTTAATTGGTTTGAGTTGGTTTGGTTTGGTTTAATGTGTATTGGAACACCTTAGCCTATGCTCCACCCTCAACACATCACATCCCACCCTCTTTATATTCCCCACCTAATACTCTCTCTCTCTTCATTACCTCCTCCATTAATTTCTTCTTCTTCTTCTTCCTCCACACAACTCTCCACACCCATAGGCAAGTGTACCTTGCCACCACATGAGAACCCTCTTTTATTTGTCCATTTGCTAGATTAGGACATGGTGATCAACATTAGAACTTAGTATTTTGTGATTTGGAGTCTCCATTGTTCTAGATCTAGGTTTTCCCTATTTTCGGTTTGTATGATTTTGATCTATTTAGGTTAGATTTTTATGGGTTTTGATGTTTCAATGTGGAAGAGAGTTCAATTCCACCCTGGTTAGAACTTTGGAAATTCGGATTTGGAGCTCGGATGGCCAAGTTCTGATGCCTTGAAGTTTTGGAGCCATGGGAGCTTCTTCTCAGCCATAGAGAAGAAGACCTAGACCCTGCGTAAGTGTTTTTACGCGTACGCAGCTCTCTGCTTGCGTGCTTTTGCACGTACGCAGCTCTCTGGCGTGCGTGACTTTTCACGTACGCAGCTCTCCTGCGAGCGTGACTTTTCACGTATGCCGCTCTCCTGTGTGCGTGACTTTTCACGTACGCAGCTCTCTGGCGTGCGTGACTTTTCACGTATACCGCTCTCCTGTATGCGTGACTTTTCACGTATGCAGCTCTCCTGCGTGCGTGACTTTTCACGTATGCAGCTCTCTTGCGTGCGTGACTTTTCCTCTCCTGCGTGCGTGACTTTTCTCGTACGCAGCTCTCCAGCGTGCGTGACTTTTCGCGTACGCAGCTCTCTGGCGTGCGTGACTTTTCACGTACGCAGCTCCCCTGCGTGCGTGATTTTTTTTGCGTACGCCGCTCTCCTGCGTGCGTGTCTTGTGCGTACGCTGCACCCTGAACCCCTTGCTTAACCTATTGGCTCTTGGAGAACTGGTTTTATTTTTCGACCTGGTTTCTTTTTATGGATTGGGTTTTCCTGAGATCTGTTCAACACAGCATGACTATCTTGACCCGACACGGCCTAACACGTTTTTCAAGTAATTATTTATGACTAGTACGGCTTTCGGGATTTTCTGTGAATTATGATTCTGGTATTCTCTGACCTCCTTGCTAGTGACCCGGTGGGTGCACACCTAACTTGTAACTTGTAATTAATCCTTGTGACTTGATAACTTGATAGTGGCCCGTGGCGGCGCACTCTTGACTTGACTTGACTTGACTTGACTTGACTTGTAACTTGTAACTTGTGACATGACTTGATTTATCTTAACGCTGTTGCGACGGCTAACTTGACAGGCTAAGTGAATTCTTGACACCGTGGGTGATTGTATTTAATGTGCTTGTGTAATCAGTACCAGTCTTGTCTCGCATCATGTCTAGGACATGAATCCCTGGTTTCCCATGGTTAGGGATTCATACTGAATCTGGCTAGGTTAATGACTAGATGGATCAAATAGTTCATGGAGAATTTCCCAGTTACCCATTGCCCCTTTGGTCCCGGCCTTATATATATATATATATACTTGGGATTTGTTGCTACCCGTCGAGATGAGCGCACTTCCAGCCCGCCGTCGAGTGTGGTACCTTAGGACACATGTATCTTACTACAGTGTGTCTGCTATATCCTGCTATCTTTTCCTTTTCTTGCTGGGATCACTCAGGTAGTAACAAACAGGTAACCGGACTTGGAATTCTCATTGCATCTTGCTAGTAACTAGGCCTGTGATAACCCTAGTTAGTTAAAGTAGCAAGCCGTATTTATTGCTTGGCCGTGATTGATTGGATGGAGTCTAGTACAGCCTTGTCTCGTCCTGATCCTGTACAATTTCTGACATGACACGCTTACTCGTGCTTTAGCTTAATTCTATATCATGAATAATTGCATGACCAGATTTCTTATATTTACCTTGCCGATAAATGGTAGGAGAAACCAAGTTCTGTTCAGACGAAGGGTTACAACCTCGGTCCTTGTTTGGTTTACGGGTTGTAACCTAGTTATCTGAATAGTCCCATGGTTATCTCATCGTATATCATCCTGTCATGCTTTCCATATGTTATATCTTTTATCGATTCTGTACAAGATTGTCTTTTTTTATATTCACTTATCATGCTTTTTCTTAAATTACTATCTCTTATTATGTAATTATATTATTGTGCTAATTGCTGGCTTTAGTTCTTATCTTGTGGCCTCCTTTGTGGCACTTGCTCTTTCCGGGGTCTGACCCAGCTGGTTTTGTATGGCCAGATACCGGAGCAACAGCAAATGATCTACCTGCTTTCCAGCCAGATGGTGACCACTAGAGGGAATCTTGGCAACGAGTGGGTTTCTTTTGTTCTTCCACTATAATTGTATATTATTCTTTTGAGGCACTTAGCCGACGAGCACCTGTTAGCTCGATGCACTTTACTTTCTGTCTGCCTACGGGCTGTAAACATGATTGGCAACTCGAGGTTGATCATGTATGACTTAACTCTTGCTAGTCCTTACATTTTGTACGTCTAGCTTCATGATCATCTGGATATGTAATGTTTGGGACGCCTTACAATTGTATATTTGGTGATCTGATATCTTGTGATCATTATTAGTTGGTTGAGATTGAGACAATAGGATAATTTTCTGACCTTAAGAGACTGTTGGCTTGTAGATAAACCCTCATATTTCTAGACAGCCGTGACCGTATTGTGAGATGGATTCCATTTCATTATACGTAGCTGGCTATGTCCGCCCCCGCTCTCCAGTATTCTGGTTCTGGGGCGTGACAGTCCGAGATGAAAGTACTGTCCGAGCAGTGGTGTCTGGCTCCTATTTAGAACAGTACAAGTCACAACAAGTCCAGAATAGAAATAAAATGCACTACAATGCATTCTACATGAATCTAGGTCAATTTAGACCAAAGTCAACTCTTGGTCAACTCTGGTCAACCCTAGAAGTCAAACTAGGTCAACCAAGTCAAACCTAAGTCACCTAGTCTAATCTAGGTTTAGCAAGTCATTCTAGGTTCTAACAAGACTAAACAGTCTATCTAGATTCCAACTAGGCATACCATGCCTAACCAACCTATAACATTACACACAAGATATTATCTATATCTAACAATACACATATTGATATAAATATTATAATCTAACTTAGAAATACATATCCTATAGCCACTATACCATATTACCCATATATCATAACATATCATATCACATAGTATCAGATATATATATATATATATATATATGCATTTCACACATTCCTATATATAACTAATATGTATAGTACAACACTATAAAGGAAACTTAGATACTTATATATCACAAGGCATATATCTATGTATACATAGGAAGGGAGGGAAGGGACACATGGATACAAGGGTTTGTGAAGGAAATATAACAGTAGATACAAACAGTGTTACACATGTGTGTGAGTCTAGAGTGCATTGTGTGTAATGTTCAAGGTGAAACTGGAAAGTAAACAGGGAATGCAAACATGAAAACAGTGAGCAAACTGTGGTGTGTGTGTGTATATGACAGTGTATAGGAAAGGAAAGGAATTCAGTTTACAATTCAAATCAAAATGGTTTAAAACTATTCCCAGGTATATAACAATGAACAACCAACATATATTAGAAGGTAGGGAACTAGTTTAGGTTCTAACAGTGAATCCCAGTTATTGAACTCTAAACAAGACCAAAACAATCAAGCCCAAAACTCATACCCAGGTTTACACATGTTCTCAGTTTTTATAAAAGAACACAAACTCAGGTTTTGAACATAACTGGAATACCATCCAAATCAGTTATTGACAGTTCATAATTAGGAAACTGACATCTCAGGTTTATACATATTGAATCTCAGGTATACACAGGAAATCAATTCAGTTTAAGACATAAAAATCAACATCCATAACTCAGTTAACAGTTAACACATTAACAATCCCATTCTCAGGTTATCATGTTTGCAGAAAACAACATTGAATCAATGGAAGGAAAACAGTGAAGGGAATTCAACAATCTCAGTTAACAATGCAACCAGTCCCTTAACTTGAAATTCCAGATTTTACACTACACAACAGTTCACCACTTCTCAGGTTCTTTAACAGTTAGCTAAAGTTAAACATATTTAAACATTCAACCAACCTTCATTTACAGTATAATGAAGAGCTAAACTCAGGTTTACAAATCAATAAAGATGGTTTAACTATTCCCAGGTTTTAAGAAGAATGAATCATTCATAACTCAGGTTTTAAGACAGCCAATTCGAAAAGAACCCAATCCCATATTCAAAATCTCGATCTCTCAACCAAAAGCCTATATTCAAATGTAAAAGCTTAGCTAACATGTATTATAATATGTGGGGTTCAAAATCAATTGAAAAACATAACAAAATAGGGGATTAAAATGGTTTTGGGAAACTGGAATAATCAGTATCAGAGCAGTATCAATGAAACCAAAAACCCATGTTCGAAATCCATACACCTCATTAAAAACCCAAATTAAACATGTAACTAATATAACAGAGACTTAATCATCATGTTTAGGATCTTAACTAATAATTAAAACATAATTAAAAAGCATTAAAAATAATTTAAACACAAGAACACAATCAGCACACTGGACCGCACAGTGTACCACATATGCAGGCACGAATCCGTGTCCGACACGACACGAGAGTTCCTGAAACTCTAGAGATCTCGTGTCAGTCATGGACACGACACACTTGTCAAGTTTCGTGGGTTGAAACCCTGTGTGCACAGAGAAAACGCGCACGAGTAGCAGGGGAGAATCCTGCCAGTGTGCACGCGCGCACGACCGCGTGTCCACGCGCTCGTGTCGACTCAACCCGACACGAAAACGTGCTCAGTGTCCAAAAAATGCATCAGCGGGGTAAAAATAGATTTTCCTATTCAAACACAATTCATAAAATCGAACGAAATGCCCTTTGAGGCATTTCGTCGAACACTTTCCTAACACACTGATACGTATCCGATACGGACACGTAATGGGTCCAGATTCTAGGGTTAGCCTATCCTACTGTTAGGTTAGGGTTAGGACATCCTAGAAATGAATTTTAACAGAATTTATAAGCAATAGAATGGATTATACCTATAGAGGAACAATGGGTTAAAGTCTCCAAATGGGAAGAGTTCCACAAGCCACCAAACTTCTTCAAATTGTGTCTTTCCTGAAAATACTCAACAATAACAGCAAGGAGACTAATATTAGGTCCTATTGCAATTTGTTTGCAGGAATTTGGAGTAAAAATGGAATTTCTAAGAATTTACAAAGATGGAGGCTCACCTCTTCCAAATGGCAATAATTTCCTAAAGAGGCAAGCCCTAATTTCAAGGTGATATAAATAGGGGAGGGAACATACTATGGCCGGCCAGATTTTTAGGGCTAGGGTTTGGTTCAAAGGGTGTGGGCCTATGGGCCATTAAGCCTTTAAGTCATAAAATGACTTGTGATTTCACAAGCCATTCATTAATCAATCTAGCTCCTAATTTCCCCAAATTAAATCCAATGAGTTAATCCTCACTAACTTAAGTCAACCTAGGTTTTTATATCCTAATCACTTAGTCATGACCTAGGTTAGCCACTAGGTTAGTCTCCAAGGTCAACATAAGTCAAAGTCCACTAAAACACCAAAAATCAATTATACTAAAATCACTTAAAAAATCACATTAATTATATTAATTATAAAAAATCCAAATTAAATTCTAAAATTTTGAAAATGATCAAAATACCCTCAAGCTAGAAAAGTGGTAGTGACAAATCTACCCCCCTTAAAATAATTTCGTCCTCGAAATTAAAGGCGAAACTAACAGCTAAGAAGGATAGAAAAGTATACCCTAAGGTCCAAAAAGATAGGGGTACCGCTCGCGCATCTCATCCTCCCGCTCCCAGGTAGACTCTCCTGGAGAATGATGCCTCCATGCGACGCGTACCAAGGGTATCACCCGGTTCCTCAGTACCTTCTCTCGGCGATCCAGAATCTCTACAGGCTGCTCTGGATAACTGAGAGTAGGTCCAACCTCTATCTCCGAGTGATCGAACACATGGCTAGGGTCAGCCACGTACCGTCTCAACTGTGATACGTGAAATACGTTGTGAACTCCCACTAGTGCAGGTGGCAAGTCTAGCCTGTATGCCACGTCACCGACTCTCCCGCTGATAACGAAAGGGCCGATGAAGCGCGGGCTAAGCTTCCCACCTCCACCAAAACGTATCGTACCATGAGTCGGAGATATCCGCAGAAAAACCATGTCTCCAACCTAATCACAAGCAAGGTCTCATGTTACTAAAAATCAAACACGATCAATCAAACAAAAAAACAAAATACAACCTAATTCTAATCCTATCTCTAAATATGTACCTCAAACTCCAGCGGCCTCCGGTGGCTATCGGCCCAGTGCCGATGTCTGTCCTGCGTCACGCAAAGTCTGTCCCTGATGAGCTTTACCTTCTTGGCTGCGTCAACAATCATCTCTGGTCCCAGTAAAGCTCGCTCTCCAATATCATCCCAAGATAAGGGTGTACGACACCTACGCCCGTACAGAGCCTCAAACAGTGACATCTCAATGCTGGCCTGATAACTGTTGTTGTAAGCAAACTCCACTAAATGTAGGTGATCCTTCCAGGAACCTCCAAAATCCAGGACGCACGTCCGCAGCATATCCTCAAGTGTCTGAATAGTCCTCTCTGACTGTCCGTCCGTCTGGGGGTGGTATGTAGTACTAAACTTGAGCTGAGTGCCCAAGCTAGTCTGCAGACTCCTCCAGAAATGGGAAGTACAGCGACTATCCCGATCTGAGACTATGCTGACGGGAACTCCGTGAATCCTGACTATCTGTCTCATAAACAACTCCGCAAGCCTCTCTGTAGACGTACCCACCTTGAATGGCAAAGTGTGGGCCGATTTGGTCAACCTGCCAACGATGACCCAAATCGCGTCTTTCCCTCCTGGTGTACGCGGCAACCCAGATACGAAATCCATGGTGATATGTTCCCACTTCCACTCTAGATTGGGCAACGGCTGCAATAATCCTCCGGGCCTCTGCCTCTCTGCCTTGACCTGCTGACAGACCAAGCATCTAGCTACGAAGTGGCACACCTCCCTCTTCATCTCGTACCACCAGATATGCTCTCGCAGATCCCTGTATATCTTGTTGGCACTAGGATGTATAGAGTACTGTGATCTGTGAGCCTCCTGCATAATCTGCTCTCTGAGCTCCCCGTTGGGCACACATAACCGGGAATCGTGCCTCAGGGCACCATCCTCTGCAAGTGAGAACTCAACATCCTCCACTCCTGCAGTGATCTGCTCTCGGATACACCGCAGAGCCACATCATCGAACTTTGTCGCCTTGATCCTGTCCATCAAGTCCGACTGTATCTGAAGGCCCCATAACTGCATCTGCACTCCGGGCACAATCACCTATATCCCAAGGCTCTCAAGTCTACAAACAGGTGCCGATCCATAGTCAAACACATGGCTCTCGGATACCTACTCAAGGCATCGGCAACCACGTTGGCCTTCCCTGGGTGATACTGAAGTGCGATGTTAAAGTCCTTCATCAACTCAAGCTACCTGCGCTGCCTCATGTTGAGCTCCTTCTGTGTAAACACATACTTCAAGCTCTTGTGATCTGTGAAAATCTCCACCCTCTCGCCATACAGATAGTGCTTCCATAACTTCAAAGCAAAAATCACCACCGCCAGCTCCAGGTCATGGGCATGGTAGTTCTTCTCATGGGGACGTAATTGCCTGGAAGCATAGGCAATCACCTTCCCATGCTGCTGCAAGACACAACCCAGCCCCTTCCCTGAAGCATTACTATAAATAGTGAAACCACCTGATCCTGAAGGCAATGTCAGAATCGGAGCTGTCGTAAGCCGCTTCTTCAACTCATCAAAAGCAGCCTGACACTCCTCTGACCAAACAAACTCAGTATCCTTCTGAGTCAACCGTATCAACGGCTCTGCAACCCAGGAGAAATCCTACACAAATCTCCTATAGTATCCTGCCAGCCCCAGGAAACTCCTGATCTCTGCCACTGAAGTCGGCGCTGTCCAAGCCTCAACCGCTATAATATTCTTGGGGTCAACTGAGATACTATCTCCAGTCACCACATTCCCCAAGAAGTCCACCCGGTCCATGAAAAACTCACACTTGGAGAGTTTCCCATAAAGCTGCTTCCTCCTGAGAGTCTCTAGCACTATCCGCAGATGCTCCTCGTGCTCCTCCTCTATCTTAGAATATACCAAGATATCATCAATGAACACCACCACGAACTTGTCCAAGTACAGGTGGAACACCTTGTTCATTAGATTCATAAACACTGCTGGTGCATTGGTTAGCCCAAACGGCATAACCAAAAACTCAAACTGCCCGCACCGCGTCCTGAAAGCAGTCTTGGGAATATCCTCCTTCTTCACCTTCACCTGGTGATAACCTGACCTCAAATCAATCTTGGGGAACACCCGAGCTCCATTCAACTGATCAAACAGATCATCGATCCGCGGCAGTGGGTATCTGTTCTTGATTGTCAGGTTGTTAAGTGCCCTGTAGTCGATACACATCCGTATCGACCCATCCTTCTTGGGTACGAAAAGTACCGGTGCACCCCAAGGTGAAGAACTCGAGCGAATGAAGCCCTTGTCCTGCAGCTCATCCACCTGCTTCTTCAGCTCCACCAACTCGTTGTTGTTCACTCGATAGACATGCTGGGAGATCGGTTCCGTGCTGGAAACCAAGTCTATCGAGAACTCTACATCTCTGTCCGGTGGAAGCCCTGGTAACTCCTCTGGAAATACGTCCATAATCTCTGCGATCAAGGGATGCGGAGCCACCTGCTCCTCAACTGAAGCTCCATAAAAGACTCCGCCGTCCTGCTCTGCCTGCCGCCGGGTGTACTCAAACTCTGGCTCTCCTGGCGCCCCGAACGAAACTCTACCCCCACGACAATCAATACGGGCGTGGTGTCTACTCAGCCAGTCCATACCTAATACAATGTCATAGTTCGGTAATGGCATGACTAGTAGACTCACCCCCCAACTCTCGGCCTCCCAATATGACACTCTTCCCTCTGCATACATCACTCACGAGGATGACCCCACCCCCGGTCGTGATCTTGCAGGTCCTAGGCAATGGTTTAGAAACCAGCTGTGTCTAATAGCATACGATACTGACACAAAGCTGTGGGAAGCCCCGGAATCAAAGAGAGCAACTGCTGGAAGGGAGTCGAGGAGAACCGAACCTGCTATCATCTCTCCGATGGCCTCGGCATCCTCAGCTGCCATGGCGAAAGCTCGTCCCTGCTGTCCACCTCGTGCCTGCTGCTGGTGCTGCTGGAACCTCTGCTGCTGGGTCTGCAGGGCTGGTCCCCTCGGCTGACCTGCTGGAGCCTTGGCTCCACCTCCCTGAGCTCCTCGCCCAAAAGCTCCAGGGCAATCCCTCAACTGGTGACCTCCCGTACCACAAAGAAGGCACTTGCCTAGCTTCTTCCTGCACTCATGGATAATGTGCCCCGGCTTCTTGCAGAAGGCACAAATGACTACCTGCTGCTGACGGGGTGCCTGCTGCCCTCTCTGCTGCTGGTGCTGCTGCTGATACTGCTGAACTGGCCTCTGCTGCTGCTGCTGGAAGTGAGGCCTCTGCTGCTGAAAGAAATCGAGAATGACGGAAAAAGTCTCTGTACAGACAGAGGTGCACCTCTAATGTAGCAGAAACGCCAACCTGAGTCGGCACAACAGGAGCTACGGTCTCGAGGCCCTGATGAACAGGACGAGAGGTGGCCAGCCTCTCGATAGTATCCCCCGAACTGGAGCGATGAGATCGTGTGTTCATAACCATCATGAAGACAGATCAAAACAAGAAGCAATTTCTGAGAATGAAGCAAAAATTTCAAGGGAGGACAGTTTATACTCAAGGGAAGATAATAAGCAGCAAATTGTAGATATACGAAATCTGATAGAATTTTCCTAGTGTGATTGAGTACCTTCAAAAATATACTTATTTCTACTGCAGGCTGCAGTGATATTCTAGTTCGAATACCACTACATTTCCAACCTAGACCTGCATGGGCCACCACTAAAAATGTGTCACGACCCGCACCCTAGAGTAAGGGCACGAGACGTGGGTACGTCCAGCCTACGCCGCAGTGTCGGCGGTAGAACGCTGTCCTAGGTCACAACATCTAACAGTTGAAGATAAAAATAGTTATACTCCCCGAATGGGGGGTGACATAACAGAAATATAACTTAACCACAGCTAAGGTAGAACAGGTAAGATGGAATGATAATGAAAGATAAAATATCTAGAACAGATGAAACACAGAGATACAATCCAGAATTCTAAGTGTCTAAAATAATACATAACTCAGAATATCTCAAAATCAAATGCAGTAATCCAGAAAAAAAAGACAATCCTAAGCTAATGGAGTGTCGTCTACTGCTAATGGATCCTGCTGCTGGTCCAAGTCCAGGCACTCATCTAGTGTGGCACCGTAGTAAGTAGGGCAGAACGCCTCAGCCTCGTCCACTGTAATATTTCAACAGGTCCAGTCAGGACGAGAACGAGCACATATCTCTCAAACAGTTCATAGCAGGTTAGAAAAATAAATCATGCAATAGAGTAAAATACAGGAAGTGCTGAATGGAAGTACAAATAAACAGGAGATATTTTGTAACTGAAAGTAAATACATGATAGTAGAGACTGTAAGTGGCTACATGATTTAGAGCACAATATGGTTATGTAAACGGCTTGGGGGCACATGAATACAAATAAGGAGGCACATGAATACAGCTACTGGGGATAGTGTTCACATAACCAATTCTACACACCCCGCCCCAATCAATACACAAGGATCCGTTCAAGTTATGTTATAAGCACATTAATACAGCTAAGATACATGAACTCATGTAATGAGTAGTACATGAGGCACATGATAAGCACATGAAAGCACATGAAGCACATGAAAGCACATGAGAATATGTAAAAACATAAACTAGTACGAGTACAAGGAGTACCTGATGCACATGATAAAGTACATGAACATGAAATACCCGATGCACCCGTAGAGGGATAACATCTCAGGAAAGGATCCATATAGTACTAATCCGTGAAGATACGTGTCAGCATCATGTAGAGTAATCTAGAGCAAGAATAAAGTCCAGACAGGTATGAAAAGATCAGAGAATGTACTCTCCTGCTAACTGAAAGTCCGAGATGAAAGTACTATCCGAGGAGTGGTGTCTGGCTCCTATTTAGAACAGTACAAGTCACAACAAGTCCAGAATAGAAATGAAATGCACTACAATGCATTCTACATGAATCTAGGTCAATCTCGACCAAAGTCAACTGTTGGTCAACTCTGGTCAACCCTAGAAGTCAAACTAGGTCAACCAAGTCAAACCTAAGTCAACTAGTCCAATCGAGGTTTAGCAAGTCATTCTAGGTTCTAATAAGCCTAAACAGTCTATCTAGATTCCAACTAGGCATACCATGCCTAACCAACCTATAACATTACACACAAGATATTATCTATATCTAACAATACACATATTGATATAAATATTATAATCTAACTTAGAAATAAATATCCTATAGCCACTATACCATATTACCCATATATCATAACATATCATATCACATAGTATCATATATATATATATATATATGCATATATATATATATATATATATATATATATATATATATATATATATATATATATATATATATATATATATATATATATATATATATATATATATGCATTTCACACATTCCTATATATAACTAATATGTATAGTACAACACTATAAAGGAAACTTAGATACTTATATATCACAAGGCATATATCTCTGTATACATAGGAAGGGAGTGAAGGGACACATGGATACAAGGGTGTGTGAAGGAAATATAACAGTAGATACAAACAGTGTTACACATGTGTGTGAGTCTAAAGTGCATTGTGTGTAATGTTCAAGGTGAAACTAGAAAGTAAACAGGGAATGCAAACCTGAAAACAGTGAGCAAACTGTGGTGTGTGTGTGTATATGACAGTGTATAGGAAAGGAAAGGAATTCAGTTTTCAATTCAAATCAAAATGGTTTAAAACAATTCTCAGGTTTATAACAGTGAACAACCAACATATATTAGAAGGTAGGGAACTAGTTTAGGTTCTAACAGTGAATCCCAGTTATTGAACTCTAAACAAGACCGAAACAATCAAGCCCAAAACTCATACCCTGGTTTACACATGTTCTTTGTTTTTGTAAAAGAACATAAACTCAGGTTTTGAACATAACTGGAACACCATCCAAATCAGTTATTGACAGTTCATAATTAGGAAACTGACATCTCAGGTTTATACATATTGAATCTCAGGTATACACAGAAAATCAATGCAGTTTAAGACATAAAAATCAACATCCACAACTCAGTTAACAGTTAACACATTAACAATCCCATTCTCAGGTTATCATGTTTGCAGAAAATAACATTGAATCAATGGAAGGAAAACAGTGAAGGGAATTCAACAATCTCAGTTAACAATGCAACCAGTCCCTTAACTTGAAATTCCAGATTTTACACTACACAACAGTTCACCACTTCTCAGGTTCTTTAACAGTTAGCTAAAGTTCAACATATTTAAACATTCAACCAACCTTCATTTATAGTATAATGAAGAGCTAAACTCAGTTTTACAAATCAATAAAGATGGTTTAACTATTCCTAGGTTTTAAGAAGAATGAATCATTCATAACTCAGGTTTTAAGACAGCCAATTCGAAAAGAACCCAATCCCATATTCAAAATCTCGATCTCTCAACCAAAAGCCTATATTCAAATGTAAAAGCTTAGCTAACATGTATTATAATATGTGGGGTTCAAAATCAATTGAAAAACATAACAAAATAGGGGATTAAAATGGTTTTGGGAAACTGGAATAATCAGTATCAGAGCAGTATCAATGAAACCAAAAACCCATGTTCGAAATCCATACACCTCATTAAAAACCCAAATTAAACATGTAACTAATATAACAGAGACTTAATCATCATGTTTAGGATCTTAACTAATAATTAAAACATAATTAAAAAGCATTAAAAACAATTTAAACACAAGAACACAATCAGCACACTGGAGCGCATAGTGTACCACATGTACAGGCATGAATCCGTGTCCGACATGACATGAGAGTTCCTGAAACTCTAGGGATCTCATGTCAGTCATGGACACGACACACATGTCAAGTTTCGTGGGTTGAAACCCTGTGTGCACAGAGAAAACGCGCACGAGTAGCAAGGAAGAATCCTGCCAGTGTGCACGCGCGCGCGACCGCGTGTCCACGCGCTCGTGTCAACTCAACCCGACACAAAAATGTGCTCAGTGTCCAAGAAATGCATAAGCGGGGTGAAAATAGATTTTCCTATTGAAACACAATTCATAAAATCGAACGAAATGCCCTTTGAGGCATTTCGTCAAACACTTTCCTAACACACTGATACGTGTCCGATACGGACACGTAATGGGTCCAAATTCTAGGGTTAGCCTATCCTACTATTAGGTTAGGGTTAGGACATCCTAGAAATGAATTTTAACAGAATTTATAAGTAATAGAATGGATTATACCTATAGAGGAACAATAGGTTAAAATCCCCAAATAGAAAGAGTTCCACAAGCCACCAAACTTCCTCAAATTCTGTCTTTTCTGAAAATACTCAACAATAACAGCAAAGAGACTAATATTAGGTCCTATTGCAATTTGTTTGGAGGAATTTGGAGTTAAAATAGAATTTCTAAGAATTTACAAAGATGGAGGCTCACCTCTTCCAAATGGCAATGATTTCCTAAAGAGGCAAGCCCTAATTTCAAGGTGATATAAATAGGGGAGGGAACACACTATGGCAGGCCAGATTTTTAGGGCTAGGGTTTGGTTCAAAGGGTGTGGGCCTATGGGCCATTAAGCCTTTAAGTCATAAAATGACTTGTGATTTCATAAGCCATTCATTAATCAATCTAGCTCCTAATTTCCCTAAATTAAATCCAATGAGTTAATCCTCACTAATTTAAGTCAACCTAGGTTTTTATATCCTAATCACTTAGTCATGACCTAGGTTAGCCACTAGGTTAGTCTCCAAGGTCAACATAAGTCAAAGTCCACTAAAACACCAAAAATTAATTATACTAAAATCACTTAAAAATCACATTAATCATATTAATTATAATAAATCCAAATTAAATTCTAAAATTTTAAAAATGATCAAAATACCCTCAAGCTAGAAAAGTGGTAGTGACAAATCTACCCCCCTTAAAATTATTTTGTCCTCGAAATTAAAGGCGAAACTAACAGCTAAGAAGGATAGAAAAGTATACCCCAAGGTCCAAAAAGATAGGGGTACCGCTCGCGCATCTCATCCTCCCGCTCCTAGGTAGACTCTCCTGGAGAATGATGCCTCCATGCGACGCATACCAAGGGTATCACCCGGTTCCTCGGTACCTTCTCTCGGCGATCCAGAATCTCCACAGGCTGCTCTGGATAACTGAGAGTAGGTCCAACCTCTATCTCCGAGTGATCGAACACATGGCTAGGGTCAGCCACGTACCGTCTCAACTGTGATACGTGAAATACGTTGTGAACTCCCACTAGTGCAGGTGGCAAGTCTAGCCTGTATGCCATGTCACCGACTCTCCCGCTGATAACGAAAGGGCCGATGAAGCACGGGCTAAGCTTCCCACCTCCACCAAAACGTATCGTACCACGAGTCAGAGATATCCGCAGAAAAACCACGTCTCCAACCTAATCACAAGCAAGGTCTCAAGTTACTAAAAATCAAACACGATCAATCAAACAAAATACAACCTAATTCTAATCCTATCACTAAATCTGTACCTCAAACTCCAGCGGCCTCCGGTGGCTATCGGACCGGTGTCGATGTCTGTCCTGCGCCACGCGAAGTCTGTCCCTGATGAGCTTTACCTTCTCGGCAGCGTCAACAACCATCTCTGGTCCCAGTAAAGCTCGCTCTCCAACATCATCCCAAGATAAGGGTGTACGACACCTACGCCCGTACAGAGCCTCAAACGGTGACATCTCAATGCCGGCCTGATAACTGTTGTTGTAAGCAAACTCCACTAAATGTAGATGATCCTCCCAGGAACCTCCAAAATCCAGGACGCACGTCCGCAGCATATCCTCAAGTGTCTGAATAGTCCTCTCTGACTGTCCGTCCGTCTGGGGGTGGTATGCAGTACTAAACTTGAGCTGAGTGCCCAAGCAAGTCTGCAGACTCCTCTAGAAATAGAAAGTACAGCGACTATCCCGATCTGAGACTATGCTGACGGGAACTCCGAGAATCCTAACTATCTGTCTCATATACAACTCCGCAAGCCTCTCTGTAGACGTACCCACCTTGAATGGCAAGGAGTGGGCCGATTTGGTCAACCTGCCAACGATGACCCAAATCGTGTCTATCCCACCTGGTGTACGCGGCAACCCAGATATGAAATCCATGGTGATATGTTCCCACTTCCACTCTGGAATGGGCAACGGCTGCAATAATCCTCCGGGCCTCTGCCTCTCTGCCTTGACCTGCTGACAGACCAAGCAACTAGCTACGAAGTGGGACACCTCCCTCTTCATCCCGTACCACCAGACATGCTCTCGCAGATCCCTGTACATCTTGTTGGCACCAGGATGTATAGAGTACTGCGATCTGTGAGCCTCCTGCATAATCTGCTCTCTGAGCTCCCCGCTGGGTATATATAACCGGGAACCGTGCCTCAGGGCACCATCCTCTGCAAGTGAGAACTCAACATCCTCCACTTCTGTACTGATCTGCTCTCGGATACACCGCAGAGCCACATTATCGAACTGTGTCGTCTTGATCCTGTCCATCAAGTCCGACTGTATCTGAAGGCCCCATAACTGCATCTGCACTCCGGGCACGATCATCTCTATCCCAAGGCTCTCCAAGTCTACAAGCAGGTGCCGATCCATAGTCAAACACATGGCTGTCGGATACCTACTCAAGATATCGACAACCACGTTGGCCTTCCCCGGGTGATACTGAAGTACGATGTCAAAGTCCTTCATCAACTCAAGCCACCTGCGCTGCCTCATGTTAAGCTCCTTCTGTGTAAACACATACTTCAAGCTCTTGTGATCTGTGAAAATCTCCACCCTCTCGCCATACAGATAGTGCTTCCACAACTTCAAAGCAAAAATCACCGCCGCCAGCTCCAGGTCATGGGTAGGGTAGTTCTTCTCATGGGGACGTAATTGCCTGAAAGCATAGGCAATCACCTTCCCATGCTGCTGTAAGACACAACCCAGCCCCTTCCCTGAAGCATCACTATAAATAGTAAAACCACCTGATCCTGAAGGCAATGTCAGAATCGGAGCTGTCGTAAGCCGCTTCTTCAACTCATCAAAAGCTGCCTGACACTCCTCTGACCAAACAAACTCAGTATCCTTCCGGGTCAACCGTGTCAACAGCTCTGCAACCCAGGAGAAATCCTGCACAAATCTCCTATAGTATCCTGTCAGCCCCAGGAAACTCCTGATCTCTGCCACTGAAGTCGGCGCTGTCCAAGCCTCAACCGCTACAATCTTCTTGGGGTCAACTGAGATACCATCTCCAGTCACCACATGCCCCAAGAAGTCTACCCGGTCCAAGAAAAACTTACACTTGGAGAGTTTCCCATAAAGCTGCTCCCTCCTGAGAGTCTCTAGCACTATCCGCAGATGCTCCTCGTGCTTCTCCTCTGTCTTGGAATGTACCAAGATATCATCAATGAATACCACCACGAACTTGTCCAAGTACTGGTGGAACACCTTGTTCATTAGATTCATAAACACTGCTGGTGCATTGGTTAGCCCAAACGGCATAACCAAAAACTCAAACTGCCCGGACCGCGTCCTGAAAGCGGTCTTGGGAATATCCTCCTTCTTTACCTTCACCTGGTGATAACCAGACCTCAAATCAATCTTGGAGAACACCCGAGCTCCGCTCAACTGATCAAACAGATCATCGATCCGCGACAGTGGGTATCTGTTCTTGATTGCCAGGTTGTTAAGTGCCCTGTAGTCGATACACATCCATACCGACCCATCCTTCTTGGGTAAAAAAAGTACCGATGCACCCCAAGGTGAAGAACTCGAGCGAATGAAGCCCTTGTCCTGCAGCTCATCTACCTGCTTCTTCAGCTCCACCAACTCGTTGTTGTTCACTCGATAGACATATTGGGAGATCGGTTCCGCGCCGGGAACCAAGTCTATCGAGAACTCTACATCTCTGTCCGGTGGAAGCCCTGGCAACTCCTCTGGAATTACGTCCATAAACTCTGCGATCAAGGGATACGGAGCCACCTGCTCTTCAACTGAAGCTCCATAAAAGACTCCGCCGTCCTGCTCTGCCTGCCGCCGGTGTACTCAAACTCTGGCTCTTCTGGCGCCCCGAACAAAACTCTACCCCTACGGCAATCAATGCGGGCGTGGTGTCTACTCAGCCAGTCCATACCTAATACAATATCGTAGTTCGGTAATGGCATGACTAGTAGACTCACCCCCAACTCTCGGCCTCCCAATATGACACTCCGCCCTCTGCAAACATCACTCACGAGGATGACCCCACCCCCGGTCGTGATCTTGCAGGTCCTAGGCAATGGTTCAGAAACCAGACTGTGTCTAATAGCATACGATACTGACACAAAGCTGTGGAAAGCCCCGAAATCAAAGAGTACAAATGCTAGAAAGGAGTCGAGGAGAACCGAACTTGCTATCAGCTCTCCGATGGCCTCGGCATCCTCAGCTGCCATGGCGAAAGCTCGCCCCTGCTGTCCACCTCGTGCCTGCTGCTGGTGCTGCTGGAACCTCTACTACTGGGTCTGTAGGGCTGGTCCCCTCGTCTGACCTGCTGGAGCCTTGGCTCCACCTCCCTGTGCTCCTCGCCCAAAAGCCCCAGGGCAATCCCTCAACTGGTGACCACCCGCACCACAAAGAAGGCACTTGCCTAGCTTCTTTCTGCACTCATGGATCATGTGCCCCAGCTTCTTGCAGAAGGCACAAATGACTACCTGCTGCTGACGGGGTGCCTGCTGCCCTCTCTGCTACTGGTGCTGTTGCTGATACTGCTGAACTGGCCTCTGCTGCTGCTGCTGGAAGTGAGGCCTCTGCTGCTGAAAGAAATCGGGAATGACGAAAAAAGTCTCTGTACAGACAGAGGTGCACCTCTAATGTAGCAAAAATGCCAACCTGAGTCGGCACAACAAGAGCTGCGGTCTCAAGGCCCTGATGAACAGGACGAGAGGTGGCCAGCCTCTCGATAGTATCCCCCGAACTGGAGCGATGAGATCGTGTCTTCATAATCATCATGAAGACAGATCAAAATTAGAAGCAATTTCTGAGAATGAAGCAAAAATTTCAAGGGAGGACAGTTTATACTCAAGGGAAGACAATAAGCAGCAAATTATAGATATATGGAATCTGATAGGATTTTCCTAGTGTGATTGAGTACCTTCAAAAATATACTAATTCCTACTGCAGGCTGCAGTGATATTCTAGTTCGAATACCACTACATTTCCAACCTAGACCTGCATAGGCCACCACTAAAAACGTGTCACGACCCGCACCCTAGAGTAAGGGCACGAGACGTGGGTACGTCCAGCCTACGCCTCAGTGTCGACGGTAGAACGCTGTCCTAGGTCACAACATCTAACAGTTGAAGGTAAAAATAGTTATACTCCCCGAATGGGGGGTGACATAACAGAAATATAACTTAACCACAGCTAAGGTAGAACAGGTAAGATGGAATGATAATGAAAGATAAAATATCCAGAACAGATGAAACACAGAGATACAATCCAGAATTCTAAGTGTCTAAAATAATACATAACTCAGAATATCTCAAAATCTAATACAGTAATCCAGAAAAGTAAGACAATCCTAAGCTAATGGAGTGTCGTCTACTGCTAATGGATCCTGCTGCTGGTCCAAGTCCAGGCACTCATCTAGTGTGGCACCGTAGTAAGTAGGGCAGAACGCCTCAGCCTTGTCCTCTGTAATATTTCAACAGGTCCAGTCAGGACGGGAACGAGCATATATCTCTCAAACAGTTCATAGCAGGTTAGGAAAATAAATCATGCAATAGAGTAAAATACAGGAAGTGCTGAATGGAAGTACAAGTAAACAAGAGATATTTTGTAACTGAAAGTAAATACATGATAGTAGAGACTGTAAGTGGCTACGTGATTTAGAGCACAATATGGTTATGTAAACGGCTTGGGGGCACATTAATACAAATAAGGAGGCACATGAATACAGCTACTGGGGATAGTATTCACATAACCAATTCTACTCACCCTGCCCCAATCAATACACAAGGATCCGTTCAAGTTATGTTATAAGCACATTAATATAGATAAGATACGTGAACTCATGTAATGAGTAGTACATTAGGCACATGATAAGCACATAAAGCACATGAAAGCACATAAGAATATATAAAAATATGAACTAGTACGAGTACATGGAGTACCTGATACACATGATAAAGTACATGAACATGAAATACCCGATGCACCCGTAGAGGGATAACATCTCAAGAAATGATCCATATAGTACTAATCCGTGAAGATACGTGTCAGCATCATGTAGAGTAATCTAGAGCAAGAATATAGTCCAGACAGGTATAAAAAGATCAGAGAATGTACTCGCCTGCTAACTGAAAGTCCGAGATGAAAGTACTGTCCGAGGAGTGGGGTCTTGCTCCTATTTAGAACAGTACAAGTCACAACAAGTCCAGAATAGAAATGAAATGCACTACAATGCATTCTACATGAATCTAGGTCAATCTAGACCAAAGTCAACTGTTGGTCAACTCTGGTCAACCCTAGAAGTCAAACTAGGTCAACCAAGTCAAATCTAAGTCAACTAGTCTAATCTAGGTTTAGCAAGTCATTCTAGGTTCTAACAAGCCTAAACAGTCTATCTAGATTCCAACTAGGCATACCATGCCTAACCAACCTATAACATTACACACAAGATATTATCTATATCTAACAATACACATATTGATATAAATATTATAATCTAACTTAGAAATACATATCCTATAGCCACTATACCATATTACCCATATATCATAACATATCATATCACATAGTATCATATATATATATATATATATATATATATATATATATATATATATATATATATGCATTTCACAAATTCCTATATATAACTAATATGTATAGTACAATACTATAAAGGAAACTTAGATACTTATATATCACAAGGCATATATCTATGTATACATAGGAAGGGAGTGAAGGGACACATGGATACAAGGGTGTGTGAAGGAAATATAACAGTAGATACAAATAGTGTTACACATGTGTGTGAGTCTAGAGTGCATTATGTGTAATGTTCAAGGTGAAACTGGAAAGTAAACAGGGAATGCAAACCTGAAAACAGTGAGCAAACTGTGGTGTGTGTGTGTATATGACAGTGTATAGGAAAGGAAAGGAATTCAGTTTACAATTCAAATCAAAATGGTTTAAAACTATTCTCAGGTTTATAACAGTGAACAACCAACATATATTAGAAGGTAGGGAACTAGTTTAGGTTCTAACAATGAATCCCAGTTATTGAACTCTAAACAAGACCAAAACAATCAAGCCCAAAACTCATACCAAGGTTTACACATGTTCTCAGTTTTTGTAAAAGAACACAAACTCAGGTTTTGAACATAACTGGAACACCATCCAAATCAGTTATTGACAGTTCATAATTAGGAAACTGACATCTCAGGTTTATACATGTTGAATCTCAGGTATACACAGGAAATCAATTCAGTTTAAGACATAAAAATCAACATCCATAACTCAGTTAACAGTTAACACATTAACAATCCCATTCCCAGGTTATCATGTTTGCAGAAAACAACATTGAATTAATGGAAGGAAAACAGTGAAGGGAATTCGACAATCTCAGTTAACAATGCAACCAGTCCCTTAACTCGAAATTCTAGATTTTACACTATACAACAGTTTACCACTTCTCAGGTTCTTTAACAGTTAGCTAAAGTTCAACATATTTAAACATTCAACCAACCTTCATTTACAGTATAATGAAGAGCTAAACTCAGGTTTACAAATCAATAAAGATGGTTTAACTATTCCCAGGTTTTAAGAAGAATGAATCATTCATAACTCAGGTTTTAAGACAGCCAATTCGAAAAGAACCCAATCCCATATTCAAAATCTCGATCTCTCAACCAAAAGCCTATATTCAAATGTAAAAGCTTAGCTAACATGTACTATAATATGTGGGGTTCAAAATCAATTGAAAAACATAACAAAATAGGGGATTAAAATGGTTTTGGGAAACTGGAATAATCAGTATCAGAGCAGTATTAGTGAAACCAAAAACCCATATTCGAAATCCATACACCTCATTAAAAACCCAAATTAAATATGTAACTAATATAACAAAGACTTAATCATCATGTTTAGGATCTTAACTAATAATTAAAACATAATTAAAAAGCATTAAAAATAATTTAAACACAAGAACACAATCTGCACACTGGACCGCACAGTGTACCACATGTGCAGGCACAAATCCGTGTCCGACACGACACGAGAGTTCCTGAAACTCTAGGGATCTCGTGTCAGTCATGGACACGACACACATGTCAAGCTTCGTGGGTTGAAACCCTGTGTGCACAGAGAAAACGCGCACGAGTAGCAGGGGAGAATCCTGCCAGTGTGCACGCGCGCACGACCGCGTGTCCACGTGCTCGTGTCGACTCAACTCGACACGAAAACGTGCTCAGTGTCCAAGAAATGCATAAGCGGGGTGAAATTAGATTTTCCTATTCAAACACAATTCATAAAATTGAACGAAATGCCCTTTGAGGTATTTCTTCGAACACTTTCCTAACACACTGATACGTGTCCGATACGGACACGTAATGGGTCCAAATTCTAGGGTTACCCTATCCTACTATTAGGTTAGGGTTAGGACATCCTAGAAATGAATTTTAACAGAATTTATAAGCAATAGAATAGATTATACCTATAGAGGAACAATGGGTTAAAATCCCCAAATGGGAAGAGTTCCACAAGCCACCAAACTTCCTCAAATTGTGTCTTTCCTTAAAATACTCAACAATAACAGCAAGGAGACTAATATTAGGTCCTATTGCAATTTGTTTGGAGGAATTTGGAGTAAAAATGGAATTTTTAAGAATTTACAAAGATGGAGGCTCACCTCTTCCAAATGGCAATGATTTCCTAAAGAGGCAAGCCCTAATTTCAAGGTAATATAAATAGGGGAGGGAACACACTATGGCCGGCCAGATTTTTAGGACTAGGGTTTGGTTCATAGGGTGTGGGCCTATGGGCCATTAAGCCTTTAAGTCATAAAATGACTTGTGATTTCACAAGCCATTCATTAATCAATCTAGCTCCTAATTTCTCCAAATTAAATCCATTGAGTTAATCCTCACTAACTTAAGTCAACCTAGGTTTTTATATCCTAATCACTTAGTCATGACCTAGGTTAGCCACTAGGTTAGTCTCCAAGGTCAACATAAGTCAAAGTCCACTAAAACACCAAAAATCAATTATACTAAAATTACTTAAAAAATCACATTAATCATATTAATTATAATAAATCCAAATTAAATTCTAAAATTTTGAAAATGACCAAAATACCCTCAAGCTAGAAAAGTGGTAGTGACAAATCTACCCCCCTTAAAAATATATATATATATATATATTTGATATATATATATATATATATATATATATAAGAAAAAAAAGAAATATAAAAATGTATGGGGAGGGGACCAACCAATGTGGGGCCGGTCCACCTCACCCGGCCCCCCACTCTTAAGCAAAGTTTAACTTTGCAGCTACAGCTGCTATTGGCAAACCCGACCCCACCTAATATATGGCATAGCAGCAACTGCTGCTGAGAGTAATAACCCGAGCCCCCTTAGCTTAGTCCTATTCGAAATAGGATCAGCGACGGTATACATTTGCATCCGCTCAAAGCCGAACCCTAACCCCCTCTCATAATCAAAAAGCCTCTCGACCCAAGGCCGCCAACCTTCCCCCACACCCCGCGCTCACCGACGATCTCCTGCCCGCCGACGCCGACGTTCGGTTCGTCGTCCAACCGCTCGGAATCGATAGTTAAACAGAGAATACTCTGTTTTCGAAGAACCCAGGTACCCGATTTCAATTCCAAATATTGTTGATTCTATCCAACGAAAGTTTGATCTAGCGAATGCTATGTGTAGTAGACATAACCCTCTTCAAAACGCTTCTGTTAGAATTGAGCGATGCCCCATATATCGCTCGGTATTTCGAAACCAAATTCCCAAAAAACTGTCGGAACAGAACAGTTTTTGGGCAGTCCCAAACCTCAACTTAGAAGCCAGATTCCGAAATGTGTGTCGAGATTTTTCAGAAACTAATTGAACACGTGTGAAGACAACATAACCGCGATTGAAACGCAACTTGTAAATCTATATTTTGAATTATGTGTGAGAAATAAATCAGTGTTGAACTTGAGAGAAAAACTATTTTCAAAATAGTAGATTTTAGAAAATTTCCTCCGATACGACGTATGCCCCGACAAACTGGACAACGTTGTCGTATGCTATATGCATCGAAAGGTGCGTATGGACGTTACCGACAAGTGGGAACTGACGGAACTCAGTTTTGTCGCTTGTGCGCGACGAAATCAACGCGTATCCGTCGAGATACCCCCGTATCGACGTTTTGAAAACTTGCCCATAACTTTGTATACATTCGTCGATTCGAGGCAAAACTTGCGCCAATAGGTCCGGATCGAAATTTTGTTCCTGGGTGCCAAGTTTGGTTCGATTCTGAGAAGGTCGAATCGGAACCCATTTTTGGCGGGCCCGCGACCCATTCAAACGGACGATTTTGTACACGGCTCCTCGGAATCCAAAACTGGACATACCGTTGAGTTCCTCTCCTCAAACTGAAACCGTAGACATGTAGTTGAACGACTTTAGAGACCGTAGACATTGGCACACGTTTCGGTGCAAAGCAGGTCCAATGGCGGACATCGTTTTGACCCAAAATTTCGATTTTGCCCCTGTTCCAGAATTTGACTTTTGGATAGACGTTTCCTAGGTATATCTTCTTCACCAAGATCATTTTTTATGTTTGTTTCAGCGTTCGGAATTGTTTGGAGATTGTGACATTTCTTGGCTGACATTGTGATTACTTGGACTTGCCACTTTGCACTGCAGGCAAGATACCTTGCCATCTTACTCTATGATTTTTATGTTCTTATTTTCAGTTGTTATTTTCAGTATTTTGTTTCTTGATATTTACACTGTGCGTCCAAGTCACACTTGGGTACAAGCGACTCTATTGGTCGTTTTTCTTGCTTTATTTATTCTCTTGTATTGACTTAGTTTATTGACCACCCATTGATGTTGAGGTATTAGTATATCTCATACGGCCTTGACACTTGTTGTATCACATGATGTGAGTCACATGTAGGACACGTTTTCGCGTAGTCGGCTGGCCACCGATACGTATGGAGCGTGCGACGGATAGGAGTAACTGCCAATAGTATTGCATGTTAGAAGACTTGGCGGTTACTAGAGGTTTATATCAGCCATGGAGATGATGATACTAGGCATTGGGTGGGGAGAACAATACCTGACGTATGGGCTTCTTTACACTTCCATGATTACCTGTGCGCTCCTCCGGAGACGCAGGCACCAGGCGCCCTCTGACGCTTCCCAGAGTGTTATGGACGTAGCCCTTGCACATGGTGCCCTCTGACGCCACCCGAGCATTATGGACGTAGGCCCCTGGTACCCTTTATGGGAACTATGCCGATCCCATTTACAGCCAGGGCTCATGCGTCGAAGGATTGTATCTCAACTGCATATTCACAGTAGAATGGTCAGGAACCTAATTGCATGCATACTTTTCTCTTATTATATTATCACAGTTTATATGGCATGGTGTTTTCTTGTATCTTGCTATGTCCCCTGAGGACCTGGTTATCTCTCCAGGTTTAGACGATATCCCACAGGAGTACGGAGCGGCATTGGAGCTATCCTACATTGATGATGAGGCAGTCACTACTGATTTCTAGTCTATTCTATATTTGAGACATTAGTGGATATTATTTTACATCTCTTTTCTTTCTATTTTGCGGAGGTTGGACTTCGATCTTGTGAGACTATTTTTCATAGCTGTTTGGAGTGAGTATGTTCACCCGGCTATCTTTTGATACTCTGCTTTATTCATTTGGACCTTATTTTCTTCTGTGTTGAGCTGTGATGAGATTAGATATGTTATTCTGGCCTGTGATTATTTATTTACAGCTTATGTGCGTATACGAGGATTCTATATATTGGAGTATTCTTCTTATATGTGCAGTTGGCATGTTCACATACTTGGTCCTATGTATTTTGGGACTGGGGTGTTACATGTTTTTGTTGTGGCCTATGCAGGTCAGATTTAATATTGTCGGGTTACATGACTGTGCACAACAAGCCTGCATATAGGAATAGAAATATCTCATCCAGAACTACTACTATCTCTTGACTTCCAATCTTTTCGAAACTTCCTTGATTATTCGATTTACTTCATATCTAATCTTTCCTAATATCAACTTATCTTCCTCGTGCCAACAGTATGAATCTACGTAGCGGACGCACTTCTGCCTTGGCCCTTACATCTAGCGAGGAGACTACTTCGGAGGGACAGAATCCTTCCATGACTCCAGCCAAAACTGTCGCAGCCTACTACAACACCGACGACGGAGTACCTAAATATCGCAGCACCCCCAGGCAGCCAGGCTGGACAAACTACTACCATGCCACCGGGAGGGAATGTACCACTGCTTCCTCCACCACCATTCCCTCAACAGTTTCCCTACAGTCGGGACCTCAGATGCCTCTACCACCGACTGATGGGAGCCCAACTACTCAGTTTATGTTTACCATGATGCAGGCTCAGTGGCAGCAGACTGAGCTGATGAGACAGACGATGATGGCAGCTATGGCTAGACCTCCACCACCACCTCCAGCACCAATACCAGCACCGACGCTGCATCCCTATGAAGGCTCTATCAAAAATTTTACAGATATGAACCCCACGGCCTTTAGAGGGACGGAGAAGCCATTAGAGGTATCACAGTGGCTTATTAGTACCGAAAAGCTACTGAAGGCATCCTAGTTGCCAGCTCGAGATTGGATGACAGCAGTGGACCTACTGTTAGAAGATAATGCTCACCATTAGTGGAAAGTGGAAGAGAGACGATTAGGCACTGGGATCACCTGGAAACAGTTCTATGATGCATTTTATGAGAGATTCTTCCCTATTCATGTTCGAGATGGTCTCTATAACCAATTCCTTCATCTGAAACAAGGGAATATGACAGTTGATGAGTATGACTCGGAGTTCAATCGCCTGAGTCGATTTGGTGCGGGATTGATTCTGACAGAGTTAGAGAAGGCAAGGAGATTTTACCAGGGGCTTGCACCAGAGCTCAAGTCTTATACGACTACCCAGTCTCGAGTCTCCCATTCAGCTGTCTTGGAAGAAGCTCGTGCTCAGGAGATTCTTCACAAGGAGCAGCAGCAGACATCGGGGCGATATACCCCAGCAGTTACACCAGCCCGAACCACTCAGAGTGGACCTATCAGGAGGACCACATGACAGTTCCAGCAGAGACCCACACCTTATCAGAAGCCCGTTTGCTATTACTGCAGGAAACAAGGACATATCCAGAACGACTGCAGGACTCGCCTTAGATTATGCTTGAGATGTGGATCCAATCAGCACATGCTCAAGGATTGTCCGGAGCAACATGCAATAGTACAAGCTCGGCAAAATCTGAGGCCCACAGCCCCAGCTCTCCCAGCACCACAGCCTATAGCAGGAGCACCTCGTCCACCATTGCCTCCCCAAGGCACACAGTACAACAAGGCCAGAGCTCAGGGCCCGGGACAAAATTATGGACAGGCATTCTCACTTGCTGTTGAGGATATAGAGACAGAGGCAGAGGTTATAGCAGGTATGGTTCTAGTTGCATCTTTTCCTGCTATTACATTATTTGATACTGGAGCCACACATTCATTTATAGCCACTAGTTTTGCCACTAGATACAACATTCCCATCACACCCTTAGCTAAGAATGTTAAAATCCTCATTGGAGGAGGAGTTGTACCTGTTAGTGGTGTTTGTAGACTTTGTCCTGTAGTGATAAATGGTAGAGAGATGATGGCACAACTTCTTGTATTCTCCATGCCAACATTCGATATGGTTCTTGGATTGGACTGGTTGAGCTAGCATTTCGCTCTCATCGACTGCCATAGGAGCAGTATTATCTTTAGACCACCGAATGCGGCAGAGTTTGAGTTCACCAAAGAAAACAGAGATAGTTGTGATGCACCCACATCGGGAACACATATGATGATGCATGACACACCACAGCACCCTATTATCACCGAGTTCGAGGATGTATTCCCCGAGAAGTTGCCAGGACTACCACCTGACCGAGATATTGAGTTTTCTATTGAGCTTATTCCCGGAGCCGAGCCTATTTCATCTCGAGTATATCGTCAGGCACCCAAGGAGTTGGTAGAGATGAAGACGCAAATTGATGACTTATTAGAGAAGGGATTTATTCATGCCAGGGCGTCACCATGGGGAGCACCCGTTCTTTTTGTGCCTAAGAAAGACGGGACAGTGCGCATGTGCATAGACTACAGAGCACTGAATGCGGTGACGGTGAAGAACAAGTATCCTTTGCCGCGTATAGACGATCTATTCGATCAACTGAGTGGAGCAAAAGTATTCTCCAAGATTGACTTACGATCGGGCTATCACCAATTGAAGGTTCAGAAGGAAGATATTGCCAAAACGGCCTTTCGATCGAGGTATGGACACTACGAGTTCTTGGTCATGCCTTTCGGGTTGACCAATGCTCCCGCAGTTTTCATGAATTTAATGAACAAAATCTTTCACCAATACTTGGACAAATTTGTAGTAGTCTTTATAGACGATATCTTGATTTAGTCCAAGAGCCAAGAGGAGCATGAGCAGCATCTACGGATAGTTTTGGGAACATTGAGGAACGAGAGACTCTTTGCGAAGCTTAGCAAATGTGATTTCTTTCTCAAGGAGGTATCATTCCTTGGTCATATTGTTACGGGTGATGGTATATCAGTGGACCCAGAGAAGATTACAGCAGTCAGATCATGGCCCGCTCCCACATCAGCTTCTGAAGTAAGAAGTTTTCTCGGACTTGCGGGTTACTACCGACGGTTCGTGGAAGATTTCTCTCGAATAGCGGGACCTATGACTCGATTGACTTGTAAGGATCAGGAGTTTATATGGACAGACGAGTGTCAAGTCGCTTTTGACGAGTTGAAAAAACGATTGACCACAGCACCGATCTTGACACTACCATCGGTCCCATGAGGATTTGTGATCTACAGAGACACATCCGGGAAGGGATTAGGATGTGTATTGATGCAGCAAGGTCGTGTAGTAGCTTATGCATCGCGACAGTTGAGAGTGCACGAGAAGAATTATCCGACCCACGATCTAGAGCTCGCAGCAGTTATCTTTACTTTGAAGCTATGGAGATACTACTTGTACGGCGAAAAGGTTGATATCTACACTGATCATAAGAGCCTCAAGTACGTTTTCACACAAAAAGAGTTGAATATACGACAGCGACGTTGGTTGGAGTTGATGAAGGATTATGAGATTGAGCTACATTATCATCCGGGCAAGGCTAATGTCGTGGCAGACGCATTAAGCCGTAAGCCCATGGCATACTTTTTGACTACACAGAAGGAATTGATTAGAGATTTGGAGCAGCTTGGTATTGAGGTAGTATTGCCTGGAGCAGACGGCGTATTAGCCAACCTTCAAGTGCAATCATCACTGGTAGAGCGCATCAAGGCAGCATTGCCTAATGATGCTAGATTTTGACGGCTGAAAGAGAGGACTGAAGCAGGAGAGCAGACAGGATTGAGGATCCGCACCGATGGGACATTGCGATGTGGTGATCGCATTTATGTACCCAATGGAGATCTACGTCAGGAGCTTATGGCAGAGGCTCACAGTTCGACTTACTCTATTCATTCTGGAGGGACCAAGATGTATCGTGACTTACGACAGTATTATTGGTGGCATGGAATAAAGCGAGAGATAACTCGTTTCGTTGCCAAGTGCTTGGTATGTCAACAAGTGAAGGCGGAGCACCAGAGGACGGCCGGATTATTGCAGCCGCTACCCATTCCCGAGTGTAAGTGGGAACACATTACTATGGATTTCATCACAGGTTTTCCTCGAAGTTCTAGAGGACGTGACGCAGTATGGGTGATTGTTGATAGACTTACGAAGTCAGCACATTTCTTACCTTTTAGAGTGGGCCAGTCGACAGAGGTATTGGCAGAGATGTATATGGAGCATATTATGAGATTGCATGGTGTGCCTGTTAATATTGTGTCGGACTGTGACTCGAGATTCACCTCACACTTTTGGAGGAGCATACAAGAGAGTTTGGGCACCCGATTGAAGTTTAGCACATCGTATCATCCGCAGACAGACGGCCAGTCAGAGCGTACCATTCAGACGCTAGAGGATATGTTGAGAGCGTGTATGCTTGATTTCGGCGGTTCGTGGGAGGACCATTTTCATCTTGTTGAGTTTTTCTACAACAAAAGCTATCAAGCGAGCATTCAAATGGCTCCGTTTGAAGCATTGTATGGTAGGAAGTGTCGGTCTTCTGTTTGTTAGAGCGACATAGGAGAGCGACAGCTGTTGGGTCCCAAGTTGGTCTTGAGCACAGTGGAGACAGTGAAGAAGATTCAGGACCACCTGCGAGCAGCGCAGGATCGCCAGAAGCAGTGGGCAGATAATCATCGTCGACCCTTGGAGTTCAAAGAGGGTGACCATATGTTCTTGAAGATATCCCCCACTAGAGGTACGATTCGATTCGGAGGACGTGGAAAGTTGAGTCCATGGTACATCGGCCCTTTCGATATCTTGGAACGTGTTGGAGAGGTTGCCTATAGATTGGCATTGCCACCGTCGCTAGAGGAAGTACATGACGTATTCCATGTATCTCAGCTGAGGAGGTACGTGGCGGACAACAATCATGTGCTTGATCACTCCGAGATCACAGTTGGACCGAGTTTGTCGTACGAAGAGCAACCAGTAGGTATCCTTGATCGCCGAGTGAAGGTGTTACGGAATCAATCTATTCCATTGGTTCACGTGGCATGGAAGCATCACTCGCCAGGGGAGTCTACTTGGGAGCGCGAGGACGACATCCGTAATCGCTACCCGCATTTGTTCGAAAATGAAGGTATGTCTTGCATTTTAAGTACTATTATATTTCCTTGCATTGCATTGATCCCCCGACCTTAGTTTAATTTCGAGGACGAAATTTTCTTTAAGTTGGGTAGGATGTAAACCCCCAATATTTTCCTAAATTATTTTAGTGCCTTAAAAGTTATTTTTATTTATTTGGTATATACACGTAAATAGAAATGCATGCGTGTATATATTATATGTGTGTTGTTAATATTTCTATTAAATAAGGTATATAGTAAGTTCTATAATTTTTTAGGAATTTATTGGTAAATTTTTAAGAGTTTATTGCTTGCTTAATATATATATATATATATATATATATATATATATATATATATATATATATATATATATTTTAAGAAACCCGATTTTATTGAAAACAAAAGTGAGCTCATGAAGAGCAAAACAGGTGCAGGGCTGACAAAACACAAAAAAGCCCTGAGCTACAACAAAGTTACATCCACGTGAAGGATTACTAAATATGTGATGTTCGGAATTTAGAGGATTACCAAATACCAAAATACCAAAATATAGAAATTTTCGAACTTTTGAAAATCAAAATTTCGAAAATTTTTGGAAAGTGGCATGCCACGCGGCACGCAACTGCAGAGGGGGTTTGACCAATCACGTCACCTGAGGTGACGCGGGGCCCTAGGCGGATGAGCTGCCCGATGAGGTGACGGGAAGGGGGGCGTACGGCTCGAGGAGCCTCGGCCCCCCTCCCTACGCACTACCCAAGGCTGGTGGGCCGGCGATCCGTCCGGCGGTGGAGGCTGGGGCCGGGTGGTGCCGGCGAGTTGGAAGAAGGGCGTGAGGAGGAGAGCGGGGAGGAGGGGTGGCCGGAACCGGAGGGATCCGGCAGCGGAGAGGAGAGGGGAAGGACGATGCCGGGGGGACGGAGGAAACCCGGGAGGGGGGAGGAATGGGTGGATCTCGGCAGGCGAGAGGGGGAGGCCGACCGCCATAGTGCGGAGCAGGTCAGCGGCGTGGGGCCTCCAGCATGAGCCGGAGGGAGCGGCGGAGGCTGGAGGACGTCGGAGGAGCTACGCGGGACGGGGGCGGTGTCATCTCTGCCGAGGGGTGGTCCACCGAAGACTGGGAGGATGAGCGCGTCGGACGCCTCGCGGCCACGAGGGCCCACGAAGGGGGGCTCAGTGCACACGGGTGGAGGGGGAGGCCCTGCTACGGAGGGGGGATACCAGGGCAGGCCGGAGAGGGGGGTCGCGGCTGGAGGAGGGGGAGGAGCCTCCGGCAAGACGAAGGGAGGGGTTAGGGACGACACAACCGGGGAGGTCCACTGCAAGGCGAAGAAGGCGGCTGCCGCGAAGAACGGGGCACAGCCAGCTGGGGGGCGGACGGCCACGACAAGGGGGCGGCCGGTGGCGTCGGGGACGGAGCAGGGAGAGGGGCAGGGGGAGAAGGGAGGTGCGGGGCGAGACCGGCCGATGGAGCGGGCGGCCACCGCAAGGGGGATGCCAACCGCACCGGTGACGCCGCAGGGAGAAGGGCGGCGAGGGGGGGTGAGGCACCGCGTTGGGGGCGGCGGGAGGGGGGCGCTCCGGATCGAGGGAAGGGGGAGTCTGGGCGGACAGTGGGGCGGCGGAGCGAGAGCCGGGGGGAGGCCCAAGGATGGAGCGAGCCAGGGATCCATGGGGGACGCTCAAGGGAGGTCGGCGCCGTCGACGGGAACGTCGGGGACGTCGACTGCGGCGAGGACGGCCGAAAGGCGGTAAGGCGCCGGCGTCGAGGAGCCACGCAAAGGCCGAGGAGGAGGGAGCCTGCGAGCGAGGGCCGCTGGAGTGGCACGGAGGTGGGTGGGGGCTCCACGGCCAACCGGGCAGGCCGCCGGCGACGAAGGCCGGCCCCGCCCACCACCCGAGGAAGAAGAAAGGGGTGGGTGGTGGGGGAAACCTAGCGCCGGCCATATATATATATATATATATATATATATATATATATATATATATATATATATATATATATATAACTGGTTAATGTTAAAAAAAACAAATGTATGGGGAGGGGACCAACCCACGTGGGGCCGGTCCACCTCACCCGCCCCCCCCCCCCCTCTTAAGCAAAGCTTAACTTTGCAGCTACAGCTGCTATTGGCAAACCCGACCCCACCTAATACATGGCATAGCAGCAACTGCTGCTAAGAGTAATAACCCGAGCCCCCTTAGCTTAGTCCTATTCGAAATAGGATCAGCGGCTGTATATATTTGCATCCGCTCAAAGCCGAACCCTAACCCCCTCTCACAATCAAAAAGCCTCTCGACCCAAGGCCACCAACCTTCCCCCACACCCCGTGCTCACCGACGATCTCCTGCCCGCCGTCGCCGACGTCCGGTTCGCCGTCCAACCGCTCGAAATCGACAGTTAAACAGAGAACACTCTATTTTCGAAGAACCCAGGTACCCGATTTCAATTCCAAATATTGTTGATTCTATCCAACGAAAGTTTGATCTATCGAATGATATGCGTAGTATGCATAACCCTCTTCAAAACCCTTCTGTTAGAATCGAGCGAAGCCCCATATATCGCCCGGTATTTCGAAACCAAATTCCCGAATAATTGTCGGAACAGAACAGTTTTTGGGCAGTCCTAAACCTCAACTTTGAAGCCAGATTCCGAACTGTGTGTCAAGATTTTTTAGAAACTAATTGAACACGTGTGAAGACAACATAACCGCGATTGAAATGCAACTTGTAAATCAATATTTCGAATTCTGTGTGCGAAATAAATCAGTGTTGAACTTGAGAGAAAAACTGTTTTTAAAATAGTAGATTTTAGAAAATTTCCTCCGATACGACGTACGCCCCGACAAACCAGGCAACATGGTCATGTGCTATACACATCGAAAGGCGCGTATGGACGTTACCGACATGTAGGAACTGACGGAACTCAGTTTCGTCGCGTGTGCGCGACGAAATCAACGCGTATCCGTCGAGATACCCCCATATCGACGTTTTGAAAACTTGCCCATAACTTCGTGTACATTCGTCGATTCGAGGCAAAACTTGCGCCAACAGGTCCGGATCGAAATTCTGTTCCTGGGTGCCAAGTTTGGTTCGATTCTGAGAAGGTCGAATCGGAACCCATTTTTGGCGGGCCCGCGACCCACTCAAACGGACGATTTTGTACACGGCTCCTCGCAATCCAAAACTGGACATATCGTTGAGTTCCTCTCCTCAAACTGAAACCGTAGACATGTAGTTTAACGACTTTAGAGACCGTAGAATTTGGCACACGTTTCGGTGCAAAGCAGGTCCAACGGCGGACATCGTTTTGACCCAAAATTTTGATTTTGCCCCTGTTCCAGAATTTGACTTTTGGACAGACGTTTCCTAGGTATATCTTCTTCACCAAGATCATTTTTGATGTTTGTTTCAGCGTCCGGAGTTGTTTGGAGATTGTGACATTTCTTGGCTGACAATATGATTACTTGGACTTGCCACTTTGCACTGCAGGCAAAATACCTTGCCACCTTACTCTGTGATTATTATGTTCTTATTTTCAGTTGTTATTTTCAGCATTTTGTTTCTTGATATTTACACTGTGCGTCCAAGTCACACTTGGGTGCAAGCGACTCTATTGGTCGTTTTTCTTGCTTTATTTATTCTCTTGCATTGACTTAGTTTATTGACCACCTATTGATGTTGAGGTATTGGTATATCTCATACGGCCTTGACACTTATTGTATCACGTGATGTGAGTCACATGTAGGACACGTTTTTGCGTAGTCGGCTGGCCACCGATACGTATGGAGCGTACGACGGATAGGAGTAACTGCCAATAGTATTGCATGTTAGAAGACTTGGCGGTTACTAGAGGTTTATATCAGCCATGGAGATGATGATACTAGGAATTGGGTGGGGAGAACAATACCTGACGTATGGGCTTCTTTACACTTCCATGATTACCTGTGCGCTCCTCCGGAGACGCAGGCTCCAGGCGCCCTCTGACGCTTCCCAGAGTGTTATGGACGTAGCCCTTGCACATAGTGCCCTCTGACGCCACCCGAGCATTATGGACGTAGGCCCCTGGTACCCTTTATGGGAACTATGCCGATCCCATTTACAGCCAGGGCTCATGCGTCGAAGGATTGTATCTCAACTGCATATTCACAGTAGAATGGTCAGGAACCCGATTGCATGCATACTTTTCTCTTATTATATTATCACAGTTTATATGGCATGGTGTTTTCTTGTATCTTGCTATGTCCCCTGAGGACCTGGTTATCTCTCCAGGTTTAGACGATATCCTACAGGAGTACAGAGCGGCATTGGAGCTATCCTACATTGATGACGAAGAAGTCACTACTGATTTCTAGTCTATTCCATATTTGAGACATTAGTAGATATTATTTTACATCTCTTTTCTTTCTATTTTGCAAAGGTTGGACTTCGATCTTGTGAGACTATTTTTTATAGCTGTTTGGAGTGAGTATGTTCACCCGGCTATCTTTTGATACTCTGCTTTATTCATTTGGACCTTATTTTCTTCTGTGTTGAGCTGTGATGAGATTAGATATGTTATTCTGGCCTGTGATTATTTATTTATAGCTTATGTGCGTATACGAGGATTCTATATATTGGAGTATTCTTTGTATATATGCAGCTGGCATGTTCACGTACTTGGTCCTATGTATTTTGGGACTGGGGCGTTACAGTTGAAGACGTAAGAAAAGAGGTATAGGAGACCATTTTCTATGGTTCAAGCCGAGGGCTTTCTGCAGATCATATCCCATCTTTTTCATCAGTTTATGGGACTGGTGACTATATAGATTGAATGATGGCCGGTAATTGACTTCTAGATTTGGTAGTCTTATCTCAGAAGAAAAAAGTGAATCCGTCGCCGGAATGAAGGTAGCATTCAAGAGCAGAAGATGATGACCATCGATAGAAGTCATGTGGCATGACTTGTATTTGGTTGTCTTCTTGGACTTTGCAGACGAAGCAGGCATCTCAAAGTTGGCAACCAAGTCAGGATGGATCCACATGATTTCCCCTTTATCGGTTGACAGAGGGACAAGACTGTCACTTCGTGCTGGTGGAAGATTGACGATCTCCAGAGTAGCCTTCGGGATGGAAATGACTCCATCCTGCACCAGGTGAGTAGAAAAGTTGCCAAACTACAGAGAGACGACGTTGGCTGTCACAGTCTTCTCATCCTGCTGGAGAGTGATCGCTCCGGAGTTAATCTGCTCCTGTATCTTCCCTTTGAGCAAGTAGCATGCCCTGGTCGAGTGTCCAATGAACTTATGATACACACAGTATTTAGGATGATCAGTTTTACCGACTTCATCTGTCCGCTTCACTTCGGGAAGCTGAAGTTTATTGCTCTTGATTAAGCAATCAAAGATGCTCATGATGTCATCCTCATCAAAGGAGTACTCCTCTTTTGGATGCTATGCTCTCTGTAGAGGTACCGTCGTAGTAGGTGTTGACTGACCCACATTGACGGCTAAAGCTTCTTTGCCTTTGATATTGATGGCTAAAGCTGATTTTCCTTTGCGGTTATTCTGATGGCCATCGCTATTGGATACAGAATGTTTATCTCTGTCAAGATTAGGCATCAAGATTCCTAATTGTTTGAACTTGTCGGCGCTCTCTTCGGCTGCCCTGGCACTTACTATGAAGGTTGGTCAGTCTTGGAATTGCATGGATCCAGTCCACATGCTGACTATAGGTAACAAGTTTGATTTGCATGTATCTATAGTCAGAGCATCTGGAGTTCCCAGAAGCATTTTGAGTGCCTCTCGATAGAGTGCTCAATGAAATGTTCAGCAGTTTTATTAGGCCGTTGTTTTATTTTGATGAGGGCCGATATAGTCATGTCATTTGTTCCCTCATAGAACCATTCCAGGAACATTTGCTTAAACCTTGCAAAGAAAGTTATGCAACCATCTGGCAAGCTGCGATACCAGTAATAGGCTACACCTGCCAAGCATCCGACGAACACTCTAGTAAGTAGACCATCATTTGGTTGGAGCTGATCGGTCATTACCTCGAAGTGATTGAGGAATTGACTTGGAGATGAATTGCCGTCAAACAGCATGATGGTTGACGGTTTGTATTTAGATGGAAACGAGACTTCCTTCCACTCTATAGGATAGGGTTGCTTGATCCTAAGCTTCTGTAGACCGTCCTTCTGCTTGAAAGCTTCGAACTGACTACGTAGAAGCTTCACCACCTCATTGGTATCTCCTGATGCTTGGGGAGCAGTAGATTGGTTCGATGCGCTAGGAGGCAGGACTGTATGATAAGCACCACCCCCAGCACCAGACTGACTTGGAGCCGGCATGGTGGCATTGTCAGGAGATTGTACCCCCAGACCGGTGTTGGCAGGAGCTAATGTTGTAATATGTTTTTGGGCAGGAATCGGATTCGCAAACGGTGGAACAGAGTGTTGTGCCATGATCATAGTATGCATACTTGCCATCATTTCGGCCATATTCTTTAAATTGGCCTCTAGAGCAGCGATCCTCTGCTCCTAACTGCCAGAGCTAGATTCATCTTGTTCTTTGTTAGTGACATAGGAAGTCACTTCTCCGGCCACCGAGGAAGAACTGGTGGAAAAGATGGTCCGTTCAGAGCCTTCAATTTTGGCGTCGGAATCATGCAAAGAACCACCCTCGGGATGAAGAGCGAGAAGATTCCCTTGATTGAGGAATTCTTGGTCTGACTCAGGAAGATTCTTTTGACCGATTGTCTCTCTGTCACGCCCCAGAACCAGAATACTGGAGAGCGGGGGCAGACATAGCCAGCTACGTATAACGAAATAGAATCCACACCGCTATACGGTCTCGGCTGTCTAGATATGTGAGGGTTCACTATAATCCATCAGTCTCTTAATGGTCATAAAATAGCCTATTGTCTCAATCTCAACCCACTAATAATAATCACAAGATATCAGATCACCAAATATACAATTGTAAGGTGTCCCAAACATTACATATCCAGATGATCATGAAGCTAGTCGTACAAAATGTAAGGACTAGTAAGAGTTTAAGTCATACATGATCAACATCGAGTTGCCAATCATGCTTACAGCCCGTAGGCAGACAGTAAATATAGTTGCAAACGAGCAAACACTTGCTCGACGGCTAAACGCCTCAAAAGAATAATTTTACAATAGAGTGGGAGAGCAAAAATAAACCCACTCGTTGCCCTGGTTACGCCTGGTGGTCACCATCGGGCTGGAAGACAGGTAGATCCCTTGCTGCTGCTCCGGTATCTGGCCATACAAAACCAGCTGGGTCAGACCCCAGAAAGAGCAAGTGTCACAAAGGAGGCTTCACTTAAGAACTAAAACCAGCAATTAGCACAAGAGCATAATTACATAATAAAAGGGCAGTAGTTAAGAAAAGCATGATGGGTAATTATAAAAGACAATCTTGTATAGAATCACTAAAAGACAGGACATATGGAAAAAGCATGACAGGATGATATACGATGAGATAACCATGGGACTATTCAGATAGCCAGGTTACAACCCGTAAACCAAACAAGGACCGGGGTTGTAACCCTTCGTCTGAACGGAACTTGGTTTCTCTCACCATTTATCGGCAAGATAAATATAAGAAATCAGGTCAAGTAACATTCTGGAGTGACAATCATTATAGTGACAATCTGGAGTGACAATTATAGTGACAATATGGAGTGACAATCATCATAGTGACAATCTGGAGTGACAATTATAGTGGCAATCTGGAGTGACAATCATCATAGTGACAATCTGGAGTGACAATTATAGTGACAATCTGGAGTGACAATCATTATAGTGACAATCTGGAGTGACAATTATAGTGACAATCTGGAGTGACAATCATTCAATCATTCTGGTACAATCTTACAATTAATCAATTCTAGACAATACTATACTGGACTAGACTCCATCCAAGCAATCACGGCCAATCATTGCCTACGGCTTTCTACATTAACTAACTAGGGTTATCACAATCCTAGTTACTAGCAAGATGCAATGAGATGCTCCAAGTAGTCACAGGCCCTGCAGCTATCCAGGTTATCCAGGCAATCATTATAGTGACAATCTAGAGAGTACAATGCATTAGAGTGACAATAGAGTTCAATCATTAAAGTGACAATCAAGAGTGCCCCACATAACAGTGGGCTGGAAATGTGCCCTACTCGTCGGCAGGCTACAAGTCCAAACATTTGCGGCCGGGATAACGGGATCGCCTGTAATTGGGAAACATCTCTTCATGACTAGTGAATTATACTAATTATTAACCTTAGTCCATTTCAGTAGGTACTCCTGACCGGGGTACTCAGGAGTCCCCTCCTAGACATGATGCAAGACAGGACTGGATTATTTGTACAAGCACAATCGCCCACGGTGTCCAGGTAATTATACAGGTCATGTCATGTCAGGTAGCCGTCGCAACAGCTATTCGAGATAATCATGTCAGGTTTATCATATCAAGTGTACTAGTCACGAGTGCGCCATGACGGGCCACTATCAGGTCATGTCAGGTTACTTGTCAAGAGTGTACCACTACGGGTCACTATCACGTCATGCTCAATTATCAATTCCAAACATATCAAGTGAATTCATGATTTTCAAGTTCAGGACAAAAGGCGTAAGGATATAAAATGGGCGTAAAATATCTCATAAAGGAGTTACGAAACATGAGCAATTAATGATAAATAATAGTACACAGGACCATGAAAAAGTCATGCGGTTCAGTCATATGCGGCCAGGAAGGGAGGGGACGCATGCGGCTGAAAGAGAACAGCCCATACGGCTGAATGGATATGGGTTCATGCGGCCCAAAATCCGAGTTCATGCGGCTCGAAAAGGTCGGCCTCAAGGCAGTACGGGCGTACGACGCATGCGGCTGCAGAAGCTTATGCGGTCGGGAATGGAGGGGTCTCATGCGGCTGAAGGGAATTAGGGTCTATGCGGCTCGGGATCAGTCAGTCATGCGGCTGAAAGAACTCGGGTCCTCATGCGACAGCCGGAAACTGCGGTCTATGCAGCTCGCGAGTACTAGAGTTTATGCGGCTCAAGGAGATAGGCGCATATGCGGCTGACGGCAAGTGGGACCCCGTACGGCTAGAAGGAACTGAGGACTTATGCGGTCAGGTTCAATTCGTATTCATGCAGCCAAGGATGAAGGCAGACTTATGCGGCTAGGACGCAAGGGCCTCATGCGGCTGAAGAATGAGACTCGGCCCATGCGGCTGAAAGTCTCATGCGGCTGAATCACTTGCCGCATGAATTGCCATGCGGTCAAGTCAAGCACTGTTCTTCTTTCCCAAATTTCAGAGAAGAAGAACACCATGATCCCAAGCTTCCAAGCTCCATAAAATCTTCATTCGAAGTCCAAATTCGAACTTCCATAGGTCAAAATGGGGTAGAACAAAATTCTCTACAACATGGAACCATCAAAACATAGAAATAACAAGATTAAGTAGATCAAAACCCAAGAAATCCGAAAATAAAATAAACATAGATCTACAAGAATCTAGCCATGGAAAGTAAAAATGCCAAGTACTAAAGTGCTTTAGAATGTAGTAAGGAAGAGAATGAAGTAATAAAATTGGAGTTCCTCCATGAAGCAAGTTGCACTTGCCTAGACCTCTCTCTCCTCTCTCTGGTAGGTAAGAAGTTAATGGTGGAGAAGAAGATGATATTAATGAAGAGAGAGAAGGAGAGAGGGTAATAAATACTATGGGTGGTGGTAGGTAGGGGGTTCACCCCTTGGTTCTTGATGAACCAAGGCAACCAAGCCTAGTCGAACCAAACCAACCCCAGGAATAAACCAAGCCAAGATAAACCAAGGTGAACCAAGTCAAGGCCAATAAACTCTCTCTAACAAATTTAAACCAAGTGAATCATGAAATAACCCAAGCCTCACTAATCCAAAATAAACCATTAAAACCATTTAAACTATTAATGCCAATAAAACCAAACCAGTACAAAATAAACCAAGATAACTAATCATGACTAAATAAAATATGGGTCCAAAACACGTATACCTACACTAAATACGTATCACAAATTTGGGACATTACACTCTCGGCTTCTTGATTTGGTATATTGGTAGACTCTTTCGTCGGAGTCACGGACCCGATCAAGGTATTGTTGACTAGGGTTGCAGGCTGCATTACGTCTTGGACGTTTTCCACCCCAGTGCTTCGAGATGTCATGTTGACTGAAGCATACAACAATTCATCTTCGTCCACCATCACAAGTTTAGGAGTTCAAGTGTAGTTCAAACGGTCGAAGACAGACTGTTTAGCTGACTGGCAGCAGCATTTGATCACTACTTCGTGGTGGTGATTACAATAATATTCCTGATGAGGAATTACAGATGAACGAGATGGTCTTGCAATCTTTTGCTTTTGTACAGGACGTTTGCGGACTGTTACAGTAACATGAGAAGGAGAAGTCAGAGGTACATATTCCTTGATGATGTTAGAAACATGATTCTGATTCTTAAGGTGCCATGTTTCCTTTGTGTATAGAGAAGTGCTGACTTCATTGGCATATGTGAGAGGGTTCTTGACCTGAGTAACTCTTCTTGTGTGCAACTTGGCATATGGCGCAGAAGGTGCTTGATGTATGTTTGACACTGCCCTATGTTGGTTGAGGTAGGTACGCATGTCAGAGTTGTGCGCCACCTGACTGTCTGTCTGAGATACCTTCAATTTACCCTGTTTTGTTCTTGAAATATACAGGGTGGGCAAATCTTGACTCTGGCTTGACTGGCGCTGGCCATGAGGAGTGGGCAGAATGCCCTGTTGTTCTGTATACCATTTTTTGGTACGTTTGGTACGGTGCAGTTGATCAACGTAAGATAGACTTTGAGCAGAGTCTAGTCTCTTGACATTGATTTGATTGTCTCTGCCAAGAGAAGTAGAATCTTCACTCAAAAGCATTCTCGCATTAACTGGCACATGGGCACAGTCAGATGCATTTTCCACCAAGTCCAGGACTGGGGAATGATATGGAAAGGCCATAGGGCGCTTTCCTTTGTTCTGTATAAGGGCAGTAGTCAGCAACTTCTCCACCAAGTTTAGAACTGGGGAGGAAGAGGGAGTAGCCTGTCGGAGCTGTCCCCTGATTGGTGCCTGAGCATTGACTGGCGCACCCTCTGCCAATTTTAGAATTGGCGAAGAAGAAGAAGTGGCCTGGCGACGCTGTCCTTTGGTTGGCGCCAGGGGAGTGATAGAAGCACCTTCCACCAATTTCAGAATTGGTGAAGAAGGAGAAGTAGCTACAGAGCTTTTCTCCATAACTGGTGCAGCAGTAGTGATTGGTGCACTGAAGGACTTCGGAGTCCACACAGCGCGTGCCTTGTTCTTGGCAGCAACAATGGTGCTTGGCACCCCCTACGCCAATCATCGCTTCATAAGCAGTTTGGTCGACTTTCATGACCAATGTCTTCTGCGTTGTGCCGACCGACGCAACATTGCAATGAGTTGTCACTTTCTCGTCAGAGGAGAAAGTCATCCCCAGCAGAGTCGTCATTTTGTTTGCAAAAATAAAAAGTGTTCCTTTACAAACTAAAAAAAAAGTACAAGAGTATAATTGATTTCTGGAGAAGTACAACTATAGGAATCTGATCAGAAGATGATCACTTTATCCCTTGGACGATGCGATGTCGAAGAACAAAGCCTTTAGAGAGTGCTGCAGCAAGTGCTCAGAAGATTATGATCGTTACTGATCATTTGACAGTGATTTTAAACTCTATTTATAGAGTTCTAGAGATAAATGTTAAGTAGTTATCCTGATTGGCGCACACTGTAATGGCGCACCATTCACCCCTTGGCGCGAATGGTTAGTTTAATTGCTTGTACGTATGGCATGCTGTGATTGATATGTGCTTGGTCATGGGCAGTGTCACATTCACGTTCTTCGAGATTAATGGCATGTGTGCCACGTAATCTAACTACTTCAGGAAGATTTGATCATGTAGCGCCAACTGCTGAGTGGCGCCAGGCGCTACTGGCTGAGTGGCGCCAACTTCTAACTGTTATTTAGTGCTCCAATAATTAATATGATACTAATGATCATCCTGCACCTGTAGGAGCATAAAAAGTTCTGCGTAGACTAAGTCAAAGAAGTTGAGAACTTTACGCAATTCAAACTGAGTCAAACTCAAACTTTACTCGAGCAACTCTCTATACAGGCTACTCTCTACGCGAGCTACTTTACGCCAGGGCTATTCATTGAACTTTATGCCCGGGGACAGACTGTTAGGCTACATTTAATATAAGTGATTTGATCTGACAGAATAATTTTCTGACAGCATGCAGCACAGCAGTCGAGAAGATTGGATTTACTCCAAACCCAATACTCGTCGTATAGTGTGCAGATGAGGCTACTTTACGCTCAATAAAATTGCTTCTTTTACACACGGTAGCTATTCGAGCTTTTACGCTCAAGGCTATTGTGGGCGTAAAGTTTATTTGGGCTACTTTTTACACTCAAGGCTATTTTAGCCACTTTACGCGGAAAGCTTATTTTGGGCTATTTTACGCCAGTTTGCCACTTTACGTTGGGAGTGTATTTTGGGTCATTTTTACGCCCGATCTTTTCTGACCACTTAAGAACGTGGTTTGCCCACATGGCTTTCATGCCATACTTATCGAGGAACGTGTGTACGTGCTCTCCCTATTTTGTTGAAGTAATGGGACACGTGTCCATGTGCGTAGAGGATGATTTACATTATGGGTGACAGTTACTAGCGTAGAGACCCTATTTTGTTGCTTTTTACGCATAAAGGGTCAAGTCTATAAATAGAATTCTTTTTCACATAGAGGACAACAAGAGATCAACAGAGAGACAAGAGAGGAGATCCTGAGAAAACTCTTACTTCCAGAGTGATATTCCCAGAAGCATTTCTTTAACTTTTTCTCAAGAACAGGGTGAAGCAAAGCAAGAAAGCATTCGACTGTGCCATCAGTGCCGTTGCTCGATACCTTTCCGGTGACTTAGTCCTTCTGATTGTTCGTCTTCTTCAAGCAGTTTTCTTTTTTATCTTCGTATGGTCCAAGGAACAAAGTGATCGCTCTCAGATCAGACTTCCATAGCAATACTTCCCAGAATAATTTGTACTTCTTGTACTTTTTTCTAGTTTTCTTTCAAAAGCCCATTTTTAGGCATTTTGTTAAGTGAAACAAAATGGCGACTCTGCTAGGGACGACCTTCTCCTCTGACAAGAAGACAATTGCTCAATATGATGATGTGTCGGTCGGATCGACAAAGAAGACTCTGGTTGTGCACTTCGACCAGACTGCCTACAAAGAAATGCTCCGAACTGGGTGTAGTACTCGCTGCTCCAATGTTCAGAAATTGCGGAAAGCGCAAAAAGTTTGGATTCCTAAGTCCAAAGCATCATCGGATCTTCCTGCTGTCTCTGAAGGCAAAAGAATCCTTCCTATTCTTGTTGTAGAGTCTCCCGTCTGTGACGAGGCAGTCTCTACTTCGGTGAAATGCCCTGAGAGTAAAAATTAGTCTCCCGTCTGTGACGTGGCAGACTCTCCAGTTTTACGCTCTGTGCGTAAAGATCAAACTTTACGCTCTGTGCGTAAAAATCAAGTTTTACGCTCTGTGCGTAAAAATCAAGTTTTACGCTCTGAGCGTAAAAAGCAGTCTCCCGTCTGTAACGTGGAAGACACACAAACTTTATGCTCTGTGCATAAGAATATGTCTCCCGTCTGTGATATGGTAGACGCCCAAGCTTTACGCTCTGTGCGTAAAAATAAGTCTCCCGTCTGTGACGTGGTAGACACACAAAATTTACGCTCCATGCGTAAAGGAAAATCTCCCGTCTGTGACGTGGCAGATACTCATGTTTTGCGCTCTATACGTAAAGGTAAATCTCCTGTCTGTGACAGTGTAGATAAAGTTTACAATGATGCTTTTGCATCTAAAGTGAATTTACCTGTACGTAGGCAGTGTAAAAACATAGTTGGTAAAACTTCTATTTTCAACCAACAGCCTTCTTACACTGCTTTACGCAGGGTACCAAACCTTCAAATTACGCGTAATGCTGATGGAGTCCTTTGAGCTCAAAAATTTTAGGATTTACGCACACAACTCCAAGCACATAAAAATATACAGTTTGGTTCTGCTAATACAGCCAGTAATCTTCTTTATACACAAGGGACTAAACATTTCTCTACCCCAAATGTAATAAAGAAGACTACTTTCTCTACTCCTTCTGATTTACGCGAGTTGCTGGTACAAAAGCGTAAAAATAGACAATCTCCTATAACACTCCCCCAAGAGAATCATCATTGTGAGTGTCACCAGATTGTAATCAAATGTTGCTGTTCGGCTTCGAAACGGTCAGTTTTTGACCGATTAAGCTATAATGAGCCTCAGCAGCAAGTTGATGACCAAGAACATGAGTTATTATATGCATCAGTCAATATGGCATCTCATACCAACAGAGGACGACGTCCAAGACGCAACTCGTCTCAGACTCATGGTCAACAACAGTTCAACAGACTTTTTGATTCCTTTGAAAGGGTATATCAGAATACTCGATCAAGAAGACAAAGACAGTTGTAGACTTCCGATTCAAAAGCTGGTGGTACCCAATCTTTTGAGTGCCAAACTGATAGTGTCGATTCATACCTCTATACCAATCCCTCTGTATCTTCAAGGGAGGTTGAATCATATGCTATTGGAGATGAACCGGAGACGTCATCTGCTAATACAGAACAGCGTCTCTCTGCTATTGAGCAATCACTGAAAGACATGCTCACTATGATGCAAAGCATACATCAAATAATAATGACTCAATAAACTGCTCAATCGGCAGTAATAACACCAGTACAGGTAGCAGCACAAACTCAAGATAGTCAAGGGGTTGATATACCTTTGAATAATCAAGAGCCTGCTGTTAATCAGAATTCTGCATCTCCAGATCCTGTCATTCCAGAAGATGTGCCACCTCCAGTGGGGGTTATGGTACATCCAACAACTATTCAATCGAATGTGCTTCCTCAAACCAGTAAAGCTATTTAAGCAGTGCGTGAACTCAAAGCACAGTTTGAAGTTCTGAAGCACAAGGATCAGCTCCAGAGGTTAGGGATTAAACAACCTTATCATCTTCATTGGAATGACGTACCCTTTTCTCCGAAATTCAAGCCATAATCGATGGTATTATTTGATGGAAAGGCTTCTCCTAGTCAGTATATCAATTACTTTGAGATTATGATTGTGCATCTATGGAAGAATGATGCTCTTCTCACTTAAGTTTTTATCGGGTTCTTGACAGGTTCTGTATACGACTGGTATCACAGTTTATCCGACAATTGTATTTCGTCTTTTGACGAATTTAAAGCAATGTTTCTCTCCCGCTTTTATGAAGGAGGTATGGACATGAACATGTCCTCCTTAATAGAAATCAAACAAAAGGAGAAGGAAGATACTCGGATGTTCATCGAACATTTTCGACAGGCAACTCTGAAGATGCCTCCTGGTATGCCAGATTCGGTATTGATTGATACATGTAAAATGAATCTACGACCATCTATTGTTGTCTTTACGGGCTCTCAATTCATAGATTGGGCCTCGTTCATTACAGCAGTAGTTTCAGCCGAGACCAATGGTAGGTTGGCTCGTGAACACGGGATGATCTTTGCCTCAGAGGACAAAGGAAAGAAAGGCTCTTCTGGTAATAATTCCGACAATCGGAATGGGAAAGGGAAGGAAACCCTAGTGGTTAATCTTTCGAAACCCAAAACGACACCGAATAATCAGGAGTCTTCCAAGACAAAAGAATAATACTCTTTCGATGATAGTGATATCCCAGGGATATTCCAATGTCTGGTAAAGAGTGGCAAACTCCAGATTCCGGAGCCAAAAAAGCCTAATGAGGTGAATCTGACCGACAATCCCAAGTATTGTATCTATCACAGATACATAAATCATCCTACCAAGGCTTGCTTTGTTTTGAAGAAGAAAATCCAGGAGCTGATAAATGCCAATGCCATCGCTTTAACCAACGATGAGCATACAGTCACAACCAATATAGTTTCTCTTCAATTTGGAGGCTTTCCTCCACAGCAAGTCCCAGATAGGATTGTCCCAATTCCAAAGGCGACGATGAAGATTGTGAATATCCCGCCTGCCAGAGAGCAAAATAAAGGATTGTTGCCTCTTATACTGAAAATTGGTGAAATCATGTGGGTACACCCTGATTTAATACCTGAAATGGAGAATGAAGGTAAAACTTCAAAATCCAAGAAAGGTAAAAAAGTTAAAACCTGCAACATGATTTCTCATGTTTTAACCCCAGACCACGATGATTTGGATCATTTATGGGGTGCTATTCCTTTGGAGGATAGACTGAGAGGTTTGAATATATGCCCTCCAAGTTTAGCTCCTCCTACCAAGCTCAAACTTACTCATCAGCAGTGGTTAGCTATGAATAGTGTCCCCTTATACAGGGCACAACAAGTCTTTGCTGCTTATGAAAAAGCACATGTAGGGATTTTTCCTCTTGTCCCGAATACTTCTTCTCCTGTGGCTACAGAGATTTCAATTCCTCTTCATCCTGTGGCTACAGAGGTCTTTATTCCTTCTTCTCCTTTGGTTACAGAGGTCTCTGCTTCTTCTTCCTCTGTTGAACCATTTATTAAAAGTCTACTACCCACTCACTTGTATAGTCAACAATCAGTCCATCTCATGAAAAAAATGGGCTATGACTTTCAAAAGGCGGAAGGTTTAAATCATGATAAAGGAATGCGACTTCCTTTACAACTCCAAAGTCAAAAATCCACTTTCGAATTGGGTTTTGAAGTTCCTCATAAAAATCCTCGCAAGGAGAAGGCTAAGGGAAAGAAGACTAAATCCTACAACATAGTACTTCCTTCTCCTGAGTCTGAAGAAGAAACCTTTGCTGGTACGAGATCTGGAAAAGAGTACCACAAAGATTATGAGGGATCTTCCAAAGAAGCAGAGGACGTTGTTGAAACACTACCAGCTCAACCATCTCCTATTCTTGCTAAACCATCCTTAGTTGGGAAAAGAAAACAGAAAGTAGTACTTGACGTCCCATTAAAATCTGTTTCAAATCAAGGGATGATAATGAAGCCCTACAAGTTCGATATTCTAGCCCAGTTAGCTAATACTCCGGCTAGACTCTCTATCTTCGAGCTGCTTCGTCTTTCTAAAGAAAGCCGAGAGACTCTGAGTGAAGCTTTGCTGCAAGCTGACTCATGCCTAGCTCAACTCAAGACTCCTGACAATATATCAGTGTCATGCCCACAATGTCATAGTATGATGGAAGCAATTCCTAACATTACCTTCACACAAGAAGATATGACGTTGAAGCATAACAAGCACGACAGGCCCCTATGCTATACAGGGTATATTGAATCTACTGAAATTGACAGGATTTATATTGATCCTGGGTCTTTTATTAGCATAATTCTTCAGTGTATGCTACGACCTTTGAGGATTCCTACTAGTGATTTGGCTTACACTAGTACCACAATAGTTGGTTTCAACTCTGGAAAGAGTAAACCACTGGGGAAGATTCGTCTGAAGATTCAGATTGGTGATCTTCGAACTATGGCGACATTCTATGTTATCAACTCAGACGAATCCTACAACATCCTTTCTTGGAAGATCGTGGATACATAAGCATAATATCGTGCCTTCAACTCTCCATCAATACTTCAAGTACGTGGATTCTCAGGGGATTGTGAAGACTGAATTCATAGATATCAATCCTTTTAAGGGTGTTGAAACCTATTTCTCGGATTCAATCCTCTACAAACAGGAGCATATGAAAGAGATATTGGATATGGCCGAAGAACGATCACCTGCTGAAGATCAATCTATCAATGAAGATCCTCCAGAAGAGCAACCTTTGAAATTAAAGTCAAAGGTCGAATCCAACCTCAACCTGACAACGATCAACCTCTGGTGATCAAGGTCAAAGGAAGAACTCGAGCTTCATCTGAGGAATCAGTGAGTTTTCCCGCCAAGAGCCAAGTTCAACCTCTTATGATCAAAGTCAAGGGACGTACTTCTCTTACGAATGATCCAGAACCACCACTGTTCATCAACCTTGGCAAGTCTACACAGAAGACGGATGACGGTCCGTTAATGATCAATCCGAAGCGTAGTACACAACTTGTAAATGATATAAATATTGATCATTTTATACTTTCTGATATCAATGAAGATTTCCTTTTAGAGTACATGGCTGTCAAATTTATTGAGAGAATGATTTTATCTGATGATGATCAAAGTCATCAATATAAAAATGACATAAATACAAAGGAAACCCTATACATTGATCATAAGGAAAATTCCTTTCCTCCTCATGTCGATGTTGGACCTTATGCTCAAAGGTTCCTAACATCTTCTCCTTATCTTCTTCCTGTAGCCGCTTCATCACAAGCTTGTGTAACTTATAGACGTCACGAAGAATCTTATTTTGTGATTCCGTTTGATAAGAAAAACAAGCACCAAATTATGTTTGGCCTGGCTAGAAATATCCCTGTTGTTCAGACAGATGATCTCAGAGATAAAGATAAAGGAAGAATCCGAATTGACAAATATAGTCAACAATCTCTCAAGATTATCCAGAATATGGGATATGATTTGAAGACTATACAAGGTCTCAATCAAGGCAAGGGTAAATGATTACCATTATGTGGTGATCTGTTTTACCAGAAAACTTGGTATGGATTGGGATACGATCCGCCCCACATGTTTAATGAGGATATACAAGAAGAATTTTCTTCCAGTTCTTCACAATCCTTAGATTCCGAAGAAATCCAATTCATCGAATCGGATACAATCCACATGTGCAAGGAAGATATGGAAGAAGAATGTTCTTCCAGTTTTTTATAATCTTCATATTCTGAGGGAGACTATTATGATGAATCTGAGTGTGTATTCTCAGTCAACATGGTTCAAACTGATGGTAAATCTGAGCCATTTGAGAATGACCCTTGGACACAGCAAATGGAAACTCAATGGGAGCTTCGTTTTCAACAGCGACAGCCACCTACAGAGGAAGAGATTGTCCAGATTGATATTGGAGACGGAACTACATCCAAGCCAATATTCATCAATAAAAACCTCTCCGAAGAAGAAAAGGAAGAGTTGATAAAACTGATTAAAGAATATATTAATTTTTTGCATGGAGTTATGAGGATATGCCGAGTCTAGATCCTAAAGTTGCTACTCATAAACTCAATATTATTCCTAATGCCAAGCCTGTAAAACAATAGCAGCGGCATTTTCGACCAGACATGATGGATGCAATTGAAGCAGAAGTCAAAAAGTTGATTACATGTGGCTTTATTCGTGAAGAACAACACCCAGACTGGGTTGCCAACATTGTTCCTTTTATGAAGAAGAACAAAAAAGTCCGGGTTTGCATAGATTTTCGGGATCTTATTGCAGCTTGTCTAAAGGACGAATTTCCACTTCCGATTATCGATGTCATGATATGCAATACATGTGGTTTTGAATGCATGTCTTTCATAGATGGATTTTTAGGATACAACCAGATTAAGATGCATCCAGGAGATGAAAAACATACCGCCTTTCGTACACCCCTTGGAGTCTACTGCTACATGGTTATGCCGTTTGGTCTGAAAAATGCCGGTGCTACATATCAACGGGCCATGAGCAACATCTTTCAAGAACATCTACGAAAAATAGTTGAATGTTATGTAGATAACATTGCTGTCAAAAGTCGATCAAAAGACGATCACGTTCAAGACTTACAGACAGTATTTGAGTTGATGCGCCAACATCAACTGAAGATGAATCCTACTAAGTCTTTCTTTGGAGTTTCTAGTGGCAAGTTTTTGGGATTTGTCATCACTTTTCAAGGTATTCATGTTGATCCTGACAAAATCAAAGCGATTCTTGAAATGCGTCCTCCACGCAATCTAAAAGAACTCTGTGGCTTCCAAGGTCGCATCGCTTATATCAGGAGATTTATATCTAATCTTTCTGGGAGATGCCAACCTTTCTTTCGTCTATTAAAGAAAGGTGTATCATTTGTCTGGGATAAAGCATGTCAGAAAGCCTTCAATGACATCAAACAATACCTTACAAATCCACCTATTCTGGTACCTCCGGTGGTAGAAAGACCATTTTTGCTTTATGTTCGAGCCTTGGATCATTCACTTGGTGCTGTTCTTGCACAAAAAGTGACAAAGGTCATGAACAAGCAATTTATTATCTTAGTCGAATGATGGTCGGAGCTGAACACAGGTATACTCCTGTAGAAAAGGAATGTCTGGCCTTGGTTTTTGCCGTTCAAAAGACACGACATTATGTGTCAGGACAGACTATTCATGTCATCTCCAGAATAAATCCTATTCGGGTGTTGATGAGAAAACCAAGCATCCTCAACTCTAGGTTAGCCACCTGGGCAATGTTGCTCACTTCTTATGACATGGTCTACGTACCTCAAAAATCAGTGAAGGGTCAAGCATTAGCTGATTTCTTAGCTGCTCACCCTATTCCTGAAACATCGAAGCTATATGAGGACATTCCAGATGAAGTCGTGGATTGCAACATGACTCTGAAGGATGACATTTGGCAACTATATTATGATGGAGAATCACGGGTTGGACCTAAAGGCAATATCATCTTCGGAGTAGGTATCGTCCTAGTCTCTCCCGACAAAATGGTCATATACCGTGCTTATTCCCTTAATGAGCCATGCTCTAACAATGTGGCAGAATACAATGCTCTGCTAATTGGTCTCCAAGTAGCAAAACAACTGGACATTGAGTTCCTAGAAGCTTATGGAGACTCTCAACTGATTGTTAATCAAGTCAGAGGGACATATGAAGTCAGAAATCCTGACCTCATTCCTTATCACCAAGTGGTAATCGAATTGGTCCCTTCATTCAAAGGATTCTTCATCGAATTCGTACCACATTCTCAAAATTTTGAAGCTGATGCTCTTGCTAGTTTAGCTGCAGACTTAGTTGTTCCAATTAGAAGTCAAAATAATATTACTTTGTTGGATCGAGACTTATTCTGTATCAAAAATAATCTACATATTGAACAGAGTTATACTACAGAATCAAGTTCCCAGCAGAGGGATTAGAGAAGTCCATTCATTGATTATGCGGTTCATGGGATTTTACCTGAAGATCCAAAAGAAGCTGCATCAGTCAAGAGACGATCATTTCGATTCTATTATGATTCTTCTTTACATATGTTATATCGTCGTTCGTATGACGGACTTTTACTGCGTTGTCTCTCTGAGAGTGAAGCCAAGTAAACACTCCGTGAAGCTCATGATGGTGTCTGTGGTGCTCATCAATCGGGTCCAAAATTACATGACCACATTCGAAGAATGGGATATTATTGGCCTTCCATGATAGCAGATTTTGTGGATTATGCCAAAGGGTGTAAAGCGTGTCAGATTTATGCTTATTTTATTCATCAACCATCTGAGTTCTTACATCCTACAGCAGCTTCTTGGTCCTTCGAAGCTTGGGGCATGGATATTATTGGTCCGATTAACCCTCCTTTTGTTAAAGGACATCGATTTATCCTAGCCATAACGGATTATTTCTCTAAGTGGGCGGAAGCGATTCCCCTTGCTGAAGTAAAAACATCTAATGTGGTTAGCTTCATTAAATATCTTGTTATTTATCGTTTTGGGATTCCTCGAAGGATAATCCATGACAATGGACCACAATTTGCCAGTCAGGCATTTTATCGGTTCTGTAATAAGAATCGGATCTAAAATCTGGCTTCTACGGCTTATAATCCAGCTGCTAATGGTTTGGCCGAAGCTTTCAACAAAACAATCATCAAACTTCTCAAAAAGTTCGTCTCTTCTAATAAACGTGATTGGAATGAGAAACTTGGAGAATGTTTGTGGGCTTACCGAACGACAGTCCGAACTCCTACTGGTTTTACACCATTCTCACTGGTTTACGGTTGTGAGACTGTTCTTCCATTGGAAATCCAGATTCCATCTCTTAGAATAGCTATTGCTAATGAGCTAACTACATAGAACAATGATCGCTTACGACTCCAAGAACTTGAAGGATTGGATGAGAAGCGTCTTTAAGCGTAACAGCATATTGAGTTATATCAAGCCCGCATATCTCGAACTTTCAATCGTAAAGTTAAAGAGAGGGTATTTAAAGTCGTTGAGCTAGTTCTAGCTGTTCGAAGACCGATGGTGATGACTCATAAGAGCAAAGGAAAATTCCAAGCAAAATGGAAAGGTCCTTATGTCGTCAAGACAGTTTTCTCTAATGGTGCCTATAGGTTGTCCAAACCTAACGGAGATTTACTTATGATGCCGATCAATGGCAAATTCTTGAAGAAATATTATGTATAAATTTCTTCCTTATTCTCCAGCTACCAATGTTTGGTTAAGCTGATTATTAGTTCTCCTTGAAGAGAATATTGATCTTCTATCTTGCTAGCTGATTAAAAAGAGAGATTTATTATTTATCATGTTTTCATGACCTCTGAATAAATATTAAGTCTACTTCTTTTCCTATCTATCATGTCCATTGGGCCTCTGAATAGATATTAATCTATTTTCTTTGAGTTGTTACGATCTGTCACGTTCATATTACCTCTGATAGTGTCGTATACTCTAAACAGAAAAAAAAGATTCATTATCTATCATGTCCATATTACCTCTGGATAGATATAATTTATTGAGTTTAGAAAACTTGTCATGTCCATATTACCTCTGATAAGTGTTTTCTATCTCACACCTATTGTTTAATTTCAAAAGAAATGAAAGGATCACAAAAAAATATTTTATTCATTTCTTGTAAATATTACAGAATAAAAAAGATAGAAGATTACAAAAGCTCTTTATTTGCCTAAGGTGGAGCAGATAAGTCTCCTAGCAGTTTCTGCAGCTCTGCTAGACGTTTTTCACGAGAGCTCAAAACAGTCTTGGTAGCCGCGGCACGTCGAGCTTCGGGAGTGCAGATATGAAAAAGTCCAGCAAAGCTGACTATCATCTTATCCTTGGCTTTATCAAGGGTTTTGATGGTAGATTCAGCTCCGTAGACCTGTTCCTCCAAAATTGAGCTCTGAGTTAGGTGCTAGTCCCGCGCCATGATCATCTGCTCCCTCTCTGCCTTCAAGCGAGCCAGCTCAGCCTCGACTTTGCGAATTCTATCATTTTGTTGATGAATTCTTATATTCGAAGTTTCATAGGCTTCTCTTTGGCTATCCAGCTCGGGCTTTGCTCCAGCCAAAAAAGCTTTTTCTTTGGCAACCTTTATGTTGTATTCATGGAGGGCCTTATTAAAAGTCGTCTCCCGAGCAAGGTTTTCAGCCGGTAGAGCATCATACTCCTCTTGGATGAGACTTTCAGTGGTTTCACTTGATAGCTTTAGATATTCTTTGATAGGCTGCTCAAGTCCCTCCACGATTTTCTCCAATGCCGCTGCTCTCGCCGCATCATTGAACATGGCAACATTTTTTATGGCAAGAGCAATCGTCGTCTTCAAGCTCTCATAATTGAGGCCCTTATTCAGGACCATTTTGATTAGAGCCGCCAGAGTCTTGTAAAAAGTATCGATATGAATCTCAACTAAGAGATTCATTTCTACACTTGAACTCGACGTTGCAGCGATGTCTACTAAGTCTTTTCTCTAAAGACTAGTAGCAGATGTTACCTTGGTAGCAGGCTGAGATGAAGCCATTATTGTCACTGCTACCATAGCCAACTGGTTCCCAGGAGCTTCAGGAACAGTCTCTTCAGTATTTGTTACTCCAGCCGGTTCTGGAGCTGAAACTATTTGAGTTTCGGTGGCGGTGATTGGTGCGGGTGGAATGATAGTTATGGCAGCTGACTCTGGTTCGGGCATTTACTCCTCAGGAACTTGTACTGGATCAGTAATAATAGCAGAGGATGCTATTATGATGTCTCCATCTTCAGTTGATGATTTGATAATGTCACCTTCTTCAGCTATAGGCTCTGTAGGATCTTCAAGTGTTTCAGTTGTAGTGAATCCTTCTACAACTGATTCTTCATTAAAGTTTATCTCTTCCTCAGCAGCCTCCTCATCATCTACAGTAAGTTCTACTATAGTTTCTTCTTTATCCTTGCCCTCAGCAGGAGGGGACACTTCTGGCTGAGCCTGTATTTTTGGCTCTTGTTGTACCTCCATAGATGGAGGACATTCTTCTTGAGACTCCACTTTGGGCTCTCGTGATACTTCTTCTTGAGCATCTTCTTCTGAAGAAGAAGAAGCCTCCTCCTCAGACTCCTCGTTTTCCTTATAAATATCTTCTTGAGGAGGAGGAGGAGCCACAAGCTTTGGGGCAATAATAACACCTACAAATTTAAACAGAATAAGTCAATATACAAAAATCATAATTTTGTATGGATTTTGTATAAATTATATTTACCTGGAGTAGGTATGGGACGTGCCAAGTATGCATCATAATCCCCATCCCAGTCTTTATCATTAAAATTGATAGCTGGCTCATCCAATAGAATGGGCTCCGAATCAACAGTATGTACTGGAGCGTCCTCAGTAACTTGTGCTTTTTGTGGCAAAGTTAAATGAAGCGACGAGCTGAGGCATCCTGGAGATAGAACTACCGCAGCTTCTATTGATGCTGCTGGTTGGGAGGCCGAGGACCCTTCTCCAGGATGAGATGAAAAAGATGCAACATGTTGCGGCTCCTCGACTGGAATATCAACCTCTGGAGTAGTGGCCCTTGGTCTAGAAGGTCCTTTGGTGGTAGTCTTCTTCTTCTTTTCTGGGGTCTTCTCTGGAACAGCTACACTTTGCTTCCGTTTTCGGGACTTGCCGATAATGATAGGTTCCGCAGCTTTTTCTCCAACTCCCGTAGGGATAACTTCCAGAAACTGATCTGGAACAGCTGTGTCATCGGGTATGTCTGATGGTACCCGGACTGGCTCTTCAACATTTCCTTCCTTGGTCCATCTTAGACTACCTCTCAGGTTGTAGCCATGGGCGAAGGAGCGGATGGAAGCATAAAAGCGAGCATACGTATGAAGTATACGTAGCTCGGTTGTGCTTGTAGCAGTAGATATTCGAAATTTGGCACCGGTACAGGCAGTGCTAAAATATCTCCAACCTCTTGCACCATCAATCAGCTTCCCATAATGACGGAAACTGGTAGAGGGATTACCAACATGAAGTTGGTCCACTACTAAAATCTATCAAATCAGCGACGCCTCAGGACGTCGCTAAATAGGGAAAATACGTCGCTAATATCGATTAGCGATGTTTGCACGTAGTCACGATTAACCTAGTCGCTAAACAGCAAAACGTCGCAATACGTTGCTATTGCGACGAACTTAGCGACGCTGACACGTCGCTAATTCAGCGAATACCGACGACGTAAAATGTCATTATTTACCGACGTAACCTAGCGACGTTGAGTGACTTGACATGCATCGATGCTGACCTGGCTTGAGAGCTAAATGGCGACGTTTTGCGACTTTGTTACGTCGCTATAGTACCGACATATAGCAACGTGTAGCAACGTCTTACATAGCGACGTTTAGTGACGATCAGCGATGATATTCATCACAGTTAGCGACGTTGTGATACTTAATTAGCGACGTTACCTTCGTCGCTGGTCGTCGCTGAAAGTCGCTGAACGTCGCTAATCTTGAAAAAAAATAAAAAAATTACAGCATTTGCAGCATCCCTTGCAGCATTTGCAGCATCCCCTGCACCATTTGTTACAACAATGACGGTGTGTATCACGAACACAGTATCAAACGACACAGATATACACAATCACGAACACGTTTGAAACACTATCTCATCAATCACCATAGATATATAAAAATTTGTAACAACAATGTCAAACATAATGGTCCACATAAGAATAATGTATGTATAACCACATAAAAGACCCAACAATGGGCCATCACACAACAATATATATGTCGACTACGGCTGATCAGGAGGAGCATCACCACTCCTGGAAAGAAGGTAAGCGTACTGCTCCGGTGTAAGAACCACCGACGACGATGAAGGAGGAGGCAATGCAACCGTTAGAGAAGGAGGCAGCATAACCGTTGGAGATGGGTGCGTCCGCGTCTTCTCTAGGGCTCGCAGTCTGGTACTGTATTGCTCCATGCAAGACGCTATCGTAGTAACGGTGTCGTGAATGGACTCCTATGTCCCCTGTACGTGCTGTACGGTGCGCTCGAGCTCGTCAAAGCGTGCGATGACCGACGCAGCATCTCCTTGTGCCTGAGACCCTGGCTGCTCAGCAATCCTCCTCAGCATATCGTCGCGCAGCTCAGCAATCTGGCGGACAATGGTCTCCTCGACTCGGGATGACTCGGCCTGTGACGGCTGTGAATGTACACTGGAAGAGGGAGCCCTGGATGCCAGCATCGCAACAAATGCGCAGTAGGACCCCGTACCATAGTACGTACCCCTCTGAAGACCACCAACAGCGGTCTTCCAGAGCTCGTCCTCCGACTGAGGCAGAGAGGGCTGCGATGTACCAACCCCTCCCTCTGCCGATGCACTAGCACTCGCACGCTCATCACGTAGCCTAACATACTCGTCCTAGAAATTATTATGCATCTCTATACATCAGTACTTACCAAAATTAGCCTAATAAACGTCTAAAATATTTAATTATTATTAAGTATATGGTTATCTGTATATTCTTCAAGTTGTGTTAAAAATTAACGAAATCTAAATTAGTACTTACATAGCTCTGAGTAGCCCGGTCGTCGATGAGCTTCCCGTCCTTCCGATGGGTGGCCAGGAAGACGGTTACCATGTTTGCGTCCTCACCCCTCTGTACCTGCGTGTTTGTTATATTTTATTCTTTAGTAAAATAGAAAATTATATACTCCTACTATCAATAAAATCTTATATACTATAATAAATTACATACCAGACGACGGAAATGCTCCGTCATAGGAATCGATCTACCACACCACTTTCCGGCCATCGTCCTAGCCGCCTTTGCCTTCTCCGACCGCTCTCTGTACCGGGGCTCCTCAAATCGAGCCCTCATCGTGGTCCACTGGTCAGGTGTGATCCAACCAGCAATCGGCTTTCCGGAACGATGACGAGCTTTCTGATCGTCAATTGCATCACGGATCAACTTGGCGGCGACGGCAGGAAACTGCCTCTCAATCTGCTCGGCCCGGTATGGTGGATAAAAATAAGCCCTCTACAAGAATTACAAATTAAAATAATAAGTTCTAAAAAATGCTTAAAATTATATTAATCATACTAAATTAACTATCTTTAGTTACCTTGAAGTGGGCAAACCAGAATACCTTCCTCTCTTTCGAGGCATCCGAGTAGTTGATCCACGGACCCCCATAGTTGGACCTTAGAAAGGAGCCCAACGCTCTCTGTACCGACGAGGGACGATATCTGTATACAACGATAACCGATGTATTAATGAATATATATAGATATACAGACATGCATAAAATATATATATATATATATATATATATATATATATATATATATTCATTTAACTTACTTCGTAGGACCGTCGGCCCAAATCTCCATCCTCGTCTCGTTCTGAGGTGCAAATGAAGGGTCGCTCTGGTATCGATCCGCCCGGGCGGGAGTAGGGACTACCTCCATATCTGCTCCTCACCCTCCATGCTGCTGTCAGTGGTAGGAAGGCTAGGGGAAGGAGTATGATCAGCAAGCCTGGAACTGCTCGTCGCAGGTGTACTGCCACCCGGACATGCGACCGTATGGTACAATGGAGTGCTCGGGTCAGACGATGGTCAGGAGCCATCCTCTGGTAACGGAGCTCTCTGCCTACCTAAGGACACGGCTCGTCCTGGCCTATCTCCGCGTCGTCCTGAGGTGCCTCCGCGTCGTCCTGCCATGCTGATAATAACATTGGAGTTCATAATTTAAGATTACAGAAATATGAATACATCAAAATTACAGTTTATGATTGAAAATATAAATAAATACAATGACAGTTTAGAAATATCTGCATACATTGGAATTCATAATTTAAGTTTTCAAAAATATGAATACTAATAGAAATGATCATAGTACATAATTTAAGATTACAGAAATATGAATACATCAAAATCACAGTTTCTCAATCATCCTCTGAAAATTTATCTTCTTCGTTTGCCTCCTCCTCCTCCTCATCCTCTTCCTCTTCCTCCTCATCGTCACTAGCATCTCCTTCGTCTTCCCCTTCGGATACTTGTACCTCTTCTACACAAGTAGATATTGAATGGGGAACTTCTGCTGAGTCGACATCAACTGTATTTGGTACAAGAGGCAGCTCGTCCTCCTGATAAGCCACTTCGTCGATGTCGTAGGTATTTCAGGCTTTAGTCTTGCATACTGCCCACCAGTCGTACCTCGTTGTTCCCTGTCTAGGATATGTTGTAAAATATACGAGTTGAGCTTGACTTGCTAGGATAAATGGTTCGTATCCTTGGTATCAACGACGGTAGTTAATATCCACAAGACCATGCTTGTCAATTTTCCATCCTTGATCTTGTATGGGATCGAACTAATCAACTTTGAACAACACGATCTTGGCAGGCTCTATGCCATAGTTGTACGTCAATTACACGATCTCCCGTAAGACGCCATAGAAATCATTGCCTGGAGTGACATCTTTGTAGTTTGTAGATTTGATACACAAGCAACTGTTTTTTGTGGAATCAAGATCCAGGAAGCTATCTCTGATGAGAGCATTTGTTGACTTGAACTTAAACCCATTCACGCAATAACTTGGCCATATTTTGACGGCATAAATTGGTCCCTTGGAAAGAGTTCTAATAGATTCATTCTCAAGGATGACGTCCGGACGATCGACCTAAACACGAAAAGATACAAAATTAAGTTTAATGTTAAGTTATTTCTTGTGCAGTTGTGAATGGAGGAAGATTCTAACTAGCTTCTTACGTACATATGCAGTTAACCAAGACGGGAAATGAAGTCTCATTTCTTCTTCTACTTCTTCATCTGCAATATATGGTCTACTTGACCTCACCTCATCATTAAATTTGCTGAAAACCAATAAATATCGGGATATACTCGTTAAATTATAATAACGTAATCAAAAATAGATGACTTGAACATTGAAGATTTTCACTTACCACTCTAGCTTTTCCACTTCATCCTCCTCGCAGTTGAGTAATATATATAACTGGGTAGCCTTTAGTTTCTCATCATTCAAATATCTCTTTTTTAGTTTTCCAGAAGGCTTTCCAAGAGCATTGACGATTTTCAATAATGCATCATTATATTCTATATCTCCATCGTCGTTTCTCGGAGCTCTTGTTCTATTTGTAGCAATATGAGGCTTGAAATACATTAAACAAAAGTTTGTAATCTCCTCAAGGACATAGGCTTCACAAATAGAACCCTCGACCCGTGTCTTATTTTTTACCTTCCTCTTCAGGTGGTTTAGATGGCGCTTGAACGGGTACATCCACCGATAACCGACGGGCCCACCAACACGTGCCTCATATGAAAGATGAATTGGCAAATGCTCCATGGAGTCGAAGAATCCAGGAGGGAACACCCTCTCAAGCTTACACAATGTTACTGCAATGTCCTTCTCCTGCTTTTCAAGCCGATCGACGAGCAATTTAGTAGAACAAAGATCTCTGAAGAATATGCTAAGCTCTGTCAGTGGATCCCAAACCACATGAGGTAAGAATTCTCGAAATGCAATCGGGATTAACCTTTCCATAAAAATGTGACAGTCGTGGCTCTTCATACCCTGTAGTTTGTTCTCCTTCGGGTCAACACATCTTCTCAAATTCGATATGTACCCGTCAGGAAATTTTAGGTCCTGGATCCACCTACAAAGTTTACATTTGTCCTCCTTGTCCAGTGAGAAAATGGCCCTGGGCTGCTTATACTTTCCACTGCCTTCCTTTATCAAATGCAACTATGGACGTCTGCATATTTCTTCTAAGTCCAACCTGGCCTTGGGATTGTCTTTCGTCTTCCTCTTTATGTCCATCACAGTATTTATTATATTGTCAAATACATTCTTCTCGATATGCATGACATCCAGGTTATGTCTGAGCAGATGGTCACTCCAATATGGTAGGTCCCAGAATATACTCCTCTTCGTCCAGTTGTTAGCGCGACCAAATCCATCACACTTGTACCCCGTTGTAGGCTCTTCAATAGCACTTGACAATTCTTTAACTTCCTCCCATATCGTGTCCCCGGACTACCGTGGCGGTGGATTGGACTTCTCTACCACGCCAGCACGAAAAGTATTCCTGTTCCTCCGGTACGGATGATCCTTTGGCAGGAACTGTCGATGACAATCAAAGAAGTACGGTTTTCCTCCGAATTTCAAACGGAAAGCCTTAGTGCGATCCATACAATACGGACATGCGAGACGACCATGGGTGCTCCAACCCGATAACATTCCATAGGCCGAAAAATCATTGATGGTCCACATTGGTGCGGCCCTCATCTGAAAGTTCTGCTTTCTGGAAACATCATATGTGGTTGCACCTACTTCCCACAACTGATTCAGCTCATCTACCAAGGGCTGTAAGTACACATCGATGTTCCTCTTCGGGTTCTTCGGACCTGGAATAATAACAGTTAGGAACATGTAAGGAGTCTTCATACACATCCAAGGGGGCAAGTTGTACGGAGTAACAATCACAGGCCAACAAGAATATTGTGAGCCCGAAAGTCCAAATGGGGTAAAACCGTCGAAGGAAAGCCCCAATCTGACATTACGCGGCTCCGAAGCAAAATCGGGATACACTCGATCAAAGTGCTTCCATGCTTTTCCGTCGGATGGATGATACAATACTCCATCTATTTGTTTCCGCTTGTGCCAACTCATATTATCAGCTGTCTCCTTTGCCATAAATAACCTCTACAACCGCGGCGTCAAAGGTAAATAGTGCATCAAATCTGTTGGCTTGCGTGCACCAGAAGTCCTTGTTGTACAGTTGCCTTGAAGCGATCAGCACCACAAAATTTGCAGGCGTCTTCATCCTTGTCGTCCTTATAGTACAACATGCATCCGTTGCGACATGTATCAATTTTTTCATATCCCATCCAGAGTGATCTCACCATTCTCTTGGATCGGTAGAAGTCTTTAGGTAACTTGCCACCCTCCGGCAATATATCTTTAATTAACTCCAGGATTCGGTTGTAGCATTCTTGAGACATGTTAAAATCTGATTTTATGCTCAACAATCTTGTAATCACCTCCAACGGTGAATGGTCATCACAACCAGGATAGAAAGGAGTCCTTGCATTCTTCAGAAACTCCATGAACGTTGCAGCATTGGCATTCGGTGCCTCCTCAGCTGCATATTGATTGTTCGGATCGAAACTAGACCCCGCAGCATCGAAAACCATGTTCGTCCACCCTTGGTCGTAATCAGCATGCTCGTGGACATCTACATAAGGCTCCGGCTCGGAGGCTAAAGGCACAAGTTCTCCGTGTGCGGTCCACTGATAATAATTTGGCATGAAACCCCTCGAATACAAATGATATGTCACATCCACTTCCGAATGATATTTCAAGTTGCGACATCTCATACATGGACACTTAATTTTTGTACGGTCCATGTACTGAGGGAACGCCTTGGCAAACTGTAGGAACTGTTGCACACCCTGTATAAATTCATCCCACACACCGCACATGTCATCAGGATGACGATTGTACATCCATAAACGGTTCCGCAGATAGTAATTCATATCCATTTTAAGATAATTCTGTAAAGATTGACACAGATAATAATTTATCAGGATGACGATTGTATATCCACAAACGGTTCTGCAGATAGTAATTCATATCCATTTTAAGATAATTACTACAGAAAGTGAAGACCGACATGAACTAACGCACGAAAGTGACGATTGTACGACCACAAGTTTTATGTTCTTCAACGATATATTTCACATGCATAATTGCCAAGTGTGGGGACGAATGGCTCAGAACACAACCAAAAATTCATTCTAGCATACATTAGTTTGAATCATCTATGTTTTGTACATATGGTGTAGTATATGTTTTTATCAAAACTAGTATCTGAAGGATGTAACAGAATCAAGATGAACCCACATAATGTAATACTAAGATATTATCTACTACTAAAAGATGTAGTGATAGGTTGCCGTATCATCATTGCCGAGGGATGGGGGTCGGAGGACAGTCAACTTTATCTACGACTACATAGTTTCTGCCTCGTCAGTCGAATGGCTGCAGGGACTATGTCCTGATCACGATGTCGTACCGTAGATTAATGCAAAGTCCTTATAGCAAATGCCGTACATAGATTTCTACCTCGCCAGTCGAATGGCTGTAGGGATAGTGTCTGACTTGGTGTATCTCACCATTTTTCTAAAAATGCCTGACATTCAAACTCAGAAAATAGTTGCTAACTGATATCACTGTTCAGATAAGCCTATTCTCAGGTAAATCCTTATTCCAATATCATTTCCCAATAGGAATTTATCTAAGTCCATAACAATAGACAAATTTTTTGTGGGTATCATGAACTAGCCAAGCCATCATACCAAGGTTTCCAGTCTCTCATATAGGACCTACCTATCTGCCTTTAACATTAAATTATACAAATAAAACTAGTCTTAAATACTGGTACCAACTGCCTGAACATGACGGTCCCTAATTTGTACTGGATTTATCCTATCTCTGAGTTTCACACATATTAAAAAGGAAGGCATTTACTGTTAACAAGATAACCTGTCATGAATTGAACAGCAGGCAGACTTAGATTTAGGATTTAAAATATGGTATTCAGGTCAACTTAATTCAGTCAAAGGGTACTGAACAGAAAGTCTAATTAAGACTTTCAACTAAGCAGGCAGCCTAGACTGCTGTTCAGAACTTGGCAGACAAAATCCCATACCATCTGATGACAAACCTATACACACCCTTGCCCAAACCATTTGTTTCAGTAGGTAAAACATTCCAGGTTACTCAAGTAACCTGTCGTACAATATTTGGTGTCAATAGCATTCCTTGTTAATCGTAACATGCATACTATCATATCCTAACTCTGCCAAAACCTGACCAACATACCCTACACTAATCATTCCATATTTCAGTAATGTCAGTGAGCTAAATCATACTCAACTGTCGAGAATACTTAGGAGAAAACTCATTCACAGGATTAGTATCCATCCTTCGTGACATAGCTGAAATTTTATAGGGCTCGATAATAATTATTAGTCAATTTATTCATCATTTCAAAACCCTGAAAATGCCCAAAAAACTTCCAGTATCAGTAAATAGGGCTCGAACCCTAAATAAGAATTCAAATCCAAGCAAAACATCAAATTGACAGTTGATATGCCCAAAAAACTCCCAAAAACAGTATATAGGTGTCACACTGTGAGTCTCGTGTCCACACAGTGGGAAACGACGTGTCCAAACCAACAAAATAGGTGTCACACGAACTAGAAGCGAGTCCACGCTCTCGTATCCCCCGCAGCGAGTCTACTGTGAGTCTCGTGTCCCCTGCAGCGAGTCCACGCTCTCGTGGACACGAACTAGAAATGAGAGAGAGAGCTAGAAGATGAAGAGAAACTGGGAAGCGGGGACAGGGGAGAGTTACCTGAGGAGGAGCTACCTGAGGAAGGAGGAGGAGGAGAAGGAGGAGGGAGATCGCCGGAGGAGCGCCACGGAGGAGGAGGCCGGAGGAGGGAAATCGCCGGAGGAGCGTCGCGGAGGAGGAGCGCACGAAAAATTGGGAGGGAGGGGAATTTGTGAATGATCGAAAAGAAAACCCTTGCCGCCTATATAAAACATTTAGCGACGTCCTATTCGGCCGTCGCTAAACGTTGCTGATATTTAATACATGGCGACGCTGCCTAAAATGTGTCGCTACACGTCGCTATATCAGCGACGTGTACCGACGAACTTGCGATGCAGATTCCCATTTAACAAATTGTAGCCGCTAGACGTCGCTATTAGTCGCTGTTGGCGACAAACAGCGACGTCTTAGATAAACGTCGCGAAACCCCCAAAAATTAGCGACGTTCTATCTTGGAGTCGCTAAATACGTCGCTGATATGACTTATTTTGGTAGTGATCATATCTTAACTGGCGAGCGAACCTACTTGGTAGGTATGGTTCGAACGCACAGCCGTCTTCATTTCTGTACATCAGATGGGCGGGTTTGATGCACTGTAGCCATCTGAAAACTGGTGCAGACAGTAAAGTTCTTCCCTTAACTTCATCTTCAAATTGTACGCCGTAGCAGTCGGCTGGAACTTCTAGCCTGGTGCAGAAAAAGTTCCAACCATAGGAATAATTCAAGACTGCTCGGGTATCTGCCACTGTTGTGGCAGTCCATGTAGCTTTGCTGAATTTCTGGAGGAAGACCTCCACATTATCTCCTAGGCCTGGTGGAAATAAATTACAATTATGGTGCAGTAGCCAGCCCATCAGGTAAGTGTAGGGCATTTCTACCCTAGCGAATACATTCCTATGAGGAGCGTTGTTGATTAGCTCCTCACCAAAAGTCCTCAAACCTGCGTTTACTCGGCACACCATTGCCGATAGCAGGTTGATTCTGGCTTTAAACACCAAACGTACCGCTGGCCATAGCACGATTCGGTGGATTCTATCAACAGTACCGGTCCCCGGTACAACCCATCTCCTCAACCAGAAAGAAAGAAAGCCTGCCAGCAAGGCTTTCCTGGAGATCTTCTGGCTGCCATATCTGAGGAAACTCAAGACTTCGGTTCCTGCAGATAACTCCCCAGTCTTGGTGGACAAATATTTGTCTGGGAATTTGTAGCCAACCATCATATCCCGTATCTTATCAGCAGGGATTATTGAGCCAGTGTTAATAGTTGGAGCCTTGTTCTCCTGAAATCTTTCTTTATCATCTTTAGATATCTTATCCTTATGATAAAAGAGATATGTTGTCCACTTATTGATGTACGCCAGATGAGACCCACTCCCATGCATAGTAGTACAAATCATGTAGTAGCACATCAATTCTTCATATACATCAACCAATTGAGGGGTCTTCTCCCTGATTTCTGCAAGTTCCTGGTTGGAGGGAACATACTCTTCATATGGGGCGTCCTCCATTGGTAGCTTCGAGATGAATTGCATCTCGTGGAGTGCGAGACCCATTTCACCTTTTGGGGACGCAAAAGTTCCAGTTGAACTGATATATATCTCCATCAGAGCTATGAACAAATTACTGTTCGATGGTATACCCTGACTAGTGGAGGCCAATGCTTCATACAGGCCGATGTCTTTTAGCTCCGTCTGGAAGTTCTTCATGATCCAAACGCTAATTTGGATCCAGTTCTGGTTGAAGGGAGTCAACCATCCCGGTAGCCTAGGGTTTGTCTAGGGATATAATACCGCAGCCCTTATGAACTTATTGATGAACATCTGGGTCTGTACCAGTTGGATTAAAGCCGAATCTTCACTCGGAGTAAATCCTGGCAAGAGACCAGAGAAAGAAACGACACCGCCATTGGGAACACTGGCGTAGTAACCCATATCATTGGCTCTCTCCCTCTTGAAGATGATTCTTCCTGGCCTTCTGTGACTGCTGGGAGTCAGATTCCACAGCTTCTATCGGGGATGGGTGGCATGGATAAATGCAGACAGAGGATAATCCCTATCCATATCAGGGAGATACATGGCTCTATCTCCAAACTTGAACACCCAAGACTCCTTCTTGGGGTGTGTTTGTGACTTGAAGTCTACTGCATCCCTGAATAAGAAAGCTGGCTTTACAAATTGTTGACCATCCAGCAAGGTCAACAGTTCTCCATTAATCATATATAGCAGCATTCTATCCCCTTGGGCAGCTATCAACTGTGCTCTCTCCACAGGGTATTTCGGATTCGATTGGGGAAACTCTATATGGGACAGGTTCTCTAAGTAATTTGAGCCCACCATACCAACTGATGAGCCAAATACTTCTGCAAGTGGGTGAGCTTGCAAATCCATTGCCAAAAGAAAAGGAAAGATCAAGTTAGTAAAAAAAATCTAATTTGAAATTGACTTGATCTAAGTTAAAGGCTATGACTATGCAAACTTTACGCTTATTAAAGTTGATTAAAACTTTTAAAGTGTAAAAAAATTTGTTTTACAGAAAAGTCTTTTATTGGGAAAAATTTACGCTGACTCATGATTAATGTGAGCGTATTTTGAAATTTACGCTGGCATGTGTTAACATGAGTGTATTTTAAATTTTACGCTGGCATGTGTTGACATGAGCATATTTTAAATTTTACGCTGACATGTGTTGACATGAGCGTATTTTTAACTTTTTACGCTAGCACATGTTGATGTGAGCGTATTGTGCATTTTACGCTAGCACATGTTGATGTGAGCGTATTGTGAAGTTTACGCTGGCATGTGTTGACATGAGCGTATTTTTAACTTTTTACGCTAGCACGTATTGACGTGAGCGTATTCTAATTTTTACGCTGTCACATGTTGATGTGAGCGTATTTTGAATTTTATGCTGGCACGTATAGACGTGAGCGTATATTCTTAATTTACGCTGACACGTATAAACATGGGTGTATGTTCTTAACTTTACGCTGACACGTATAACGTGGGCGTATTTTGTTATTTCAGTTTCTACGCTGACACGTCTGACATGGGCGTGAAATCTGAAGGTTCGGGTTTTCTTCTTCTTCTCCGGCGAACTCATAGCCGAGATTAAGTAGGGTTTTACCCTTCATTGCAGGAGCCACGGTGGGGTTGCTTTGTTGGGGCTTCGTTGATGCTGGGATGGGGGCTTTCGTGCGATCGGTCGATGATGAATCGACGACGGGCTTCTTGTCCTTGTTGCCGGTGACGGACTTCTTGGGGGCCATCGGATCGAAACGAGAGTATAAAGGAGGAAGAAGATTCAAGAAAGATCGGGATTACGAAAAGGCAAGTAAAGTTCTATTCCTATTCGAAGAGCTCTATTTATAGAGAATTTTGAATCGGTTCAAATTCTCGACTTTTACGCTGACTATTGGATATCCCAACTTTTACGCAGATGACCGTTGGATATCCCGAATTCTACGCTGACTGTTGAAATCCCGAATTTTACACTTCTGTTCAAAGTATTTCAAATTTTGAAAATATTTGAAAACTTTGAAGGGGGTCTTGTAGGAGCGTAAAAAGTGCTTCGTAGACTAAGTCAAAGAAGTTGAGAACTTTATGCAATTCTAACTGAGTCAAACTCAAATTTTACTCGAGCAACTCTCTACGCGAGCTACTTTACGCCAGGGCTGTTCATTGAACTTTACGCCCGGGGACAGACTGTCAGGCCGCATTTAATGCAAGTAATTTGATCTGACAGAATGATTTTCTGACAGCATGCAGCACAGAAGTCGAGAAGATTGGATTTACACCAAACCCAATACTCGTCGTATAGTGTGCAGATAAGGCTACTTTACGCTCAATAAAATTGCTTCTTTTACGCACGATACCTATTCGAGCTTTTACGCTCAAGACTATTGTGGGCGTAAAGTTTATTTGGGCTACTTTTTACGCTCAAGGCTATTTTAGCCACTTTACGCGGGAAGCTTATTTTCTGCTATTTTACGCCAGTTTGCCACTTTACGCTGGGAGTGTATTTTGGGTCATTTTTACGCTCGATCTTTCCTGACCACTTAAGAACGTGGTTTGCCCACGTGGCTTTTATGCCATACTTATCGAGGAACGTGTGTACGTGCACTCCCTATTTTGTTGAAGTAATGGGACACGTGTCCATGTGCGTAGAGGATGATTTACATCGTGGGTGACAGTTACTAGCGTAGAGACCCTATTTTGTTGCTTTTTACGCACAAAGGGTCAAGTCTATAAATAGACTTCTTTTTCACATAGAGGACATTAAGAGATCAACAGAGAGATAGGAGAGGAGATTCTGAGAAAACTCTTACTTCCAGAGTGATATTCCCAGAAGCATTTCTTCAACTTTTTCTCAAGAACAGGGTGAAGCAAAGCAAGAAAGTATTCGACTGTGCCATCAGTGCCATTGCTCGATACCTTTTCGGTGACTTAGTTCTTCCGATTGTTCGTCTTCTTCAAGCAATTTTCTTCTTCATCATCGTATGGTCCAAGGAACAAAGTGATCGCTCTCAGATCAGACTTCCATAGAAATACTTCCCAGAATAATTTGTACTTCTTGTACTTTTTTCTAGTTTTCTTTCAAAAGCCAATTTTTAGGCATTTTGTTAAGTGAAACAGCACCAACTGCAGATGGCGCAGGATGGGTGATGGTCATTTATGGTGGATCTGACACGTCTGACAAAATCTTCTTGAGCGCCATGCGCTCGGGATTCGAACAGATTTTTTTTGACTGACGTGTTATCAGTCATGATGATAACTGTTTAGCTTCTCCGAGAAGATGGCCACGTGGCAGGCAGCGCCACTTAATGACTGGCGCCAACTGATGTTCGGTGCCATCTGATAGTTGGCGCCAATTATTGATCTAAATATTGGCGCTTCCTATGAGTAGCGCAGGGTGCCGAGGATACTTTTTAGGCTTCTACAGAGTCTGTCAATTGAAAAAAAAATCCAGTCAGGATTACAACAAGTTCACCATGACACTACACTAAACAATATAATATACATGCATGAAGGAAACAATAATAAAGAAAATAAACTATGTGTATAACACGATATGATAAAAAGAGTACAGTTATAACATAAAGGCAACATGACAGTCGACTCAATGGAAGGAAAATGAATGAACAATATAGCTACAAGAGATCACATGTACTGTGTGTTTTAGAATACAAATGTTCAACATGTGGTTGGGTTAGAAATCGGATAGTCAACATATGAGGTGTATTGACTGAACAAACATTATAAGATGGTCTTCTGACCGAATAAACTCTGGGCTACACTTAGGCACCACATGTCTATTAGTCGTATTCTCTCACCCGACTAACTCAAAAATACATGTCCAACACGACAAACATTAATAATACGATAAACGATAATCACGATAAACTAGAACTTAGGCATGAACATGTACATTACTATAACAACTCTTAACTCTCATGCACAAGCAGTAATCATGATTAATCTAGAATGATGACAACAAGAAGTAATAATCAAAAGAGGATATAAAGATACGTGCAGTACAAAATAAAGGTAATATAATGTCATAGTAAAACTTGCCTGATTTTCTGGACAAACTATTTTCACAAGTCAAGGACGAAAGGAACTCCACCCTAGAAGCTATCAACCCATACCACACCATCATACCAGGAACCGTGCACGAAAACCACAAGTCACTTCTAAGATTCTAATTCTAAAATAATGGAATAAGTGGCTAATGGGTTATCCTATCTAATAATGCTTAATTCTGAAATAAATCACTTAAAAATCTGATTTAACCTAATAATAATCTAAAATATAACTTAAATAAGGAATGTTGGCCATAGAAAGTCATATTTCTAATTTTGGAAACCATGCACGCAAATCGAGACGTACCGTTGACTAACTAGTCAAACGTCACAAACTATATAATTTGATGGTGTATCTTGGTAGATTTCAGAACCACGAGTGCACCGGAATCGACCCTGCCATAAAATCACGATTTGGTCAAAATTTATCGCCGTTATGGCTAACCATGACCATATCAATGATTTACCGATCAAATCTGAGTTCAACATAATAAATGAATTTCTGAATTTCTAAAAATTATGTCATATATCATCATGTAAGCTTTCCAAAACTTCAAACGAATCACGAATCGGAGTTCGAGATCTCCCAGAATTTCAAAAATCGTACGATGTATCGAATTTTGGACAACCGACAAATAAATCTCCAGAAATTCAAAAATAAAATATCAGTAATTAAAATATATATTCTAAGAAATGACCTCGAGACGATTCCAACAAAAAAATGGCACACGAAAACGAGGTCGAGGCTATCCGCAATCACTCCGTGAAGTCGGAAGTCTCGAAGGATCAATCTCCTCAAAATTCGGCCAAAAGAAAATAGGGTTTTTAGAATTCTGCAATCAAAAATATATAGGAGAGAGAGGCGGTTACTGTAGTTGGGCGCAGACAAGTTGGCCCGCCCTGGGTGGATGTGTGGGTATGTAATTATTAATTACAGAATATTATTTAAAATTATTTTAACTCAAAATAAATTCAAATAAATCCCAGAAAAAACCCAGAAAATCCTATATAATATATCTTGGTGCCAAAATATCATCGTGTGAACCTAATTAAATCCCAAAAATAAATTATATGGGCTTTAATTATCTAAAGAAAACCCAAAAATTCTAAAAAAATCCAAAAAAAATCATAGAAAATTCTAAAAAATATTTCTCGTCATCTAGAGCTCAAATAAAAATATTTTGTCCCAAAATACCGCCGAATGACCTTACGATAAATCCTGAAAGTGCTTTAAAATAATAAACCCTTAAATATTAAGTACCAAAAAAATCCAAAACTTATAGAAAAATATAAAATAACTAAATAATACATATATAAGCTATCTAGAGGTCATTTGACCTTAATATGGTCATAGCTCACCTATAAGCTTCGACATGACTCCCAATGATCATAAAATTAATCATAATCAAATAAAAAATTAAATTTTGGGAAGTGGGCTTACAAATCTACCCACCTCACAAAAATTTCGTCCTCAAAATTTCAATGGATACAACTAGGCACGACAAAGAATATAATCAAGAAATGATAGGATTAACGATCAAATGTAAAACCCCTAAATTTCTACTATTTTTTTTAATTAAATTTGGTACCGATTTAAAATTTTAGTAATATACGTCGCGTAGTCGTATTATACGTCGCGCACGAAATTTTTTTCTTTTTCAAATTTGCTCGATGAGTGCGATTATGTGCGAGCGTACATAATTGAGAAAAACATTTACTATTTTCAAAATAATATATACAAGAATTATTATATTTGTATTTTGCCTAAATTTGTGAATTGAGATGACCAAAAAAAAAAATCTTATTACTTTATTTATTTATTTATTAGTGGTAAAGTAGGAAACTATTTTTATATTTCTTACATAGGAGGTACATTAAATTAAATTCATATATTTATATTTTCGAAATTATTAAATATTAATATTTTATTGTTCAAAAAGATATTTAAAAATAATTATTATTTTCGAAATTATTATTATGGGTATTTTGAAAAATATTTTCGAAAGTTATTGTTGCCATTTAAATCTTGATTTAGATTTTGGAATTATTTAAATAGACTAAACTAATATCTATATTTGAAAATTGATTATGTGATTTGATTTTACACTAAAGGAATATAATTTAAATATAATTTATTTGAATTTGAATTTAAATTAAATAGATTGATTTATCTAGTTTGGGTTTAAACCAACCATGATCCTTATCTAATTGGGAATTCCCACATCCTATAAATAGGCAGGTACTCCTCCAATTCATTATTCATCCACAAACAAATTTCCACAACAATATTCACCGTGCCTCGTGTCCGTGTCCGTGTCCGTGTCCGTTCCCCGTTCTTATTCCAATATATATACATTTACATTGTATCTCTTGTGTCGGACACGCCCCGACACATACAACCAAAATAAATCCTAACCTAAAATTTCATCCCCGCCAAAAATCGCAGCCTTCGCAAATCATCTCCACCACCGTTCTCGTCATCCCGGTCACCCGTCGCAGAAAACCCCGACGATCCCTGTCCCCACGGCTCCAACACCCCCGCGTGGACCACATCTCTCCGGAATCCACCAGCAAACGCCCCCACCACCATCCATCAACACCATGTCGGCAAACACCCGTCACCACCGCCACCCTGCTGCCATCAACACGATAACTGCCATCACCCTCGTCGCCCCAGCCAACCCGTCGACTCTGCGACCACCCACACCCGACCAACCTAGGACAGACTCCCCGCCAAAGCCATACCACCACTTTCCCGACTAACCAAACCACCCTCGGCCACCTTGGCCGAGCAGCCCAAACGCCAAAAAAAAAAATATTGAAAGAGGAGAACCACCACCGTACCTGCCCTTCTCGCCGAGCCGGGTAGCCCAAATCCGGCGACCCCGACAGTGCCCTAGCCGTCGCCTGCTCCGGATCCGCCAAGCCCCCGCGCCCCTTTCACCTTCCCCGGCCGAGATCCGCCGTCCACCCCGTCGCCGTTCTCCCCTCTCTGGCCTCCTTCCCCCGATTCCCCGGTCGGCGGCGCCACCGCCTCCGCACCGCACGGAAGTCCGCCATCTCGAAAACCCCCTTCTCCTCGCCTCGAAACCCCCGTCCTGGCCTTCCGCCGCCGGAAAACCACTTTCCCGACGTCCCCTCTGTTCTTCCCCAGCGCGCCGCGTCCGGTGAACCGCCGCCCGCCGCTCCGTAAGCCCTTCGCCTCCCCTGACCGGCGAGCCTCGCGCGCGTCCCTCCTCCTTGAGCGCCTCCGCCGCCGCACGCGCACGGCGAAGCTTCCGTTCACCTCCCTCGCTCCGCCCTTCGTCAGCCACCGCCGGCGAGGCCACCAACGCCGTGCGCCTCCCCCTCGCTGTGTGCGCACACTTTCCGCGAGCTGCGACCGGTGCGACTGCGCCGGACTTCCGACCACCTCAGATCCTCTTCGCCCCCTCTCGATCTACCCCCAGCGCCTCCGCCCTCCGTACACCGCGAGCGCCGACCTCCTTCTCACTTCGCTCCCCTCCCCTTTGTTTTGGTTTTTAACGAGTCTTCCTAAGGAAGACAGCGGTTCGTAATAAGTAAAATTATTTTAGTATATTTTTGTTAATTAATAATATTATTATTATTATCATAATCATCACCATCATTATTATTATTATTATTATTATTATTATTATTATTATTATTATTATAAATGGTTACAAATTTTATCATTATTATTGTTATTATTATTACTTATTTATTTATTATTATTACAATCATAATTATTATTATTATTATTATTATTATTATTATTTTATAATGTAATTCTTACGGTTTACTTTTTATTATAGTGTTATTTTAGAAACTAGTTATATATAGGAATTCACATGGAGTATAAATAATAATAATTATAATTTTTGTGATATTATTATTCGTATTTTTGGTTAATACTATTAGTGCGATTGATAACACTATTATTATTTTTAAAGAGTTATATATATATAATAAAATATAGTTTTAAAATATTATAAATATTTTCTTGATTTTCAAATAGTAATAAAAAGCGTAGCTTTTTACCAAATTTTATTTTTACAAAATATGGGTTTTAGCCTTAACTAATTTTATTACTTTGTTTCCTTGCAATATTTTGATTTATAGAAATATAGGTTTCATCCTAAAATACTACTTTGACAAAACTTAATTTCGTCCTAAAAATGACTTTTGATTTTTGGGTAATTTTTTAGAGTATATTTTGACTTAAAATTTATATTTCTAATATAATAAAATATTTTCCAAAATTATATATATATTAGTTGACTTCCTACGGTTTTCTTCATCTCGTGATTCAGTCCGTCTTTTCTATCCTTTTACCAATTCACAACTACCTTATGTCCACCCTAACTAAAATTAACCATCTTGGACCCATTGGAACTGTCCGTGCCACCACTCGAGGTCACCTTCTATAGTTGTTGCACAGAAGTCGCAGTTCGTGCCACCATGATTATCGCACCACACCAGGCAGCTCACCAGGCATCGCAACAGGCAAGTATACCTTGCTAATTAAACTGTCAATTATTTATTTACTGCATTATTTATTTTGTTCATATTGTTAGTTTCCTTTGATATAAACTGCGCGTCCAAGCCACATTTGGGTGCAAGCGACTTTATTAGTCGTTATTTTATTTTATGCATGTTGACTTAGTGTTAGCGGACTACCTTCTTGTTGGGGGATATCCTTATATCTCCTTTGGCCGTGACACTCACACTACACGGTTGGAGACATATTGCTAGGGGCACGACTTGTGGACTGGCCCTCTCTAAGTCGTGTGACGGATAGATGATCGTGACTGCTATGACTAGGGTTTAGAGACTCAAGCAGTTACAAAGCTGGACGAGCCATGGACATGACTTGAACAGTGTGGGAAATATTGGGGGAGGACAGTCGCTAGTGCGTATGGGAAGCCAAACAGGTAAACCACAGTCTCCGGATGGAACTGTGGCGATATATTTGCAGATGCCCTCTGACGTTTTATACGTTACGGACGGATACAGATGACTGGATGCCAGTTACGTACACATAGCCACAAATCCCACCCATGCGCATAAAAGTTGTCCTCTAAATTGCACATTAGGCGGTTAGAATCTCCTTTGCATATTTATGTCTAGTTTTTATATATTTTATTATTATGACAGTTCATATTAGCTTGTTCTTCCTGTATCTTGCTACGTCCGTCTGAAGACCTGGTTTTTCCCCAGGTGTGTTCATGTTTTCCGCAGGTGTCCTAGCCAAGGCCGTGGTCTTCTCCATTCTTTCGAAGACGATTGCGCTTGGTTCGTCTTGCCATTTTTATCGCTCGATTTATTGTACATATTCTTTCATTGAGATAGTTGGTAGTGGACTTTGTCTCCGCCCAACGATTGTATCATAAACATTCGAGTTGATTTTTATATTATATTTCTTTTCATTGTGGATGAGATTTAGTTTATCTTGGATTACTGTATTTTACAGCTTATGTATTCATACGAGACCTATGTATTTCGTATAAATACAGCTGGCATGTCTACGTACTTAGTCCTACGTATTTTGGGACTGGGGCGTTACATATTTTTGTGGTGGCCCATGCAGGTCAAGATAAATTGTTTGGTTACTTTACCGTACCAAGCAAGCCTGCGAATAGGATTAGAAGTCTAGGATCTCATCCATATACTTGACCTCTTTCCTTGATTTTATCTACCGTTTGACTCATCAATTGCATCTTGCTTGCTTCCTTCCTTCCCTCCCTATTCTTATTTTCCCTTCGTACTTACTAGAGATTGACCCTACAAGTTAGTTGTCCCAAAACACCATTAGTTTAATTCTTTAAGTTGGGTAGAATACCTTATGAACTAGCCTTATGAACTAGCCACCCCTTTGACCTAGTGACCTATATTAGCAAGCTTATTTAAGATCCTAGAATCTAGAGGACCTAACCCGTCTAGCCAACCAAGGACTTGGACAAGAAGACTATAGGACGACTGAATGACTTAGAATCACTGTATTTTCTTAATTCTTAATCTCTCGTACCTATGTATTTACCGTTTTGACTAATGATGTTAATGTAGCCTAGTTTTTGCAAGCTTATTATTTATCGAGTTTGTTCATGACATATGCTATTGAGCGCTCACTAGCATATTGTCTAATCAGAACCGGTGCATCATGGTCTGATCAACCAAGTGCACTTTGGTTCGCTTTTGTCTATTACTTTACGTGGATGGGGAGATAATTAAACTTGGCCCTTACAATCCCATCCACGACTGCCTTGACAATTCTTTTGAAATTATTCAATCGTCTTTGAACCACGTATTCGTATTCGATAAACGCCTCCTTCGAACCCTATATTTCTTTCGCATTCACCTATTTTAGAACGGCGAAAGCATTATACTAGAACTCCCTCTAGCCTTCCTATCGACTATGGTCATTCTCACTCGATATTGCTATAACTTTATCCTAAACTCCTCGACCTTTCCCTCGACCCTAATTCTACAATTTTGACTTTCTAATCACTTGAATTCAAGAGTAATTACATTCGTCTCTTAATCGTATCCTCAACCTAGACTACGGCCATATAAACTTCGTACTCTTCTATCTACCCTTGTGTCCTCTCAACCTCCCCTACTAATTCTTAATTTCGAGGACGAAATTCTTTTAAGTTGGGTAGGATGTAAAACCCCTAAATTTCTACTATTTTTTTAATTAAATTTGGTACCGATTTAAAATTTTAGTAATATACGTCGCGTAGTCGTATTATACGTCGCGCACGAAATTTTTTTCTTTTTCAAATTTGCTCGATGAGTGCGATTATGTGCGAGCGTACATAATTGAGAAAAACATTTACTATTTTCAAAATAATATATACAAGAATTATTATATTTGTATTTTGCCTAAATTTGTGAATTGAGATGACCAAAAAAAAAATCTTATTACTTTATTTATTTATTTATTAGTGGTAAAGTAGGAAACTATTTTTATATTTCTTACATAGGAGGTACATTAAATTAAATTCATATATTTATATTTTCGAAATTATTAAATATTAATATTTTATTGTTCAAAAAGATATTTAAAAATAATCATTATTTTCGAAATTATTATTATGGGTATTTTGAAAAATATTTTCGAAAGTTATTGTTGCCATTTAAATCTTGATTTAGATTTTGGAATTATTTAAATAGACTAAACTAATATCTATATTTGAAAATTGATTATGTGATTTGATTTTACACTAAAGGAATATAATTTAAATATAATTTATTTGAATTTGAATTTAAATTAAATAGATTGATTTATCTAGTTTGGGTTTAAACCAACCATGATCCTTATCTAATTGGGAATTCCCACATCCTATAAATAGGCAGGTACTCCTCCAATTCATTATTCATCCACAAACAAATTTCCACAACAATATTCACCGTGCCTCGTGTCCGTGTCCGTGTCCGTGTCCGTTCCCCGTTCTTATTCCAATATATATACATTTACATTGTATCTCTTGTGTCGGACACGCCCCGACACATACAACCAAAATAAATCCTAACCTAAAATTTCATCCCCGCCAAAAATCGCAGCCTTCGCAAATCATCTCCACCACCGTTCTCGTCATCCCGGTCACCCGTCGCAGAAAACCCCGACGATCCCTGTCCCCACGGCTCCAACACCCCCGCGTGGACCACATCTCTCCGGAATCCACCAGCAAACGCCCTCACCACCATCCATCAACACCATGTCGGCAAACACCCGTCACCACCGCCACCCTGCTGCCATCAACACGATAACTGCCATCACCTTCGTCGCCCCAGCCAACCCGTCGACTCTGCGACCACCCACACCCGACCAACCTAGGACAGACTCCCCGCCAAAGCCATACCACCACTTTCCCGACTAACCAAACCACCCTCGGCCACCTTGGCCGAGCAGCCCAAACGCCAAAAAAAAAATATATTGAAAGAGGAGAACCACCACCGTACCTGCCCTTCTCGCCGAGCCGGGTAGCCCAGATCCGGCGACCCCGACAGTGCCCTAGCCGTCGCCTGCTCCGGATCCGCCAAGCCCCCGCGCCCCTTTCACCTTCCCCGGCCGAGATCCGCCGTCCACCCCGTCGCCGTTCTCCCCTCTCTGGCCTCCTTCCCCCGATTCCCCGGTCGGCGGCGCCACCGCCTCCGCACCGCGCGGAAGTCCGCCATCTCGAAAACCCCCTTCTCCTCGCCTCGAAACCCCCGTCCTGGCCTTCCGCCGCCGGAAAACCACTTTTCCGACGTCCCCTCTGTTCTTCCCCAGCGCGCCGCGTCCGGTGAACCGCCGCCCGCCGCTCCGTAAGCCCTTCGCCTCCCCTGACCGGCGAGCCTCGCGCGCGACCCTCCTCCTTGAGCGCCTCCGCCGCCGCACGCGCACGGCGAAGCTTCCGTTCACCTCCCTCGCTCCGCCCTTCGTCAGCCACCGCCGGCGAGGCCACCAACGCCGTGCGCCTCCCCCTCGCTGTGCGCGCACACTTCCCGCGAGCTGCGACCGGCGCGACTGCGCCGGACTTCCGACCACCTCAGATCCTCTTCGCCCCCTCTCGATCTACCCCCAGCGCCTCCGCCCTCCGTACGCCGCGAGCGCCGACCTCCTTCTTACTTCGCTCCCCTCCCCTTTGTTTTGGTTTTTAACGAGTCTTCCTAAGGAAGACAGCGGTTCGTAATAAGTAAAATTATTTTAGTATATTTTTGTTAATTAATAATATTATTATTATTATCATAATCATCACCATCATTATTATTATTATTATTATTATTATTATTATTATTATAAATGGTTACAAATTTTATCATTATTATTGTTATTATTATTACTTATTTATTTATTATTATTACAATCATAATTATTATTATTATTATTATTATTATTATTATTATTATTATTATTATTTTATAATGTAATTCTTACGGTTTACTTTTTATTATAGTGTTATTTTAGAAACTAGTTATATATAGGAATTCACATGGAGTATAAATAATAATAATTATAATTTTTGTGATATTATTATTCGTATTTTTGGTTAATACTATTAGTGCGATTGATAACACTATTATTATTTTTAAAGAGTTATATATATATATAATAAAATATAGTTTTAAAATATTATAAATATTTTCTTGATTTTCAAATAGTAATAAAAAGCGTAGCTTTTTACCAAATTTTATTTTTACAAAATATGGGTTTTAGCCTTAACTAATTTTATTACTTTGTTTCCTTGCAATATTTTGATTTATAGAAATATAGGTTTCATCCTAAAATACTACTTTGACAAAACTTAATTTCGTCCTAAAAATGACTTTTGATTTTTGGGTAATTTTTGAGAGTATATTTTGACTTAAAATTTATATTTCTAATATAATAAAATATTTTCCAAAATTATATATATATTAGTTGACTTCCTACGGTTTTTTTCATCTCGTGATTCAGTCCGTCTTTTCTATCCTTTTACCAATTCACAACTACCTTATGTCCACCCTAACTAAAATTAACCATCTTGGACCCATTGGAACTGTCCGTGCCACCACTCGAGGTCACCTTCTATAGTTGTTGCACAGAAGTCGCAGTTCGTGCCACCATGATTATCGCACCACACCAGGCAGCTCACCAGGCATCGCAACAGGCAAGTATACCTTGCTAATTAAACTGTCAATTATTTATTTACTGCATTATTTATTTTGTTCATATTGTTAGTTTCATTTGATATAAACTGCGCGTCCAAGCCACATTTGGGTGCAAGCGACTTTATTAGTCGTTATTTTATTTTATGCATGTTGACTTAGTGTTAGCGGACTACCTTCTTGTTGGGGGATATCCTTATATCTCCTTTGGCCGTGACACTCACACTACACGGTTGGAGACATATTGCTAGGGGCACGACTTGTGGACTGGCCCTCTCTAAGTCGTGTGACGGATAGATGATCGTGACTGCTATGACTAGGGTTTAGAGACTCAAGCAGTTACAAAGCTGGACGAGCCATGGACATGACTTGAACAGTGTGGGAAATATTGGGGGAGGACAGTCGCTAGTGCGTATGGGAAGCCAAACAGGTAAACCACAGTCTCCGGATGGAACTGTGGCGATATATTTGCAGATGCCCTCTGACGTTTTATACGTTACGGACGGATACAGATGACTGGATGCCAGTTACGTACACATAGCCACAAATCCCACCCATGCGCATGAAAGTTGTCCTCTAAATTGCACATTAGGCGGTTAGAATCTCCTTTGCATATTTATGTCTAGTTTTTATATATTTTATTATTATGACAGTTCATATTAGCTTGTTCTTCCTGTATCTTGCTACGTCCGTCTGAGGACCTGGTTTTTCCCCAGGTGTGTTCATGTTTTCCGCAGGTGTCCTAGCCAAGGCCGTGGTCTTCTCCATTCTTTCGAAGACGATTGCGCTTGGTTCGTCTTGCCATTTTTATCGCTCGATTTATTGTACATATTCTTTCATTGAGATAGTTGGTAGTGGACTTTGTCTCCGCCCAACGATTGTATCATAAACATTCGAGTTGATTTTTATATTATATTTCTTTTCATTGTGGATGAGATTTAGTTTATCTTGGATTACTGCATTTTACAGCTTATGTATTCATACGAGACCTATGTATTTCGTATAAATACAGCTGGCATATCTACGTACTTAGTCCTACGTATTTTGGGACTGGGGCGTTACATCAAACTAGGTCGGACATAATCGTGGGTTGAATCGAAAGCTCAAGAAAAATTACGATTTGACACGATCAAAATATAGTCAAAAGGGTTAGTCAAAATGTAGGCTTGGTTAAGGACAGAATCAAAATACGATTTGCTCAACAATAAAAGTCATTAGGCACGATTAACTACTAACCAAAATTATTCGGGCATGATTATAGAATCAAAATCTAGGAAATGATGCGAATTGGCATGATCGAAAATAATCAAAGTAGTCTAGTCACGATCAAGATCGTTTAAGAATGATCAAAATCAAAATCGTTTCGCCACGATCCGTTACTAAACCAAAATCGTTTAGACACGATCATAAATCCAAAATCTAAGTATGATTATTAATCTAGTGGAATAGAATAAAAAATATAGATATCAGTTCTAAATTGTTAGAAGGAAGAAACTAAATGATAATTTTTGAAAAGAAAAGATCGAAAAGAAAGAACTATCATTTTATTGAGAATGCAATAAGAAGAAATGGGATATCGAATCAATTTGGAGTGAGAGTGCAAGTTTTGCGGATCATGAAAAATAATAGTCATATGCCAATAAAAGATATAGCCTCTATGGTATTCGAAAACCGTATGTATATCTGAAGTCATTTTACCGAGAATCTATGCCTCGCCAGTGTACATCTGGCTGCAGTAAACTCTTATTTTATGACTCAAATATGATATGGTATCGAATATTTTATTAACTTTATCCAATATTGACATAAACACTCAAAGATCAAATAGGGAAATGAGTGGATAGTTTTAATAATATTCAATAACCTACGCTTTCTTAGAATTACTTTAACTTAGGGTCATGCCTTGCCAGTATGTTGCTGGCTGCAGTGAACCCGCAGTCTCCATAATTCAAATAAATGGTGACAGTGTTCATCTGCCTTGCCATTGTAAGTTATCGAAAATTATTCCAACTATATCCATAAAAATTTCAAAGGAGCTTCTAGAAATTCAAACAAGTTCCAAGTTGATCGCGATAGGAAAAAGTGCAGGTATATGTCCTTGAAGTGAAAGTATCAATTTTGAAAATTAAATAATCGATTAGGTATCAATTTTTTTGAAAATCAAACGATCGAAATATGAACGACGATGACTTAGAATTAATATATATGGATAATCAAATCAAGTTAGGCTCAAAACTCAATAGATAGAAATAGAATATCGACTTCTTAGAAAAATAATTACTTATGGTCAATGAAAAATAAATAAGCAATACAGAAATTACGATAAGACGATATTTAGAGAAGGCAAAAAATAAAATTGCACAAGTGATCAAGATTAGGAATTGAATCCTAGGAAGTCCTAATTTACCAAGTGAATAGTCTACCCACCTTTGGTCATACCATCGTATTAAAATACAATAGTATATCTGCATAAAAAAAATACTCAAATTATCTAATAGGGTTTAGAATTCAATAAATTCCTACTTAAATCACATGGCCTGTGTAGCAACCTTAACTACCCAACAGTTAAATTGAATAAGGGACTCCTAGTCCTAGTCATTCTCTTAAAATCAAATCAATCCTAATTGTGAATGAGCACTTCCTAATCGCAGGCTCGCAGTAGTATGACTAATATAGGTACTACCGCGAGTTCGCAATCTTTTGCGAAAATAGACCTGCATGGGCCACCAAAAAAACTTGTCACGGCCTGCATCTACTTTTCAGGATACGAGTGCGTGGGCAAGTCCAGCCTACGCCACAACATCGATGGTAGTACATTGTCTAGGTCTCAATATCAATCTTAAATACAATAAAAATCATATCTAATTGTCCATTCACAATAACTATTTTATTTACAAATCCAATAATACAATAAAATAGTTTTTAGGAACAAATCTGCTAAACATTAAATATAAGAACTTTTAACTCTAACTAGAATCTATGTTTGGCCTCCAAGATATCTCTAACTACACACGAAGGGACCAAAGCAAGAGAGTAGTCATCAAGAGTCTATCAACTGGAAAAAAAAATCTAGTCAGGATTGGAATAAGTTCACCATAACACTACACTACATAATATAATATACATTCATGAAAGAAAGAATAATAAGGAAAATGAACTATATGCATGACACGATGTAAACCTCCGTCCTGATTATTGTTATTTTATTCTCAGTATTTTCAAGAGATGATAATTTTGTGTGTTATAAATATTTTTTGACTAATATATGCTATAAATTAGTGATTTATTATAAAGGATATATAATGATATAATATACTTGGCAATTAAAGAGAGTTTGTAAATCAAAATTCTAGAGGGGCTTGTTTGTAAAACCTCAAAATTCAAAACCCAGCCACATCATTTCCTCTGCTCGAATAGAGAATAGTTCGAATAGATCAACCAAGGCAATTTTCAAATCAAGATTGCCTCTTATCTATTCTCCCAATTGATCACCTATATATATGGAGAAGGAGTAGCCGTACTCATCAAACCCAAAACTCCCATCCAGTTTGTGAAAACTGCCGTCGAGAGGACTCAAGAACAGAGCAGTAGAATTGTCAAAGCAGGTAAACCTTTCTCCTCTTCTACCTTGTCCTTTAATTCCTTAAACCTAGTCAAATAAATAAGGTGTTTGTGTTAATTCCTAAACGAAATCCTAGATGGAAGTGTAGTGGTATGGGTTATAGGATAACAAAGGTTTGAGATAGGGGGTGGTATCAGACTCTTCATGATACAGTCAGGGTCTATGCTCTATATAATCACAGATAGGGAGTGTCAGAACAGGGAGGCTATGCCAGGCTCAATCGAGGCATGGAAGAGGTATGTACATAGGTAACCAAAGGGTGACAGTGATAGGCCAGGAGGTTGGTGTATCAGGAATTGTACTGATACATCAGAGCACTTTGTACCAGCATATCAGTAACTTCACATAAACATGGGGTTATGGGAATACCAGAGTTGGGTTTTGGCTAGTTGTCCTGTGACAAGGCCAAAACCTGAATATTGAGGGTATATAGTTGTAGGTTACAGGGAAGCAAGCCATATTGGATATTGTGTATTTCAACATATGTGTTGTCCCATCTGTAGGAAGTATCAACCATAGGGACTAGTGTACGGGTAAGGTGGCCTGGGAAACCTAGTTAATTGGAAGACCAAGCTACAGGCTTCAAGTTGAGAGTTAAGGGTGAACCTGTTACAATAGTAGGATATGATATGTGTGTTAGGGTTATATACTAAAAGCATCACTTTTGTAGTAACCTTATTTCCTTAAATTTTGAATGAGAATCATATGGACAAATGTTTGCATATTGTATTTATTGCAAGTGTTAATACAAATGTCTGATATTCTATATTGTAGCTAATATGGTGTGTGGTGTCACACAGAAGATCATATTATCAGTTTTCTATGGAGTATATAAATAGTTCACAACCTAGATGGACTTGGACAATCTATTGGAAAGGTTGTAGTGTAATCTGGTATTAGTCTATCTTGACTATAGATTTATACTAGTACACTTTGTGTGTATTGAACAGGACCACTTGAGGTTGTTCTCTTTGTACTGACTACATAAGAGAACAAACACCTCTGTTATTATGGATGCTTGTGCTCTTAATCCGGATATAATAACGGACATGTATATGCAGTGTGCATTACTTTGACTCATAAAAGAGTGAGATTCATTATGGATCAACAACCTCTATGAATTGCGTAATAACATTGTATGTATGATAGGCTGTTGATTATAAATAGAATCCATGTCCCGATACATCGGGTTGATGATGTCCTCTTAAGGAGCTCATAAGGATTGTCATGTAAACCCTGCAGGTGGATTATATCCGACATGACAAATAAAGTTGAGCGGTAATACTTAAGGATAAAAGATGTCGAATAAATATAGTTGTCAGTAACTTAATTTGATCGACGGACATACGATATCTTAACATGGGGAGCCAAACGAGTATATAATAAAAGGAGCCCATAAACATAATTTAGAATTAGGGAGGTAGTGCAACAATAGCTCATTAGTGGACCGAGCTATTATTAATGGGCCTGGATTGTGTGTTCGGGCTCAACACGGGATATCCAGATCCGTTAGGAGGCCTAACCCTAATTTCTCCTCATGGTCCCTGCCGTAGCCTATATATATCCTCTATTCTCTGGCCGCCAGATTACTGATCAGAAATCTAAAATTTACTCTAAATTCGTGATTCACGTAAGGAGAGAAAGAGAGGGCTGCCAAGGAGAAAAAAAGGTTGGGAGATCGTCGCTCATACGACGTCCAACTCGAGGAAGGAATACGTACAGAAGATCTTGGGGTCGTCCGCTCGAGATTGCCAGGAATTACTTGTCTCCTTTTCGCCGCAGGTATTATTCGTGAACCCTAGTTTCCGCCTATGAAGGGTTAGAACATATATTAGATCTGTTTAACCTTCTATCGATCAATACGCACACCAAAGGAAGGGTCCTAGGAATCCCCAGTTCCATCAATATGTAACCAGGATACCAATGTACCCAGTAGGGATACTGTGTAACACCCCAGAACCAAAATACTGGAGAGCGGGGGCATACATAGCCAGCTACGTATAATGAAATGGAATCTACCTCACTATACGGTCACAGTTGTCTAGATATATGAGGGTTTAACTACAATCCATCAGTCTCCTATAGTCACAAAAAGCCTATTGTCTCAATCTCAAGCAAGTAATAACAGTTACAAGATGTCAGAACACCAAATATACAATAGTAAGGCGTCCCATACATTATACATTTGGATGATCATGAAGCTAGTCGTACAAAATGTCAGGACTAGCAAGAGTTCTGGTCATACATGATCAACCCTAGAATTTGTCAATCATGTTACAGCCCGTAGGCAGACAGTAAATAAAGGTGCAACCGAGCTAACACGTGCTCGTCGGCTAAACGTCTCAAAAGAATAATTTTACAATGAAGTAGGAGGACAAAAAGAAATCCACTCGTTGCCAGGGTTATGCCTGGTGGTCACTATCTGGCTGGAAGGTAGGTAGATCCTCTGAAGCTGCTCCGATATCTGGCCATACAAAACCAGCTGGGTCAGACCCCAGAAAGAGCAAGTGCCACAAAGGAGGCTTCACTTAGGAACTAAAACCAGTATATCATAATAGAATATTAAAGATGATAAATAAAGAACTGATAATAATAGAGATAGCAACAGTAAACTGAGTACGAGGAAACCATTCAAGTAGCCAGGTCACAACCCTTAAACCAAACAAGGACTGGGGTTGCAGCCCTTCACCTGAATAGAAACCCGTCTCAAATACTATTGGTAAGGTAACAAGACAATAAATGAAAAGAGGACACAGAACTGCTCCAGAAGCCAGGTTACAACCCTTAAACCAAACAAGGACCGGGGTTGTAACCCTTCGCCTGAACAGAACTGAACCCCTGATCTTTATTGTTAAGGCCGGTATAAATAATCATGATATTAAAGTAAGGTAAAACATGACAAGCATGGCATGGGGAGCAATAAGACAATAAACGAAGAGAGGACACAGAACTGCTCCGGGAGCCAGGTTACAACCCTTAAACCAAATAAGGACGGGGGTTGGAACCCTTCGCCTGAACAGAACTGGAACCCTGATCGTTATTGTTAAGGCAAGCATAAATAATCATGTCTTGTCATAATCTTGCACAGGATCAGTACAAGTCAAAGATGGGCTAGACTTCATTCAATCAATCACGGCCAAGCAAAGAGTACGGCTTGATACTTTAACTAACTAGGGTTATCACAGGCCTAGTTACTAGCAAGATGTAATAAGATTATCCCAACAGCCACAAGCCCTGCAGACCATCTAGGTTATCCGGGTCGAATGTCCGTTTATGAAGGGTGCACCACTTGACTGTGTGCTGGAAATGTGCCCTACTCGTCGGTAGGCTACAAGTCCACTTAGTGCGCCGAGATAACGGGATTGCCTGTAGCTGGAAAATCTCTTCATGACTACTGAATTATTCTAGTTTATTAGCCTTAGTCGATTTCAGTGGGTACCCCTGACCATGGTACTCAGGGATCCCCATCCTAGACATGATGCAAGACAGTGCCAGTTTATTTGTACAAACACAATCGCCCACGGTGTCCAGGTCATTCATACTTGTCATGTCAGGCTAGCTGTCGTAATAACTTGTCGAGATATATCATGTCAGTTTACTTGTTAAGAGTGCACCACGGCGGGCCACTATCGTGTTCTATTCTTACATTATCATGAATGAGAAAAACTTGCATAAAATAACTAGTGATATATTCTTGAAGCCAAGGAAAAGATCTACAACTTTCATGTTTTGAGTTTTTCAAGATTCTAGCTACAAAATAACTTAAACAGGCAAAAACAGTGAAATAGAGCAATTCCGGCGCATAGGATTCCTGCACAATCGGCGCATGGGATTCCTGCACAATCGGCGCGTAGGATTCCTGTACAATCGACGCATGGAATTCCTGTACACCGACGTGTAGGTTCCTGCACAATCGGCGCATGGAATTCCTGCACAATCTGTGCATGGGATTCCTGCACAATCGGCGCATGGGATTCCTGCACACCGGCGCATGGGAAACTTACGTTGCGTCTTCAGTACATGCGCGTAAGGAACCTACGCGCATGACACGCTCGGAGTTAAGGGATGCGTTGCCGGGACTTCACGGCGCATGGCCTTCCGGCGCTTGGCCTCCCGGGCGCATGGGGGTCATCGTCCCCAAACAGCAAGTTCAGCCATGAATGTTCCGAAAACTTGCCATGGCCATAACTTCCTCATCCGAAGTCGAAATCAAGCGAAACAAAAGCCAAAACTGCATGAAATTGAATTCTCTACAACATAGAACCATTAGTTTTCAAAAATAACCAAGTTTTTTAGATCAAAACCAAGAAAACCGAAAAATTATAAACTTAGATCTACAAGAATTCATCCATCAAATCCAAAATTGCCAAGTTCTAAAGAGGCTTAGAATCAAGTAAGGAAAAGAATGGAACAATAAAACTTAAGCTCCATCATGAAACAAGTTGCACTTGCCTAGGCTCTCTTCCTAGTAGGTGAAGAAGTAATGGTGGAGAAGAAGAAGAGTAATGAAGAGAGAGAGAGAGTGTTTGGTGGAAATATAAATGAGGGTGGTGGTGGTAGGTGGGGGTTCGGTCCACCTAAAACTAAGCTAAGCCGAACCAGCAACAAGTCGAACTGAGCCAAGAAGAAAATACCAAAATAACCATGCAAGGAAATACGCAATACGAGTCAAGAATACGTACACGTATACCAAGATACGTAATACGAACCACAGGCATTACATACTGCCAAACCTCATGACCTGTCAACATGTGGACAATAGGAAGTATCAGCTACATGTATCTGAATATCCTGACTATGTGATCTAGACAAAGCATTGGAAAACAGGGTAGCTTGGGGTCATTTTGTAGTGTAACAGGGGTTATAAGGTTAGCTAGGATTAGCACCTATAGGTCAGTGGCTATCCCTGCCTGTGAACAGAACATGGGATAGTGGCCCCCACATTAGAATGTTAGAGTAACAAGCATAGGGTGTGTGCAGGTAATAGGCTTGGAGGAGAGCAGGGGATAGGTTATGTGTGCAGGGGGCTACTTGGCCAGTTGACTGGCAGGAGAGGCAAGCAAATGGCCTGAACAGGCTGCAGGTGTGCCCTTAGGCAGGTAGGGAGGGTAACCCAGTATCAGTCAGGATCTTAGTGGGTTAGACATAGAGTTGTACTCCCTGGTCCAGTTTATATTATGTATCAGTTGTAAGCATCAGCCTACCTCTCCTTGTACCTGCAGTAGGTAGTATACCCAGACTACAGGAAGTAGGTTGTACTAGAGAAGACCCCAAGTGTACCTAAGTTCAGGTACAGGGAGGAAACTACACTAACCCTATGGGAAATGGTAGGAAGTTGCGTACCAAACCATAGATAGGCAGTGGTAGGAAGGGGAGTCCTGAATAGTTAATGCAACCAAGGTACAAGGTTTGGTTTTACCTGGACAGTGATACATTTGCTGAGAATAAAGGAATAGATGTATACACTGGGATACATGGAACCTTAAGACCATAAAGTTAGGATCGACCACGAGGACCTCCAGAGATTGTACAATTGTACAATGGTATTGAGAGTGCATCTAGAAGAGAGTAGTGTGTAGTGTTAAGATAACTACAGGTGATGCTACCCTCATGAATGTAGTGTATCCATGCTGGTCTTATATGTGAATGCTTACCTAAAGAGAGACAGGGTCTGCCCTAGTAGGAACACAACTTGACAAGGCCTACACATGAGATGGTATCCTTACCAACCAAGGGGTGTAGCATGACAAGGTTTTGGGTAGGTGTACCATCAGTTGAGAGGTATTTACTTGTTATTAGTAGCAGTAGATTGAAGTATGTGTACAGATCAGTGGCAAGAATGTGAAGAGTGAGAGTAAGGGTGCCCTGCATCTTGCCTAGAGCAGAGTATGTAGGAAATGGGGAATTGAGTAAGGGCTCGGGTACATGTATTTGTAAGAGCAGGTTTAGCACTGTGAGTCATATCAGTGGTAATGTATCAGTGGTTAGTTAGGGGGAAGTTGGTATCCGTTAGAAATAATAGAACAGGGGTTTTGGCCTGTGTAATAGATTAGGATAAGGGTTTAGTCAAGCAGAAAATATGGGGTTACATGTAAAGTTAGGTAAATGGGAAATATTGCTACCTATATAGCTTGTATCTACATACATTGTATATAGTACTTCCTATACAACACTCTAGTATTTTAGAATATACTATAGTATAGATCCTAGTATCCCATAAATCTACTATAGCCTAGATACTTAGGATATGGATCCAATAGTTTGGTTTTGGACTCAAACAACCTAGAAATAGCAAGTTGGACTAGTTTGACCTAGAGTTGACCTAGTTTGACCATTTTGACCTAGAATATGAGTCTAATGGAAATAGATAGCTAGAAGACTAATGGTCATGTGGGAAGGAAAATGTTAATAACTAAGAGGCACAATATTGGGGTGGAGTTTACCTAAACTAGTACTAGTTTAAATAGAAGCCTAATAATAGAATGATAGAATTGATGTATAATTCTCATATTACATCTATTGATCCAAGGAATGCTAAAACAGGTTACTTGGATTTTGACTCAACACTTGGACAATATCCATGCAGCTCAGGACCACAAGCAAGTATAGCTTGCCTTTCGTTACAGCTTTATTTACATGCTTATCTGCTTTTATTATCCAGTTGATTGCTGACATGTGCTTCATCGTTGCTCACAGTTAGCCTTGTAGCCTTATTTGAATAGGTTTTTCACTTGTACTGGTTTGAGTTGCATCGTAGGACGATCACGTTATAAACTGAACTGCTATTTCTTTATTTTAATTTCTTACAACCTGCGAGTCCACACACGGAACGAGGGTTGATCGTTTGCACCTGCTAGTCCATACACGGGGCGTGGGTGACTTGTCTTGAAACTGACCTGCGAGTCCACATTCGGGGTGAGGGTTAGTGATTAGTTCAAACCTGCGAGTCCACACTCGGGGAGAGGGTTTGGTGTTCCAATGATCTCTCGTTTACTTGTTCTCTTGCAGTTCATTTATGTATAGTCGTTCATACATTCATGTCTTGTGATCGTTTAGTCTTTTCCTGTTTATATTTTTGATTTTCTTCATAAATGATAAACTGTTAGAATGGCTTGTATATTATGTATCTTGCTAGTCCTCTGAGGACCTGATGATTTCTTCAGGTTTAGCCGAGTATTGAGCCAGGTGCATGCGAGCTGGTTTGAGCCAGCATTAGACCACGATACCACCGCGGCCGAGGGTATCTTGATGATTTAGAAGTTTGGTCTCAGTTATTTATTTTCCATGTTCCATTTCATTCTCGTCTATTGGTAGTGGATTTGTGTCCACCGGACGTGACTCGGATACTCGATAAACTTGATTTTACATTATTTATCATTCAGTTTCATTTAAGTTATTTTGATTGTATCTTAGTTCTGTGGATGAGATATAGATTGCCCGAATGTTCTAGATTCCTGTGACAGGTGTTTATTAGACAGCGTTCTACCGCTGACACTGCGACGTATGCTGGGCTTAGACACGTCTCGTATCCGAAAAGCAGGTGCGGGTCGTGACAAGTTTTTTTTGGTGGCCCATGCAGGTCGACGTTAATCACTTTGGTTATATTACTGTACCGTCGTGAGCCTGCACATAGGATTAGAAACTTAGGATCTCATCCACGTGTCTTGAAAACAGTATTGATCTCTGTCCTTGATTTCTATTGAATCTTTGACTTGTATCCTGCTTGAAATCTTCATACCGTCTAATGTTTTCTTTATTGCAGTAAATAGATTCTCAAGACAGGAACAATGCCTCCCTGAACACCCTACTGGCTGTAGGAGGATTCTTCACCTACATGACCCCGCCGACGCAGGGAGGCCAGCTTACTCATCAGGGCGACCCGGCTCAACCGCAGTAAACGAGATTCCGCAGAGACGATATTCCACCACCAGTACCAGTTCAACCAGCATATGCTCCATATCCAGCACCTACCATGTACCCTGCACCAGCGATGTATCCATCTCCCACCATGCATCCAACACCAGCGACGTATCCAGCGCCTACCGGATATCCAGCACATATTCTGCCTCCGCCACCTACACTGGACAACATTGCTCTCCTCAGAATCTTCTAGCAGCTTATCACTTCCCAGACACGACAGGCCGACGTCTTCCGCGATACTTTAAGAGAGGCTCTCCAGACAAGAGACGCTCCACGACTGCGCCCTAGAACCTCCAAAAATTTCATGGACCTTAGGCCCAGGGAATCCAAGGGAACGGAAGGAATTCTCTACGTAGATGAGTGGTTAGAGAACGTGGACCGAATCCTTCGGATGACATGAGTTTCTGAAGACCTGAAGATCGAGTCAGCTAGCATATAGCTTTACGATATCGCCCGTACGTGGTATAGAGACGAGCCTCGATTCACCGCATCAGATATGACTTGGGAAGAGTTCAAGGAGCTGTTCAAGACGAAGTTCTATCCCGAAGCAGCCTGTGAAGAGTTGGAGAATGAGTTCGAGAGCCTGGAGCAGGGCAACCTCTCTATCGACGAGTACACCACAGAGTTCTCCCGCCTCAGTCGCTTCGCAGATGCCTTGACCCCTGCAGCCAAAGCCAAGAAGTTCAGAAAAGGACTGTCACATGAAATTCGCATCGCCATCGCCACCAGCCAGGCCACAACTTACGAGAGAATCTTGAAGGTCGCACAAGCAGTAGAGACAGAATTGAAGCGTAAGCGAAAGAGAGACAGAGACGCACACGGAGGAGGCAACAGCCAACCTAGATCGACAAAGCGATCCAATGTCCCAGAGAAGACCGCAGCATAACAGTATCAACAGCAGCCACAAGCAGCCCCATATTAAGTACAAGACGTTCCTACCGGCCAGTATTGCATGAAGATGGGCCACATCCAAGAAGAGTGCCGCAAATGGTTAGGGTTGTGTTGGACTTGTGGTTCCAACCAGCACATATCTCGATTTTGTCCGAAGAGAAACGCGACTGCCCCACCACCACCAACCACCCGAGGAGGACAAGCTTATGCCACGATCATGGAGAACCCGACGACACCACAAGAAGGAGCTGACGGAAGGTCATAGTAGAATATAGTAGTAGTATTATTGGTGGTCCTATAGTAGGTATTTTTGAATAGCAAGAGTTTAGAACTATTCATCCTAGTAGATCATAGCTCTATTGAATTTCGAGGACAAAATTATTTTAAGTGGGTAGGATGTAAACCCTCGTCCTGATTATTATTATTTTATTCTCAGTATTTTCATGAGATGATAATTTTGTGTGTTATAAATATTTTTTAACTAATATATGCTATAAATTAGTAATTTATTATAAAGGATATATAATTATATAATATACTTGGCAATTAAAGAGAGTTTGTAAATCAAAATTCTAGAGGGGCTTGTTTGTAAAACCTCAAAATTCAAAACCCAGCCACATCATTTCCTCTGCTCAAATAGAGAATAGTTCGAATAGATCAACCAATGCAATTTTCAAATCAAGATTGCCTCTTATCTATTCTCCCCATTGATCATCTATATATATGGAGAAGGAGTAGCCGTACTCATCAAACCCTAAACTCCCCTTCAGTTCATGAAAACTGCCGCCGAAAGAACTCAAGAACAGAGCAGTAGAATTGTCAAAGCAGGTAAACCTTTCTCCTCATCTACCTTGTCCATTAATTTCTTAAACCTAGTCAAATAAGTAAGGTGTTTGTGTTAATTCCTAAACAAAATCCTACATAGAAGTGTAGTGGTATGGGTTATGGGATGACAAAGGTTCAGGATTGGGGGTGGTATCAGACTCTTCATGATACGGTCAGGGTCTATGCTCTACATAATCACAGATAGGGAGTGTCAGAACAGGGAGGCTATGCCAGGCTCAATCGAGGCATGGAAGAGGTATGTATGGAGGTAACCAAAGGGTGACAGCGATAGGCCAGGAGGTTGGTGTATCAGGAATTGCACTGATACATCAGAGCACTTTGTACCAGCATATCAGTAACTTCACATAAACATGGGGTTATGGGAATACCAGAGTTAGGTTTTGGCTAGTTGTCCTGTGACAAGGCCAAAACCTAAATATTGAGGGTATATAGTTGTAGGTTGCAGGGAAGTAGGCCATATTGGATATTGTGTATTTCAACATATGTGTTGTCCCATCTGTGGGAAGTATCAACCATAGGGACTAGTGTACGGGTAAGGTGGCTTGGGAAACCTAGTTAATTGGAAGACCAAGCTACAGGCTTCAAGTTGAGAGTTAAGGGTGAACTTGTTAAAATAGTAGGATATGATATGTGTAACCAGGATACCAATGTACCCAGTAGGGCTACTGCCAAACCTTATGACCTGTCAACATGTCGACAATAGGAGCTATATGTATCTGAATATCCTGACTGTGTGATCTAGACAAAGCATGGGGAAACAGTGTAGCTTGGGGTCATCTTGTAGTGTACCAGGGGTTATAAGGTTAGCTAGGATTAGCACCTATACGTCAGTGGTTATCCCTGCCTGTGAACAGAACATGGGATAGTGGCCCCTACATTAGAATGTTAGAGTAACAAGCATAGGGTGTGTGCAGGTAATAGGCTTGGAGGAAAGCAGGGAATAGGTTATGTGTGTAGGGGCTACTTGGCCAGTTGACTGCTATGAGAGGCAAGTAGATGGCCTGAACAGGGTGCAGGTGTGCCCTTAGGCAGGTAGGGGGGTAACCCAGTATTAGTCAGGATCTTAGTGGGTTAGACGTAGAGTTGTACTCCCTGGTCCAGTTTATATTATGTATCAGTTGTAAGCAGTAGCCTACCTCTCCTTGTACCTACAGTAAGTAGTGTACCCAGACTACAGGAAGTAGGTTGTAGTAGAGGAGACCCCAAGTGTACCCAGGTTCAAGTACAGAGAGGAAACTACACTAACCCTATGGAAAACGGCAGGAAGTTTACCAAACCATAGATAGGCAGTGGTAGGAAAAGGAGTCTTGAATAGTTAATACAACCAAAGTACAAGGTAGGGTTTTACCTGGATAGTGATACATTTGCTGAGAATAAAGGAATAGATGTATACACTGGGATACATGGAACCTTAAGACCATAAAGTTAGGATTGACCACGAGGACCTCCAGAGATTGTGTAATTGCATAACGGTATTGAGAGTGCATCTGGGGGAGAGTAGTGTGTAGTGTTAAGATAACTACAGGTGATGTTACCCTCATGAAAGTAGTGTATCCATGCTAGTCTTATATGTGAATGCTTACCTAAAGAAAGACAGGGTCTGCCCTGGTAGGTACACAACTTGACAAGGCCTATACATGAGATGGTATCCTCACCAACCAAGGGGTGTAGCAGGACAAGGTTTTGGGTAGGTGTACCATCAGTTGAGAGGTATTTACTTGTTATTAGTAGCAGTAGATTGAAGTATGTGTACATAACAGTGGCAAGAATATGAAGAGTGAGAGCAAGGGTGCCCTGTAATCTTGCCTAGAGCAGGGTATGTAGGAAATGGTGAATTGAGTAAGGGCTCGGGTACATGTATTTGTAAGAGCAGGTTTAGCACTGTGAGTCATATCAGTGGTAATGTATCAGTGGTTAGTTAGGGGGAAGTTGGTATCAGTTAGGAATAATAGAACAGGGGTTTTGGCCTGTGTAATAGATTAGGATAAGGGTTTAGTAACGCAGGAAATATGGGGTTACATGTAAAGTTAGGTAAATGGGAAATATTGCTACCTATATAGCTTGTATCTACATACATTGTATATAGTACTTCCTATACAACACTCTAGTATTTTAGGATATACTATAGTATAGATCCTAGTATCCCATAAATCTACTATAGCCTAAATACTTTGGATATGGATCCAATAGTTTGGTTTTGGACTCAAACAACCTAGAAATAGCAAGTTGGACTTGTTTGACCTAGAGTTGACCTAGTTTGTCCATTTTGACCTAGAATATGTGTAAAACCCCTAAATTTCTACTATTTTTTTACATAAATTTGGTACTGATTTTTTTTTATTTTGTATTGTACGTCGCGTAGTTGTATTGTACGTCGCGCACGAAATTTCGTTTTTTTAAAAATGCTCGACAAGTACGAATATGTGCGAGCGTACATATTTTGAGAAAAATATTTTTCTATTTTATAGTTTCAAAATAATATATAGTAATTACTTTTATTTACTTAAGGATGTGAAAAGTATCGCATCAAGATTTCAAAAACATTATTTAATTTTATTATTATAAAAAGGCGAGTTTATGTTTCATAAAAATACCTTCTTCTCATGCAAATACATAAGATATAATATATGTATAAATTGATTTTCAAAATTATTTATTAATTATCTTAAATTATTTAAAAGGTATTTTTGAAGTTGTTCCTATTAATATTTAAATTAATTTTCAAAATTTATTAATATTAATATTTTTTTATTCAAAAAGATATTTAAAAATATTTATTATTTTCGAAATTATTATTATTAGTATTTTGGAAAATATATTTTGAATTTTTTGTAGGAATTTAAATCTCGATTTGATTTCATGGATTGATTTAGTTAATATCTATATTGAAATTCGAATTTTCTTATTTGATTTTAAACTAAAAGATGGAATTTAATTAGATTTAAATTAGATTTTGATTTAAATTTGGATTTGATTGGTTTAAATTTATTTAATTTAATAATGGATTTATCTAACGGGGATTTAACCTAATCCTAATCCAAGTGGGAATTCCCACCTCCTATATAAGGAGAGGTACTCCTCCACATAAATATTCCACAAATTACTCCATCAATCCTACCATAAGTGCGTGCACCGTGTCCGTGTCCACCGAATTCCCTCCACTAAATTCTTTTACAAATACATTCACCATCCCGGTGTCCGACAACCCCGGACACGTCCACCCAAATCCCGTGTTGCGCAAGATACAAATCCCCAATTTCCTAATCTCCAAATCCCTAATCCGAACCCTAGCCTTTCGTTGCCGACGCCATCAGCCTACTCCCGGACATCCGAACACCACCTACAAATAGAGCCCATCATCACCACTACCACACTCGTGGATCTCCGGCCACCTCTCAGCCCTGCTACCCGGCTATCCTCCGCAGCACACCGCAGCCACCCAAAACCCCCTTCAGTAATACCCGTCCTCGACCCCTCGCCTCTGGCTACTCCGGACACTTCACCACCTAACTCCAGCCAACCATCAAACCACCATCGGAACCCCATCACAGCCAGTGAACCACCACCACATCGTCATCACCACCACCATGACTATACATTCCCATCGCCGGCAACCCAACCTACCCGCCTCTCCTACAACTCCAAACCCGCCACTACCGGCGTAAACCACCATCGCCGTCGATATCATCATCACCACCACCACCTTCCGCGACTTCCCCAAACCTCGAGCACGGCCCAGATACGAAATCGGATCCTCCGTCCACTCCAAGCCAGTCCACCGCCATGACCACCGGCCGGAAACCCCCAATCAGCCACCGGAACTGCCAATCCGCCACCAAGGAGAAATAGGAACCTAACCTGAGCTTCCGCCACCACCATCCGCCGAGCAGCCCTGGCCCAGACCTTCCATGAGCTTCGCACGCTGCCCCGATCTCGACAGCACCGGCCAGCGCGCGCGTGCACACCCCGATCGTCCCGTACCAAGCCTCCGCCTCCGTGAGCTCGGGCCGCTCCGCCGCGCGCGACGGCAGCCTCCAACCGACCCCCGTGCTCCACCCGCATCGTTTGATGCCGCGGCGTTGCCCGGCGACCTCACGCTGGAGTGGGGAACCCCAGCCGAGCCGTGCGCCTCCGCCCGGTGATCCGCCCGCCAGCATCGCCATCTTCCCCTCGACGAAACCCTAACTCCGGCCGTGCCCAGTCCCCCATCACTCAACCGCCGCCGCGTCGACCGCGCCGACGCGCGCGTCCGCCTCCTCCGCATGCGCCACGGCGTCCTCGCCTCCGCCCCGCGAGCACGTCTGCCCCCTCGTGCCGAAACAGTCGTCCCCTTGTCCGCTCTCCCGCTCTCGCTCTTCCTCCTCCGCCTCTCATTCTCTTTCTCATCCGTCTCTTTCTCTTTCCCCTTTTCTTATTCTTCAACTTAAATTTTATTCTTAAAACTGGTGTTCTCTCGAAGGAAGAGAGCACCCTCTATTGACTTTATTTCCTTATTATTATTGTTATTATTATTATTATTATTATTATTATTATTATTATTATTATTATTATTATTATTTTTATTATTATTATTATCATTATTATCATTATTATTATTATTATTATTATTATTATTATTATTATTATTATTATTATACTTTTGGTAACTAAGATTATGTTATTATTAGTTACTATAAATAACTGATTTTTGCGTAATTGGGTATAATAATCTTTTCAAATTATTTGTAAAAATATATGTGTATAGTTATATAAATATTATATTTGGTTTGGCTTATATTTCAAAACATGGTTTTAAAATTTTAAATAAAATTTCTAGATTATTAATGTTCATTTAGAAATATTTTGAACCGTGAAAAGATAGTTTTCAAATTATAAAACGAATTTTTTCTAATATTTTCAAAAGATTTGTCTAAATTATTTTACCAATAAAAATATAGTTTTCTATCTAACTATCCTATTTTAATTAACTTAGAATTTTAGCCCAAATAAATATGTAGACTTCCAAAATATTTATTTAAAATATTTTGATTTATAATAATGTGTGTAGTCCACGCCTATTTTTAAAATAAGTTTATAAACCCTAAATTGTTATTGAATTATTTTACTTATTAAAAATATATACCTTTATCTCAAAACCTATCCTAGCAACCATAAGGTTTTTGCCTAAAAGTGATTTTTCTATTTTTTTCAAATATTACTCTAGAAACTATTTTACTAATAAAATATATTTTCTAAAGGTAAAAAAATAGTATATATTTTATCAAAATTTTCTTGGATTATCCTTATCCTCCTGGTCGTGACAAATCCTATTATCCCTAATTTCTCGTCAATTCTGTAACTCTCCCAATCGACCCTAACTAATCTGACCGTCCTGGACCCGATGGAATAGACCGTGCCAGCATCGGAGGCCGTCGTACTTAGTTGTAACATCAAAGTTATATGTTATGCAACCTTGATTATCGCAGCACACCAGGCGACCATACATGCAAGTATACCTTGCTAATTAACTGTCAAATTATTTATTTTTTGCATTATTTATTTTGTTTCATATTGTTAGTTTCCTTTGTTATAAACTGCGCGTCCAAGCCATACTTGGGTGCAAGCGACTCTATTAGTCGTTTTACTTTACTATATGCATGTTAACTTAGTATTAGCGGACTACCTTCTTGTTGGGAGATATCCTTATATCTCGCTTGGCCATGACACACACACTACACGATTGGAGACATGTTGCTAGGGGTACGACTTATGGACTGGCCCTCTCTAAAGTCGTGTGATGGATAGATGATCATAACTACTATGACTAAGATTTTAGAGACATAAGCAGTTACAAAATTGGACGAGCCATGGACATGACTTGAACAGTGTGGAAAATATTAGGGAAGGACAGTCGCTAGTGCGTATGGAAATCCAAACAGATAAACCACAGTCTCCGGATGGAACTGTAGCGATTTATTTGCAGATGCCCTCTAACGTTTTGGACGTTACGGACGGATACGGATCACTGGATGCCAGTTACGTACACTTAGCCTAAAATCCCACCCATGCGCATGAAAGTTGCCCTCTAAATTGCACATTAGGCGGTTAGAATCTCCTTTACATATTGTGTCTAGGATAGTCTTTTATATATTATTTTATTATTCTGACAGTTCATATTAGCTTGTTCTTCCAGTATCTTGCTACGTTCGTCTGAGGACCTGGTTATTCCCCAGGTGTGTGCTTTCATGTTTCACTGCAGGTGTTCTAGCCAAGGCCGTAATTCTCTCCATTATTTCGAAGACGATTGCGCTTGGTTCGTCTTGCCATTTTATGGATCGATTCTTGTACGTTTCTTTCATTATAGTTGGTAGTGGACTTTGTCTCCGTCTAACGATTGTATCATAAATATTCGAGTTAATTTTTATATTATTATTCTTTTCATTGTGGATGAGATTTAGTTTGTCTTGGATTACTGTATTTTACAGCTTATGTATTCATACGAGACCTACGTACTTCGTATGAATACAGCTGGCATGTCTACGTTCCTAATCCTACGTATTTTGGGAATGGGGCGTTACATATTTTTGTGATGGCCCATGCAGGTCAAGATAAATTGTTTGGTTACTTTGCCGTACCAAGCAAGCCTGCGTATAGGATTAGAGTCTAGGATCTCATCCACAGGCTTGACTGCCTTCTCGCTTGACTCCTCGATTTGCATCTTGCTTGATTCCCTCTACCGTTAATTCTTATCCTTCTTTCGTGCTTGATGTTGGTTGGAAAGGTAATCCATACAAGGTAGACTTGTCCCATTGTCCCATCACCCTACTAGTTTAACTCTTGTAAGTTGGGTAGAATGCCTTATGACCTAGCAATCCCTTTGTCCTTGTGACCTATATTAGCAAGTTCACTTAGGTTCTAAAATTTAGAGGACCCTAGCCCATCTAGTCAACCAAAGACTTGGACAAGAGAGACTATAGGACGACTGTATAGAGACCAACATAGGATATAACTTAGAGTCTTAAGGTGTTTGAACTAATTCTACTTTATTTCAATCTAAATCTCACGTGCCTATATTTTTATTATCTAGACTAATGATGCTAATGTAGCCTAGTTTTTGCAAGCTCAATTATTTATCAAGCTTGTTCATGACATATGCTATTGAGCGCTACTAGCATATTGTCTAATTAGAACCGGTGCATGATGTTCTGATCAACCAAGTGCACTTTGGTTCGCTTTTATTTATCGTTTTTCGTAGATGGGGACATAGCTAAATTTGCCCTCTAGAGTCCCATCTGCGACAGCCTTGGCAATTCTTTTTGAATTACTCACTCGCCTTTGAACCACATATTGGTATACGAAAGCAACTTCTTTGGAGTCATATTGGTTTTCGTCTTTCACCTATTTAGACGAAGACTCGTACTTGATAGATAGACCGAAGTATCACCTCTAGTTGTCCCATCATCTATTGCCAAGCTAGTTAGCCATCGACCAAGCCACGTGACTATAATCTCGTCTCAAGTTATTCGCCCTCAAACTATTACCTTGACCATCTAATCGTTTGGAACTTAGGAATGACTAGAAATATTTTCTTAGTCGTACCCCTAAACCTAGATGACTATCTTTTCCAAGGGACCATGTGCCCTTGTTCTCAAATTATTTTACCTTCATTTCCAAAACTCTTGATCTTTTACTAATATTAGTTAGCGACCTCACCCATAACCATATCCATGATTATTTTGGCATTATTTGAACTCACAATTTTCGAATGCGTGTTGCATTGAACGTCGTCTCCTTGCCTCGCCTGATGATAGGATCGTGTTCCGTATCGATATACCCTTGTACTACTCTCCCCTCCCCTCCTACTTATTCTTAATTTCGAGGACGAAATTCTTTTAAGTTGGGTAGGATGTAAAATCCCTAAATTTCTACTATTTTTTATATAAATTTGGTATTGATTTTTTTTTGTATTGTACGTCGCGTAGTTGTATTGTACGTCGCGCGCGAAATTTTGTTTTTTAAAATTGCTCGACAAGTGCGAATATGTGCGAGCGTACATATTTTGAGAAAAATATTTTTCTATTTTATAGTTTCAAAATAATATATAGTAATTACTTTTATTTACTTAAGGATGTGAAAAGTATCGCATCAAGATTTCAAAAACATTATTTAATTTTATTATTATAAAAAGGCGAGTTTATGTTTCATAAAAATACCTTCTTCTCATGCAAATACATAAGATATAATTTATGTATAAATTGATTTTCAAAATTATTTATTAATTATCTTAAATTATTTAAAAGGTATTTTTGAAGTAGTTCCTATTAGTATTTAAATTGATTTTCGAAATTTATTAATATTAATATTTTATTATTCAAAAAGATATTTAAAAATATTTATTATTTTCGAAATTATTATTATTAGTATTTGGAAAATATATTTTGAATTTATTGTAGCAATTTAAATCTCGATTTGATTTCATGGATTGATTTAATTAATATCTATATTGAAATTCGAATTTTCTTATTTGATTTTAAACTAAAAGATGGAATTATTTAGATTTAAATTGGATTTTGATTTAAATTTGGATTTGATTGGTTTAAATTTATTTAATTTAATAATAGATTTATATAACGGGGATTTAACTTGATCCTAATCCAAGTGGGAATTCCCACCTCCTATATAAGGAGAGGTACTCCTCCACATAAATATTCCACAAATTACTCCATCAATCACACCATAAGTGCGTGCACCGTGTCCGTGTCTACCGAATTCCCTCTACTAAATTCTTTTACAAATACATTCACCATCCCGGTGTCCGAGAACCCCGGACACGTCCACCCAAATCCCGTGTTGCGCAAGATACAAATCCCCAATTCCCTAATCTCCAAATCCCTAATCCTAACCCTAGCCTTCCGTTGCCGACGCCATCAGCCTACTCCCGGACATCCGAGCACTACCTACAAACAGAGCCCATCATCACCACCACCACACTCGTGGATCTCCGGCCAACTCTCAGCCCTGCTACCCGGCCATCCTCCGCAGCACACCGCAGCCACCCAAAACCCCCTTTAGCAATACCCGTCCTCGATCCCTCGCCTCTGGCTACTCCGGCCACTTCACCACCCAACTCCAGCAAACAATCAAACCACCATCGGAACCCCATCACAGCCAGTAAACCACCAGCACATCGTCATCACCACTACCATGACTATACTTTCCCATCGCCGACAACCCAACCTACCCGCCTCACCTACAACTCCGAACCCGCCACCACCGGCGTAAACCACCATCGCTGTCGACATCATCATCACCGCCACCACCTTCTGCGACTTCCCCAAACCCCGAGCACAGCCCAGATACGAAATCGGATCCTCCGCCCACTCCAAGCCAGTCCACCGCCACGGCCACCGGCTGGAAACCCCCAATCCGCCACCGGAACCCCCAATCCGCCACCAAGGAGAAATAGGAACCTAACCTGAGCTTCCGCCACCACCATCCGCCGAGCAGCCCTGGCCCAGACCTTCCACGAGCTCCGTACGCCGCCCCGATCTCGACAGCACCGGCCAGCGCGCGCGTGCACACCCCGATCGTCCCGTACCAAGCCTCCGCCTCCGTGAGCGCGGGCCGCTCCGCCGCGCGCGATGGCAGCCTCTAACCGACCCCCGTGCTACGCCCGTACCGTCTGATGCCGCGACGTTGCCCAGCGACCTCACGCCGGAGTGGAGAACCCCAGCCGAGCCGTACGCCTCCGCCCGGTGATCCGCCCGCCAGCATCGCCATCTCCCCCTCGACGAAACCCTAACTCCGGCCGTGCCCAGTCCCCCATCACCCAACCGCCGCCGCGTCGACCACGCCGACGCGCGCGTCCGCCTCCTCCGCATGCGCCAAGGCATCCGCGCCTCCGCCCCACGAGCGCGTCCACCCCCTCGCGCCGGAACAGTCGCCCCCGTGTCCGCTCTCCCGCTCTCGCCCTTCCTCCTCCGCCTCTCATTCTCTCTCAACCGTCTCTTTCTCTTTCCCATTTTCTTATTCTTCAACTTAAATTTTTATTCTTAAAACTGGTATTCTCTCGAAGGAAGAGAGCACCCTCTATTGACTTTATTTTATTATTATTATTATTATTATTATTATTATTATTATTATTATTATTATTATTATTATTATTATTATTATCATTATTATTATTATTATACTTTTGGTAACTAAGATTATGTTATTATTAGTTACTATAAATAACTGATTTTTGCATAATTGGGTATAATAATCTTTTCAAATTATTTTGTAAAAATATATTTATCTAGTTATATAAATATTATATTTGGTTTGGCTTTTATTTCAAAACATGGTTTTAAAATTTTAAATAAAATTTCTAGATTATTAATGTTCATTTAGAAATATTTTGAACCGTGAAAATATAGTTTTCAAATTATAAAACGAATTTTTTCTTTTATTTTCAAAAGATTTGTCTAAATTATTTTACCAATAAAAATATAGTTTTCTATCTAACTATCATATTTTAATAAACTTAGAATTTTAGCCCAAATAAATTTGTAGACTTCCAAAATATTTATTTAAAATATTTTGATTTATAATAATGTGTGTAGTCCACGCCTATTTTTAAAATAAGTTTATAAACCCTAAATTGTTATTGAATTATTTTACTTATTAAAAATATATACCTTTATCTCAAAACCTATCCTAGCAACCTTAAGGTTTTTGCCTAAAAGTGATTTTTCTATTTTTTTTCAAATATTACTCTAGAAACTATTTTACTAATAAAATATATTTTCTAAAGGTAAAAAAATAGTATATATTTTATCAAAATTTTCTTGGATTATCCTTATTTTCCTGGTCGTGACAAATCCTATTATCTCTAATTTCTCGTCAATTCTGTAACTCTCCCAATCGACCCTACCTAATATGACCGTCCTGGACCCGATAGAACAGACCGTGCCAGCATCGGAGGCCGTCTTCCTTAGTTGTAACATCGAAGTTATATGTTGTGCAATCTTGATTATCGCAGCATACTAGGCGACCCAACAGACAAGTATACCTTGCTAATTAACTGTCAAATTATTTATTTTTTGCATTATTTATTTTGTTTCATATTGTTAGTTTCCTTTGTTATAAACTGCGCGTCCAAGCCATACTTGGGTGCAAGCGACTCTATTAGTCATTTTACTTTACTATATGCATGTTAACTTAGTGTTAGCGGACTACCTTCTTGTTGGGAGATATCCTTATATCTCCCTTGGCCATGACACACACACTACACGGTTGGAGACATGTTGCTAGGGGCACGACTTATGGACTGGCCCTCTCTAAAGTCGTGTGACGGATAGATGATTGTAAATGCTATGACTAGGATTTTAGAGACTCAAGCAGTTACAAAACTGGACGAGCCATGGACATGACTTGTACAGTATGGGAAATATTGGGGGAGGACAGTCGCTAGTACGTATGGGAATCCAAACAGGTAACCACAGTCTCCGAATGGAACTGTAGCGATTTATTTGTAGATGCCCTCTAACGTTTTGGACGTTACGGACGGATATTGGATCAGTGGATGCCAGTTACGTACACTTAGCCTAAAATCCCACCCATGTGCATGAAAGTTGTCCTCTAAATTGCACATTAAGCGGTTAGAATCTCTTTTGCATATTTGTGTCTAGGATAGTCTTTTATATATTATTTTATTATTCTGACAGTTCATATTAGCTTGTTCTTCCTGTATTTTGCTATGTCCGTCTGAGGACCTGGTTATTCCCCACGTGTGTGCTTTCATGTTTCACTGCAGGTGTTCTAGCCAAGGCCATGATTCTCTCCATTCTTTCGAAGATGATTGCGCTTGGTTCGTCTTGCCATTTTATGGATCGATTCTTGTACATTTCTTTCATTATAGTTGGTAGTGGACTTTGTCTCCGCCCAACGATTGTATCATAAATATTCGAGTTGATTTTTATATTATTATTCTTTTCATTATGGATGAGATTTAGTTTGTCTTGGATTACTGCATTTTACAGCTTATGTATTCATACGAGACCTACGTACTTCGTATGAATACAGCTGGCATGTCTACATTCCTAGTCCTACGTATTTTGGGAATGGGGCGTTACAATATGAGTCTAATGGAAATAGATAGCTAGAAGACTAATGGTCATGTGGGAAGGAAAATGTTTATAACTAAGAGACAGAATATTAGGGTGGAGTTTACCTAAACTAGTACTAGTTTAAGTAGAAGCCTAATAATAGAATGATAGAATTGATGTATAATTCTCATATTACATCTATTGATCCAAGGAATGCTAAAACAGGTTACTTGGATTTTGACTCAACACTTGGACAATATCCACGTAGCTCAGGACCACAGGCAAGTATACCTTGCCTTTCGTTACAGCTTTATTTACATGCTTATCTGCTTTCATTATCCAGTTGATTCCTGATATGTGCTTCATCATTGCTCACAATTAGCCTTGTAGACTTATTTGAATATGTTTTTCACTTGTACTGGTTTGAGTTGTATCGTAGGACGATTACGTTATAAACTGAACTGCTATTTTCTTATTTCGATTTCTTACAACCTGCGAGTCCACACACGGGGCGAGGGTTGATCGTTTGCACCTGCGAGCCCACACATGGGGCGAGGGTGACTTGTCTTGAAACTGACCTGCGAGTCCACATTCGGGGCGAGGGTTAGTGATTAGTTCAAACCTGTGAGTCCACACTCGGGGCGAGGGTTTGGTGTTCCATTGATCTCTCGTTTACTGGTTCTCTTGCAGTTCATTTCTGCGTAGTCGTTCATACATTCATGTCTTGTGATCGTTTTGTCTTTTCCTGTTTATATCCTGGATTTCCTTCATATATGATAAACTTTTAGAAAGGCTTGTATATTATGTATATTGCTAGTCCTCTGAGGACCAGATGATTTCTTCAGGTTTAGCCGAGTATTGAGCCAAGTGCACGCGAGCAGGTTTGAGCCAGCATTGGACTACGATACCACCGCGGCCGAGGGTATCTTGATGATTTAGCAGTTTGGTCTCAGTTATATCTTTTCTATGTTCTATTTCATTCTCGTCTATTGGTAATGGATTTGTGTCCACCGGACGTGACTCGGATACTCGATAAACTTGATTTTATATTATTTATCATTCAGTTTCATTTGAATTATTTTGATTGTATCTTAGTTCTATGGATGAGATATAGATTGCCCGAATGTTCTAGATTCCTGTGATAGGTATTTATTAGACAGCGTTCTACTGCCGACACTGCGGCGTAGGCTGGGCTTGGACACGTTTCGTTTCCGAAAAGCGGGTGCGGGTCGTGACACACGATATGATAAAAAGAGTACAGTTATAACATAACGACAACATGACAGTCGACTCAATGGAAGGAAAATGAATAAACAATATAGCCACAAGTGATCATGTGTACTGTATGTTTTAGAATACCAATGTTCAACATGTGGTTGGGTTAGACTGGGGTACCACATGTCTACTAGTCGTATTCTCCTACCCGACTAACTCACAAGTACATGTCCAACACGATAAATATTAACAATACGATAAACGATAATCACGATAAACTAGAAATTAGGCATGAACATGTACATTACTATAACAACTCTTAACTCTCGTGCACAAGTAGTAATGATGATGAATGTAGAATGATGACAACAAAAAGTAATAATCAAAAGGCGATATAAAGATACGTGCAGTACAAAATAAAGGTAATATAATGTCATAGTAAAACTTGCCTGATTTTTTGGACAAACTATTTTCACAAGTCAAGGACGAAAGGAACTCCGACCTAGAAGCTATCAACCAATATCACACCATCGTACCATGAACCGCGCATGAAAATCACAAGTCACTTCGAAGATTCTAATTCTAAAATCATGGAATAAGTGGCTAATGGGTTATCCTATCTAATAATACTTAATTCTAAAATAAATCACTTAAAAATATAATTTAACCTAATAATAATCTAAAATATAACTTAAATAAGGAATTTTGGCCATAGAAAGTCATGTTTCCAATTTTAGAAATTATGGCACACAAATCGAGGCATACCGTTGACTAACTAGTCAAATGTCATGAACTCAATAATTTGATGGTGCATCTTGGTAGATTTCCAAACCACGAGTGCACCGGAATCGATCGTGCCGTAAAATCACAATTTGGTCAAAATTTATCGTCGTTATGGCTAACCATGACCATATCGATGATTTACCGATCAAATCTGAGTTCAACATAATAAATAAAATAATAAATGAATTTCAAAATTTCTAGAAAAATTATATGTCGTAGATCGTCATGTCCGCATGCAAAAACTTCAAACAGATCGTGAATCGGAGTTCGGGATATTCCAAAATCTCGAAAACCGTGCGATGTATCGAATTTTGGACAACCAACAAATAAATCTCCAGAAATTCAAAAATAAAATATCAGTAATTAAAATACATATTCTAAGAGCTGACCGCGAGACGATTCCAACAAAAAATTGGCACACAAAAATAAGGTCGAAGCTGTCCGCAATCACTCTGTAAAGTCGGAAGTCTCGAAGGATCAACCTCCTCAAAAATTGGCCAAAAGAAAATATGGTTTTTGGAATTCTGTAATCATATATATATATATATATATATATATATATATATATATATATATATATATATATATAGGAGAGAGAGTGACGGTTACTGTAGCTGGCGCCGACAGGTGGGCCCACCCTGGATGGATGTGTGAGTATTTAATTATTAATTTTTGAAAATTATTTAAAAATTATTTAACACAAAATAAATTCAAATAAATCCCTGAAAAATCTAAAAGAAACCCATAAAATTCTATAAAATATATCTAGGTGTCTGGAGGCTAAATAAAAAAAATTGGTCCCAAAATATCATCGTGTGACCCTACAGTAAATCCCAAAAAAAAATTATGGGTTTTTATTATCTAAAAAAACCTCAAAAATTCCAAAAAAATCCTAGAAAATATTTCTAGTCATCAAAAGCTCAAATAAAATATTTTATCCCAAAATACCCCCGAATGACCTTATAGTAAATCTCAAAAGTGCTTAAAATTAATAAACTCTTAAATATTAAATACCTAAAAATATCCAAAACTTATAGAAAAATATAAAATAGCTAAATAATACATATATAAGGTATCTAGTGGTCATTTGACCTTAATATGGTCATAGCTCACCTACAAGCTTCGACATGACTCCCAATGATCATAAAATTAATCATAATCAAATAAAAATTAAAATTCCGGAAGTGGGCTTACAAATCTACCCATCTTACAAAAATTTTGTCCTCAAAATTTCAAAGGATATAACTAGGCACGACTAAGAATATAATCAAGAAATGATAGGATTAACGATCAAAATAGGTCGGGCATAATGTAGGTTGAATCAAAAGCTCAAGAAAAGATATGATTTAATACGATCAAAATATAGTCAAAAGGGTTAGTCAAAATCTAGGCTTGGTTAAGGATAGAATCAAAATAGGATTTGCTCAACAAGAAAAGTCATTAGGCACGATTAACTACTAACCAAAATTATTCGGACAAGATTATAGAATCAAAATCTAGAAAAAGATGCGAATTAGCGTAATCGAAAAATAATCAAAGTAGTCTAGTCACGATCAAGATGGTTTAAGAATGATTAAAATCAAAATCATTTCAGCACGATCCGTTACTAAACCAAAATTGTTTAGACACGATCATAGATCCAAAATCTAAGTATGATTAGTAATCTAGTAGAATAGAATAAAATATAGAAATCAGTTCTAAATGATTAGAAGAAAGAAACTAAATGATGATTTCGAATAGGAAAGATAGAAAAGAAAGAACTATCAGTTTATTGAGGATATGATAAGAAGAAATAGGATATCGAATCAATTTGGAATGAGAGTGCAAGTTTTGCGGATCATGAAAAATAATAGTCATATGCCAATAAAAGATATAGCCTCTATGGTATTCGAAAAACGTATGCATATCTGAAGTCGTTTCATCGAGAATCTATGCCTCGCCAGTGTACATCTGGCTGCAGTAAACTTTTATTTTATGACTCAAATATGATATGGTATCGAATATTCTATTAACTTTATCCAATATTGACATAAACACTCAAAGATCAAATAGGGAAATGAGTGGATAGTTTTAATAATGTTCAATAACCTACGCTTTCTTAAAATTACTTTAACTAAGGGGTCATACCTTGCCAGTACGCTGCTGGCTGCAGTGAACCCGCAGTCTCCATAATTTAAATAAATGGAGACAGTGTTCATCTGCCTTGCCATTGTAAGTTATCGAAAATTATTCCAACTATATCCATAAAAATTTCAAAGGAGCTTCTAGAAATTCAAACAAGTTCCAAGTTGATCGTGATAGGAAAAAGTGTAGGTATATGTCCTTGAAGTGAAAGTATTAATTTTGAAAATCAAATAATCGATTAGGTATCAATTTTTTTGAAAATCAAACGATCGAAATATGAACGACGATGACTTAGAATTAATATATATGGATAATCGAATCAAGTTAGGCTCAAAAACTCAATAGATGGAAATAGAATATCGACTTCTTAGAAAAATAATTACTTAGGGTCAATGGAAAATAAATAAGCAATACAGACATTACAATATGATGATGTTTAGAGAAGGCAGAAAATAAAATTGCACAAATGATCAAGATTAGGAATTGAATCCTAAGGAGTCCTAATTTACCAAGCA
>JANAVB010000999.1:23517502-23520002 GCA_029216955.1 Iris pallida | reverse complement strand
ACACCAGTTTGCAGGCAAGTAGATTCTCTGATAATTTTCCATTTATGATATTTACTATGCTTCTTGTACTTAGTATAGATGTACTTGTTTCTCGATACATTGGTCACACGGATTGGTATTTACGGATCCCGTCATGAGATGTCATTCCTTAATTACCTTGGTATATCTTGTGCAAACCTCCTTGTTTTCCTTGTACATTGTATGGACATCGATTCCTGCGAAGGCTAGCTACCTTCTCAGAGAATCCGGTATCATAACGTGTCATGGTTGGATCTACTATACCAGTCGGGGAGGGGGAATATTAGTCTAGACATGTGGTCAATACCCACATTGTGCATTGTAGATCCTTGTGAGTGTTAATCATACACCCCATATATGATTAACCAGGCTAGTAGACCTTGTTCAAGTCCCAAGCCGGCCACATGTCAAAGCTAATATTTACTCATATAGATAAATAATTTCTTGACTCTGTACATGATATGATCTGTTTCTCTTGCTCTTGATCTAGTTTACTGCTTTACCCTTGCCATGCTACTTTCATGTACCTTCTATTTGCACTTGTGTATTCTCTCTATTTACTGTTTCATAGCACTTGTCATTTACTGAAAACTGTTGTTGGAGATGTGCTCGTTCCATCCTGATTGGATATATTTTTCAGACGACGGTGAGGACGAGTGTCCCACCTACTATGGTCCTCATGACATAGTGGACATAGACCAGGAGACCCTAGTCCAGCAGGGGTTAGTTCCAGTTGAGGAGGTTGTAGTGATGGCTCAGCTAGATTAGATTTGTAGTAGACTTTGTCTCCATATGACATTGTGGCATGTTATTTTGAGTTTGTATTTGGGATTGTTGACTCTGGACTTGTATTATTTCTGTGTTAGATTTTTTGGATATTTTCATATCTTGTTGTCTTTATTTTTTTTTTTTGTATCTTTTATCCTTCTTATAACTTGTGATTATGTTATATTATCATTACTTGTCCTCCGTTTGGAGTTGACCATCTCGACAGGTTTGATATTATAATTATTGTTTGGATAGTAGACCTAGACAGTGTTCTAACGTTGATTCTGCGACGTAGGCTGGGTGCTGTCACGCACTCGTGCCCCTACTTTGGATGCGGGACGTGACATATTTTTAGTGGTGGCCCATACAGGTCAGAAGTCGTAATTAGTGCGATATCATAGTGGTGCTCGACTTAGAGTGCTGTTACGAGCCTGCTATAGGTTTATATGATATAGGCTATAGGCTAAGGAAACTCAATCACAATTAGAAAACTTCCAATTTGCTTCTATACAACTATTATTTCTTGGTGCTGAATATTTGTACTGTAACTGTCCTCCTTTGATATAATCTATCTTGTGCCATATTGACTTCTTTTTCGATCTGTCTTCAGGATGGTGATGACTCGATCCCATCGTTTGGGGCCTGCAGATGCTGAAAAGTCTGCTACGACCGCGGGCCTGATCATGTTGCGTCTACTGCCGTCAGAGTATCAGCAGTCGCTTTCGGGGGTGCTCCTCCGCCAGTTACGAGGACCGTCCCCGAAGTTGCTGCAGTTGCTCCTACCACAGTATCGGGGGCTACGACAGGAACTGTCGTTGGTTTTCTCCTTCCTCCTATGCAGAGGACTCCTCCATCTGTTGCTGAGGATTTGCCTCCTCCGCCTCCACTACATACCGATATGGTGCAGATATTTGCCTTCTTTCGGTAGATGCTGGAGGCCCAGCGAGCCCAGACTGAGGCTCAGCAGAGGCAGACGGCCGCGATGCGTCAGGGTATGAAGGATGCCCACCAGCTCGCTCTAGCAGCCGTTGAGCGAGGAGCTCCAGCACAGGGTGTGCTGCCGAGGCTGGGCTACATCCAAAACTTTAAGAAGTTGAGGCCTCGGGACTTTAACAGAACCAAAGGCGTTGTCTATGCAGATGACTGGCTCAAGGATATCGAGCATCTTATGAGGGCTTACCGTCTCGCAGATGACCTGAAGTTCGAGGTGGTTGGACTACAGCTATTAGAATCGCCGTACTTGGTTCAAGAATGAGCGCCCTAGCAGGAGAGCGCCAACCTGGACAGAGTTCAAGGACTTATTTCAGAAGAAGTTGGTTCAGGAAGAGCCGGCCCTAGCAGGAGAGGGCCCACTGGACAGAGTTAAGGACTTATTTCAGAAGAAGTTTCTTCTCCTCCACGGACAAGGAGATCTAGCCAAGCAGTTCCAGAAACCTTCAGCAGGGAGACATGTCCGTAGAGGAGTACGTGCCAGAGTTTGGCAGGCTGAGCCGATATGTAAGTACATGGTACGGGGCCCAGATCAGGGTGGGCCACTTTAGAGAGAGTTTGATTGGGATGTGAGATCCTATGTCCCTCTTTTTATGCGACAGTGGAGATCCTTACGGAGGCGAAGGTTAGAGCGGGGAGTTGGGCTTGAAGCCTGTAAGCCCATTTTTTAATTTAGTTTATTGGTGCTAATTAAATTTTTATGTTATTTATAGCCTTAACTAAT
>JANAVB010000999.1:23281480-23326795 GCA_029216955.1 Iris pallida | reverse complement strand
CGAAAACAGATCTGCATGGGCCACAAAAAAAATTATCACGACCCGTACCTACTTTTCAAATACGAGTACGTAGCTAAGTCCAGCCTATGCCGCAGCATCGGCGGTAGTGCGCTGTCTAGATCTCAATGCCAAACTCAATTACAACAAAATCATATCTAATTGCTCATTCACAACAACTATTCCATTTATAAATCTGATAATACATCAAAATGATATTCGGGAACAAATTCGCTAAATGTTTACATTCAAATACTAGAATCTAAGGTTGGCTTCCAAAATGCTCTACCTCCACAGAAAGGTCCAAAGTGCATAAGACAACAAGTCACCTGCAACGATCCAGTCATGAAAGGAGCAAAGTATAACCCTATTACAATAATGTAATCCAGCACAAAATAAGCTAGCGATACGGTAAAATGTAACAATAAGAGAAACATGTGTATGAACTGGAAACCGTAAACACGAACAAGAACTACTGGCAAGAACATGTATAACAAGATAACTGGATCATAAACATGTAAGACTAACAGACTGTGTGAAATATCTTTTGACATGTGAACGACTGGGTTAATGCAGCACATCATATAGATGGCTATCCACATTATAAGGTACGGCTAATCCATATGTGAGTGTATGACTTAGATATCCACATTAACATTCATTGGGGTTTGTTCACATACCTACTTAGCATTTTTCCTTTCGACTTACTAACACAACAATAACGAGCAATGATATGTCCTATCGTGTCGCAATCGTCTCAACAAGATAGTAAATGAAAATACGATAAAGAATAATAGTGTAATGTACTGAAAACATAAAGCACTAGTGTACTTGTCTTGATTAGTTGCAGTTGTTGTCTGACTTGATCATATTGGTACAAAATAGTCTCCGATGTCAAATCTACGCAAGATGGCCTATAATGATGGAACAAACTATTCAGTTGAGTCCAGAACGGTCCAAATAGCCTAGGGTCGATATGAAGAAGTCCGGGTTCGTAAAATAGGAAACATACGATTAGTCGCGGTCAAGATTTGATAATCGAAGGAAATAAATATTTATAACTATTTTAGAAAATATGCATTATATTTGAAACTATATTTTACTAGTTAAAATAATTTTAGATAAACACTTGAAAATCAAAAATTTTGACAAAAACCTAATTTTGGTCAAACTATATATATATATATATATATATATATATATATATATATATATATATATATATAAAGCTAAAAACTATACATTAATTAGATAGAAAATAATATACTACTATATTTAGGAATTCTAAAAATAGATTAGGCTCAAGCCCATTAATATATTTTGTGACAATATATATTATTGATTTAAAATAACTAAAATAATATTAACAATAACTTAGTATAATAATAACAATATTAGTAATAACAATGATAATAATAAACATAATAATAGCTAATAACATGTATACTAATAAACATGCATCAATACATAATACCTACTATGAGTACTCTCTTTTCCCCCCTTATGCTGCTGCTTTTGCCAAATTCTCAACTGAGCGTTCGAGAGAGGGAGAGAGGGAGAGAGAGAGCTAGAAAGAAAGGGAAGCAAGGAGGAGGGGGTGCTCACCGACCTTGGGCGGCGCTCGGGTTCGACGTCGGCGGTGGATCGGTGATACGGCGGAGCGCAGGGGTCTCACCGCGGTCGGCGGTGTCTGGCGCGCGGATGGACATCGGCGAGATGGCGAGGATATCGGTGCCGATGGTGGACTCTGACGACATGAGCGGTGGTCAGAGGTGGTCGGCTCGGTCGAGTGGACGGGAGAAAGGGATGTCAGCAAGGAGGAGGCTGGTGACGTCGAGGTGGTCAAGGGGAAACGCTGTGATGGCAGTGACGGCAGCGGTGAGGGATTGGTGGTGGTGGCCACGCGGTGGCTGGGATGTAGGTGGTGTGTGGTTTGATTGAACAGGACGGCACCGCTTGGGATCAAGCGGTGGTGACGGTGGTCGCTGGAGATGGTAGAGGAGGGCGGGATGGAGATGAGGGTGATTTCGGTGGTGATTGTCGTGATCGTGGCAACTCAGGGAGGAAAGCAGGGGATCGTAGTCGGAGGAGACAGGGAAGGCGCGACGGTTGAAGGAATATGGTGGTGATGGCCAGGTTTGGCCGGACGGGTGATGGTGATGGCCAAGCGAGGCTTGGCCGGAGGAGGGGTTGGCCGCGGTCGACCAAATTAAGGTTAGGTTTAGGGATTTAGAAATTGGAGTGTCGGAATGCGTATCAGACATGGTATTGAAGTCGGGGTTTTGTTGTGCGTTGGTGTGTTATGGGTGACACGAAATTTGGGTGGACGTGGCCGGTGTGTCGGACGCAGAAAAATGGTTTAATTGTAATAGGAAATAATGAAAATGAATAGACACGGGGACGGTGCACGACATGATGAGATTGTGACGATGATGGTGATGGACGATGGCTATGGCTAATGATGGTTAAGAATTTATGGTTGTGGTTAGGGATTTTGAGTTGTGGAGAAAAATAAAGGGAATGTCCTCTTTAAATAGGAGTGGAGGTTCCTAATAAGGTAGGATTATGATCCAATAAATCTTTCCAAAGATTCAAATCTAATAATTTAGATTGATCAAATCTAAGTCCATAAAATAATATCTAATAATTCAATAATATTTAAAATTGATTTTATAAATTCAAATCTTTAAAATAAATAATAATAAATTAAATAATTCTAAAATATATTTCTACAAATACAGAATTTTATTTTAAAATAATAGACAAATTTCTCTGTCATCCAAAATATTTATGAATTCCTCAATAAAATCAAATAAAAATTTTCTAGCAAGAAATATTTAAATTAAAGTAATAAAATTTTAAAAAATTCGGAAACAGGGTTACACCATGCTTCTTAGCTCTTGCCTTAATTGAGTTGCGGATTTCACATTAATGGATTAGCTAGCGGATAATGGTCTCACGTAGTGAAATGGTTGTTGCAATGTGTTGGATCGATTACCCAGTATTAACAAATAGATGTTGTGCCCAATTATTTTTAATTACTAAATCGTTGACTACAACATTCCCCAACTCTGGCCATTGTGAAAGTCTAGAAGAAGAAATGTAAGTTTAAAAGAAGTAATTCAGTTTCTTCTACTTCTATATTATTGAATCAAAGGGAAAACTAGAGTATGGAGATGTGACAACATATATGTCATTGAATCCCTTGATTCTAGTAACAGAAAAACAAGCTTGATTCTGTTACAACAGAAAAGTAACAGATTCTATTACAATAGCAAAGTAAATTTGTTACAACAGAAAAGTAGAAAAACATGTCTCCTCCTAACTATCCGACACTTCCTCTCAAGTTGGTGCTTACATGTCTATCGTGTCCAACTTGCTGACGAGAAACTTATAATTAAATTTGAACAATCCCTTTGTGAGAATATCAGCTATATGTTGTCCTGTTGGTACGAGTGACACACAAATAGCTCCTGCCTCAAGCTTTTCCTTTATAAAGTGTTTGTCAACTTCAGTGTGCTTTGTTCTTTCGTGTTGAACTGTATTACGTACAATGCTAATCGTTGCCTTGTTGTCACAGTACAACTTCATAGGCATGGTTACATCTCTGTTTAGCTCCTTTAGAATCCCTCTCAGCCATGAGCTATCGATATATATTTTGCTTCTGCACCACTCGAGCAACTAACTACTCTTTGTTTCCTGCTTCTCCAGGTCACTAAGTTTTCCTATACAAAAGTATAATATCTTGATGTTGATTTTCTATCTATAACTTAGCCTCCCTAGTCCGCATTTGTATACGCCTCAATACTTCATTGTTCATTCTTTTAAAGAATAAGCCCTTTCTTGGAGTAATTTCAAATATCTTAAAATTCAATGTACAACTTCAAGGTGTTCTTCATTTTATGAGGAAAATGCACGAACTGGCTTACAAGGCTTACTGCAAACGCAATAACAGGTCGTGTGTGTGACAAGTAGATCAACTTAACAATGAGTTTTGGTATCGTGGCGTGTCTATTGGATTACCTTTAGAATTTTCAAGTTTCTGATTTGGATCAATTAGAGTATTTGCTGGACGAAATCCAGTCAGTCGAGTTTCTTTGAGAAGATCAATAACACACTTCCTTTGTGATACTGATATTCTTTTTTTTATCGGACTACTTCCATTCGAAGAAAGTACCTTAGTAAACCCAGGTCCTTGATTTCAAACTCTGAGCGAAGGCACATTTTCAAGCTTTCCATCCCAGCCACATAATCTCCCGTCAGAATAATGTCGTTCACAATGAGAACAACTATCTTCCTATTGGATAAATTTTTTGTCAACATAGTGTGGTTGGTCTGCTCCTGTACATAAACCTTGGCTCTTCACTGAATGTGAACTTTTTGAACCAGACCCTTGGTGACTATTTTAATTCATACAAGGATTTCTTCAGTCTGCAAACCTTCGACCCAAATCTTTTATCAAAGCGTGGTGGTGGATCTATGTGAACTTCTTCCTCCAAGTCTCTATTAAAGAATGCATTTTTTACATCCAGTTATTGTAGAGACCACTCAAAATTGCCTGTAATTGACAAGAGTACTTTGACTGTGTTTAGTTTTGCTACAGGTGCAAAGGTTTCAAGTAATCAATATCGTATGTTCGAGTGCAACCTTCAACCAAGCAAGCCTTGTACCTTTCCAGTGACCCATCTGACGTGTATTTGGTCGTGACCTATTTGCGTCCAACCGTCTTGTTCTCCTCTACCAGATCTACTATTTTTTATGTTTTATTTTTTTTAAGAGCCCTTATCTCCTCAAGAATAGCCTGCTTCCACTCAGGAAGGATTATGTAGCACTACGACTAGCAAGTTTGATTACCCTAAGAACTCCTCTTGCTTTTCCTCACTGGCGTTCACCGCGGAGTCGGCGACCTAACGTCGCTTCACTAACGCTCGCCTTTATTCCATAAAAGAACCTAAAAAGGCTGGGGCAGATCTGTGGGCATCTTGTATATTTTTTGGAATTTTCACATACGACAATTGTGAAGTAAAGGCAGAACAAATAGGGGAGAAAGTTTTGTAAGAGACAAAGTTTGACATAGAGATGTTTGTTACAAGATCTAACACCCTTTCGATTAGCAATAGGAACATTAAGGTCAGGAAAACTAGACTAAGGTTGATTTGACTCAGAATTAGAATGACATTTGAATTTGGTTTTGAAGTTACATGAAGATTCAGTAGAGTTTTGACTAGTCTTTAGTTCGTTTCTTGACAATGCTGAGGAGTTTGGGTATCATTATCTTGAATTTGTTTCCTCCGTGAGTTGATAAGGAGTTCTCGGGTACCCGTTTTTGACCCATTGTTTAAGCTAGTAAGATTATGAGATGGCTCTATAGAACTTGGATTTGGTTTTTTATTAGTTAAAATACTAGGATCCGTATTTATGAAAAATTGGTCCATTTGAAGTTTTGATATTGACATTTTCTAGTTGGACTCTGTGTAAGTACCATTGCATCTTCCCTTTGTGTTTTCCCCGAAGATGAGTTTCAAAAAACAGTTGGGCTTCAAAGAGTGTGTCATCCATAGTGATAAATATTTTTTTGGGAAATATGATCATAACATTTGTATCTTTCTGAGCTGGGGCATACCAGAAGTTGGGTTGGGGGGCCGACTAGTCGAGGACTAGTCGGCCCCAACCGACTCAATTAGGGGTCTAGGAAATGAAGAAATCGGAGACAACAATAATTGGGCCTAGTCGGCCGACTAGGCGGCCCTAGGCGGCCGACCAGACCTCGGTTCAAAAAAAGGCAGTCGGCTTAGGAGTGATAGAAAAAACAATGAACCAAATAAAGTAGCAAAACTCCAAGGAAAAGATGTTGCAGGGCCTGAACAAAAAAAATCCCTTCCTGGAAGAGGACATGCATTAGAGGAGTAACATAAAGAGAAGAAGGAAGATTATGGGGGTATGTGTGAAAATTGTACCTCTATCCATAGTAGCGAATAAATGTGCAAAAATGAACATTTGGAGGAGTATAGAAGCAAAACTCCAGGGAAAGAGAGGAGGAAGGAGATGATCTGCCATTGCAAAGGAAAGTGGAGCTTTATAGAGTCTGGCCATGGGTGCTCCTCATAGCTCCTCGTAAATGCTGCTGCTTTTTTGGCTATAGGGTCCGGCCATGTAAATGTTGTTGCTGCTTTTTTGGCTGTAGGGTTTGGCCATGGGGGCTTCTCGTAAATGTTGATGCTTTTTTGGCTATGGAGTTTTGCTTCTATACTCGTAACATGAAATCCAAATCCACACTATATCTGGACCCCCCAAAAAATCATCTACAATATGACTGTAAGAGTTGGATCCACTAAATAATAATCTGTACCAGCTCAAAACTTAACTAGAACGTTTCAAAAACGCCATTTGAATCCTCACATAATAATTTCTTTCATATATATATATATATATATATATATATATATATATATATATATATATAATTTAAAAAACTAAAACGATTAATCCTATTAGTCCTTAGTTCCTGCGAACCGACTAGCAATTTTTACAACCTTGGGGCATACCCAACAAAACACATTTTCTTGCTCTAGGATCTAACTTTCCCTGGTTTTGATCGTGTATATGTACAAAAACAATGCATCCAAATAATTTTAGGGGCAGCTTATGAGACAATTTTGGCAAAGAAAATCTTTGTTGTAGGGCATTTAATGGTGTTTGAAATTTTAAGATCTTTGTTGACATTCAATTTATAAGGTATGTAGCCGTTAGAATTGTTTTACCCCATAGATACTTAGGAACTTTATTAGTGAATATCAGGGCCCTAGGAAATTCTAAAAGGTGTTTGTTTTTTTCCTCAACCACTCCATTCTGTTGGGGTGTATTATTGCAAGAACTTTGTACCATACTATTTTCTAATAAAAATTTCTACGAAGACCTTGTTTAAAATATTCTGTCATTGTTACTACCGAATGTTTTTTATTATCTTCAAACTGTGTTTTCACCATTTTGTAAACATCTTTGAAAACTTTGTCGATGTCAGACATGTCCCTTAGCAAATATACCCAAGTTACTCTTGTGCTATGTTGTCACAGGCGACGCCTATGCGTACAGGTTGGAGAGGAGTCACCTCGACCTGGAAAAAATTTTCCTGGGTGTGGCGATGGTCGCATAGGATCGTCTAGGAAAAAAATAGGCGGTATTTAGGCGAGTTTTTCCTGTTTTTAACTTTTTTTCTTAAAAAAACTTCTTGTTGCTTCTTTTGCTGTTGTTTCTTTATTTTTTTTTTCTTCTTCTACTGCTGCTGCTTCAATTTCTGGGGGAAGAACCTTTGGGGATGCTAGAATCCTGAACGGACGCCTAGGCGAGGCGGGTGGCTTGTCGACTCGTCTCGCCTAGCGCCCAGTACAACATAGCTCTTGAATGATAATTAATGGAAGTTAGAAACCATTTTTTCTGAACTTGTTGAAATCCTATAAAGTTCCCTTACATTACTATGGATTAAAGTAATGGCTTTGGTGCTTGGTATGGTTTTAGGGGAAAGAGGAATGTTGATGTTTGGCAAATTCACATTGAAGTGAAGATGGACTGTTATTTGTAAATAACTTTGAAAGCAAGAGCTTTAAGTAATAAATTTTTTTTGTCCCAATCTATAATGCCATAACATTATTATCAACAAAAGTAGAATTCAAAGAGGTACTTTGAACTTGTTTTCGTACTTCGGTTCCATCTTCAAAGAATATAGACTACTTTCTCTAGCATTGCCAATCATTTTTTCCGAGAATAGTTCATGAAACTTACACCGAGAGACATACAAGTTAAAATGACATTGGAGATAATTAGATAATTTTCTAATTGACAAAAGATTATACCACAGTTTAGGCATATGAAGGATATTGTGTAGGATTACGGAAGAAGATATAACAATAGGTTCTACTCCAACAATTACTGAGAGTGATCCGTCGACAATCATGATTTTTTTTGTTCCTTGTACGCGGATTGTAAGTGGGAAAAAGATTGGAACAACTTGTCATATTATCAGTTGCTACAAAGTCAATGATCCAAGAAGTATTTTGAGAATTAACACTAAGAAAAATAGTAACAAACGTACCCTTCTAAGATAAAGAACAAGAAGTGTTTACAGAGATTTGTGGAGTAAAAGTTTGTACAAGTACTCTAGCTGTTCCTTTGTGAATTGAGACACTTCCGAGTTGTGGCTTGCTGCCCGTGACTTTCTTCATGGAAGACTTGGAATGCCATGTTTTCATTCTCCGGCTTTTTCCCGTTTGCACGAACCAAATACTTTTTCTTGTCGATGTATGATATATCACTCTTTTCAGCCTTCTCAATAGTCACGAGTATTCTATCATGATAGTTCTCCCTAATACGAGAAGCTTCCACCTGCCTCCTTTCGAGAGGATGCTCCAACTTGAACGAGCTCTTCGCCATCGGAACTGAACGACAGGTCTTTCTTTCTTCAACAATAACTATATGTTTTCTTTGTGTGCCATGGATTTTTGCACACATCACACCATGGCTTTGATACCATGAAAGTTTAGAAAAAGAATTGTAAGTTTAGAAGAAATAATTCAGTTTCTTAGATTATTGAATCAAAGAAAGAATATATAGGGAGATATGACAACACTTGTCATTAAATTCCTTGATTCTAGTAACAGATTCTGTTACAATAGAAAAGTAACATATTTTGTTAAAGTAGAAAACAAAAGAAAAAAAAACTGTTTGTCCTCCTAACTATCCGACACGCTCTGAGCCTGAGCCTGAGCCTGCCCCTACATAACATAGCTCATCATGCTCAGCTTGGTTAGAGCTGTGTCAAGCAGTTCAGCTTGAGACAATATCTCTGCCTGATTGGCCGGACACATACCTGCACCTGGATACCCAATTTTTAACATAAGAGTTTGAGAAGGCTATCACAGTAGTATTGAAGATCACACCTCAGCGCATAGGGAAATCTCTACCCTTTGGATGTTTTGGCCTTCCAGTGTATTGTACAAAAGAGGAGCATATCTCGGTTCAAAACTGAAAACCGTCCCGAACTGACCTGAAATAAACAATTTGGTTCGGTTTCCAAAGTAAGGTTCGGTTTGGAGAACTGAAAATTCATTTTTTTTTCTATTTTGGAGAACTGAAAGTTTCGGTTCGGTTTGAGTTTTGGTTTTGATTCTGGGAACCAATCCAAACCGAAAACCGAGTTAAGATTACTTATATACCCTCAACCCCCATATATGTATAATTGTATTTAATTTTCACATTGCATTATTGTAATTTAATTGTTGTGGTATTGTAGTAATATGTCATCCGATTGATTTGTAATTTATTGTTCTTTTCTTAATTTTTGTTGTTTTATTGGTACAAAATAATTGCATGTGTGGAATACTTTAGCTTGTCCCATTACGCAATGGGCCCAGCAAAATGGTCCAACCAATTTAACCGAACGAACCGGACCATTTTGGTTTGGTTTGGTTTACTTTGGTTTTAGACAAGTTCGGTTCGGGAAATGTAGGTTCGGTTTGAGAAAATTTAGGTTCGGTTCAACGGAACCAACCGAATGCTCACCGTGCGAATAAGGGTCTGATCGATTAGTTGCTGCATTTTGCTGTGTATTTAGGGAATCTCAAGTCTTAAGAGATTTTGGGGTTAGTTTAGGAGAGATTTGAAATAGACAGTGGGATTAGCAGTTGGATTGGGTAGTTGTTAAATTGTATAATTTGAACAGAGAATATAAATAGTTGATATATTGGATCTTCCTCTTAAGTTGTGTAGTTCTGGGTGTACTTCTTGGTGGATTATTTTATTCTTTTGAGCTAGAGCCCAGCCTGTTTGGTTGATATGGCTCCAAATTTAGGCAACACGAGCCTGTCCAAGGGTATTGAAGGTTCATAGTATCTGTATCGGACCCTTCTTATGAGTATCGGGATCGACGGTATCGACAGTGTCAACGGCGTTTTCGGATCGGAGTATCAGATTTTTTTTTTTTTTGTATCGGAAAGCAAATAATTATATAAATTACTACAATTTTAGAAAAAAATATTTTATACATTTAGGCATAAATTTAAATATTTACTGTGTTGTTTCTTAGTAATTTTGAAATTAAATGTAGTAGTAGTTACAACGTTGAGATAATTGGATGCTTCGTCATAGAAAAGAAGTCATATATAAAGGAGAGGATTAGCCTCCTTATTCTCTATCCGATGTGGGAATAAACCCAATATACTTCTCAATACTCCCCCTCAAGATGGACGATAGATATCAATCATCCCCATCTTTTTACGTAGTTTAGAAAGACTCAAGGAGCTAAGACCCTTTGTAAGACCATCTGCGACTTGTTCTTCTGAGCGAACATAATCAAGCTTCAATGTTCCGTTCTCTAGCTTCTCTTTGTTGAAAAACCGATCGATCTCGACATGCTTCGTTCTGTCATGCTGAACTGGAATGTTAGCTATACTCAGTGCAGCTTGACTATTACTCAGAAGGCGTAATGGTGCTTCTCGATCCAATTTCATCTCTGTCAGAAGAGCTTTTATCCACAGCATATCTGACACTCCCAAAGCCATTGCTCTATACTCTGTTTCAACGGTCGATCGTACTACTACAGACTGTTTCTTGCTTTTCCAGGAGACTAGGTTACCCCTACAAAGATACAATATCCTAAGGTGGACCTTCTGTCATCCATGCAGCTTGCCGAATCTGTATCGCATTATCCCTCAACACCCAGGTGTCCATTGTCCTTGAACCATAACCCTCTTCCAGGAGCCCCCTTCAGATATCTCAAAATATGAAAAACTGCATCCATGTAATCCTTGGATGATGCATGTAGCGGCTTACTACACGCACATCGAATGAGATATCAGGACGAGTGTGGCCTAGATAAATCAGTTGGCCTACTAGTCTCTGATCTCTCACGATCCACGGGCTCTCTTGCTTCTGCACCCAACTTATTTCTTAGGTCAATCGGAGTGACTGTCGATCGACACCCCAGCATGGTTGTCTCTGTGAGCAAGTCTAGTACATACTTTCTCTGAGAGAGGACGATCCCATCTCTTTCTCGAGCCACCTCGATCCCAAGAAAATATCTCATCATTCCCAGGTCCTTCACTTCAAACTCCTTGACAAGTTTTGACTTCAGCTGGACAATCTCCTCCTCCTCGTCACATGTGATCACTATATCATCAACATATACTGCAAATATTGTGACATGGCCTCTCGCATGCCGGAAGAAGACCGTATGACATGCATTGGTCTGCCTGTGACAGCCTTCCTGAATCTCTCAAACCTGGCTCGAGGAGATTGCTTGAGTCTATACAATGAAATTTTCAACTAGCACACCTTTCCTGCCGACAAAACCCCGGTGGAGTCTTCATGTACACTTTTTCCTCGTAGATTCCCATGAAGAAAAGCATTCTTCACATCCAATTGATGCAGTTGCCATCTGTGATTTGCTGCAAGGGAGACCAAGGTTCTCACAGTGCTTATCTTTGCTACCGGAGCAAATATCTCATCATAGTCGATGCTATAGGACTGAGTGAATTCCTTCGCAACTAATCTTGCTGTGTACCGCTCCACCTTCCCTTCTGGCGTCTCTTTTATCGTGAAGATCCATTTGCATCTAACTACTTTATTTCCTTTAGGCAATGGAATAAGATTCCATGTCTCATTTCTTTCGAGTATCCCAAGTTCCTCCAACATTGCAGCTTTCCATCTCGGATCTTCCTTTGCTTCCTGCCAACACTTAGACAAAGAGGTGGTGTCTAACGATGCAATGAATGCTCCATAAATGGGAGATAGATTAGAATATGATAATAAATTAGCAATGTCATGTTCATAACCATAGAGATTAGGGGATCTTCCCGCATTGCTGCTAGAAGATCTCCTCAAAGGAATATGAGATAGAGAAGAGAGGACCATACCATCCGAATCTGAGGGATACGTATCCGAATTAGAGGGATCCCGTGCTGGTGCTTCTTCAGGAGTTAGGGCAGGGTTAGGTGAGGGACGTGGCACAGTAGGGGCAATAGACACAGTATTGGGCTTCTGCTTTCTCCTTCTGTAGGCCTGAAACTCTTCTTGAGCTGTAAATTGTTCTAAAGACTGTTCCTTCCCATGAGTTGGTTCCTCCCCCTTGTGCTGGATCGTCACTTTCTTCCTCCTGATTTTGTGTGTCCTCATTACTTTCACTTTTCTCACTCCCAGTATCTACCCCTTGTTCCCTTGGACCATCTTTCCCAATCAGACATGGAACTGACCCGACAATTATGCTCAGGCTTATCTCCCCCACTCCTAACACCTCTTTTGTTAGATGTGTCATCAAATGCGGAGCCTTCACCTGAACCATTGTGGTAGTATGGTTCCGTTTCTCTGAATGTAACATCCATGCTCACGAAGAGCCTTCGCTCCACAGAACTCCAGCAAGAATATCCCTTCTGGGTTCCTGAGTTGTCGACAAAGACACTTAATTGCTCGAGGGTCCAACTTTTCCACACCAGGCCTATTGTCCTTCACAAAGCTTACACACCCAAACACTTTTGGAGGAACAATGCATTTGTTCTTACCTGTAAGCATCTCGAACGGTATCTTCCATCCTAACACCTGAGAGGTCATCCTGTTGATGAGATATGTAGCTGTAAACATGATATATGCCTCCACAAGTGTTTAGGGGCATTTATAGCAAACATCATCAACCGAGTCACTTCCAACAGGTACCTGTTCTTCCCCTCAGCCAAACCATTCTGTGCTGATGTCTAGATGCATGAAGTCTGATGATATATCCCATGTGCTGACAAGTACTCTTCAAGAGCCTTGTTGGTGTATTTTGTCCCATTATCAGACCTCAACATCTTCACATTAGCATTGTACTGCGTTGTGACCTTGCGATGAAAATCTTGAAAACATGCAAACACAACACTCTTACTCTTCATTAGATACACCTAAGTGACACGAGTGTAGCAATAAATAAAGGTGACAAACTACTTAAAACCATTAGCAGTAGTTGTGGGACAAAGTCTCCACATATCAGAGTGTATCATGTCAAAAGAGAACAAACTTCTATTTCCAGAACTCACATATGAGCTTCTGGTATGTTTTTCTAGTTCACAAAGATCACAAACTAACTTATGTTTATCAGCCTTTTGATACATAAAAGAAAATATTCGACTCAGTAGACTAAATGAACACCTAAGTGACACGAGTGTAGCAATAAATAAAGGTGACAAACTACTTAAAACCATTAGCAGTAGTTGTGGGACAAAGTCTCCACATATCAGAGTGTATCATGTCAAAAGAGAACAAACTTCTATTTCCAGAACTCACATATGAACTTCTGGTATGTTTTTCTAGTTCACAAAGATCACAAACTAACTTATGTTTATCAGCCTTTTGATACATAAAAGAAAATATTCGACTCAGTAGACTAAATGAAGAGTGCCCTATGCGCTGATGTTGGATCAACAGTTCTGATTCCACAGTCCTTCGTGCCTCTTCCGGTTGTGCCTCATCCACCAGTGACGTCAGTGCTACCTCCAGTCCATCCCTGTCTAAGTACCATAGCCCTTTATGCCAAGTGTTAATCCCCAACCGTCTTCCTGTTCCCTTCTCTTGAATAATTACCCTAGGAATATAAAAGGAAACAACACAATTAAGTTGAAGAACAATGACACTAACAGACAATAGATTAACAGAAAAAGATGGAGTATGCAAGACATCAGTTGGAATTATGGAAGGGGTGCATTTAACCATGCCTACACCCAATATGGGTCGAGCAGTACCATCAGCAGTCTGAATACTTTCAGGTGTTACCAGGTGAGTATAATTATGGAACTCATGATGCCCCCCCCCCCCCCCCCCCCCCCCCGGTGATATGACGGGATGTTCCAGAGTCAATTATCCAATTTATACTTTGTGGTATGTGGGTGGCTGCATGAGCATGAGCAGGTATACCTGTGCTAGTGTGGGCATAGTAGGCGACGTTACCCCCGGAAGTGGTTGGAGTTGAGGCCCCAGCAGCGTTGGCTCGATTGTCACTGATTTTAAGCTTCAGGCTCCAACACATCTCTAGCATTTCCCTCTCACTAGGGGTCACATCGGATGAATGACTCTCATCTTTCCCTTATGCCAAGTTTGCCTTGTCCCCCCCCCTCCCCCCCCCCCCGTAGAATAATTACTAATGCCACCGATATAGCCTCCTCTGCCACCCCTACGCCCTCCATGGCTGCGTCCGCGGCTACTGGACTGGCCTCTCATAGGTTTTGTACAAAATCTGATGAAGTGTCCAGGATCTACACAATTGTGGCACACCCCCCCCCCCCCCCCCCCTGAAGGGGTTTGGGCTAAAAACTGCTAAGGCTGATTTCATCCCCGGAGAGCTGGTGGCGCTTGGCATCAGCTTCAGCCATGCCTCCTTTTGTGTCATGGCAGCTATTGCCTCCTTCAGTAATGGCAGTCCAGGCTGTGCAAGTATGACAATCCTCTGCTCAAATGTTGGGTTGAGCCCCTTCAGGAATTTCATCATCCTTTGTTGTGAGACATACTCCATAAACTTCTGATAATGTTTCATAAATGCCGGCTCTACTTGTTCATCCTCCAGGCCAATAGAATCATAGTGGTGGAGATCATACCAATACTTCTTTAGCATAGCCGCATACTTAGAGATGGTGCGATCCTCTTTGACCACCTTATCAAGTTCATCCTGCAATTGGAAGACCATCATCGGGTTGCCCGACCCCGAGTACATGTCTTTTAGCGTTGTCCAAATGTCACCAGCACTCTCCATAGCCTTCACGTTGTCCGACACTTGGTCGGTCAATGAGGCTGTCAACCATCCCGCTACCACATTGTTGATGATCTCCCATACAACAAACTCCCGTGAGGAGCGATCTTCAGGTGCCTCGGTTGGCCATTCACATAGCCTATCAGGCCTCTTGCCTTCAATGTCCGCATAGCCTGGAGGGACCACTTCAAATAGTTGGTAGTACCCTCAAATTTCACCTCCAGCTTCTCCAACTTCCTATTTTGTATGGTAAAGGATCCACATCCGCCTGTGCAGCGCGGGCGCGGGCGCTAGTCTCGGTCAGCCTCTTGGACAAGAGATCGTCCACCAACGCTTTCATCTCCTTGGCCGTCAGCTTACCTAGATAGTCTCTATTGTCTGCTCCTTCTCCTCTTCCATCAGTCCGGTGGTGGCAGATCTAGGGCACACGAGTTCCTGTGGTGCCCTCCAGCTTTGACTGCAGACTTTCCCACGTCTGCCGTTTCTTCTTCAGCAGCAACGACGTCCCCGAGCGCCGCTCCCCATATCTCGTGCATGACTGCGACCCGAGGTCGCTGTTCTCCTCCGGTGGCGAGGATGACGACAGTGAGGGAGGACGACGGCAGAGAGGTGGCAGTGAGGGTGGACGATGACGGCGGTCGAGCGGAGGTGGCGGACCCGAGTAGTGGCGGCGACGACTATGGAGAAATTAGGGTTAGGATTAGAGTGGCGGCGGTGGCGGAGCCGAGTGGGGAAGTTAGGGTTAGGATTAGGGTGGCTCTGATACCATATAGCGTTGGAATAATTGGATATTTCATTATAGAAAAGAAGTACATATATAATAGAGAGGATTAGCCTCCTTATTCTCTACCCGATGTGGGGCTAAATCCAATAGACTTCTCAACAGTAGTCACTCTTGTCGATTGGTGTACTTGTGATAGATAAGTTTTCTTCTTTTACATGCTTTTACAACCTTATTATGCTTTTACACCCTTGTTGATTGATCTTTTTCGTTCAATTTTCTTCGTGGAATTGACGGAAAAGAGACCCCTAATGTAGGTATCGGTCAGCGGCATCGGTCAATATTGGATCAGGATATGCCAAACCGTATCGGTATCGGCTGATACTGCAACTATGGTATTGAGAGCGTCTTAATCTTGTTGTCTTCTTATTAGGCCTCGCCCTCCCTCTCTCTCTTCTGGCGGTTCTAATACATTATGCTTTTATCCATAGAATATGTTATGTTCGCCGTGAGCTTCAACTTAACCTCTGCAATTTCGTCACTTGCCATCTATTTGTTTACTGGAGGTCACGAAGTTGTGGACATTTTTGAACATTTAGAAGTCGTTATGACAGGTTATGGAGTTCCTCCAGCCGCTGCCCCTTCAATGGTACCTCCTGTTGCTACTTCCATGCAGATGCAGATGAACACTATGCCTAGGCCGCCTATGATGAATCCTCCAGCCACAGGGATGACAAATACTTCCACCTCTAATGGAGCTGCTACTCTTGCGAATCCCACGGCATATGGCGCCCCGACTGCTGCCTCTGTGTCACAGGAAAGTTTACCTACAGTCAGACTTCAGAGATCAATCACTAGGTTTACCAGGCCAACATGCTCATCTTGTATGGCGTGCAACATATTGAAACAGATGTCGAATGTCTTTTGTATTAAAACTTTTAACTCGGTTGCATTTATTGTGTTTCAGAGATGTAACAGCCCCCTTGGGATTTTTATGTACTCTTTTATTGTTCAAGGAAATCTAGTTGGCTTATTTGTGCTGCATGGGTTTAAACTATGTGATCATCAGAAGTAAGAGAATAGGTCTTCACTTGCACATAATTGCTCCTTAAATTGTTGTTACGTTGTTTTCAAACATTACTTGTTTGGGAATTTTTGACTTTCGTCGGAATTTGTATTTATACTCCACTTTTTGTGTTTATTGGACTTACATTCCACTTTTTGTCACAAAAAATATTTGACGACTGTTTTTTTGTGACAACAAATATTTTTTCTGATTAAAAATGGGATGTAAATTTACCTTATGTTCTATTTGTTGTCCACCCTTGAGCACTCCTGACCGTTCTTTCCTCGCCCATAGCTACATCTTCTATGGATATGATTATTCCCTCGTCACCCATAGTTTCCTCCCTTTCAAGGACTCTCAACCTTGGGTCTCTCTTTCAAAAATTCCATCGGAAGTCCGATGCTGATAACAACAATGTCTAATCAAGTTCGATCCAATATAATAATATTGGATTTGAGCCTGATCACACATACAAGAGTCAGCGTGTCATTTATAGCATGCACAGGTTTGGTAATTGACCTGAACAATTGGTCTATGTCAACCGTGTTGACTAGTGCTAACACATGAGTTAATTAGATATAGGTCAACTCCTAATTGATCATATGTGGAAGGTTATCTGATACATAATATACTTCATAATTTGATTACATCTAAAGTGTTCCAAAAGCGTCAAGAATCATCTAGAAGATTCTAAGAAAAATCTAGGTTTGAAATGTAATAGGCATTTCTAATCAAACCCTAATTAAGTTGACCTAGAAGTTGCAAGTCTACCCCTTGTTGAAACCTATAAATATAGAAACAAGGGTCTGTTGAAATCGTACTTGTAGTTTTGCGTAAAGACCCAGTAATAAACCTTGTGAAGAACCTTTCCTCTAATCACTTGTGGAAGGACAAAATTTTCTACTTAGGGACAAAGTTGGAGATGCCTTGGCGTGCCCATAGTGTGGGATGCCTATTAAAAGTCAAAACTTAGGGTGAACGCCTTTATCTCTGCTTCGATCGTGAGGGACTTGGAAGTTGTTTCCGAGATGCATGATTTTCTCCTCGCCACTTATGCTCAAAGTTCTCGACTTCAGTGCAATGTGCGAGTTAATTAGTTGTACCCTCCTATGGTTTGTAGGCATTTTACTAACTGTTTCCGTTGTTTTAAAAATAAAGAACATCCACCTGGCTGCTTAATTTTTTACTCACTTTTTTCTATGCACCAGGGGTACAACTAATTAACTCTATAAACCAGGGGGTGTTTTTTATTTTTAAAATAACGGAGACAATTACCAAAATACGTACAAACCATAGGGGGCTACAACTAATTAACTCTGCAATGTTAATTGCGAAATTCATTTTAGAAAAAACTTCTCCCAATGGTAATTTCTATCACCATTTCTATCCTAGGTGGCAATGATGTAGGATAGAAACTTTCTAAGAGGGTTTCTACATGTAGAAACTCTCATAGAAATTTTTCTATCTCTCATGACAATTATTATTGGGCCCCACACCATTAAATTGGTACTTTTACTATGTGGATAGAAATGGAGAACCATTGGAGAGCATTTTTGTATGTCTACAATTTATATCTAGAAACTCTTCCAACTAGGATAGAAATCTCCTTAAAGTACAATGCCAGGTAGGATAAGAACTCAATTTTAGAAATCACCATTGGAGATGGTCTAAGCACCCTTGTCAATGTTGGCAGGTGTCATATCACTTCAGCTTTTTAGATTTACTGGACTAGGAATTTAGTACTAACTGGACTTTCTGCAACTGTTCTTGTGGTTTCTTGACAACCCTCAGGGGCGCATAGGTTTCCATAAGAGGAGAGTTGTAAGGTCGAGAGGTTCTTCTTTTCCTTTTAAGTCTTAACTTTGCGGTGCCTTCGAGTGTACCAACGGAAGGTCCACTGTAGCATCCGCTATCATAGAAACCAAATTAGCAAATTGGGTAACATTTTCATTTTCAATAGAAAACCCTAATCACAACATTAATGAATGTATGAAATAGATAAAGAATACTGGGTAACACGGGGTTAGAACCAATGCCAAATCCTTAGAAATAGCTTAGAATGACTTAGAATGAAATTTAGAATTTCTAGAGTTAGTTTGTTAGTTTTTAAAATTTCTAGAAGTCATAAAAATAAATGAGAGCTCACCTACTTGATTTTGAATCAAACGACTGTATCCAGGGCGGCCGCCCAGGGCCCATAAAATTTGGGGGCCCAAAAAAATTAATTTAAATGTATATATATATATTAGTAATCTTATATTGAAAATAGAACTAATATATAATATGATTCTCCTTTATCACAAAACATTTGTGGTGTGGTGGTAGTTTGTTATACTTGTACACAAGAGGTCCTCGATTCTAGCCTTGTTTGTATCATTTTTTAGTTCAATTTTTTTATATTATATATGGGCCCCATTTTAAAAATTTGTCTAGGGCCTCCATTAACTCAGGGCCGGGTCCTGACTGTATCTTGTCCAAACGACTTCAAAATGCAATTTTAAGGGTACCGACATGTCAATATTAATGTCAAAACACATAATAATAGCACTTTATATTTAAGTTTTATAGACAATTAATTTTGGACCTAAAAAAATTCTTGCACCTATTCGTGTGCCGAAAAAGTTAAACCTAAGAATCGAGAACCTGCCTACAATAATAGAAACACACCATACGTAGGGATCACAGGTTCCTGCAATTAACTCCACAGGACCCTAATTGATCAAGATACTAACTGTTGGGTTTTGGTCTTTTACAAGGTGAATTTTAGTCCCACATCGGCTAGACCAAAGAAGTTGTATCTCTATATATTAGCTTTGCTAGTTTAGAGATGCACATGTGGTGTGGATGTGCACATGGGTGTGCCATGTGGGATTATTTTTCTAATGGGAAAAAGGCTAAATCAACAATAGAAAGCATTCATGCTTTTGCTCTTGGAAAATTTATTTCCATGGGAGCTAGGGGCTTAGCTACTCGGGCTCATGAGGCGTAATGTGGCGTTTTGTTGGCACACTTTGCACTTAGCACGTCAGCCCACGTGGCGCAAGGTCGCGCAGGTTGCGCAGTGGCTCAGTGCGCGGAGGGGCGGTTGCTACATGTTCGGGGTGGTTTTTACCATGTCCCTAACTTTGTGGCAACCGAACAGTTGCTGCAGGGCCTATATAAGGCATCCTCTCTCTCACAATGCTACATATATACAAGTAAGAGAAGCCACCACAGAAAGTTTACGAAGTGTTTTTAACACAAGTAAACAGAGAATTCAGAAGTGTTCTTTAACACAGTTCTGATCGGAATTTTCTTGCGAATTCCAGCAGCCTTCGAGATAGAGGAAAGGCGCCGCACCAGCGTTGCTTTTGCACGGGAGTTCGTGTCCATCCGAGGAGACAGAAAAGCAGGAGTGTTCCAAGTTCTCCGACGAACTTGCTGGTTCCTGGAAGCTATTCGTGTAGGACAAATAAAGCTTTGAGCAACGGTGATTATTCACCCCAGCAGGAGTTCTTCCATCTTTCGCCAGTCACCTTCTTCATTGCTGCCAGTAATTCTGATTGTATCTTCTTTTTAGAAGTACTACGATCGATTGCTGTGGATTACGAAATCTTTTAGATTCTCGTAATACTAAAACGAGATCTTTTTAGATCTTCGTTATACTCACGCAACCTTCCTAGAAGTGTTGCGTTGGAATATTGTTTTTATAATTGTTTCATCTTCTCAGTTTTCCATCGAAAAATTGTGCCCCGACAATAACACTAACTGCATCTAGGACTGATATTTATTAGTGAATATCCCTGTAACTGATACTCAAGGCTCTAGTGACACAAGGGTACTAGTTGCCGCATACCCGGTCAGTAGCCCTATACATGCGGCTGTTAACGCATGCAGTTTCTGCAGTTTAAGGTCCACAAAATTCTCCATTATGAACTTAATTCTACACATCTTCCCTGCACCAACCCTTATATATATTTTTAACTGATCTTAAAGTCATAGTTTCAACCAAGATAACCATCCTAGTTATCCTAGGTATTTCATCAAACATATGGTGTTTGATGATTCCTATTGAATCTATAGAAGTAAATGAAAGTTTGGATTGTTTACCTAGCAAGAATGGACACGAGAGATGAATTCCTGCGACCTCGATTGACACGATAAAGGTGTCCTACTTATGCTCTTGACTAGTTGAGAGTCTTCTTGATTCTAGGTCGTAGGTGAGAAGTCTACGACCTCTTGCAATTGGGAAGGAAAAGTAGACTCTTGCAATTGGGAAGAAAAGTAGGGAAAATTTAGGGTTCCAAGAAGGTAGATGAGAAAGTTCGACAATTCGATGGAGAGGGTCGGTCGTTGATTTCTTCTCCCATATATATACTCAGTAACCTATACTATTCAAATAACAAAGGATTAGGAGCAGTGTTTAAATTTAGTTTAAAAGATTTGAAAAGTCTATTTTTGCAAAAATCTCCCTTTGTAAAGCAAGTTTGCATAAGATACCTTTTTATCAAATAAATATTATAGATTAAACATTTAGGAATTTAAATATTCATAAAAGTATTATTTTGGATTTACGGGTTTACAAATCTACTCTCCTTAGAAAATTTTGTCCTCAAAATTTAAAGATAGACATAGAAAAGAGGGTACCTCACGGCTCGAAAAGGTAGGGATATCGCTCGCGCATTTCATCTTCTCTTTCCCAGGTAGACTCTCCTAAAGAGTGATGCCTCCAAAGGACACGGACAAGGACAAGAGGAATCGTCTGATTACGCAGTACTTTCTCTCTGCGATCCAAAATCTCCACGGGTTGCTCTTAATAACTAACTCAGCCCCACTTCAATCTCTGAATGATCTAATACATGGCTGGGTCTGCCACATATCGCCTTAATTGGGATATGTAAAACACATTATGTACTCATTCCAATGCAGGCGATAATACTAGTCGGCACGCTACCGCTCTGATCTTCTCGAGAATGCCAAATGGTCCGATGAACCTTGGCCTGAGCTTTTCGCCTCCACCGAAACGAATCGTACCATGCGTCGGAGAGAACTTCAAGAACACCAAGTCTCCAACCTAAATTCAAACATACCATATTATCTATTTCCTTAGACATTAACAGCCTTAATATTAAGGAAGGCTATACCTCAAACTCTAACGGTCTCCAGTGGCTATCGACGTAGTGCTTTTGTATATCATGCGCCACACGAAGCCTCTCTCTTATTAGCTTCATTTTCTCTGCAGCATCCACTACCATCTCGGGTCCCAATAGTGCTCTCACCTACGTCGTCCCAAAGATAATGGGGTGCGACCCCTATGACCATATAAAGCCTCAAAGGGAGACATCTCAATGCTAACTTGATAGCTATTGTGTATGAGAACTCCACTAGGTGAAGATGATCCTCCCACGAGCCACCAAAATCTAGTACACACGTCCGAATCATATCCTCAAGCATCTGAATGGTCTTCTCCGACTGTCCTTCCGTTTGAGGGTGATAAGCGGTGCTAAACTTGAGTTGAGTATCCAAGCTAGCCTGCAAGCTTCTCTAGAAGTAAAAAGTAAACCTATTGTCATGATCCGAGACTATGCTTACTGGAATACCATACAATCAAACAATCTGCTTCACATATAGCTCTGATAACTTCTCCACAGATAATCCCACCTTGAATGGTATAAAATAGGCTGATTTGGTCAACCTATCAACGATGACCCAAATCACATCCTTTCCTCAGTGTGTGTGGAAGACCGAAAACAAAATTCATAGTGATATGTTCCTACTTCCACTCTGGGATGGCAATGGTTGAAGCAATCCTCCTGGCCTCTACCTCTCGGCTTGACTTGCTGGCATACGAGGCATCTAGAAATAAAATGTGCTACCTTTCGCTTCATACCATACCACCACATGTGATTTCTCAGGTCCTACATCTTGTTAACTCCAGTATGTATAGAATACTGAGAACGATGAGCTTTTTGCATAATCTCCTCTCATATCACCACTAGGTATGCATAATCTACCTCCATGCCTCAATAACACATCGTCTGCAATGGTGAATCATCTAACAATCCAGCCTGTGCCTGAGCTCTGATACTTCTTAGATTCTCGTTCTGATATTGTGCCTCTCAAGTCATGTTTATCAATCTAGACTGAATTTGCATACCCATCATTCGTATCTCAACTCCCGAAATGATAACTTCAATCCAAACTCTCCAAATTGCTAATAGATGATGGTCCATTGTCAATACACATCTACCGGATACTTGCTCAAGGCATCAACAATTACGTTGGCTTTTCCGGGTGATACTATAATATAACATCAAAATCTTTCATTAGTTCAACCATAGTGTGTAGGAACCCTAGAGGGGGGTGAATAGGGTCAGCTAACTAATCAAGCACTTAGCACAAGCTAATTGGCAATTTAAATTTCTAAGTGCAAAGAAGAAGCAATAACAATACCGACACCCGATGTATCCTGGTATCCTCCCTAGAGGTAATCCAGTCCCGGAACTCTCTCGGATTTAATCCACTATTTGAGCAAATAGTTACACACGAGTTTGGATCCGAAGAACTCGCCTTCTTACACGAGAGCTTTAATCCGAAGGCCTCTCCGACTTCAACCGAGACTTTGGATACGAAGACTCCCCAACTTCAACCGAGAGTTTGGATACGAAGACTCTCCAACTTCAATCTTTCACAATAGGTTTTGATCTCCTTATACAATAAGATGAAGATCTCACTTTTCAACTCAATAACTCTAACACAATTTATGGATGGCAAATGAAAGCTTTGTAGAGTTGTATGTGGATAAGCTTTGGTGGTTTAGGAATTTTTAGGCTTAAAGCATCATCTTTGAATGAAGGGGTTCAAGGCTATTTATAACCAAAGCAAAGAAAAGTGCAATAATGCAACTTTCACAGGCTGACGGATCATCCGCCAGATTTCTGCAGAAATCCCCGGATCATCCGCCTGTATAGTCCAACGGCTATAAATAGAGCCGTTGGGATCAATCATTCGTAAAATCCGACCGTTGGAATGCAAACGGTCATATGGCGGAAAATCTGCCAGAATTTTGCGGTTTTCTGCCGGATCATCCGAATACTCACAGAAGGTATTCTGTGGGACCATTCGGATCTTCCGCCGGATTTCTGCGGAGATCCGCCGGATTATCCGCCAGGATTCCGAAGATTGTCTTGGGGTTTTTCTACCCTAGCTTTCGATTTTGCCATCCTTTCTTGTGGTTTACAATTATTCCTAAGACTCATTACAGACTCCAGATATACTATAGCATGCAGGCTTCATCAGAGTCTTGAAATGATGATGGCATGGCTTGGCTTCTTCCTTTGATAGGTGCTGGCTTTTTCTTTGGCGGCAGTTGTCTAAAGATATCCAGTTTGTAAAAACTGAATACCTTTCGGCAGTTGTCTAAAGATATCCTTTGATAGGTGCTGGCTTTTATGGTCAATGAATATTTACACGCTCTCCGTACACGTAATATTTTTACAACTTCAAAGCAAAGTTCACTACTGCCAACTCTAGATTGTGAGTAGGATAGTTCTTCTCATGTGGTCGCAGCTACTGGATGCATACGCCACCACCTTCTTGATCTGCTCTAGAACACACCCCAAGCCTTTTCCCGAATCATCACTATAGATAGAAAATTCACCTGATGGCAATATCAACACTGGAGCTGTAGCCAACCTTTTCTTTAGCTTATCAAATACAGCCGACAGTTTTTTGTCCACATGAATTCTACGTCCTTCCGAGTAAGTCTAGTCATCGATTCCACAATCCGAACGAAATCCTTCACAAACTTCCTATAGTATCCCGCCAATCCTAAGAAACTTCGGACCTCCGCAACAGAACATGGAGTAGTCCATGATTCGATTGCAGTAATCTTCTTCGGATCCACCGAAATCCTCTCTCCAGTCACTATGTGTCCGAAAAACTCCACTCTGTCTAAGAAAAACTCACATTTTGAGAGCTTTCCATAGAGCTTCTCCTTTCTTAGGGTCTCCAACACGATCCTTAAATGATCCTCGTGCTCCTCTGGCATCTTCGAATAAATAAGTATGTCGTCAATGAGAACCACCACGAATTGGTCAAGGTATTGATGGAATACCTTGTTCATTAAGTTTATGAAGACTGCTGCGACAATAGTCAACCTAAACAACATTACCGTAAACTCGTATTGGCCATATCTAGTCCAAAAGACAGTCTTCGAAATATCTTCCTTCTTCACTTTCACCTGGTGATAGCAGATCTCAGTCAATTTTTGAAAATACCCGTGCACCATTCAACTGATCGAAAAGATAATCAATTCTTGGTAGCGGATATTTGTTTTTAATGGTGATGTTGTTCAAAGCCCGGTAGTCGATGCACATTCGCATAGACCCATTCTTCTTTGGCACAAATAGGACCGGAGCACCACCCTAGGGCGATGAACTCGATCTAATAAATTCTTTTTTCAGCAACTCATCAATCAACTTCTTTAACTCTACCGTCTCCTTGTTATTGATCCTATATACATGCGGCGATACTAGCTCTGCGCCTGGCACAAGATCAATAGAGAATTCAAAATCTCTATCAGGTGGTAGTCCAGGCAATTCTTTAGGAAATACATCAAGAAACTCCGCAATGATAGGATGAGGTAGCTCTTTTTTCCTCTACATGGCTCCACAAATAGCCTCGAAATACTGCTCCATTGCTCCTCTAGCAAATTTAAATACAGACTCTCCAGGCGGACTGAACACTTTGCATCTACGACGACAATCTATACTGGCATGATGTCTCAACCAATCCATCCTGAGAACTATATCAAAGCTCGAAAGTAGCATTACGAGTAAATTGGCGCACAACACCTGCCTCCCAAGGTAATGTAATGCCCGACGCAAATATCCTTGACTAGGATTGTAGTGCCCCCGACACGCAAGGTGCCTTATGATGGATGGTTGGTTCGATGAAGCCTTATTGAACTTGAAAATATGAAAGGGATCGCTTGGAAGGCTATGCGATCGTGGCAGGAATTGTCTTATAAAAGTGAGTAGTATTGAACCCATTGAAGATCCTTTAGCTTTACGCTTAATAAAATGGATTAGTATGCTATGTCTGCTTGTTGAATTGGTAAAGCTATCTTGCATGGAACCTGAAAAGATAATAAAAGATAATTAATCACATGACCCAAAAATTGTTGTGTATCGTGTCATAAATTGTAAGCTTGGGTGTTGTTGCTATGAAATACATGACAGGTAAGTAAAAGTCCCAAATACTTGGACGGTGGGTATATCGAGCCTTAGCTCGATAAATAGATAGTAACACAGATGCTAAGTCCCAAGAACTGGACAGTGAGTATGCTTGAATTTTGACCAAAAGAATGTACGGTATCAAAAATGTGGAAAAGAGATTGAGTAATCAACATTCTATTATCCTGTCGTCGATGTAGAATATTGATTACACTAAGACCCTGGATTGGTCAGATGATAATGTGAGCGTTGGCTCAAGGCAAGATGGCAGATGGCTATACGAATAAGAATGGTGGCTTATTACTTCGTTTTTCTATCAAGCATTATATGTTTTCTTCATAGATAAGTTGCATATATTTGCATGATCATGGATAACTTGTTGACAAGGTAGTTCCTCGAATGGTATTCCGAGGCCTCGAAAACCGATTCGTCCGAGGGGGAACCTCGTGCTGAAGTAGTAGCACAATATACGAAACCTTCAGTGGAGCTAGCTACCCGCACTGCAAGGGGCACCGTTATACTAGTAAGACGGTCCAAGATGACGTGTCTCCAGTGATCTTCATATGGATAGGTCCAGTGCTAACGATGTCTTATGTAGGCAGAGAAAGTTATTACTCAATTTCAGGGAAGGATCTTGGCTGTTGGTAAGAATCACCTGAACCGTGACTAATATAATAATTATGATATTATTCCTAACAATGTCTTATGCAGGCAGAGTAAGTATTATAAATGTACATGGATGGCTATACGATCGTGGGTAAGAATCATAAAAAAGAGTGATAACATATGTTTTACATTATGCTGGCTATGTGAATTGCATGCTTTACTTCGTGTTGGATATCAATAATGAAATTGACCCTAAGGCAATGAGAAAGACCACTTTTAATATTGTTCTATAACATGATTACTTAGTGTTGTCTTCTTAGGTGAGTTGGGCCAGCACCGCTCGCCAGTACATAGATGATGTACTGACCCACGTTTGTGGCAGGTGCTCATACATGGGTAAAATCATTTGAATAGTACTTGGCATCGATGAATCAGATGGGTGCGTAGAACCTCTTCATTCAAGATGATATCTTTTGCTATATGAGACATAATATATGGAACATTGTAACTCAGATGAACCAGTAAGATTGTAAGCTAAATTGGCAAGTTCATTGTAAGCCGAGTCGGCATGTTCAGTTATAAGCCTAAATGGAAAGTACTTCAGTTGGCTATTCAAAAGTCTTGTAATCTGTTGTAAACTCTGTATTCAGCTGCAAGCCTTGTAATCTATTATAAATATCAATAAAGATGATATATTTCTTCATATCTTATTGTGACTTTAATTTATCTGCTTGGTTTTGTTGCGATGTTGTTATTTTTGAGAAATACCAGGAACTATAATGGTTTTGCCTTGTACAAGTAGAATCTAGACTTGTACGGCATAATGCTTAGTAGCTAGTTTTTGATCTTCCGGGATCGAGGCATGACAGAATGGTATCAGAGCACAGCTTTACGTCCTTGGATTCTTATTTGATTTATTTCAATCAAAGTTGCTCTAATGATGATTCAAGAGTTGCTTTCGCGATGACTCAAACGTTGCTTCCGCAATTACTCAAAGTTGCTTCCACGATGAAATCAAAGTTGCCTCTACGATGAATCAAAGTGCTTCCGCGATTATTTAGTGTTGTTTCTAAATTTTTTCTAAGTTGCTCCCTTAACTGGAAATTTGTTGATTCTTCTGGCCGTTCCCTAGGTGTTCCATACAATAAGTCTAAATATGTGGGCTGTGATATGTGTTCTTTAATAAATTCTTAATGATACCAAAATGAGTAATAATGATGTGATGATATAATAAGTTGGTAATGTGTGCTTGATGTTTAAGTGTGGGATTCATAGAAGTCGATCGTTGCAATCGGCAGTGGGTGATGGCATGGTATGTTGGAACAAAAATTGTGCATGACTTCAGTGAATGGGAATCAACAGAATCTTCGAGTTAGCTTATGTGTAGGCTTGCCTATATTTCAGATGCGAGGAAATTAGTAGGTATTTATGGTCAGCAGGATGGATAGTCCATAATGGACGTTGGTTTGATGCGAAAGAGAATATTGTGTCGAGAATGGCTTGAGCTCTGAGTGGTATATGTCTCTACCCTCTTAGTGATAAGATGTCCTTTCATCCTATTCATAGCATAGTGATGCTTTACCTGTAAGGTATTGGGTAGTATCGAGTCGTAGCTGGATTACGATTGATACATGACGGCTAGACATGTCCTTTGATAATTAAGTTTGAATACCTCGTTGCGAGTTGTGATGGTAGCAATATGTTGAGTAATAAAAAATTGAGAATATAAAATGAACGCCTTGGTTGGGAATGGTACGAATTATAGATTCAGACGATGACGTGAATCAGTTGGTAAAAGGATTGTAGGCTCAGTGACGATGGTGGGGTGTTGCTATCAAAAGATTTGGAAGAACAACATAGACTGAATAATGGATGATGCTGGAATTGAGTAAATAAAATTGCATATTGGACATCAACAATTGATGGTGATGTTAGGCGCTTATTAGAATATTGCGAATGCTTCAGAGGATGCAAAGAGTTGCATCAGCGACAGAAAGGTAGAGAATGGACTTGAGAAAATAGATAACTTTACACATGTGCAGTTGCACATGAGAGAATTAGATGTGTTCCGAATTAACAAGTTATGACCCTTGATTATTCTGCTGGCATTCAGGATAAAATTATACCTATAACTCCTTTGTTTTCTCTATCACTGAACTTGGTTAAAATGTATATATTTCTAAGACGCCTAAAATATGTGTATGATTCTAACTAAGTGGTATGCTGAATTCAAACAAAGCCACATGAGAGATTATCAAATGCTAAGAAATTGCACGAGTATTGGAGGAAAGAACAAGGATGGTAAACTAATTAGAAAAAAAATCAAGATGTTATGGCGAGATAGTACATCATTCAGAATCATTCGAGATATTGCAAATAAATGTTAAATAGTGCAAGTTGATCATTAAAAAGTTTCATAAATTCAGCTGAAGTTATGAGGATGAGTTTTTGTTTAAGTTTCGAGGACGAAACTTTTTCTGAGTGGTATATATTGTAGTGTCCCGACCCGCAAGGTGTCTTATGATGGATGGTTGGTTTGATGAAGCCTTGTTGAACTTGGGAATATGCGAGGGATCGCTCGAAAGGCTATGTGATCGTGGCGGGAATCGTCTTACAAAAGTGAGTATTGTTGAACCCTTCGAAGATCCTTTAGATTCACGCTTAATAAAAAGAATTAGCATGCTATGTCTGCTTGTTGAATTGGTAAATGCTATCTTGCATGGAACCCGAAATGATAATGAAAGATAATTAATCACATGACCAAAAAATTATTATATATCATGTCATGAATTGTGTGCTTACGTGTTGTTGCTATGAAATACATGACATGTAAAGTAAAGTCCCAAATACTTGGGCGGTGAGTATATCGAGCCTTAGCTCGATGGATAGATGGTAACACAGATGCTATGTCCCAAGAACTGGACAGTGAGTATGCTTGAATTATGACCAAGAGAACATATGGTATCAAAAATATGGGAAAGAGATTGAGTAATCAATATTATATTATCCTATCGCTGATATAGAATGTTGATTACACTAAGACCCTGGATTAGTCAGATGATAATGTGAGCGTTGGCTCAAGGCAAGATTGCAAGATGGCTATACGAATAAGAATGGTGGCTTATTACTTAGTTTTCCTATCATGCATTATATATTTTCTTCATAGATAAGTTGCATATATTTGCAAGGTGATGGACAACTTGTCGACAAGGTGGTTACTCGAACGGTATTCTGAGGCCTTGAAAATCGATTCATCCTTAGGAAAACCTCGTGCTGAAGTAGTAGCACAGTATGCGGTACCTTTAGTGGGGCTAGCTACCCGCACTGTAAGGGGCATTGTTATACCAGTAAGACGGTCTAAGATGGTGTGTTGCCAGTGACCTTCATATAGATAGGTCCAGTGCTGATGATGTCTTATGTAGGCAGAGTAAATTATTACTCAATTTTAGGAAATGATGTTGGCTGTTGGTAAGAGTCACCTAAACCGTGACTAATATGATAATTGTGATATTGTTCCTAATAATGTCTTATGCAGGCAGAGTAAGTATTATAAATATACAGGAATGGCTATATGACCATGGGTAAGAATCACCAAAAGGGTGATATCATATGTTTTACATTATGCTGGCTATGTGAATTGCATGCTTTATTCATGTTGGATATAAACAATGAAATTGACCCTCAAGCAATGAGAAAGACCACTTTTAATAATGTTCTATAACATGATTACTTAGTGTTGTCGTCTTAGGTGAGTTGGGGTAGCACCGTTCACCAGTACATAGATGATGCATTGATCCACGTTTGTAGGCATCTTTACAGGTGCTTGTGTATGGGTGAAATTATTTGATCAGTGCTTGGCATCGATGAATCAGATGGGTGCACAGAAGCTCTTCTTGCAAGACGATGTTTTCTGCTATACGGGACATAATATATGGAACAATGTAACTCAGATGAACCAGTGAGATTGTAAGCCAAATTGGCAAGTTCATTGTAAGCCGAGTCGGCATGTTCAGTTGTAAGCCTAAATGGCAAGTAATTCAGCTGGCTATTCAAAAGTCTTGTAATCTATTGTAAACTCTGTATTCAGCTGCAAGCCTTGGAGTCTAATGCAAATATCAATAAAGATGATATATTTCTTCGTATCTTGTTGTGACTTTAATTTATATGTTTGGTTTTGCTGCGATGTCGTTGTTTCTGAGAAATACCGAGACTATAATGGTTTTGCCTTGTACAAGGACAATCTAGACTTGTACGTCATCATGTCCAGTGGCTAGTTTTTTATCTCTCGGGATCGGGGTGTAACAAGGACAATGCTCCCGCCAATTGAGATTTTATAGTTAATATCCAGAGGCTTGGATACTATATTAAGCTTAAATACAAAGGATATAGATACAAAACTATGAATGACACCCGAATCAAATAAAGCAATAGCTGGAAATTTTTAAGGAGAATGGAACCTGCTATCACGTCCGTAGATGCCTCTGCCTCCTCGCCTGTCATAGCAAAGGCCTTGTCCCATTGCTGATGCTGGGCAAAGCGTTGCTATTGTGTGGGCAAGGGTCCTCTCTGCTGCTGGGCTACCATAGGCCTCGTCGGTGCCTTTAGGCCAGGAGCTATCCCCTGAGCTGGACGAGCATGTGCTAATGGACACTCTTTCAACTGGTGCGCAGTCGATCCATAAACTAAACATACTCCAAGCCTCCTTCTGCAGACATCCCACGTATCCTATTTTCCTGCAATACGCATAAGTGGGGGCCTGTTGTACCTACTTCTAAGGCTGCTATCAAAATGGAGCTCTAGCCGGCTACTGGTATAGCTGGTGTGGTTGAAACGTCCTTTGCTGCAGGTGGGGACATTTTTTTGGTACTGAGCCACTACTACCTCCAACTGAGTCCGATCACTCTTGGGTCTGATGTCTAAGTCCACCTCTATTCTTTGGGCTTCCGCAATAATTCCTGCAAAAGTTGTGGTACTATAGGTAATATGAATTCTTACGTCCTTTACTGGGCCCTGACGAAATCTTCGTACTTGGTCTTTCGGGTCTCTGACCATGTATTTCGCGAATCGGCTCAGCCTGCCGAATTTTGCGGCATACTCATCCACCGATAAGTTGCCCTGCTCTAGGTTCTGTAATTGCTTCTCCAGAATACCTCAGCTACAGAGGGTAGAATTTTCTCTTAAAGAGGTCCTTGAACTGCTCCCAGGTTAGATGTGGATCTGCGATCATAGGCTCATTCCAGAACCAGGTCGGGGAAATGTCGTGAAGCTGCAAGCCTACAGCCTCAATTTGTAGATCTGTTGGAATCCTAGCAACTCAAAAAATATGCTCGATATCCTCGAGCCATTCATCCGCATAAAGAATTCCTTCTGTGCCCTTGAACTCTCGTCGGTTTATCTTCTTGAAATTAGTGATATCGCTTACCTTCTATTGATAAGGCTGCTGCGGAACGATGACCTTCTCAATAGTTGATATCGTCAGTCGATGTGCATTCTCCATACCTTCTCACATTATTGTGGTCTGCTCCTTATGAGCCTCGGTTTGAGCCTCTGCGTCTCATCATGCCCCGAAGGAGCTCGAATAGTTGCGTTGCATCAGCGGACTTACCTTTTGAGGATGATAATAGTGATATTCCCCCTTGAGGTGGAGGAGGGAGAGGGCTTCCTGATGCAGCTCATGCCGCCTCCCAATCCGTAGGTAGGGAAGAAGGAGCCCATTCACTCTTCGGCTCTTAGGTCGAGAAAAAGTTATTTTCTTCGAAGGTGTTAGTGTTCCTGAACAGGACAATCTTGTCTTAGGTGCCATTTCTAGAAAATAGAATGAAGTAGAAGAAATCGTTAAATATGGCTTGGGTAAGAGATTATTCAGGAAGGACAATAATTGGAAAGAGGTCAATAATTCTGAATTGAACAGAAGTTAATAATTTAATCAGGGTAGAATTTTTTAGTATGTAATTGAGTATTCCCTTATTCCTATATTCTATTGCAGGCTCGTAATAATACTCTAGCCCTAAGTACTATTATGACATTGCACTACTTGCAAAGTGTAACCTGTATGGGCCTCCATAAAAATGTGTCACGATCCGCACCCACAATTTTTGGGCATGAGTCATGGGTACGTCTAGCCTACGCCATAGTTGTAGGAGCGTAAAAAGTGCTTCAAAGAAAGAGTCATCCCATTCATAAGTGATCGGTTTTTACGCCAAGCAGAGCAGGTAATCTCTTTTACGCCCAAGGCTAGGCTAATCAATTTACGCCTAAGCAGGCTGATCATTTTACGCTTGGGTCTACACCTGTGATTTTACGCCAAGGACAGAGCAGCCTATTTTACGCTGGACAAAGCTGTCAAATCTCGCATTTAATGCAAACTCTGACATGAAGATATTAATGATGGCATTTACCACAGAATTCAATGGGATTTGTCTTATACAAAGACTATTGTTGCGTTTATGGGGATCGAGCTACTTTACGCTCACTGTATGGTTTCTTTTACGCACGGAGTTTTACATGAGTTCTTACGCTCATAAAACAATGTGTGCATAAAGTCTATTTGAGCCATTTTACGCTCAAGGTTATTCAATAACCACTTTACGCGGGGAACCTATGACAGAGCTATTTTACGCTCATCTTACTATTTTACGCCCAGAGGATGTTGGAGCTATTTTTATGCCCTATTCTTTCTGGCCAATTTGGAACGTGGTTTGCCTACATGGCCTTCATGCCACATATTTCGAAGAACGTGTGTACATGTATCCTATTCTTACTGAAATTATGGGACGCGTGTCAACGTATACAAAGGATGACTCTGATCATGGGTGACAGTTGTTAGCGTAAAGACAGACTTTGATGATCTTTTACGCACAGAAGCTCCAGTCTATAAATAGACTCATTTTTCTCAAAGACAAGGACAGAGAGAACATGAGAGAATACAGAGATCAGGACTTCGAGATTTTGATTCTCCGGAGAATTCTTCTTCAACTTTTCTTTCAGAACAGAGTGAAGCATAGCGGGAAAGCATTCGGCCTCGCCATCAGTGCCCAAGTGCGTCGATACCTTTCTGGCGACTTAGTTCTTCCAAGTTGTTCTATTTCAAGCAGTGATCTTCATCATCATCATATGGTCCAAGGAACAAAGTGATCATTTACGATTCAGACTTCCATAGCAATACTTTTCCAGAATCAAATTTGTACTTTTTGTACTTTCTCTCGTTTTATTTTCAAAATCCAACCTTTTGTTTGGCGATTTTGTTAAGTGAAACAAAATGGCGACTCTGCTGGGGACTACTTTCTCCTCCGACGAGGAAGCGATTGCTCAATATGATGATGTTTCGGTCGGTTCGACCAAGAAGACTCTGGTTGTGCACTTCGACCAGACTGCCTATGAAGAAATGCTCCGAACTGGGGGTGGTTCTCGCCACTCCAATGTTCAAAAGTCTCGTAAAGCACGAAAAGTTTGGATTCCCAAATCCAAAGTGGTTTCTGATCTCTCTGTTGCTTCTGATGACAAGGGAATTCTTTCTACTTCTGTCGTAGGGGCTCCCGTTCGTAACGAGGCAGTCCTTACTTCAGAGTTGCACTCAAAGTGTGATGATTTATCTCCCGTTTGTAACGGTGAAGATAATCAGGTTTCACGCCCACTGCGTAAGAATCAAGTTTTACGCTTAGTGGGTAAGAACCAAATTTTACACTCAAGGCATAAGAATGAGTCTCCCATTTGTAATGTGGTAGATTCTAATGCTTCTGAGTGTAAGAATCAGTCTCCCGTCGGTGACGTGGTAGGCCCACACAAATTATGCTCCTCGCGTAAAACAAAATCTCCCGTCTGTGACGTGGTAGATAATCAATTTTTACGTTTTACGCGTAAAGGTAAGTCTCCTGTCTGTGACAGTGTAGATAAAATTCACAACGATGTTTGCACATCTAATGTGAATGTACCTAAACGCATACAGTATAAAAATGTCGTTGGTAAAGCTTCTGTCCTACACCAACAACCTTCTTATACTGCTTTACGCAAAGTACCAAACATACAAATTACTCGCCATGAAAATGGGGTCCTTTGTGCTAAATCTCAAGATTTACGCACACAACTCCAAACGCGTAAAAATGTACAGTTTGTTTCTGGAAATGAAGCCAGTAATCTTCTTTATACACAAGGAACTAAACGTTTTTCTAATCCAAATGTAATAAAGAAGAATATTCCCTCCACTCCTTCTGACTTACGTGAATTGCTAATGCAAAAGCGTAAGAATTCACAATCTCCGGTGACGCTCCCCCAAGAAAAATATCATTGTGAATATCATCAGGTTGTGATCAATTGTTGTTGTTCAGCTTCAAGACGATCAGTTTTTGATCGTTTAAGTTTTAACTCGCTTCAACATCAAACTGAAGACCAAGAAGATGAGCTGTCATATGCATCGGTCAACATGGCATCTCATACTAACAGAGGACGACGACCGAGACGGAACATGTCCCAAACTCTAGGTCAACAACAGTTCAACAGACTTCTTGATTCCTTTGAAGGAGTATATCAGAATACTCGATCAAGAAGACAAAGACAATTGCAGACTTCTGATTCAGAAGCTGGGGGTACTCAATCTTTTGAGTCTGATACCGATAGTGTGGATTCATACTTCTATACTAATCCCTCTATATCTTCAAGAGAGGTTGAATCCTACGCTGTTGGAGATGAACCAGAGACGTCATCTGCTAATACGAAACAACGTCTCACTGCCGTGGAGCAATCATTGAAAGACAAGCTCAACATGGTACAAAGCATGCATCAGATAATTTTGAATCAGCAAACTGCTCAACCTACAGTAATAACTCCGGTACCAGTAGCAGCACAAACTCAAGATAGTCAAGGGACTGATATACCTTCGAATATTCAAGAACCTGCTGTTAATCAAAATTTTGTATCTCCAGATCCCATTATTCCAGAAGATGTACCACCTCCAGTGGGGGTTACGGTACATCCAATGACTATTCAATCAAATGTGCTTCCTCAAACCAGTGAAGCCATTCAAGCAGTGCGTGAACTCAAAGCACAGTTTGAAGTTTTGAGGCACAAAGATCAGCTCCAGAGGTTAGGGATTAAGCAACCTTATCCTCCTCATTGGAATGATGTACCCTTTCCACCAAAGTTCAAGCCACAATCCATGGTTTTATTCGATAGAAAAGCATCTCCTAGTCAATATATCAATTACTTTGATATTATGACTGTACACTTGCAGAAAAATGATGCTCTTCTCACTCGAATGTTCATCGGGTTTCTGACGGGTTCAGCTTACGATTGGTATCGTAGCTTACCCGATAACTCTATTTCGTCTTTTGACGAATTCAAGGCAATGTTTCTCTCCCGCTTCTATGAAGGAGGTATGGACATGAACATGTCCTCCTTAATAGAAATAAAACAAAAGAAGAAAGAAGATACTCGGACGTTCATTGAACGTTTCCGACAGGCTACTCTAAAGATGCCTCCTGGTATGCCAGATTCAGCGTTGATCGATACATGCAAGATGAATCTGCGACCATCTATTGCTGTCTTCACAGGTTCCCAATTCACAGATTGGGCTTCGTTTATCATAGCAGTAGTTTCTGCCGAGACCAATGGTAGGTTGGCTCGGGAACATGGGATGATTTTTACTTCAGAAGATAAAGGAAAGAAAAGTAATCCTGGTAATAATCCTGGCAATCGTAATGTGAAAGAAAAAGATACTCTTATGGTCAATCTCTCCAAGAACAAAATGACGCCAAATAATCAAGAATCTTCCAGGCCAAAGGAAGAATACTCTTTTGACGAAAGTGATATCCCAGGGATATTTTAATGTCTGGTAAAAAGTGGCAAACTTCAGATTCCAGAGCCAAAAAGGCCTAATGAGGTGAATCTGACTGACAATCCCAAATATTGTATCTATCATAGATACATTAATCATCCTACCAGTGCTTGCTATGTCTTGAAAAAGAAGATCCAAGACCTGATAAATGGTGGCGCTATCGCTTTAACCAATGATGACGATACGGTTACAACCAACATGGTCTCTCTTCAGTTTGGAGATTTTCCTCCACAGCAAGTCCCAGATGGAATTATCCCAATTCCGAAGGCGACGATGAAGATCGTGAATATCCCGCCCGCCAGGGAAAAAAATACAGGATTGCTGCCGCTCACATTGAAGAATGGTGAAATCATGTGGGTATATCCTGACTTAATACCTGAGTTGGAAAATGAAGGTAAAACTTTAAAATCCAAGAAAGGTAAGAAAGTCAAAACCTGTAAAATGATTTCTCATGTTATTACAAATCCTGATGACCTGGATCATCTATGGGATGGCCTTCCTCTAGAAGGTAGACTGAAAGGACTAAACATCTGTCCTCCAAGTCTAGCTCCTCCTACCAAGCTCAAGCTTACTCATCAGCAGTGGCTAGCGATGAATAGTGTTCCTTTATACCGGGCACAACAAGTCTTTGCTGCTTATGAAAAAGTTCCAACAAGGATTTCTCCTCGTATCCCGAATCCTTCTCATCCCTTAACTACAGAGACGTCTATGCTTCATTCTCCTGTAGTTGCAGAGGTTTCTTCTTCTTCTTGTGCTGAAACACCTGTCCAAAGTTTACTGCCTATCCACTTGTACAGTCAGCAATCTGTCCTTCTCATGAGGAAGATGGGTTACAACTTTCAAAAGGTAGAAGGTTTGAATTATGATAAAGGAATACGTCTTCCTTTACAAATTCAAAATCAGAATTCTACTGCTGGATTGGGTTCTGAAATGCCTCATAACAACTCTCACAAGAAGAAGGCTAAGGGAAGAAAGACTAAATCCTGTAATATGGTATTTCCTTCTCCTGAGTCTGAAGAAGAAACTTTTGCTGGTACAAGATCTGGAAAAGAGTACCATAAAGACTATGAGGGATCCTCCAAAGAAGCGAAAGATGTAGTGGAGACTCTACCAGTTCAACCTTCTCCTATTCCTGTTAAACCGTCTGTGGTTGAAAAGGGAAAACAGAAGGCAGTACGCTTTGATATCCCATTGAAGCCTGATTCCAATCAGGGGGTGGTGATGAAGCCTTACAAGTTTGACATTCTAGCTCAGTTAGCCAATACTCCGGCTAGACTTTCTATATTTGAACTGCTTCGCCTTTCCAGAGAAAGCATAGAGACTTTGAGCGAAACTTTACTTCAAGCAGATTCATGCTTGGCACAACTCAAGACTCCTGATAATATACCAGTGTCATGTCCACAATGCCATAGTGTGATGGAAGCAATTCCCAACATCACCTTTACATAAGAGGATATGCTATTGAAACACAACAAGCATGATAGGCCTCTGTGTTACACTGGATATATCGGATCCACTAAAATTGACAGGATTTATATCGATCATGGGTCTTCAATTAGTATAATTCTTCAGAGTATGCTAAGACCCCTGAGGATTTCTACTAGTGAGCTGACTTACACTAGTACTACGATAGTCGGTTTTAACTCTGGCAAGAGCAAACCATTGGAGAAGATTCGTCTGCAGATTCAGATTGGTGATCTTCGAACTATGGTAACTTTCTATGTTATCAACTCGGACGTATCCTACAATATTCTTCTTGGAAGACCGTGGATTCATGAGCACAATATTGTGCCTTCAACTCTTCACCAATGTTTCAAATATGTGGACTCCCAAGGAGTTGTAAAAACTGAGTTTGCTGATATTAATCCATTCAAAGGTGTTGAAGCCAACTTCTCTGATTCAAGGCTTTATAAACAAGAGCATGTGAAAGATATATCAGACATGGCTGAAGATCAATCATCCTCTGAGGATCACTTTATTAATGAAGATCCGCCAGAGGAGCAACCTTTGAAGATCATAGTCAAGGGACGAATCCAATCCCAACCTGTCAATGATCAACCTTTGATGATCAAGGTTAAAGGAAGAACTCAAACTTCATCTCAGGAATCAATAGATATTCCTGCTAAGAGTCAAGTTCAACCTTTTATGATTAAGGTCAAAGGACGTACTTCTTGCACGAATGATCCAGAACTACCGTTGATTGTCAATCTTGGCAAACCTACGCAGAAGACGGATGATGGTCCACTGTTGATTAATCCGAAGCGTAGCAATCAGACTGTAAATAATATAAATATTGATCATCCTGTACTTTTTGATATCAATGAAGATTTTCTGTTCGAGTATATGGCTGTCAAGTTTATTGAGAGAATGACTTTATCTTCTGATAATCAAAGTCATCAATATAAAGACAACATAGAACCGGAAGAAAATTTATACATTGATCATAAGGAGAATTCTTTCTCTCCTTATACAGATGTTGGACCATATGCTCAAAGGTTCCTAACATCTTCTCCTTATCTTCTACCTATGGCCGCTTCATCACAAGCTTGTGTAACTTTTAGACGTTATGAAGAATCTTATTTCGTGGTTCCGTCTGATAAAAAAAATAAGCGCCAAATTGTGTTTGGCCTGGCTAGAAATATCCCCGTTGCTCAGACAGATGAGCTGAAGGATAAAGACAAAAGAAGAATCCGAATTGATAAATACAGCAATCTATCAAGATCATTCAGAACATGGGGTATGATTTGAAGACTATGCAAGGTCTCAATCAGGGCAAGGGCAGATGATTACCATTAGGTGGTGATCCGTTTTACCAAAAGACTCGTCATGGGTTGGGATATGACTCGTCCCACATGTTTTATGATGATATACAAGAAGAATTCTCTTCCAGCTCTTCACAATCATCAGATTCAGAGGAACTTCAATCTAAAGATGAATCTGGACAAGTACTCTCAGTCAATATGGTTCAAACTGATGGTGAATCCAAACCATTTGAAAATGTCCATCGAGCCACCATCGGTTCATTTATTTCCCTCATATATATCTTCAACAACATCCGTCTTCTTAATCCCCAGCTACCAAAGTTTGGTTAAGCTGATTACTTGTCTCTTTGAAGAGAGATTTTGATCTTTTATCTTACCAATTAGTATATAAAGTTGGATTTACTATTTATCATGTTTTCATAACCTCTGAATAAATACTAAATCCACCTTCTTTTTCTATCTATCATGTCCATTTGACCTCTGCATAGATATTAAATCTACTTTTCTTTGGGTTCTTACATACTGTCATGTTCATATTACCTCTGATAGTATTGTACACCCTAAATAGAAAATAAGATTACATTATCTATCATGTTCATATTACCTCTGGATAGATATAATGTTTGAGTTTAGAAAATTTGTCATGTTCATATAACCTCTGATGAGTATTTTCTACCCCATACAAAACAAGATTTCATCATAGACTTGTCGCGTCCATATTACCTCTGATAAGTGCTTTCTATCTCCTACCTATTGTTTAAAATTCAACGATAGGATCACAAAACAAATCTTTCATTCATTTCTGGTGGAAATACTACAGAATGGATAAGACAAAAAGATGACAAAACATTCTATTACGGTGGAGTGGAAACATCTTGGAGCAACTTTTTTAATTCTTCTAGCCGTCTGCCACAAGAACTCATGACCTTCTTGGTAGCCTCTGCACGTCGAGCTTCAGGAGTGCAAATACGAGAAAGTTCAGCAAAGGTGATTATCAAGTTGTCCTTTGCTTCATCAAGAGTTCTGATGGTCGACTCAGCCCCAAAAGCTTTTTCTTCTAAAATTGAGCTTTAGGTGAGGTGTAGATTTCGAGCATCGATCATCTTCTCTCTTTCAGCCTTCAAGCAAGCTAGCTCTGCCTCAACTTCGCGAATTCTGTCATTCTTGCCCTGAATATCTATGTTCAAAGCATCATAAGCCACTCTGTGGCCATGCAGTGCAGGTTTTATGCCAGTCAAAAAGGCTTTCTCTTTGGCAACCTTCAGACTGTGTTCATGGAGGGCTGTATTATATGTAGTTTCTCGAGCAAGATAATCAGCTGTTAAGGCATCATATTCTTCCTCGATGAGACTTTCAACAGTTTTACTAGACAGATTAAGATATTCTCTGATTGGCTGTTCAAGGTCCTCCACAATTTTCTCCAATGCGGCAGCTCTTTCAGTATCGTTGAACAAAGCAACGTTCTTGATGGTCGAAGCCATTGTCGTCTTCAAAGTTTCATAATTGAGGCCCTTATTTAGGACCATTGTTATCAAGGTTGCCAGGCTCTTATAAAAGGTGTCAGTATAAATCTCAATAAGGAGATCCATTTCTGTGCTAGAACTTGGCGTGGCAACAATATCTAACAGATCCCTTTCTCGAAAATCGGGAACAGATGTTGGTGGTGCAACAGTAGGATGAGACGAAGTCGTGGTTGCTACTACAGTTATAGCCAATTGATCCCTAGAAGCTTCAGGGATTATATCTCCAATCGGTGTAACAACAGATGGGGGTGGAGCCGGTGACGTTACTACTGTTATCTGGTTCCCAGGGACCTCAGCATCAATATCTCCAATATTTGTCACTCCAGCCATTTCTGGAGTTCTGGCGGCGGTAATGTTGGTGGATGTGGTGACAACTACAGGAGCTGGTTCAGATTCTGGCATTGGCTTGTCAGAAACTGGTACTGGATCAGTGACAACAGTAGAGGATGTTATTATTTCCTCAGTTTCTGTTGGAAGTTCAAGCATGACTCCAACATCTCCTTCAATTGATTGCTCCACAGGATTTCCCACTGTTTCAGCTGTGGTGAAACTTTCTACAGCTAATTCTTTATTCAAGTCTGGATCTCCTCCAATAGTCCCATCATCACCTACAGTGGGATCAACTCTAGTCTTCTCTTTGTGCTGGTCCTCAGCAAGAGAAGACAATTCAGATTGTGCTTGTTGTGCCCCAAGAGATGGAGGATGTTCTTCTTGAGGCTCCATCTCAGGATTTTGTATCCCTTCCTCTTCAGCATCTGAGTTTTCTGAAGAAGAAGCTTTCTCTTCAGACTCCTCATTTTCTTCATAGATTTCTTCTTCTTGAGAAGGAGCTACAGGCTTTGGTGCAATTATGACGTCTGCAAAATGAACAAAAATAAGTTAATACACAAAATTGTGATATATAATTCCGTATAGGTTTTGTATAATACTTGGAATATGTGCGTTTTTTTTCAAGATATGTATCATAATCACCATCCCAGTCATCATCCTCAAAGTCAAGAGCCGGTTCGTCTGATGGAATGCGATCTTGATCAGCAGTGGATACAGTAGTAGTACCCTCCGTAACTGGTGCCTTGGACGGCAAAGATAAATGGAGTGAGGTGCTAAGACGTCCAGGAGACAAAAGTGTTACAGCTCTTGATCCTACTATCTGTGGAAAAGCTGAAGATCCTTCTCCAGGATGGACTGAGGAAGAACCGACGAGAGGATCTTCTTCAATATCCTCTTCTGGAGTGTGAACGCTTGGTTTGGAAGGCACTTTTGTGGTAGACCTCTTCCTCTTTTCTGGAGTTTTCATTGGAGATGTGGCAACTGCACTCTGTTTTCTTTTTCGGCCTTTACCAATAATGATAGGTTCTGCAGCTGGTTCTCCAACTCCTGTTGGGATAACTACTAAAAACGGATCTGGGATGCCAGTATCGTCAGGGATGTCTGCTGGTACTCTGACCTGCTCCTCAATATCTCCTTCTTTAGGCCACCTCAGACTACCCTTCATATTGTAACCATGGACAAAAGAACGAATTGAAGCATAGAAGTGGGCATACGTATGGAGTATACGTAGTTCTGTAGTGCTAGTGGCAGTCGAAATCCTAAATTTAGCACCAGTCCGAGCAGCACCGAAATACCTCCAACCCCTAGCTCCGTCAAGTAATTTCCCATAGTAACGGAAATTAGTCAAAGGATTACCAACATAAAATTGGTCGTACCCAAATTGGCGAGCAAACCTACTGGGTAAGTATAGTTCGAACGTACAATTATCTTCATTTCTGTACATCAGATGAGAAGGTCTGATGCACTGAAGCCATCTAAAGACTGACTATGGCAATACAATTCTGCCTTCAACTTCATCTTCAAACTGGACACCGAAGCAATCTGCTGGAACTTGCGGCCTGGTACAGAAGAAGTTCCGTATGAATAATTCAGAACTGCTCGGGTATCTGCCACAGTCGTAGCAATCCATGTAGCTTTGCTGAATTTTTGGAGGAAGACCTCCGCATCATCACCTGGGCCTGGCGGTAACAATCTGCAGTTGTGATGCAACAACCAGCCCATCAGATAAGTGTAGGGCATCTCTACTCTAGGGAAAACATTCCGATTAGGAGCATTGTTGATTAACTCTTCGCCGAAGGTCCTTAAACCTGCATTTATCCGACACACCATGGCTGACAGCAGGTTGATCCTGACTTTAAAAACCAGACGTACTGCTGGCCATAGCACACTACGGTGAATTCTGTCAATAGTACCAATACCCGGTACAACCCATCTTCTCAACCATAAAGAAAGAAAGCCTGCCAGCAAAGCTCTCCGTGAGATTTTCTGACTACCATATCTGAGGAAGCTCAAGGCTTCAGTTCCGGCAGGAAATTCCCCAGTCTTCGTAGACAGATATTTATTCGGGAATTTGTAAGTAATCATCATATCCCGAACCTTGTTAGAGGGGATTGTCGAATCTATGTTGATTACTGGAGCTTTGTTTTCTTGAAACCTTTCTTTGTCTTCCTTGGATATCTTATCCTTATGGAAGAAGAGATAAGTCGTCCACTTGTTGATATACGCCAAATGGGATGTACTTTCATGCATCGTGGTACAAATCAGGTAGTGGCACATCAGTTCTTCGTATGTTTCGATTAACTGAGGGCTAACTCCTCTGATTTCAGCAAGCTCCCTGTTGGAGGGAACATATTCTTCATATGGGGCCTCCCCCATTGGCAGCTTCGAGATAAACTGTATTTCATAAAGGGCAAGACCCATTTCACCTTTCGGGGTGGCAAAAGTTCCAGTTGAACTTAGATATATCTCCATCAAGGCCAGAAATAAGTTTCTATTCGGAGGAATACCATAACTGGTGGAAGCTTTAAGTCAATATCTTTCAACTCTGCCTCAAAGTTCTTCATCATCCAAAGACTTATCTGGATCCAACTCTGGTTGAATGGAGTCAACCATCCTGGCAGTCTGGGGTTGGTTTGGGGATATAATACAGCATCCCTCATAAATTTATTGACAAACATCAGGGTTTGTACTGGTTGTATTAAACCCGAATCTTTGCTAGGATTAGAGCCTGGCATAAGGCCAAAGATAGAAGTAACACCTCCATTAGGAACACTAGCAAAATATCCCATATCATTGGCACGCTCTCTCTTGAAAACAATTCTACCCGGTCGTCCATGACTGCTGGGAGTCAAGTTCCACAACATTTGTCGAGGATGAGTAGCATGGACAAATGCTGACAAAGGATAATCTCTGTCCATATCTGGAAGATACATGGCTCTATTTCCAAATTTGAAAACCCAAGACTCCTTCTTGGGGTGTGTCTGGGATTTACAATCAATGGCATCTCCAAATAGAAAGGCTGGTTTTGCGAAGTGTTGTCCGTCTAGTGAACTCAACAATTCCCTATTTATCATGGATAGCAACAGTCTATCCCCTTGAGCTGCTATCAACTGTGCCCTCTCTGCCGGATACTCGGGGTTCGACTGAGGAAATTGGACATGAGATAAATCTTCCAAATAGTTCGAACCTACCATGCCAACTGATGATCCGAAAACTTCAGCGAGGGGGTGAACTTGCAAATCCACTGGTAAAATAACAAAAGAGATCAAGTTAGTTCGAAGTTTTTTTACTAAGGGTTGATGAAAAGCTTATAAAGTCTTTTTTTGACAAAATCTCTCAAAAAGATTGATGAACTTTACGCTACCACATAGTAATATGAGCGTAATACAACTTTTTACGCTGGCATGTACGAACATGAGCGTAGTTAAGTTTTACGCTAGCACATTAACTGTGGACATAAAACCAAATTTTACGCTGACATGTATAACGTGGGCGTATTCTTGTTATCTTTTTACGCTAACACGAACAACGTGGGCGTACGATGTCATTTCAGCTTTACGCTAACACGTACAACGTGGGCGTAAAAAGCTGAAAGTTTGGTTTATCTTCTTCTTCTTCGACGGATTTGTTTTCTCCCAACCAAAGAATAGGGTTTTACCCATCATAGGCGGAGCCACGGCCGGGTTGGGATTTCGTTATGGTGGTGATGACTGAGTAGGGGTTTTCACATGATCAGTCGAGGAGGAATCAATGGCTGGTTTCTTCCCCTTGCTACCGGCGGCGGATGATTTCTTAGGAGCCATCAGATCAGAGTTTCGAAGAAAGAAAAGGCAAAGAGATTCAAGAAGATGAGTAAAAGTGTTTTCTCTCTCTGAAAAGACCTATTTATAAGAGAGATTCAAAACCGACTGTTGGATATCCCTATAATTACGTCGACTGTTGGACATCCTCGCTTTTACGCGGATGGCTGTTGCGTATTCCAAATTTTACGCTGGCAGATCAAATCTCAACTTTTACGCTTCTGTTCAAAGTATTTCAAATTTTGGAGATATTTGAAAACTTTGAAGGGGGTCTTGTAGGAGCGTAAAAAGTGCTTCAAAGAAAGAGTCATCCCATTCATAAGTGATCGATTTTTACGCCAAGCAGAGCGGGTAATCTCTTTTACGCCCAAGGCTAGGCTAATCAATTTACGCCTAAGCAGGCTGATCATTTTACGCTTGGGTCTACACCTGTGATTTTACGCCAAGGACAGAGCAGCCTATTTTATGCTAGACAAAGCTGTCAAATCTCGCATTTAATGCAAACTCTGACATGAAGATATTAATGATGGCATTTACCACAGAATTCAATGGGATTTGTCTTATACAAAGACCATTGTTGTCGTTTATGGGGATCGAGCTACTTTACGCTCACTGTATGGTTTCTTTTACGCACGGAGTTTTACATGAGTTCTTACGCTCATAAAACAATGTGTGCGTAAAGTCTATTTGAGCCATTTTACGTTC
>JANAVB010000999.1:23188980-23276480 GCA_029216955.1 Iris pallida | reverse complement strand
TTGCCTTTAGAAAATTCCAAGAAAGGAATTTTTCTAAGGAGGGGAGAGTTGTGAGACTAGTCTCACAGTATTTGTATTTGTATACAGATATGTATTTTATAATGTATTTTGTATTTTCTTGGATTTCAGAGAACCGAAGAAAAAACTTGATTTTTGAGACTTTTCTGTAAAATCTTCATATCGTAGGTATACCGGTCTGTACCGACGGTATACCGTCTGAAATTTTTTCCACTTTATAGATATTTTCGATTCGACATATTTTCGTATAGATATTTTCATGAATAGTATTTAGATATTTTCATGAATAGTGTTTAAATATTTTGATGAATAGTGATGATACATTCTATTATCCATTAGTTTCTTGGTTTTCTTCTGAACGATCGAGATTGATCGAGTTGCAGATCGCGATCGAACGGTCACGATTAATTTACCTTCTCTATATATACGATTATTTTGATTTCTTTTTTACTTTCTCTTTCCACTCTTTATTCTTTCTTGTTTCCACTCCGTATTCCCCGGTAGCTTGGAGCTTTTCTGAATCCCTCTTGGTGGTGGATTTGAAGAGTTCGGCTTGGAGCTTTATTAGGCAAGTATATCTTGCTGAACTACTGGACGTATTATGGTTTTCTTGTGGTTTTTGTTTTCTTACTGTCTTGATATTCTAATATTTTCTAGTACTTGCTTTACTAAATATGTTTCTCCTACGAATATCATCATTTTGTCCGTCTCAAAAATTTGGTCTGAGCTAGGTTTTGATTTCCTGTGAAATCCTGATACTTTCTTGGTAGGAAAACTCTGTATCGGGAATAATGCATGAGTACTTGCCATGAGATTTAATATATATCTTGTACACGACCTTCCTTTAAAATTTGTTTCATGGTTATACTGATTTTAGCAACTTTCGGGACGAGTTTTGATTTTTGGAGCTTGGTTCTTGCATATAGTATTGTTTCTTGGACACAAACGGCATACCGCCAGTATACCGGTGTATACCGACGAAATACCGATTTGTGGGTCCTTTTTATTTTATAAAACATGCTGTTACACAAATTGACATACCATCGGTATATCAGTTTTTAGCCCCCTTTTGGTTGAAAAGCTGCTGTATCACTTTTCGACATACCGACAATGTACCTGTGTGTACCGTAGGAATATCGATCCAGTACCCAAGTCATTTATTCTTGGATTTTAACATAGTTTTTTGATTTCTTCTTGTTTACTGCTTTACTGCCTTGTCTTACCCAGTTGTTTTTTCTGATAGTGGCCTGCCATGGCACGCTCATGATTTCAGTATATATCCAGATTAACATAGTGGCCTGTCATGACACACTCATGATTTTAGTACATGTCCAGATTGATTTAGTGGATCACCGTAGCGCACTCCTATCCTGATATTGTCATTTCTTGTTGTGGCTTGTTATAGTGCACTTTCTTTCTTGTCTTGTCCAGTCCTGCATGTCTCATGTCTAGGAAGGATTCTGTAGAATGCCACACCCGAAATCCCAAACGAAAATGTTAAGGATTAACTACTAGCTTGATTATATAGAATCATTGGGTGGGGAGAATTTTCAGGTTACCTATAACACTTTTTGTTCCGGTCCTTATATATATATTTTTTTTGAAGCAATGGGTACTTGTGGTGAACTCGCCTCCACTGAGACTCGAACTCCCGACCACTTGGGCCGCATGCATCTCTCTTAACCACTAGGCTAGAGGTCATTTGCCGGTCCTTATATATATATATATATATATATATATATATATAATATATATATATATATATATATATATATATATATATATATATATATATATATATATATATATATATATATATTTAGAGCTATCTGTCAAGATGAGCACACTTCCAGTTCACCGTCGAGTGTTGCACTTTTCTATAGGATGCACTTGTCTTCCGGGCAATGTACTCCTCCAGCTATGATACATTTGTCTCCCGAGCAATGTATCCATTACTTTCTTTTGGCCTGGATGAGTCGGTAATCTGCAGGGCAGGTAATTGGATTGGATTTCTCAAACTTGCATATGTTAGTAATTAGGATTGTGATAACCCTAGTTAGTTAATGTATCAAGCCGTATTCATTGCTTGGCCGTGATTGATGGATGGAGTCCATTCCTGTCTAGTTTTATTCCAGTTTATCTTATTTCAGTACTTAGATTCCTGTTAATCCGGTACATGCTATTATTCCTTCTACATGCTTGGCTTTACCACTTTTCCTTCATTTTCGGTTTTATTACATGCTCACATGTCCATTTTATCTTATATGTTCACATGTTTTTCTCTTACATGTTTCCAGTTCTCTTTCATATACATTGTGGTACCTTTATTTATTTCCTGCATGCTTTTACTGCTTTACCTATTGTATTGTTTTGATTTGCATGCTAGTTTTAGTTTATAGTTTGGCTTCCTTTGTGCTACTTGCTATTGGGGGTCTGACCCCACTGGTTTTGTTTGACCAGATCAAGTTGAGGAGCCCGAGGATCTTTCAGACCTTCCACTTGTTGGTGACCACCCGGAGGAGTGGGTATTCTTTCTCTTATCCACTCTTTTGTACTTATTCTTTTGAGGTGTTTAGCCACCGAGCACGTGTTTAGCTCGTATTTTGGAATCTACATTTGGCCTACTGGCTTAGACATGATTTTATATTTTCTAGATTGTAGCTAGGGCTAATCATGTATTACTTACACTCTTGCTAGTTTTTCATTTTGTATTACTAGCTTCATGATTATCTATATATTTTTTAGTTTGGGACGCTTTACTGTCTTATATGCCTGATGGTCATACTCTTATACATTATTTGCTTGTCTGTGATTGAGATATCTAGGAATCACTTGACCTAGGATCGAATGTTGGTGTGTAGTAGTAACCTGTAAGTCCACTTCCCGAATTTTTAATTTTTTAAATTTTTTTATTATAATTAATTTTATGATCATTAGGAGTCATGTCAAAGCTTGTAGGTGAGCTACGACCAAATTAAGGTCAGATGACCTCTAGATAGCTGATATATATATCATTTAGCTATTTATATTTTTCTATAATTTTTGGATATTTTTAGATATTTAATATTTAAAGGTTTATTATTTTTAAGGACTTTCAGGATTTACTGTAAGGTTATTAGGGTTATTTCGGGATCAAATAGTTTTATTTGGGATATATATGACTAGAAATATTTTCTAGAATACTCTAAGATTTTTCTGGATTTTTCTAGAATTTTTGGGAATTTTTAGATAATTAAAACCTATATATTTAATTTTCCATAGACTTTTAGGATTTACTGTGGAGTCACACGATGATATTTTGTGTTAAAATATTTTTATTTATGTTCTAAACACTTAGAATTTTTTTTAGAATTTTTTAAAAGGTTTCTGGATTTTGTTGTATTTTATTTGGATTTACTTGGAGTTAAAATGATTTTTAAATAATTTTCTGAATTTAAATTAATATTTACACAGTCAGCAGCCCAGTCAGCTAGACCCGGGCCCATCTGTCGGCGCTCAACCGCCTCTCTCTATCTCTCTCATATATATATATATATATATATATATATATATATATATATATATATACATATATTCCTGGAAACCCTAATTAATTCATGGCCGCATTTGAGGAGAGTGTTACTTGGAGATCCCCAACTTCGCGAAGCGATTGCCGCAAACCCCGACCTGCATTTCGTGCGCCGTTTGTTTTATTTGAAGTGTATCGAGGTTAGGTTTCTGAATATATAATTTGTTTGATAAATCCATAAATTAATATGCTCATCTAATATTTTAATTAATTCGTAGAACTCAGTTTTGCCGTAGAATCATCGATTTGGTCACGGTTAGCCATAATGGCGATATCTTTTGACCAAGCGTGATTTTGTGGCATGGTCAGTGCACTCGTTGTACTGAAATATACTAGGGTTCACACTCAAATCATTGAGTTCGTGTCGTTGAATACCTAGTCATCGATGCGCCTCAATTTGCGTGCCATGGGTTCCGAATTTGAAACCGTAATTTTTTTTGGCTGAAAATTAGTATTTAATTTTAATTCCAGAATTATATTAGATTAAATTAGGTTTTTAGATGATTTATTTTAGAAATAATAGAATTAATCAACCGCTTTCTAGGATTTTTAGAGTGGGATTTTCAATATCTAACTTATGATCATTTGTGTGTCGGGGTTGATCGGACAACGTCGTGAGTCACGATTTCATCCTTTCCGGAGCAAGGCAAGTATCACTATGACCTATGTTGCCTTTATTTTATGCTGCATGTTATTCTTTTTCTTAAAACTGTTTGTCTTATCTATTATACTATTGGTGCACGAGAGTTGTACTTGTTACCATAACCATACATGTTCACTTATTACTTTCGTTCAATGTTTAATGTTCAATGATTCAATTTTTAAGTTTAAAGTTAATGTTAAAGTGATCATGTTTACTTGTGAGAGAGAGTCGGGCCCCTGGCCTCCAACCCTATCCCAATCCTCTGGAAAGTATACTCATGACTCTTTGTTGTCCTCATCACGACATAGAAAGTTTGAAACTCGTGCTACTCCACCGACATAATAATCTCCAGATGAAGTCCCTGCTGGAACCTCCTCGTACGGTCCAACTCGGTCGCCACTAAAGATGGACAAACCGACTGAGCCTGCTAAACTTCGTTGCATATCCATTAACGGTCATGCCCATCTGTCGGAGGCTGATGAACCTCTGCTGCAGATCGTAATACGACACCGCGTCAAAATAGTGAGTTTGAAACCTCTCACTAAAATCTGCCCAGGCTATTGGCACTACAAAAGATACCTCATGAGCCGCCTACCAGTCGCATGCCAAATCCAAGAGCTACAACCTGACAACTGCCACATGTTCCCTAGCCAAAATTCCTGCCGCCTCCAGAATGGCCTCAATATCCTAAAGCCAGGCATCAGAAGCAATATCATCCTCTGTACCATAGAAGTATAGGGGATGGAGATGTCTGAAGCTGCTCACAGAATTATAGACCTGAGCACCACCCCTCTCCAGAACTGTTTGAACTGACTGGGTAAGAACGTCACTCTGACGCTGTTGCGATGTCATAAAACCCCTCAAAACATCTACCAGCGCTCGAACAACACCATTTGGATGCTCTGGCTAAGCTGGTACAGTTAGCTGAACCGACGGAACTGGCGACTCTACCCTTCAGTCAACACGAGACTCTGCCCATGAATGTTGAGGCTGCTCCTCTTGAACAGGCAAAACCAAAGGATGTTGATTTTCCATTGGCAAAGCCCGAACAGGACAATCATAAGGACAAGAAAAAAGTGCCCCTAAAATTAAAGGACACAAGGATCAGGTTGAGGGAACAGAAAGGATCAACGATCAAAGCAGATATCAGGTTAAAGGATCAGAGATAAAGTATAATACAGAGGATATCAATGGAGAAGATTTAGTGACTAAGATAACTACCAGTAACCCCCACATATCTGATAAATCAGACCTGCATGGGCCACCACTAAAACCTATGTCATATCCCAGAACCAGAATAATGTCAAGTAGGGACGGACCAGGCCAGCTACGTATGCCAAAGTACTCTAGTACTCCAAAATAACGTATACGCTGTATAGATGGGGATTACTACTACACACCAACAGTCGATCCTAGGTCAAATGATTCCTAGATATCTCAATCATAGACAAGCAAGTAATGTACAAGATTATGATCATCAGGCATATAAGACAGTAAAGCATCCCAAACTATAATATATATAGATGATCATGAAGCTAGTATTACAAAATGAAGAACTAGCAAGAGTGCAAGTAATACATGATCAGCTCTAGATGCAGTCTAGAAAATAGACAATCATGTCTAAGCCAGTAGGCCAAACGTTAAGTCCAAAACACGAGCTAAATACGTGCTCGATGGCTAAATGTCTCAAAAGAATAAGTACAGAAAAGAGTAGGTAAGATAAAGAACACCCACTCAAGCACCTTGGTGCTCCGGGTGGTCACCATCGAGTGGAAGGTCCAGGAGATCCTCAAGCTCCTCAACTAGATCTGGTCAAACAAAACTAGTGGGGTCAGACCCCCGATAGCAAGTACCACAAAGGAAGCCAAACTAAAACCAGCATGCAAATCATAAAAAAATAATAGGTAAAGCATTAAAAGCATGCAGGAAATAAACAAAGGTACCATAATGTATATGAAAGAGAACTGAAAACATGTAAGAGAAAAGCATGTGAATATATAAGATAAACTGGACATGTGAGCATGTAATTAAACCAAGCATGTAGGACAAGTAGTAGAGCCAAGCATGTAAGACATGTAGTAAAGCCAAGCATGTAGCAGGAATAATAGTATGTACAGGATTAACAGCAATCCAAGTACTGAAATAAGATAAACTGAAACAAGACTAGACAGAAATGGAATCTTTCTATTAATGAATACGGCTTGATTCATAAGCTAACTAGGGTTATCACAATCCTAACTACTAACATATACAAGTTAGAGAAATCTAATCCAGTTACCTGCCCTATAAATTACCCGACTCATCTAGGCCAAAAGCAAGTAATGGATACATTTTCTGGAAGACAAGTGTATCATACTTGGAGGAGTACATTGCCCGGGAGACAAGCGTATCCTATGGACAAGTGCAACACTCGACGATGCGCTGGAAGTGTGCTCATCATGACAGATAGCTCCAAATCGTATGTATATATATATATATGGACCGGAACAAAAAGAGTTGCAGGTAATCAAATTTTTTTTCCTCCCAATGATTCTAGATAATCAAGCTAGTTGTTAATCCTTAACATTTTTGTTCAGGATTTCAGGTGTGGCACTCCACAGAATCCTTTCTAGACATGAGACATACATGACTAGACAACACAAGCAAAAAAATGCAGTATAACAAGCCACAACAAGACATGACAATATCAGGATAGAAGTGTGCTACAGCGAGCCACTAAATCAATCTGCACATGTACTAAAATCATGAGTACACCATGACAGGACACTAAGTTAATTTGAACACGTACTAAAATTATGAATGTGCCATGACAAGCCAATAAGTCAATCTGAACATGTACTGAAATCATGAGTGCGCCATGACAGGCCACTATCAAGATAAGACAGTATAAAGTGGGCAAGACAAGGCAGTAAAGCAGTGAACAAGAAGAAATCAAGAAAATAAGTCAAAATCCAAGAATAAACTTGGGTACTGGATCGGTATTCCGACGGTATACATCGGTACACCGTCGGTATTCCGGAAAGTGTCACAGCAGCTTTTCAACCAAAAGAGGGCTCACAAACCAGTATTCCGTCGGTACACAACGGTATACCGTCGGTATGCCGATTTGTGTAATAGTAGGTTTTGTAAAATAAAAATGACCCACAAATCAGTATTCCGTCAGTATAAACTGGTATACGGTATGCCATTTGTGTCCAAGAAACAATACTATAGGCAAGAAACAAGCTCCGTAAACTAAAACTTGTCCCGAAAGTTGCTAAAATCAGTATAACCATTAAAACAATTTTAGAGGAAGGTCGTGCACAGCATATATACTAAGTCTCATGGCAATTAATTCGACATTGTTTCCAATACGGAGTTTTTCTACAAAAAATTTTTAGAATTTCACAGAAAATCAAAACCTAGCTCAGACCAAATTTTGGAGACGAACAAAATGATTATATTCATAGGAGAAACATATTTAGTAAAGCAAGTAGTAGAAAATCCTGGATTATCAAGGCAGTAAGAAAACAAAAACCACAAGAAAACCAAAATACTTCCAGTATTTTGGTAGTGATTGACCTTGACTTCTAGATTTTGTGTTGTGACTTATGTTGCTATTCAGTTCTATATTTTATCTTAAGTTTCAATATCGTGCTTTATCTTCATTAGATCTTGTGATTGAGTTATATACTTTACATGTCATATTATTCTTTCGTACGGAGATGACAGGTTTATATTCATTATTGTTAGATGTTAGATGTTATAGATGACCTATACATCGTTCTACCACCAACACTGTGGCATAGGCTGGACGTACCCACGTCCTCGTGCCCCTAAAGAGGGTGCGGGTCATGACACTATTCCTAACAAACTCCCTAAAATCTATCATAAGGGAGTCATGTTTTCTTGAGGCGCTATAACTAATACCAGGTTTAACGGCCTGGCCTCTAATATCGTATACTGGGTCAAAAGGTTTTGGGTCGAGGTTGAGTCTTCTATGTAGGTTAGAATGGTCAACGGTATCACGGAAGTGGCTGAGGTTGAGACCCTAGGCCATAATATTTTGCCTTAAAAATAGTGCATAAGGAGACGCGTTTGAGTGGGGCACGATAGGCATAAACGAAGGTGGACTCGTCTAGGTCATGTATATGAAATTTGTTTGAAGGTAACCGCTAGTCTTGTGCTCCAAATAGTCTGATTAAAAAGTGGGTGTCATAAACTACTTGACTTATTAGCTTAATTGCAATAAAGATTCTCCCAATCACTCATAATTATAGGTAAAACCCTAAAATTTGTGAGCCCTACAATCTTGCTACCATGGAACCCTAGAACTAAATGGTAGCACTACATAAAAAGATAAGAAAGTCATTCTTAGAAGAAGTCAAGATGACTATTGTTTGCCATGAACAAAAGTTAAACAACTTTTTGTATTACAAGCGTGTAAAAGAGTACAAAAGATCCCTAAACAGGAGATCTAGGACCAAGAATTTTTGGGGAAATATGATGGTGGAGATCGAGCACTACAGCGACTCCTTTACTCTGTTGACGATCTGACGACGAACTAAACTTGCTCTGACTTTCTAATGCTTGTGAGTGGTACTCGGGGTTGCCAACCAAGAAGACGCCGAAGAAGTATCTTGATTGAAGGAAGGCTCCTTCTATTTATAGGCAAGCACATATACGATGTGCATAAGGGTTTTGGCGCGCATGAGAGTTGCACGTACGAGACTAGAGGGAATATCCATTATATCTCCTCCGTGAGGGCTGCTGTTGAGATGACACGTGGTAATTTTTGGAATTGTTTGCTATCGAGATCTTGGACAGTTATCATCCTTCATCAAGATGATCGAGTAATTGACACGTGGTGCGTACTCATTGCTCAACTATCCTGTACGGATGAAACCAAATAGGTTTTGCTCTTATCGAGAGAACGACCGCTTAAACAAACTAAATTCCGATCTTATCTCAGGAGCGATGGGTTTAAACAAAACTAAATTTGATTGTATCTAAAAAGGTATAACTATTTAAACAATAAAAAGGTATAACTCTTTAAACAAACTAAATCTGATTTCATCTTAGGGGCGATGGTTTAAATAAATCAAATTTGATTATATCTGAAAAGATACACCAAATTGAATCCAATTATATCTGAGGAGATATAGTTGTCGTATTGACCACGTGGCATGATGCAATGTTATAGGGAAACTACATACTATATAAGCTGCACTTTTGGCAGTGTTCGAGCCATTGCACGTTCGGACAACAAGGAGACTGTGTACTTGAGCCAATGAAGTCACTGTAACGAAGTCACTGCACTTTTGGACAACGAGGAGATAGTGCTCTTGAGGCAACGAAGTTATTGCATTTTTGGGCGACAAGGAGACTATACTCTTAAGGCAATAAAATCACTGCACTTTTGGGCAAAGAGGAGACTGTGCTCTTGAGGCAACGAAGTTACTGCGCTTTTGGGCGACGAGAAGACCGCTCTTGAGGCAATAATGTTACTGCGCTTTTAGACGACGAGGAAACTGCTATTGAGGGAACGAAGTCACTGTACTTTTGGACGACGAAGAGACTACTCTTGAGACAACAAAGTCACTAAATTTTTAGGCGCGAAGGAGACTGCTCTTGAGGCAACGAAGTCACTGCACTTTTGGACGAGCTCTGAAGGATCAATGAAAGAGCCGTTGAAGGTGCTGCACTTCTAGGAAGCTCTGAAAAGTCAATGAAGGAGCCACTTTGGAGGGCTCGAGAAGCGGTAGCCCAAGATTTAGTCAAATAAATCTATTAAATGAGATTTATTGTGTTGAGTCTTAGGTTCATCCCATTACTACGGAGTCCTTTAACCGACTGCCACGTGGCATGTGGGTTGGACCACATAGCCTATATAAAGAGGAGCTCTTGGGTGATGCCTTGCTCATAGTTTCTATTCATTCCCCTGTCATGCTCGACCCCGACTTAGCTTCGGACGGCCATAGGCCTTGTATAAGTCGACTGTTAGTTGTAGAGATCTTCGTTCAAAGATGTTGTGGTCTTCTAGAAAAACAATTAGAGTTTTGAGATGCACTTCACTGTTTGGCGTAAGGGATTCGAACTTGGACAACATCTTGGAGGTCTTCGAGGTCCAAGCTACCGAGTTTCAATTTATTGCCAATCCGAAGAGCCACATATTGTGCTCTGCCCTACTCAATAATGGACTTATTAGCCATATTAGAGTAGGGGCTGCGTGCCCTGTTAGGGTGGAAGAGCCACAGGTTGTGTTGTGAGCTTCGTGTAGGAGCTGCGTTCTTGCTCGGGCCAATAGATGATTCATTAGCCATATTGGGTTCCTCCATATCTGACTAGAAAGTGGTTCGCTCTGATAAGGAAGTGATTCGCTCTGATGCTGCTATGCTTTTGGGGATTGTGCATTTTTGAAGACTGCACACTTGTAGGCTGTGCTTTAGGTTTTAGTCTTTATATGTAACCATGAAGAGTCTGTAATAGATCTTTTGTAAACATGATTTTAATAACAAATTTTCCTTTATGCACTATTTTTTAGTACGTGTTTTGAAGTGCGTAGCAATCTTGGTATATCTTGCGCTTCTGCGAAGCATGCAAAGTAACTAATATTTTCTGTGCTTTTGTAACTGCTGCAATTTTTTTATGCTTCTACAAGATCCCCTTCAAACTTTTCGAACTTGAACAAGTTCGGAACACTTTGAACATAAGCATGAAACGATACGTGTCATAGAGCGTGCGCAGTGTACTGCTGACAGACTGTCATAAAAAAATGACCATCAGCATTAATGCTTTCGAGCTGTCGTTTCATTTAAAAGTAATGATAACTCCTCGTTTTAGGACTAAAATCCGTCACATTTTCGTTTTGAAGCATTTCTTCAAATACGAAGGGTCTCTTTTGTCTTCATATGCTGACATGGCTTTGCCCCATAAGTAGGGCTTTGTTCGGAGAGAGAGATCTTCTGCCATTTGTGTTATCCTTCCAACTAAGCTTTTATTCTCAGAGAGTTTTCCTCTTCTAAACCCAAAACCCTAGTCTTTTTGCCATGGCTCCCAAAAGATTGAGAGTCCGCAAAGCTCCCAAGGCGGCTGCAGCGAGCACAAGAAAGGACAGAGGGAAGCAGCCGACATCGGAGGTCGTCGACATCGACGAATCTCCCACCATTGGCGCTGAAGAGCACAAAGACGTACGGCTGCCTGTTGCAAGTAGGTATTCGATGAACATCAACTCCCTAATTTGCTGATGCACATGAGTGTTCACTTCTCGGACTAGCATCTCAGAGATGTGCTAAAGCTCTTTCCGCTGATGCGCATGGAAACCATTCCTCGGAGTAGTGTTTGTAAGATGTGTTGAAGCTCCATCAAACGATGTGCATGGTTGTTACTTTTACGAAGTGACGGCTGTAAGATGTGCTGAGGTATTCGCTGATGTACAGAGTCACTAACAGTGTCTGCACAGTGCCTGTGCAGATGATTGCTTGGTGACATGCAGTACAACTTACGTAGTGCCTACGCGGATGCTTGCTTGCTGACACGCAGTACAACTTATATAGTACCTGCATGGATGCTTGCTTGATGACACACAATGCAACTTACATAGTGCCTGCGTGGATGCTTGCTTGCTCACGTGCAGTGCCACTAGACAGAGCCTGCGCATTTATTATTTTTTTAAAAAATACTTGTGTTTTCCTGACTCTTGTTTCATTTATGTACAGTTTCCGTGGCTATGCCTCTTTTTGACGAGGTCTTTTTTGACTAATCGGTCTGTGCACTAGGCATAAATGTTCATAAGGCGCTTGTTAATCCTGATCAGAAGTTGATCGCCCAAGGGCAACCGAAAGAGCGGCTGGCTAAGATACAGGATCAACAACACTCCTACTTCCGTCGTATGATAAACCGAGGCAAGTTGTCTTTTCCTTTTGATGATGCCGAGATGCTAAAACCTCGGTTCCTCTAAAGAGACCGACCTCCTAAAGATAAAGGAGAATTGGTACTTTGAGAATGATGGCCTCACCTTGCATGTTCCATCAATCGATCGGCACCTTTTGCTCTCGGTTTTCTTCTGCTTCGCCAAAAAGTGGTGTGTGGAATGTGAATTGACCCCGGAGCAGGGGGTTAATGATAGGCCATTTCCAGGTGGACAAGTATTCTAAGAGAAAGGATACTTTCAAGAGTGTACGTGATGGTCCGTCGTATATATTACGGGTATTGCTCCCTAGTCACCTGCTCAGCAATTTTACCCCGGATGTACATCCATTCGGGGCTTCTCTTTTTCCCAATCGGCTTCTAGCGACGGGATGCATATATCCGAAAAAAGCTTTCCAGGTCGATGGCTGGATCCATCCTGAGACTAAATTGCGCGAACTAACCCACTGGGTATTAGGTAGGTTCATGACAGAGCTGAAAGGTACTGGCTTGCGTCGTGCCATCAGAGCTACTGAACATGGTATCGAGATTAATCAGCCACTATTTGTGGCTTTTCTGGAGATGTATAATCACCAAATTGGGACTTTCTATACTCCGTATGAGGAGATGGGGCTGGCTCTCCATGATATGTACGCCATCTCGAAGCTGCCCTGGGGTAAAGAACCGTATGAGGAATATACTCCTAGCAAAGAGGAGTTTCTGAGGCTGGAGAATAAGCACCCTGAAATGATGGTAGTGTACAAAGAACTACTTTGCCATCATCAGGTGTGTGTACGCCAGTACTCTACAAAGACTTATCCCCATATTTCTGCTTGGAAGGACTATATCTTCGAGCAACAACCGTCGGAGCCGAGGACGGTCCATTTTACCATGTGTAGGGCGTACACCACTAACGAAGTAGAAGCTATCATGGTCGAAGCAGGGGTATCTGCTCCTTCAGTATATGTTGAGGGAAAAACCACTTCCATCGTTCATAATTATTTTTTTCAGAACTTGAATCCTATGAGCCCGAAAGCGACGCTGCATGCTTTTCTGATGATATGGCTGCAGAAAGCCATAGTTCCTGGAGGCTTTGGATCCGTAGGACAGATCAATCAAGAACTCATTCTATCGGCTGTAAAGCTGGTCTTTAAATATTCATTGGCTTTGCTCCCAGCTATGGTGTGTAATACCCTGCGAGGCCTGCAGAAACTCTCGGAAAAAAATAGAGCATTGTTGGTGTTTTTTGCCTTTGGACTAGAAAAGATAGTCCCACATCGGCTACACCAAATGGTGAGTATCTCAATATAATGTATTGCTTGTGTTGAGGTGTGCACATGAGGTGTAGTGGGGCACAAGTTTGTGCCATGTGGGAGTATTTTCCTAGAAGGAAAAAGGATTAAATCCAACAAGGATGCAAGTTGATTTTTGTTGTGCGGACTCAGACTCGGACACGGACTCCAGAATGTCTCGTGTATGCACGGGAGTGTTCGGGGGGTAGGCGTGGACTGGCACACTTCTATGCTGATTGTGGGATGATCTAAAATATCAAACTCTATTTTTGAGTATTGGTATTTTAGTCCCACATCGGATAGGAGAAGAGGTGAAGTCTCAACTCCACTCTATAAATAGAGCCCCTTGGCCTCCTTTGAAAGATGCACCAAAAAGAGAGTTGAGGGAGTCTGTTAAGTCCAGGAAGCCCGTTCAAGTCTCAAACATTGACTTACAAGCGTTCCAGAAGTTCTTCGTGAACTTGCTGGTTCCTGGAAGCCGTTCGTGCTCGTGTGGGGCGAATAAAGCTTTGAGCAACGGTGGTTCATTTACCCCAGCATCTCATTCTCGCCTGTCATCGCTGCTGTTGCCTTCTATAGTAACTTCTTTTTAGAAGCTCTACTGCCGATAGTTGCTTGCACAAAGTCTCTTTAGATTTTTGTGTATTACGTAGAATCTTTTTAGATCCTCGTAATTCAGAATCCTCAAGGATCTCTGTTGCACATCTTCTTTAAGGTGTTGCATTTGAAACGTTGTCTTTACAATTATTTCAGTTTCAGAATTTTCCATCGAAAATTGTGCCTCGGCACTAACAATCTCAAAGCTTTATTGAGAAGATGGATAACTCTCGAGCTTCGCTCATCGATACCGGCTTTAACAAGTTGGAGAAATTCGATGGCGAATACTTCCAGATTTGGAGACGAAAGGTCACTTTAAATCTTCAACTCATGAATGTTGATCACGTGCTGTCAGAAGAAGAACCGATCATTCCAACCACTGGATCTGCTGCGGCTGTGGCCGCTGCTACGACCAAGCAAGCGAAGTGGAAGAGAGAAAACAGTATATGCAAACTACTGATACTCAATTCCATGGAAGACTCTCTGGCAGAGTCCTACTCCAAGAAGACATCTGCCAAAGAGATATGGGACTCCTTGGGAAAGCTCTATGAAGATGACGAGAACCGGTCCAAGATCTTCATGGTAGAAAATATCACAAGTGGACCTTCGAAGACGAGAAGGTGATGCTGCCCCAAGTGAAGGAGTTTCTGAAGTTGCGTCAGAAACTAGAAGACGAGTACATGCCCCTCGTCGACAAGTTTGTCGTTGGAGGGATCGTCGCGAAACTTCCTACAGAATGGAGCAACTTCTATGCAAGGATGCATCGAAAGAAGATGAAAATTAGCTTAGAAGATTTCTTGTAAGAGATCCATGTTGAGGACGAGATGCACTCTCAACAGAAGATGCATACTCTGTCCAAGCAACTGGCGAAGGCTAATCTGGTCCAAACCAGAGAGTACCAGGGGAAGCAGGCTGCTTCTCATCGCAAAAAGAAGGACTTCACGAATCTGAAAGTGAAGGGTCCTGCTTTCAAGCAGCAGAAGTCCAAGTCCCATGTGACTTGCTTCAATTATGGCAAGAAGGGCCACTAAAAATCCGAATGCAAGTCCAAGCCCAAAGAACAAGGTGAGCCTAGTAAGGTTTCTATGATTACTAATCTAGTTGCCATGATAGCACAGGTTGCAACTGTGGGGGCTGACTTGGACTGGTGGATAGACACTGGTGCGACCTGTCATGTCTGTTCAGACAAAGACTGGTTCGTCTCTTATGAGCCAACTTCAGAGAAGGTCATAATGGCAAACCAGGCACAAGCTGAAGTACTGGGGATCGGGACGGTGGAGCTAAAACTCATATTGGGGAACACTCTGACACTTCAAGGTGTGAAGCATGTTCCAGTAATTGCTAAGAACCTGATCTCTGGAAGTCTACTCTGTATCGCAAGCTTGAGGATGGACATCAATGCTGGCCAGTTGGTGATGTCCAAGAAGGGTACATTCTTCGGCAAAGCTTTCCAAACTGAAGGAATGTACAAGATTCAGCTTGTTGTAACCCAGTATGATAATATAAATGCAATCACTTTTTCTGATTATTCTCTTGAGTTGTGGCATAATAGGCTAGGACATGTTCATTGTAAAAGGATTAACAGAATGTCTAGTCTAGGACTTATCTCCAAGTGTGGGGGTAAGGTAGAGAAATGCGAAGTATGTGCTCAGACGAAGATCACAAGAAAACCCTTTCACAGGGTCCATCGAAGCACAGATCTTCTGGAGTTGGTTCACTCAGATATCTGTGACTTCAAACAATTCTCTACAAAGGCCGGGATGAAGTATTTCATTACTTTCATCGATAACTTCTCAAAGTATGCTTTCGTCTACTTGCTCAAGTCTAAAGACGAAGCATTCGAGAAGTTCAAGGAGTTCAGGGCCGAGGCTGAGCGACAAACTGGACAACAACTCAAGAGGTTAAGGAGTGATCGAGGCGGGGAGTATCGGTCTCATGAATTCTTATCATTCTGCAAAGAACATGGAATCATCAATGAGACAACGGCTACGCACTCTCCTCAATCCAATGGAGTAGCAGAAAGAAAGAACAGAACGTTGACAGAGATGATGAACTCCATGCTGTTGACTGCGGGTCTTCCAAAGTGCTACTGGGGAGAAACTGCACTAACGGCAACGTTCATTCTGAACAGAGTGCTATATGCAACTTCCGACATAACTCCTCATGAACTCTGGTTCAAAGTTAGACCTAACTTGAATGTCATTCGAGTGTGGGGGTGTCTGGCTTATGTGAAGCTCCCGGATCTGAAGATTCAAAAGCTGGGGACAAAGGACTACGAAGGCGATCTTCTTGGGGTATGCTCGGAGATTCCTTGATATCGAGTCAAACTATATCATCGAATCTCGTGATGCTGAATACTTTAAAGACAAGTTTGCAAAACACAAGAATATTGTTCTCACGGATCTTCCAGAGAATGATGAGGGTACAAAGCAGACAGAAGTCTTTAATGAACTAGTAGTCCAAGATGAAGCTGTCGTCAAGGAGACACCAGCTGAACCAGAACTCGCTGAGCCGTCAACTAAGCGAACGAGGAGGCCGAAAGACTTCGGAGATGACTTCGTCACCTATCATGTGGAAGCAGATTCGCTTACCTATGATGAGGCGATGAAGACCAGATATGCTGTATTCTGGAAGGAAGCGATAGACAACGAGATTGACTCAATCACCTCCAACAACACATGGGTATTGGTTGACCTGCCAGAAGGAGCAAGACCCATCGGATGCAAATGGATCTTCAAGAAGAAGATGAAAGCAGATGGAACCATTGACAAGTTCAAGGCCAGGCTAGTGGCCAAGGGGTTTGCTCAGAAGCAGGGGATCGACTACTTTAACACTTATGCTCCAATAGCTCGGATGACAACCATCAGATTGTTAATTGCTCTAGCAGCAATACACAAGCTAGTGATACATCAAATGGATATGAAAACGACATTCCTTAATGGCGAGCTGACCGAAGAGATCTACATGCAACAACCAGAAGGTTTTGTCGTCAGAGGTCTAGAAGACAAAGTCTGCAAGTTGATGAAGTCTCTGTATGGTTTGAAACAAGCTTCCAAAATATGGCATGAGAAGTTTGACAAGGTGATAAGGTCAAATGGCTACAGGGTCAGTGAAACAGATAAGTGTGTCTATACAAAGTTTGCTGACGGAAGAGGAGTAATCGTTTGTCTTTACGTGGACGACATGCTAATCCTAGGTACGAATTTAAGCTGCGTCACAGAGACTAAGAAATTCCTCTCGACCAAGTTCAGTATGAAGGACTTGGGGGATGCCGACGTAATCTTGGGACTCAAGATCATCCAGACAGGCACTGGAATAGCGCTGTCACAATCTCATTATATTGAGAAGATGCTCACTCGCCACGGGTATCAAGATCTTCCTATTATTGATACACCGTACCGGAGTGATCAGAAGCTGGAGCCAAATTCGAGGGAAAGCGTCAGGCAGTTGGAGTACGCTAGCGTCATCGGAAGCTTGATGTACGCTACTACTGCCACAAGGCCTGACATAGCTTTTGTCGTGGGAATGCTGAGTCGGTTCACTAGCAATCCAGGCATTGAGTACTGGAAAGCTGTGAAGCGTGTTATGAGATATCTCAAGAAAACTCAGACATATGCACTTTTCTATAGCGGAGATCCGTCAGTAGTGGAAGGCTTCAGTGATGCTAGCTGGTGTTCAGATATGGAGAGCGAGTATTCTACAGGTAGATTCGTATTCGCCATGGGCGGAGCTGCTATATCGTGGAAGTCGAAGAAGCAGACTATGTTATCTCGCTCCTCCATGGAATCTAAATTCTTTGCATTGAATGATGCTGCAGATGAAGCAGAGTGGCTTCGGGAGCTCATGTATGATCTTCCGGTGGTTGGGGCTCAGATACCGACAATACCGATATACTGTGACAACCAGGCGGCAGCAGCAGTGACATCAAATAACCTCTTCAACGGGAAGAAAATGACTGTGCGGTTGAAGCACAGGGCAGTACACGATCTTATCAAAAGAGGTGTAATTGCAGTGATTGATGTTCGGAGTCAGGAGAACCTGGCAGATCCGTTCACGAAAGGCCTCAAGTTGGTCGATGACACAGCTTGTAAAATGGGCTTGAAGGCATTCTGATAGTGTGTCTTTGTAATCCTACCATAAAGTTTTATGCTATTAGTTCAAAGAGAAATCTACTAGGCATCTAACTTTTGGTTCAAAGGAGGATCACTGACTGGAAAACTATCAGGTAGCAGTTGGTACTTGTTCTCTGGAACCTGGAAGGGATACGGACCCATAACCACTGTTGTCTACTATATATTTTTTCTGCGGAAAAAAACTGATCCTGTGGAAGGTTGGCTTAAACGCCTTAATGAGTTCTCAGGCAGAGTGAATGCCTGGTGTGCTTTACAGGAAGCACGGTAGAGCAGCACTACAAGGAGTGAAACTCCATGCTACAGTGGGGTGACTCCACCATGAGGTTCCCAGGTAGGGGTAATGCCTCGGCTTTGCAAGCCAAGTCACAGCGGCATAACACCGTAAATAGGCAGGTAGCCTAATGCTGTATGACGTAATTAAAGAGTTATAGACATCACTACAAAGAGGACGATGTCCTCATGTTACAGTGGCATGACACCACGAAGAGGTACCAGGTAGGGTAAAGCCTCGGCTTTGCGAGCCATGTCATAGCGGCGTAATACCGCACGGAAGCGCAAGGCTTCATGCTGGGTAGTTTGGCACTACAAAGAGGCCTGTGACCTCATGTTACAGTAGTATGACACTACGATGAGGTACCCAGGTGGGGTAAAGCCTCGGCTTTAAGCCAGGTCATAGCGGCGTAGCACCGCAAAGAAGCGTAATGCTTCATGCCATGACTCTTTATAAAGAACTCACCTATAGTGTATGGATAGAGATATCAGGCCGTCTCTTGAGGGTAAACTTGTAGATGCCCAAAAATTATACACTTAAATCAGGCTGGCACAAGGCCTTCAATGTGCAGCCAGAAACACAGTTGATGTCATTATGTGAGTAGGAAGAATTGCAGTTATGGTACAGAATTCAAGGCTTAGTCCATTCTTGTATCATGCTGTTATTTAACCTATGCGGGAAGATTCAAGTCGTAGCGACATCTCTCCTAATGCATGATGGGCAGTCACTGTGGGGAACGCTCAACCCATATATTGAGATATGTGGGGGATTGTTGGTATTTTTTGCCTTTGGACTAGAAAAGATAGTCCCACATCGGCTACACCAAATGGTGAGTATCTCAATATAATGCATTGCTTGTGTTGAGGTGTGCACATGAGGTGTAGTGGGGCACAAGTTTGTGCCATATGGGAGTATTTTCCTAGAAAAAAAAAGGATTAAATCCAACAAGGATGCAAGTTGATTTTTGTTGTGCGGACTCGGACTCGGACACGGACTCCAGAATGTCTCGTGTATGCACGGAAGTGTTCGGGGGGGGGGGGGTAGGCGTGGACTGGCACACTTCTATGCTGATTGTGGGATGATCTAAAATATCAAACTCTATTTTTGAGTATTGGTATTTTAGTCCCACATCGGATAGGAGAAGAGGTGAAGTCTCAACTCCACTCTATAAATAGAGCCCCTTGGCCTCCTTTGAAAGATGCACCAAGAAGAGAGTTGAGGGAGTCTGTTAAGTCCAGGAAGCCCGTTCAAGTCTCAATATATTGACTTACGAGCGTTCCAGAAGTTCTTCGTGAACTTGCTGGTTCCTGGAAGCTGTTCGTGCTCGTGTGGGGCGAATAAAGCTTTGAGCAACGGTGGTTCATTCACCCCAGCATCTCATTCTCGCCTGTCATCGCTGCTGTTGCCTTCTACAGTAACTTCTTTTTAGAAGCTCTACTGCCGATAGTTGCTTGCACAAAGTCTCTTTAGATTTTTGTGTATTACGTAGAATCTTTTTAGATCCTCGTAATTCAGAATCCTCAAGGATCTCTGTTGCACATCTTCTTTAAGGTGTTACATTTGAAACGTTGTCTTTACAATTGTTTCAGTTTCAGAATTTTCTATCGAAAATTGTGCCTCGGCACTAACAAGCATCGTAGAGGAACTTCCCACTACAAGAAAATATAGTATTTACGGTGCAAAATTTACGGCACGCAATTGCTGCGTGCCGTAAATGACATGCTTTAACGGCACGCAAATCTACATGCCATAAAATAGTTGTTTTTTTTGTCTTCGATACGGCATATTTGATATGTATGCCGTCGTTGTAAACATATTTATGGCATGCATTTTTTTACGCCGTGAATGATAACTTATTTACGGCATGTATTTGTGCACGCCGTGAATGATAACTTATTAAAGGCATGCATTTGTGTACGCCGTGAATAATAAGTCATTTACGGCATGCACTTTTGCGTGCCGTAAATGATAACTTATTTATGGCATGCATTTGTGCACGCCGTATATATTGCAATTGATTATCCTAAGAAACTTTTCCCTAAGTAATTGTTTCTCTAAAATCCCCTTCCAAATTAACTTGTCCTCAAATTTTATGCAAATTAACTTTCTAACTTAATCTCCCTACTTAAACATCAAAACCATAACCATACATCTAATATAGAAAATATACTATAGGAGCCAACACCCAATCTTTCGATTCTCTCTCCTATCTTCCAACCCTTTTTATCCAAACTGGATCCGACCCGTGGGTAGAGTTTAAATTAAATTATACCATATATATTCTCAAAACGGAGAAGGTTTGTGTCGACATAAATCATATTTGACGTGATCAATGCAAAACTTATGATATAATTATCTTTGTCTGATCCCCACCCCGTAGTCGCCTTAGAACACAATTTTGTCTCTTTCTCTGCAATTTATGGCGCTTTATCTACATTGCTCCCTTTCCCAACCTTGCAATCTAGTGGTAAAAATATTTGCAACCAATTATTTTTATATAACAATATATAGTTGTTGCAAGAAGTTTTAGATTATTAAGAACAATTTTTTTGTTGTTGCACCAAGTATATATTTCTAATATTGCAACGGTATATTTAAGGGACGGAGCCAGAATTTAAATTATTGGGAGGCCGTGCTACTACATATAGAAATCTTTTAAATTTATTATGTTAAATTAATAGCAAAAAAAATCAAACAAAAAAGAACAATAAAGCAAATTAAGTCAATATTTTCAAAGTGTTATAAAAGAGAAAGTAAAAAATTGTACATAAAAAGTCTTCGACATATGTAAAATATTTATATTTAGCAGAAATGTCATGTTTATTAAAATCTTTAAAGTTTTCATATTAATTAAAATTTAATAGTAAAAAAATACTAAAATTCAAGCAAAAAAGAGAACAAATTGGAGGAATTGTATTACAATAAAGTTTTTATATCCCCAACTATACCTATTTGGAGGGATTAGACTTGAAATTTCCTAAATTTTGGTTTATACACCACTTTCTCCCCTTCCCGTCTAAATAATTTGGGCACAAAATTTTTTCCTACCAAATTGAAGGTGCTTTACCGGCTCCCCCCCTCTCTCTCTCTCTCTCTACGAGCCACTTCTCTCTCCCTTCCATCTTTCGGAAGGGCTCGGGCAGCGATCCTGTCGGAGGCTGATGGAAGAACGGCGGCGTGGTCTTAAGGTAGAAACAGGTTTCTTGATTGTTCTTGTTCCCTTCGAATTACTTGCTCCCTTCGAATTCTATTGTGGCATCCGCGGATAAGATGACACTGAGAAAGCAATAATTGCTAATGAGGATCGAAATGATCGGTAGAGAGAAAAATCTGTACCCAGGTTACAAGACTCTGTTGTCCTTTAGACATGGTATGGTCTACATGTTTTCTTCATGTCAAGAGCTCTAGAATAACAACACCAAAGCTGTAGACGTCGCTATTTTGAGTCAATTGCTCGGTCAAGAAGCAGGCTGGGATAATTCCTTCACCAGAAAACTTTGTGACCTACAATAGTATAATTATTAGGGGAAATTTTTTTGGGAAAATTTTTATGTCATACCAATAACTAATTTCCGAGATCAGTCCACTTAACATCACCATGAAAAAGAGCATCCTCCATTGTCATAAGAGCCATATGAAGATCCTCCAAATGTCCCCATTTAGGTTGCCTTATATTTTCTAGTAAGCAAATATGAATTTTATTTTAGATCTTTACTTCAACTTCAATTTTTAAAAAATAAAAATAAAAAGTATGTGTATGTGTATATGTATATGATAAGCATATTTGTCAAAATAAAATCAACATCTCTATATGAGCATGTTGAGTCATTGGCACTATTGGATCCTACACCATACGAGCTACTTTGATAAGGATCAAAGGATTAATTGTGGAGTTACTTGAGAGGAAGAGTGTCAGGCTAAAGGGCTCTCCTTTTTTCTTGGTAGAATACAGTTCGAGTTTTGTAGTTTTAATTCAAGTTATTTGTAGAGAGGGTCATCAGACCTTGTTTTCTTTGCATAAGTTCATCGTATGTAATAAAATTTGTTCCTTGTGCTACCGCTGCTGGCCTTTTAATGTTATTTTTGTCTTTGGTGTGGAGATTTGGTGTTTACATATGCTGCCAAGAATGATGACATTTTTGCAACTGATATATATATATATATATATATATATATATATATATATATATATATATATATATATATATATATATATATATATATTCTTTTTGAAGCAATGGGTACTTGTGGCAAACTCGCCTCTACTGGGCTCGAACTCCCGACCAATTGGGTCATATGCACCTCTCTTAACCACTAGGCTAGAGGTTATTTACTTATATATATATATATATATATATATATATATATATATATATATATATATATATATATATATATATATATATATATATATAATATATATATATATATATATTTATATATATAAAAAATATATATATATATATATATATATATATATATATATATATATATATATATATATATATATATAGAGAGAGAGAGAGAGAGAGAGAGAGAGAGAGAGAGAGAGAGAGAGAGAGAGAGAGAGATTCAGTTGGTATTAAGGATAGTTGAGTTTTTTGATCTGTTACATGGGTGATGTGAAACCAGCTAATAATGAAAAATACCAGTATTTTTTCATGAATGTATTTTTTTTGATCTGTTACACGGGTGATGTTTTTTTTCATGAAAATACCAGCTGATAGTTGATTTTTTGATCTGTTTCATGATTTTTTTTTCTTTTGGTTACAGTGACTATATTGAAGACTTCAAGTAGATGATCAAGTGGAATCCGGAAGAGTAGCGGATATATTTTATTACTATGTAAGAATGATTTAGTTTTCAATATCCTTTATATCCACTACTTTTGTTACAGAAAATACATTGTTAATTTATTATTCTCGAGTATTTCTAAAAGTGTGTGATTCTTAAACATTTTTTAAACAATGTGATTCTTTTTCTTCTACAGGTTAGGAAACAAAATCTAGACTGAACAATGAAATGTGGACAGACACTTCATGAGGTTTGTCTTGGAACGCTATATGATATTTTTCTCATTGTATTTAAGTCAGAATGTACTTAATAGGTAGTGTGCATCGTAGGCAAACAAAATTAACAACAATTAAGTTATTACTTGATAGCTAGTATGCATCGTAAATAGTGCCTAGCATTTACTTGGGCAGAGCATAGCAGTTGCATTCTTGCACTAAACTGTAGCATGTAAGAACTGTAGTAGCAGCAAGCCAGTGTGAGGGACTGCACTGAGCAGTCACCTGTGTGTGTGGGTGCATAGTAGTGTATAGTGCAGCAGTCTTAGGATGTGTTGCTTGAACTTGTTCTCTTGCTAGTGGTCGTCAGCTGATTAGTTCCACATATTGTGGAAGTTTTGTGGAGAATGTTCTATAGAGGTATTCATTTCCAGGAATCTTTTCGACAGTTTCCTGAACGGATCAATTTTATAATGATGAATCTTATCAATGGACTAAATTTGTAGATCGTGCCAGTTTTCATTTACATAGCCCTGCCACTGTCTAATTTTCTAATGAATGGATGGACATCCTTATTTCAGCCTGCTTAAATATATAGATCACTTATAGAAATTAGCTGCATATTATTATATGAGTGGAAATCGAAGGAAAATTTATTATTTGTTTTGTGAAGATTGCTGAATTTCTTTTAAGGTAGACATCTGTCCTTTGAAAGCCTTCCATGATATTGTCTATAATTATACGATGAAACTTTTCTGTATACTTATGTACCTCAAAGGTAGGTATTTATATCATATAAATTATAGAGTAGTTTCTGAAAAATTCCTGTAGTATGGATAGGTAACATCCAACATATCTTTTATAAATAGTTTTGAAGGTATTTGTTCAATAGTTAATTAGTTATATAATATTTGATGTTACGTCTGCATGTGCGAGAATATTGAGTATTTTTTTTATTTCTTAGTTCTTAGGTTATTGCTTAAGTTGTTGTCTATATTTCAATTCTCTAACAATGTCAATAGTTGCTGGGGTATCCTACAGCTAGTATCCTTTTCTCATGGAATTTTTTTCACTAGTTCAATCCTTGATTTTCGTTGAATCACTTTAATTATCATGTGTAATGTCACCAGACTGTGTAATCAAATGGAGACATCGATCTAGGAATTGTTCAAACTCTGACTTGCTTATGGACCTTTAAATTAATTGTAGAGCTCTGCTCGAACTCTCTAGTTACTCTGAGGTTGTCTATGGAGCAACTCATGAGTGGTTCGATCGAGCTCGAGCTTTTGTTCAAGCTGATCAGTGCATTCTAGATGCAAGTACTGTAGAGTAAAAACCCATCAGTCCATAAGTTGTTGGGCTAATTTTGCATCAAAACTATCATTAGTAAATTTATTTTTGGATCATGTACTTGGCTGACTCGACTTAAGTCGAGCTAATAGAATCAATCCGAATTTTGTTGTTCTATTTTATCTTTGTTACTTATGATCTTTGATTAATGATGTGCCTAAATGAGGAATACCTTTTAAAAGCTATGGATTTTCATCCAAGTGAGGCATAAAAGTATATTATACCTGATCTTTTGTTTCAAGTATTTTATATTTTGTTACTTTTGCTTTTTGATCAGCAATGATGTTCTAACTGAGGAATACCTTTTGAAAGCCATGTATTTTTTTATCCAAGTGAGGCTTTTTTTTTGACATAGTTACTCTTTTCAGAAGCTCTCTTTTGTTGTTCCATTTTAGAGGTAGTGCATTGTCTCAGTATGCATTAAGAGCTAGTGCATTGTCACATTTGGTACCTAGGAATATAGTTGGATATAGTTTATATATATTTTCATTGTTGTGTTATATATACATCAAATTGGATACAATGAACTAAAACACATTTTGTGTGTGTACAGGTTATCAATCAAAAAGAAGAAGAGAAATATCTGCATATTGTGTTTGAAGCTTCTCCTCTGTAACCAATTGAGCTAAAATTTGACATAGAAGACAATTTACTATTTTTGTTCCAAAGTAGGGCAAACTATGAAACAAGCTCAATCATTTTTTTAAAGAAATTTGTATTGAAATATGGTTCTTAATTCAGTACTCCAATAGTTTTTTTAGTTCATGCAACAATATGGTATGATATACTTTGGCATGGCCTTTTCTTTGTTATCAATATATTTTGGCTACTGAATCCAATTATTTTTTATGACATCACGTGTTTGGGTTTATTTGAAGGACTTTCCAGTTCTATAGTTAGATTGGGATTACATGTTAGTCAAATATTTCTTTAACCTATTTTAGCTATGTTATATACTCTGTTTACGCTTGATCCTTGTTTAAATAAATGGGGATTCATATGGAAATAATAATAATAATAATAATAATTATTATTATTATTATTATTATTTAGCAGAAATATTCATCAAAGATCTTTTACGACACGCTACATATGTCATAAATGGTAAACATAATTTGCCGGGAATATCTTTACGGCGTCAAAATGTATGCTATATTTGATTCTGCGGGATAGCTTTTACGATGTCCAAATGAACGCCGTATTTGTTTCTACGGGAATATATTTTATGGCATATAAATGTATGTCGTATGTGATTCTGCAGGAATAGCATTTACAGCATGTTATGTATGTCGTGAAAGATCAATTACGGCACACTAAATATGCCGTAAGTGGTTGTCGATATTTTGTGAAAAAGCAATTACAGCGTTCACTTGTTTACATTTACAGCGTGTATTTTAACAATTACGGCGTTCGCATGTGCGCCATAAATATTAGGGCTTTTTACGCATGATCTTTTACGGCACCAAAATATACGCCGTGAAAGATCTTTTACGACGTGTTTCGTGCCGTAAATGATCATTTTTCTTGTAGTGTCCCTACCATTATTTGATGGCTTGGTTGGAGTTACAACGCCCAGGTTTGATAGTTCCTAACACCATCGATGATTATGAGGAGGGGGATGCGACACTGCGCAAATATCATCGCACAAAATGGCTCCATCAGGGAGTCCCCATATGTAGGTGGATGTTAAGTCACTTGGATGGCTATGATTTCAACAGGGTTATGCCCTCTTATAGGGGTAACCTCGCAGACGAGGTACTAACAAACCAGGGCGGAGAGGAGAGTGATCTGATTCTCGATACTTTCCATTGGCTGTAGTCCATTCGACTACAACAAAAAACCCTTTTTATAACGTTGGATAAACGTTGTTAATACATTTTTATAATGTTTCCAAAAATGTTGTATTTCGAGGAGTTGTAGAATGTTTAAAATATTTTTACAACGTCGGATTATCGTTGCACCACACGTTGTAAACACATTTTCTACTATGTGTTTTTTAGTTTTACAATGATTCTAACACGTTGTAAATATTAGTTTTAGTAATGTTTGCAATTTGTTGTCATTCTTACATCTGCAACTGTTAGAAAATGTTGTATATAAGTATTTCACAATGTTTTTCCTTCATTGTTGTATTGATGTTAACAACATTTAGGTTATGATGTAAAATAGTTGTAGTGGAAGATATTAGCAATAGCTCAAAAACGTTGTGATACAATTATTTACAACATTCATTAATCGTTGTTGAAATTATAGTTTCATTTAAAAAAAATTATATATATATATATATATATATATATATATATATATATATATATATATATGGAATTTACAACCACTAAAGCAACAACGACAAATCTTTTAGCCCCAAATCATTGGGGATCAAAGTTAGTAATACATTGGGAGGAAAAACAAAATGTTGATGGTATCAAAATTTTAAGAATGTAAAGTACTTGTTCTTGAATAACTCTCCAATATATGTTTGGAAAGTACCAACTGTTAGGTAACAACTAATAAGTAGAATGGGTACATGTGTCACCTATCATAATCATAAAAAGGTAAGATCTCATATGATTTATTACAAAAAAAATCTTCCTCTTGAGCCTTTTCTATAGTACTAGTAACCCTCTTCAACTACGATAAGACTAGTGCAATCTTCCCGTTATCCTAGTCCTCCTTGTCTTCCTCTAAAGCATCAACAAACAATTGGGAACCAACATCCAGTACATCCTCCCCAAACATTGGCATTTGTAGATGCTAGGAGAGAGAAAAAAGTTAATAGAATGAAAGGTACGTATGCATGTAATAAAAATGATCAATTCACTCATAATTATATAAAAATTGGATAAAGATTAGCATGAATAGAAGAATGTATCAAAATGATTAAAAGGATCCACCCAATGATGGAAACTACTTCAGGTAAGTTGTTCTCAAGTTGAAAATACTTCCAAAATCTACAAACTAGATTGAGGTGGATTATTTCTAAGCATGAATTTTTTTTATAACTGTACACAAGTAACACAATGAATGAAAAGTATCTCAAGCTTATACTTTATATGCTCCAGGATTTCATACTAATATCAGAAATTTTTTGTTTTTTTGTTGTCCTAGGAATACAAGGAATACAATGCGGTTGCATAACTTCAAAGTTTCGTTGGAGTAAAAAATGTAACTTGGTAGTTGAGCCATAAAATCTTTATATCCAAGAAATATGTACATGGGAAAAAATGACAAATTTTCATGGTCTAAGAGAGATTAGAGAGTAGCGAGTATCAAAGCAGTCCATAAAAGAAGATGTGGTGGCAACAACATTATAGAGAGGCGTACCTATGTAATTGATTCTGTTTGCAATACAAACATGTAGCTTCAGGCTTCCACTCTCAAAACTCAACTCTATTTGAAGCCTCAGCAGATACAGCATGTAACAATCCTCATCATAGAAACCAGATTTGAGCTAGTGCCTCTCCTCAAATGGTTTTTCCATCTTGCTAAGTTTGTAGTCCAACCGAACTAAGCTTGTGGCCCAACCGAACAAACTACGGCACATGGAATAACACTGCACATAGGTATCAGTGTTTAAAATAGTCATTGAAGCATATTGAGTAGGCATTCAAGAAAAAGAACAAAATAAGATGGGATTACATCTTTATACCCAACCATTTGATAAAGCTATTGTTTCAGGCTTTCCATTTATATTCTCAATTCACAATACAACAAGTAGATTATTTGTTTTGAAGTCTCCATATACAAAGAATATCGAAACTAACTCTACAACACCTGCATCCGTAGAAACAAAGATTTTTATCTGTGTTCCTTTCAGAAGATTAACATACATCTGTTCCATGTAATTTATTTTAAAGAATTGAGTAGAATAAAACTCCACAGATCTTGCCCAAGCAGATAGGCATTCCCTGCTTGCGAAGAAATTGCTCCATTTAATGCATGAATTATTCCCAATAGACCCTCCCTGAGTTCCCACTTGAAAAAAAATGATAGTTAGGTAGAATCTTCATCTAGTCGTCAAATGCATGACAACCGTGCACCATTATCTATATACACTTGAAGCATAACGTAGCAAACATTTTATGCTTACTTTTTATCCTAACTTTATCTTTTCTTTTCAATCAAGTACTTTATAATAAATAGACTAGCTGAAAGTCAGGTTTAAGAAACTTAATCATGGTACAATTAAATGAACTGAAAAAATGTGGCTGAGAAATTTAATACTGCATCATAAAGTAACCATGAATTTGTGCTCAAGTTTTCTACCCACTTCCCTTTGACTTATATCTTTATCCTTATATGAACAAGTTTCCAATGGTCCACTACCTATTTACTAATCGTGCATACATACGTAAGAAACCAACAAAAAAATTGGCACATACTTTGCATCAATATGAACCGGGTCATTTTAAGCTTAAAATATGTTGGTACAGGACGCTTGACTGATCTACTTTGCTTCTACTCTCCAAGATATATAACTGGGGGACAATATAATAATCTGAAAGCAATAAAATGATGTGTAATAATTTACTACAAACATTATTGATAATTTATTATAAACATTATAATGTCTATGAATGAACTGTAACACTTCAGATGAAATGGAAGACATTATATCAGGATTAATATCATGATGGAAGCAATAATAAATTGACTAGTGAGAATAACACTCGATAAGATACAGATAGAGGATACTGGGACATGAATGCGGAAAGTCTTGAAAAGACTCAATTATGGTACACTAATGGGGAATGTTTCCTGAATACTCTGTCTATTAAATCTTCATCGTGACGTTCTTCATCGTGGCAGAATACTCTGCCTATTAAATCTTCTTCACAGGTATACCTCGGTCTTTTTATTCTAGTTTTTATCCCAGACTTTTCGCTTATTACTGTTTTGCTTGTGCAAGCGAAGAGGAAGTCTGGATGGTCAGAGATACTCAGGGAACTTCCTGAGGAGCCCGCCCCTGGGGTGCCCCTTCGGGAGCCGCTGCGTCTAGCGGTTAGAGTTACCATCCCTTCGACTGCCGAAGGTCCTTCGGTTGTCGAGGTGCCTAAGGTTGCGAGGACCGAGGAGACTCGTATTCCAGAGGGGAACCCGGTGACTGTAGCTACTGAGGCCATTGACTTAGAAGATGTTTCTCCTCATTTCCCTTTCGAGTATGAGACTCATGACTTCATGGAGCTGATGGCTTCACGTCAACGAGAGGCTTTTATGGAGCCAACTGTGAACGAGCCCATTGTGATACCCGGGATCGGTCTTACGGTGGACGAAGGCATGACTCCAGAATCCATATCCGTGATGAGCCGAATAGCTAAGGATACTGAAGGCACTGTTCGAGGTTCCCTTAATGAACCTTTTTCTCATACTGAGGAAGCGGTTGAAGAGAACCCAGAGATTCCAGAATGTGAGGAGGATCAAGGAGCCGATGAGTTGCCCCCGGAAGACATCAGAGATCCGCACCAAGGGCTGGTCGAAGAGACCACCGAAAGGTTAACAATAAAGGTTATTGAAGGGTTAGCCATCCAAGTAATTGAGGAGCCGGTTAAGATGACCATTGAACAGTTGGTCGATGAGGTTATTATGAAAGCGGCCTAGGAGGCTACTGAAGAGCTGGCTAATTTGGTCATTGAAGCATCAGTCGAGAAGACCATAAAAAAGCAGGTCTTGGAGACTACTGATGAGATGGTCACTAAGGCGTCAGTTGATACAGCCACTGAGATAGCGGTCGAAGAGGCTGCTGACGAGCCCGTCGAAGAAACCATTGACAGCCCGGTCAAAGCAACCAAAAAGGCAGTTGAAGGGCCGGTTGTTGAGGAATCTGCTAATGTAGCTACCGAAGAGGCAGACAAAGATCCAGTCGAAGACCACTGTCGAACCGATTATTGTGGAGACTGTTGATGAGCCAGTTGCTGAAGAACCGGTTGAGGAGACCACTGAAGAGTCGATTGAGGTGTCCGTTTAAAAGTCGATTACAGAGACGGTTTCTGAGCTAGTCATGGCTAACGCTCAAGAGCTAGCCAATAAGGCTACCCAGAAGTCAGTCGTAGATATTGTTGAAGAGCTGGTAAGGGAGCCCGTTGAAGAGCCCCATCATCCACGGGATTACTCCTGAACCAGCGATGCCAGGGCTAGATTAGACGGCATCAAGAACTAATGTTGTTGCTCCATTGATGGCTTCTATCGCAATCATGGCACCACCTATCTTGGATGTACTCCCTAGTCATATAGTAGCGGCGGCCGCTATTTTGGGACCTTCTATCGCGGCATCTCCGATGACTCCGATGGCCATGGCTGATAATGATTATAATGCCAACTTCATTCTTGGCACCATTCACCTGCTTTAAAGCACGGTATAAAGGTCGTCTTGCAGTATAACCAAACATTTAGGCAGGCTCGGTCTGCAGTAAGAGCCCAGTTAGTGGCATTGCATGAATACCAGGGATAGGAGGCAAAAACGGATACGATAGAGGCTTCTCTGACAGAATTAGAAGCCACGGTCTTGTAGCTTCAAGGCCTTGAGCATAGCCTTTCATCCCTTACGGATAAAGACCTAGAGAAAATAGCTGCTGAACTTTTCCAGCACGAACAGAGACGACAGGCTCTAGCTCATAGGATAGCCGAGGTTGAAGCGGAGATTGAAGAGGTGATCAATGCCGATGAAGTTCAAGTCTACCGTCAAACCACCTTAGAGGAACAGTGTGAAACCCTTTGGGAATAGATTCGACAGTTGGAAGAGGCACTGGCCTTTGCTGGGAGTGAGCTGGAGAAGTCAAAAGACCAGTAAAGGCTCCTTCGCCGACGATCAGAGACTTTAGCATAGGAGAAGGAGAGTATCGGTGTTTGTCACGCAAAGCTAGACATTACATGCCAAAACATGTTCCAGCTCGAGGATGAGGCTGCCAGACGATAGGAGAGAGAGCGCCGAGCCAAATAGTTGGCTAGCCCAAGATTGCCTTTTTGAGGAGCCGACTTGACAAACTTATGCGTCGGTCATCTTAGATCGCAATATTGATGTCTTTCGTCCTTTTGTTTCTCTCTTTTGGGAGGCCTTTTTGTAGTAAAGAAAGAAAAACTTTTCCTTTTCATGAATGAAAATCTTAGTTTTGCTTCTTTTCTTGTCCATTTATTATGAACTTTCTATAGTAGTAAAAATTCCCTCAGAGGTAGTCTTAACATGGTAGGATGGAGGTAAGTCCGCTGGGGAGGGGGTGTTTACTCAGAGGTAATATTGATATGGTAAACACGGAATTTTTTTGTGGTAGAATTTTCCTTACTCAGAGGTTATATGGACGTGGTAAGAATAGATTCTATGGGTGTATAGAACGACTCAGAGGTAGTATGGACGTGAAATATTCTATAGATTATTATGACAACATGGGGTTTTTCATAGAAGAAATGTCTACTCAGAGGTAATATGGACATGGTAGGCATGAACTTCATTGGAGTATGAAAAAAACAACTCAGAGGTAATATGGACGTAAAATATTTTCTACCAGGGACATAAAGAAGGGATGAATTTGTTAATATAATCCATAAGCACTCGCGGGGGATGTGGAAATGCATGTTGATTTAGACCTCAGACATAGTATTTCTTTAGGAATTTGCCATTGATCGGCATCATTAGCAAATCGCCGTTAGGTTTGGCCAGCCGGAAAGCACGATTGGAATAGACCGTCTCTATGACGAACGGTCCTTCCCACTTGGCATCAAACTTTCCAGCTGTCTTGTGAGCCATTACCATTGGTCTTCGAACTGATGAGATGAGGTCACCCACTTGGAATGTCCTTTTTCGGACCTTTTTGTTGAAAGTTCTAAAAATCCAAGCTTGATAGAGTTCGATATGTTGTTGAGCCAGCAGGCATCTCTCATCCAACGCTTCAAACTCCTATAGTTGACAGCGTAGATTGTCTTCGTCAGTCAGCTGGTTGGTGCCAGCTACCCGTAGAGACAGAATATGGATCTCCAGGGAAAGTACCCGCCTTGCTCCCGTAGACAAGAGAGAATGACGTGTTGTCCGTGGGTGTCCGAACGGTTGTACGGTAAGCCCATATACATTCGTCAAGTTTCTCATTCCAGTTGCGCATATTAGAAGATACGACTTTCTTGAGCAGCTTGACAATCGTCTTTTTGAATGCTTCGGCTAGCCCATTTGCTGCAGGATTGTAAGCCATTGACGCTACATTCTATATCCCGTTCTTATCATAAAACTGATGGAATGTTTGGCTCAGAAACTGAGGGTCATTGTCATGGATAATCTTCGAAGAACTCCGAAGTAGTAGATGATGTGTTGTCCAACAAAGCTGATCACGTTCGAGGTTTTTACCTCAGCCAGTGGTACTTCTTCCGCCCACTAAAAAAAATAGTCGGTGATGGTGTAACTCCTCTTCCCGATATTTTCAAAGTTTTTATTTTGTTTTTGTAGTGTAACTTTCGTTGATACCTTGTGAACGATAATTTAAGATTATTTCGGCTACCAAAAACTAGTTTTAAAATAAAATGGTTTGTAAGTACTAAATTCTTGTAATAAAAATATTTTGTCCTAAATTTTTATTATCGGCGTCATAAAGATGTTGTTATATTTTGGACTCACAAAACTAGAGACTCGAAAGTGATTTGAAAAGCATATTTATTTTGATCGATAAAAGGAATTTCGTTAAACTATTTTCTCGATATATTTTGAATAATTCTAGTATCAAATACTATTAAATCTTTACTTGGATAAATTTAGATATATTTTAAATTATTAGTATAACACATTATGGGATTAAGATTGTCATGTACATGATTTAAAGTAATAGATATTATCAAATATTTTTATTTTATTTTATATTGGGATAGAAAAATAATTGTTTGTTTGAAATCCTATTTTAAACGACAAAAGAATTTTTCTAAATGCTTCAAATAAATTTATATGTATATACTATTTGATCAATTATCTTTTATTATTTTAAATCTACTTTTAAAATATTAGGTGATAATATTGGGTATTTTAGTTATTATTGTCGTGATCGAAGTATTAGAATTCGATTATTTAGTTTTATCAATTATAGTTTTGACCAATAAATATATTATTATATTTATGGAAATATTGTTTAAACTATTTAGATGGTATCAAATAATACTTTCAATAATCATGATAGCTAACTAGATTTGATTAATTTAATTTAAGCTCTTTCCATTACTATCTTTAATTAGTAAGGATTGTCAATTAGATCAGATCCTAGCGGTTATAGATAAATAGATATAGATGTTCTAAATATATGAGCATAGACTTTTGAATTCGGTAGCCTGGTAACATCCCCTCTCTATATGTATGGCTGCCTACGTGTATATGTCGCTCTCATCTCATCTCTCCTCTCCCGAAGCCATCACTAAGTACAACCAATACAAAATAAATCCCTCTCTGTCAAACTTCACCACCAACCATCCACATCTCTACTTCTCCCCGACGAGAGCCCTGTCCCGGCCTTCCGATATCAAGCTGCGACCACCACCATTGTTACCCCATCGGTCACCATTGTCGTCACCACCAGTAACCACGCCCCTGTCACCGTCTATGCCCCCATCACACAGAACAAACCATCACTACCACAAAAAATATTGTGTCCAGACCCATGTGTGTCCGTGTCCTTGCCTCCACCAAATCCATTCATTACACCACAGAACATAATTCTCATCGACACATCCAAACAAAACAACAAAACCCAAATCCCAACCCAAGCCTCGCTTGGTCGCTCAGATGCCGCTCCGTGGACCAGTACCAGACCCTCCGTAGCGCCTCGTGTCGCTCCTCGGGTCAACTTCCTCCGCCGTGTGTCGCTTGATCTGCGACGTCGCTGACATTGCGCCAGCACGCGCCAATCAACCGACGTCCGCCCGACTAGTCGCCCGTGGTCAGAGCCGTGTACCTCGTCACCGTCGTGTTGTGGCGCCGCCCCAACCACCTCGCCAACGCCATCTCATTCGTCGACGCTCGAGCGCCCACAGATCTGAGCGACCGTCCTCGAGCGTCGCACGACCAGAGAAACCCCGATCGCCTGTGCCAGAGCCTCCCATGGCCGTCGCCTCTCCGATTGCAGTCATGCGAACGCAGCCAGTGGCGAGTGTCGAGCTGGACCGACGATGCCAGAGCCCACCGAACCGACCGCCCAGGTCTGGAGTGCTGGACCGCACGTCGCCCGCGGTGCCTCGGTATGGTCGAGCTCTCACAACGCCGCTTCCTTCCGACTGGGCCGACCCCAACATGGCTGAGCCTCCTCCATGGCGGTTTTGTCTCCAACGGCGCCGAGCGCCAGCAAGCTTGCAGCAGCAGCAGCAATGCACTGCTGCATTGCAGCAGCAGCAAAGGGCATTTCCCTGGCCCTTGGTAGTGGTGGGTGTTAGTGTCAAGAACAGAGAAGAGGGGCAGGTTGGTAGAGAGTGAAGGATCTCAGTATGGTAAGGTTTGAGTTGTTTGATGTGTGTCTTAGGTTTGAAGCATGGGTGTAGTTGTTCATTCTCAGGTTTTCCTGAGAGATGTTAGTGAGTATAGGTGTGTGAGGGATTGAGGGTTCATTTGTAGTTATGATTGAGTGAGGTTGTGCGTTTGAGAAATTGCAGTAGCAGTAGGAGTTTTAGCAAGCAGCAGTAGATATGGAGAGTGATTTTAGTTCAGATTTCTGAGATATTGTGTAGGTTGCAATATCTGATACCTTGATATGGGTTATAGGCTATTTCCCATATATGACCTATATGTCTTATGATATATACATATGGGTTGTATCTTGATTTGGGGATTTGTTCATGCATGAGTTACATAGAGATGTGGGTTAGATAGATGTATGTAGTGTAATCTAATGTATGCCATATATAGGCAATGCATGAATATGTAATGTAGGTTGCATTCATATATGTTTATGCATATATTGTAATGAATATATATGCATATAGGCAATGTAATGCAATGAAACATGATGTAATTGTGAAACATGTATAAATGCAATGATAAATGATATGTGTAAGCATAAATTAGAATAAGTATGAATGTATGTATGCATATATATACATATATCTATGTATGTTGTATAATGCCTATCTAAATATGAGTGTATATCTATACTAGTATGTGTAATGCTTGGTTAGGCCTAGTGAGACTTGACTAGGATTGACCTAGTTGACTAGTGTAATTGACCATGGTTGACTAAAGTTTGACTTTGACCTAGAATGACCTAGAATCATGTAGACTGCATTGTAAACTTCATTTATCTTCTTTTAAACACATTATAACCCATATTGCTCTATTTAGGACATTGTGACTCCGGTGCAGATATCTATTTTCATCAATTGCACAGTATATCAGGCGAGTACATTCTCTGATTGTTCTCTCGTTTATTTGTCAATTACTGTACTTCAGTTCTTATTAGTTTTATGTGATTTTCTGTTACAATACGTATAGATATTTCTGGATTCATGTATGCGACACACATACCATCTTGTCTGGCCTCTATTACTGGAATTATTGCTGGTATCATCATGTTTGGCTTCTATTACTGGAATCATTTTGGAATCATTGCTGGTATCATCATGTTTGGCTGGACTCATCTCGATTCTCGTATTGAATTCTGGATTCACTTGTATTACGGGAGGAATATTGAGTAAGACATGTAGATATACCCCAATCTGGAATCTTCCAACTGGAATCTACTAGAAGCATAGCCATCCCATACTTGGCCGAGTGTGCGATGTGCCTGATACCTACAGCCGTCTACATGTCGATCTCGGTATTTTAAAACACCTGGATTCTTGATCAATGACTAGAATCATCTTGTACTGGATTTATCTTGTATTAGATTCGTCTCGTACTGGATTTACACTTGTCTTACATTTACTGTCTGGACTTATCATGTTACTCTAGTTCAGCTAGAATTTTTTTACAGTCTTCATTGCCATGATTCTTCTCTTGTTTAGTTACCTTACTTTCCTTGTATCTTAACTGTTTCTCTATACCATTACCTGAATATAAACTACCATGTTCATCAATAAAACTGTCTATAACTGCTGTATAGTTCTCTGTCATTTACTTGGATTTTCTAGATGGGTTGTACTCGTTCCTATCCTGACTGGACCTGTTAAAAATATTACAGATGATTGCCCTGAGGACATGTGCCCTACTTGCCTTGGAGTAGGAGATGGCTTAGCTACATTTAGTCCCGACACTCAGGAGTGATCGGAAGACTAGCTAGTTGACTTGTTTTAGTTTTTATGTTTTAGAACTTGAATTATAATAAGTTGAGATATTGTTTGTTTTGAGATTATTATTATTTAGTAGTTGGTTTTGTTGTTCTTATTTAGTCTTAGTTATAAACTTCTGCGTTATCATATCGTGCTTAGACTGTGATTGAGATTTCATTATATCTATACTTGTCCTCCGTTCAGAGTTGAGATTTTGACAAGTACATTATATAATTGCATAAGTTATTGCTTAGATAGTGACCTAGAACAGCGTTCTACCATCGATACTGCGGTATAGGCTGGGTGCTGTTACGTACTCGTACCCTCACAGTGGGTGCGGGTCATGACAGACTCCTTTCTGGGTGAGGCGAGTCAGAGGCGATGCGATCTTCGTAAAGTCTTTCACGAAGCGTCGGTAGTATCCTGCTAAGCCAAGGAAACTTCGAACCTCGCCGACGGACGTTGGCCGTTTTCAATCGACAATGTCTTCAACTTTCTTTGGATCGACTGCAATACCTTCAGCTGAAATGATGTGTCCGAGGAATGCGACGTTGCTCAGCCAGAATTCATATTTGCTTCGCTTCGTATATAACTGATTTTCTCGAAGGGTCTGAAGCACGGTCCGTAGGTGCTAAGTGTGTTGTTGCCTATTCTTCGAGTACACGAGTATATTGTCGATAAAGACTACTACGAACTAGTCGAGGAATGGTCGGAACACCCAATTCATCAAATTCATGAAAGCGGCTGGGGTGTTCGTTAGGCCGAATGGCATTACCAGGAATTCGTAATGGCCGTATCGAGTACAAAAGGCAGACTTTGGCATACCGTCCGGCTTGATCTTGAGTTGATGGTAACCCGAGCGTAGATCAATTTCAGAGAATACCGTAGCTCCTTGCAGCTGATCAAACAGATCGTCTATGCGGGGCAGGGAATATTTGTTCCGAACGGTGGCTTTATTCAGCTCGCGGTAATCAATACAAAGACGCAGTGAGCCATCCTTTTTTTTGACAAACAGCACGGGCGCTCTCCATGGCGAGACGCTGGATCGAATGAATCCCTTATCGAGCAACTCTTGCAACTGTACTTTGAGTTCTTTAAGCTCTGTAGGGGCCATTCTATACGGGGCCTTAGAGATCGGTCGGGTATCGGAGAATGTATCAATAGTGAACTCAATCTCTTGATCCGGTGGCATCCCGGGCAGTTCATCCGGGAACATATCTGGGAATACTGCAGCAACATCGTTCTGAATCGCGTTTGCACCATCCTGTCGCATGTCTTGAACGGATGCTAGATAGCCTTCGCACCTGACATGCAGCATCCGTCGAGCAGATATTGCGAAGATCAACAGGCAGGTCGGCGACGCCTCACCATACAAATAGTAGAATTCAGGCACACCAGGTATTCGAAATGTGACCCTCTTTTCAGCACAGTCTATGGTTGCGTTGCACGGCCTAAGACAATCCATCCCCAGAATGATGTCGTAGTCTTGAATATCTAGAACTATCGCATCAAGACTGATCTTTTGACCACCTATACAGATGATTCCGTCTCCACAGACTAAATTTGCAAGTAGTGGCATGCCCGACGGTACGTTAACGGTAAGATCGAGACTCAGCGGTGTCAGGGGAAACTTGTGCTCGGCGGTGAAGTCCGCCGATATAAAACTATGCGTGGCACCTGAATCAAACAATACATGAGCAGGTTTATTACTGAATTGTAGTATACCTGTCACGACTGTGTCAGATGTGAACACTTCGTCTCGAGTCATGGCGTAGACGCGGCCATGAGCATTGGGGCGACGGTCTTGGCCATTCTGTTGTGCGGTCGGTGGAACCCGAGGTGCTTGGCCTCGGTTCTGATGATGTTGTTGGGGGCACTGGTTTGGTTTTTTCCGGACAGTTGCGTGCGATGTGGTCCATTCGACCGCACCCGAAGCATGCTCCGTTCTTCAATCGGCGCTCGTTGGCCATGTACCCCTCTTTGTGGCAGAAATTACAGACTATTCGATCTTTCGTCTGGTTGTCGCCTCCGTTGCCACGATTTTGATGCTTATGCGCATTGTTGCCTCCTATATTACTATGGTATTTGTTATTAAAGTGAACAGCGCCAGTAGTAGTAGATGGATACTCGGACTCCAGACGGAGGGTATGGTTGAGTGCCTCGTCCATGGTTTTATATTCACCGAGACATGAGTACGAATAGAGGAACGCAGGCCCACTTCGAATCGTCGGGCTCAACTTACAGTGGTAGGTTGATAGGCTCCAGCAAATTTGGCCAGTTTGTTGAATTCGGTCGTATATTGTTGTACAGTCATATTTTCTTGCCTCAACTGCATAAATTTGTTTTCTTTTTCCTGTCGCACGGCTACGAAAATATATTCGGTCTCGAACGCATTTCTGAATGTAGCCCATGAGATTGTCGCTGTCCCGTTTTCACGTCGAATAGGTCGCTTCTGCACAGCCCACCAATCGTGCGCGTTCATTCGAAGTAGAAGTTGAGCACGCGCGAGTTTCTTCGAGTCTTCGACACCCAGAAGCTCGAACTTGTCTTCCAGCTCCTCCAATCAGTCGATCACCACGGAAGGATCTTCTGTGCTATTGAAGGAAGTACGATAGCTTTTTGTGAATTTTGACACGTCGAAGTTAGAACTTTTCGGTGCTGCAGGTGAAAGCACGGGCGCCTCCGGTTCAGCTTCGTTGGATCGAACCACAGGCTCGGTCACGGCAGGCGTCATCGTTGAATTGTTGTTGACCACGACCAATTGTACAATCTGCTGGAGTGTATTCAGCTGCTACTACAACAGCTTGAATTGAGCCTCGAACCGATTCTTAAATTGGGTCTGACGAGCCTCCGTTTGCTGATGATGGAGCCCATTTTATCGTTGCTGCATTTAAGCATCTGCAGCATCCGTTGCATCGGCTCGCCGAAAGATTCGGCTATGTTAGGCGTCATCCCCGTTGGGTTGACAGAATGCTCGGGTTTGGAACTACTCGAGCCACTGGAATCGTTCGTCTCGTCCTTCGCCCGAGCTTCCGCAACTGCAGGAAAAATAATGGCAACTCTCGTTCGTTTCAGAAATTTCCTGGGTTTAGCGTATGGAACAACTCATCTCATAGAAACGAGGTCAACGGTTTGAGACTAGAAACTCGACACTAGAGGCCAAGGACGTAATGTCGTGCTGTGATACCACTATGTCATGCCCTATTCCGTGGAATCGATACTCGTCCCCCGGACATGATGCCGTGCGAACCTAATTTACGATCGCACAAGACATAGTCATAAGGTAATCCGAGACACGAGATCTAAGAGAGTAAGCAGACAAATTGAATTACACATTAAGTAAAGAAAACTTTGATCTTTATTGATAATAAACATCATTTACAGACTCCAGTACAGGACTCATGCCGCGCAGGCTACAACATGACTCAATTAAAAAAGAGTGCCGATGAGATAGCCGTTCCATACATTGTACACATCCCTCAATATACATCAGAGTATTCCAGTGACCTGAAATGGAGGGACGCTGAGCCATCTTTCTTGGACCGTCGAGAGCCTTCAAAAGTGGAGTTGCGGGGACAAGTCTTCGACGCGCGGCCGAAGCTTCAAAATCACGAACGTTGCCGAGCTAGTTGGCACGCCCTTCCTGATTCGCAGGACCTGCAAAGGGCGAGGATCAGTATGATCACATGTACTGGCGAATGGCTAATTAAAATCCAAGCCCTGCATTTGATTCAAGAAGTTTTATAAACATGTTAGCTAGCTATTTCTGTGATCTTTCTAACCATCCTGCTCGATTTGTATGTTAACATGTTTTGAGACAAGCATATGAAATTGTATAACATTAAGTAACTATCATATTCATCCCGTGTCACATGAATTTGTTAAGCAGTTAAAGGGTGTGAAGGTCACTGGCAATGTCAAGCCATCACGGACTATAGCCGGGTTAGACGGCGACCCTTTCGCGACGGGTAGCGAGCCCTGTGCGAAAGTTTCCGAATAACCCACTCCGATGTAAGGCTGGCGCTTGCTATACTCGTTCCTCCCGGGCCGAATCGGTCCCTTGGCCTAGGCAACCATTCGAGAAAACTACACCTTGTCGACAAGTTGTCCAATGACCGTTCGAGAAAAGTACACCTTGGCGCTTGCTATACTCGTTTACGATTTTCGAATACCACAGAGACTATATCCTTTATGACATATGACTATCGATTTTTTATGATCTGCAAAATCTTGCACTTCCACTCCAAAATGAATTTGATGTTTATTTCTTATTATCGTATTACAAATAGAGCTTGTAGTTCACCCCTTCCTACCTTTCCTTCTTACCTTCTAATATCGAGTCATCATTTGACTCCTCCACATTTAAAACTAGTACTAGATTTTAATTCCATGATCCACTAGATTCATAATCACACCTAGATTGTGATTCTATGATCAGGTCTATACAATTGATCATGCTAAAACGATTACTATTTGGATCACCCTTAACGACTAAATGCAACTAGACTATTTTGATTATATTCTGACCGAGTCAATTCGTATATTTTCTAGATCGTGCCTAAATAGTTTTGCTTAAATAGTTAATCGCCATGGCAAACAAATTTGAACCTTGATTGTTTCTAAAACAATTTTGATCGTGACTAAACTATTTGACTATAGTCGTAGTCGTGCCTCTATTTAAGATCTATTATTGCTAAAAACTTAGATTTTGTTCCAACTATGATCATGACTTTTTATCATGATCATGCTCGTGCCAACTTTTAAATTTTAATCATGCTTGGATGACTGATTAACCAAAATCGTGACTACACCCCAGTATATCTAAGTAAATTTAACCATGTTTGACTTTGACTAAATTTGGATAGTTTTCCATGCCTATATCACTCCGACAACAGTTAATCATACCTAATGATTTTTTTTTCTTTTCTTGTTTAGACCTTTTAACCATACCTTAATCGTGCCCATTAAAATTTTGAGGACAAAATTTTTCTAAGGTGGGTAGATTTGTAACTCCTCTTTTCGAATTTTTCAAAGTTTTATTTTGTTTTTATAGGGTAACTTTCGTCGATACCTTGTGAACGATAATTTAAGATTATTTCGGCTACCAAAAACTAGTTTTAAAATAAAATGGTTTGTAAGTACTAAATTCTTGTAATAAAAATATTTTGTCCTGAATTATTATTATCGGTGTCATAAAGATGTTTTATTTTGGACTCACAAAACTAGGGACTCGAAAGTGATTTGAAAAGCATATTTATTTTGATCGATAAGAAGAATTTTGTTAAACTATTTTCTCGATATATTTTGAATAATTCTAGTATCAAATACTATTAAATCTTTACATGGATAAATTTAGATATATTTTAAATTATTAGTATAACACATTATGGGATTAAGATTGTCATGTACATGATTTAAAGTAATAGATATTATCAAATATTTTTATTTTATTTTATATTGGGATAGAAAAATAATTGTTTATTTGAAATCCTATTTTGAACGGCAAAAGAATTTGTCTAAATCCTTTAAATAAATTTATATGTATATACTATTTGATTCATTATCTTTTATTATTTGAAATCTACTTTTAAAATATTAGGTGATCATATTGGGTATTTTAATTATTATTGTCGTGATCGAAGTATTAGAATTCGATTATTTAGTTTTATCAATTATAGTTTTGACCAAAAAATATTATTATATTTATGGAAATATTGTTTAAACTATTTAGATGGTATCAAATAATACTTTCAATAATTATGATAGCTAACTAGATTTGATTAATTTAATTTAAGCTCTTTCCATTACTATCTTTAATCAGTAAGGATTGTCAATTAGATCAGATCATAGCGGTTATAGATAAATAGATATAGATGTTATAAATATATTAGTATGGACTTTTGAATTCGGTAGCCTGGTAACATCCCCTCTCTATATGTATGGCTGCCTATGTGCATATGTCGCTCCCATCTCATTCTCCCCTCCCGAAGCCATCGCTAAGTACAACCAATACAAAATAAATCCCTCTCCGTCAAACTTCGCCACCAACCATCCACGTCTTTACTTCTCCCCGATGAGAGCCCTGTCCTGACCTCCCGATATCAAGCCACGACCACCACCATTGTCACCCCATCGGTCACCATTGCCGTCACCACCATCAAGCAACAACACCACTAGAAACCACGCCCCTGTCACCGTCTATGCCCCCATCACACAGAACAAACGACCACCACCATAGAAATCATCGTGTCTGGACCCGTGTGTGTCCGTGTCCTTGCCTCCACTAAATCCATTCATTACACCACAGAACATAATTCTCATGTCCGAATTGGACACGATCCATCGACACATCCAAACAAAACAACAAAACCCAAATCCTAACCCTAACCTCGCTTGGTCGCTCGGATACCGCTCCGTGGACCAGTACCAGACCCTCTGTGGCGCCTCCTCGGCTGCCACATCCGTACGTTGCTCCTCGGGTCGACTTCTTCCGCCGTGTACGTTGCTTGATCTGCGACGTCATCGACATTACGCCAGCACATGCCCATCAACCGGCGTTCGCCCGACTAGCCGCCCGTGGTCAGAGCCATGCAGCTCGTTACCGCCGTGCTGCGGCACCGCCCCAACCACCTCGCCAATGCCAGCTCCCTCGTCGACGCTCGATCGCTCACAGATATGAGCGGCCGCCCTCAAGCACCGCACGACCGGAGAAACCCCGACCGTCAATGCCAGAGCCACACATGGCCGCCGCCTCTCCGATTGTTGCCGTGAGAACGCAGCCAATGGCGAGTGTCGAGCTGGACCGACACTGCCGGAGCCCGCCGAACCGACCGCCCAGGTTTGGAGTGCGGCGCCAGTGGCGCCTCGGTATGGTCGAGCTACCGCAACGTCGCTTCCTTCCGACTAGGCCGACCCCGACATGGCTGAGCCTCCTCCATGGTGGTTTCATCTCCAACGGCACCGAGCGCCAGTCGTCGGAGTTCTCGAAGTGTGAGTCCCTCTGACCTCCCCTGGCTCGTCTCCTCCTCCCTTTCCCCCTTCTTTCTTCTTCGTTTCTTTTCTTCCTTTCCTCTTGCTTCTGCTTCTCTCTCTCCTCTCACTCAAAAGGAGATAAGGAAGTTGATAGGCCGGGTCTGGCTAGCAGGCCAGCGACCAAGCCCAAGAAAAGGAAATAAAGAAAAAAAAGGAAAGGAATTAGAGTTGGGCCTTATTTTGGACTGATAAATAAATTTTAGTAGAATTTTGTTAATATTTAGTATCGGTTTCATAGGCCTAATTGTTATTTAGATCGATAAATTTTATACAAGAAATATTAGTGCACTGATTCACATATTTTGGGCTTAGCAACTCTTATAAAAGCATACATACGTTTTCTTTAACCTTATGTTTATAGATAACTAATTTTAGTAACGAGAACCTTTATGCATACAATATTTTCAGAGTATAATTTTCCTTAATAAGTAGCAAATGATTCTCATTAATAAATATTATACGGTTATAATTTAAATATGAATATTTCATAGTACCGTTTTGGCGAAAATGTTATTACTAGATTTTATTCTAACTATAATGTCTGGGCCGCTGTAAATAGTTTCCTAAAATAAATACTCTAATAAATCTTCAAAAAAGGTGTATATTATTGGTTACGAGATTATTGTCCTAAACCAATTTCCTATTCGACTAAATAATTAAACACGACTAATCGTATTCCTTTTTCTTGCGATTCTAAACTTCTTCCCATCAACCCTAGGCTATTCAGACTGTCCTGGATACAACGGGATTATTGGTTTCACCAGCAAAGGACCCCAGGCAAGTGCACTTTCTGATTGCTTTTGATTCATAGTAGTATTTCCATTTTATGTTTATACATATACTCTCTTGCTTGATGACATGTTGTCACACGGATTAGTATCATGGATTTGTTTATACTTTATGACTGTCATTTACGTGATTACCATGCTTGCAACTTGATTCCACGAGTACTAGCTGGGCAGGAAAATATCTTAGTAGACATGTGGACTACCCAGAAACATCCCCAAAATATCTGTTCTTGTCTGATAGCAGTCGCACAATTCACGTGCGGGGTACCGGATTTACCACTTAGCCGTTCACATGTCGAACAAGATATTTCAAAACACATAGATAGTTGTCTTTTACTTGTTTTTTCTTGTTTGTTCACCACTTGCCACGACTTCCTAGTTACATGTTTTTCTCCAGTTGATGTCTTATAGTAGAGTTACCTACTTGCTTTCTAGACATGCCATGACATCAGTTACTTTCCAGTTTTATTTCACGTATGTTATTTTCATGTCTTGCGAATTCTATTATGTTTTTGCATTGCCGTCGGTTTGTGTGCTTGTTCCATTCCTGACTGGAAACCAATATTTTTCAAGTTAGCCTTGATCACTCTTAGCATTGGAAAGGCAACGGTATGTTGAGGTCAACCTAGATAGTTGAATTAGCTGTCTTTTCTATTTTGTGAGACATTATATTTTCTAGCAAATGTAAAGTTGTGAAAACTTGTAAATTTATAAAATTGATTTAGTAATGTGAATGAGCAATAAATGTTACATTTTGTGATTTTGAACATCTTGGCCATGACAGCATACTACCGTCGACACTGCGGCATAGGCTGGCTTGGACACGCGCTCGTATCCGAAAAAGCGGGTACGGGTTGTGACAGATGGTGAGGATGAACCGATATCCTTTGGAGGATGGAGGGATGATCGGCCCGATGATATCCATTCCCTATGCTTCAAATGGCCAAGCGGCCGACGTGGGGTGTAAGAACTCAGAAGGTTGGTAGATGAAGTCAGCATGCAGCTGATACCCGACACTTCTTTGCATAATCAACGGCATCTTCCATCATGATGGACTAGTAGTAGCCCATGCGGCACAGTCGGTCCTGTAACTTAGGAGCAGGCTGGTGAGTTCCACAGGCACCATCGTGTGCCTTCTGAAGTGCTTTTTTTGCTTTAGTATTAGACAAACAAAGAAGGAGAAGTTCGTCGTATGAATGACGATACATTATTTTGGTAGCTGTGTCATAGAAGAACCAGAGCGAGCGTCTCTTAATAGAAGTAGCTTCCTTCGGATCTTCAGGTAGGATCCCGTAGACCGCATAGTCAATGAAAGGGAATCGCTAGTCCCGAACATCGTTGGTATCTGTCTGTATGGAGTAGCTCAGACATGTGTGCAGATTGTTCTTCGTGTAAACTAGCTCCCAACCCATTATAGTGACAGACTACTGGGTTCCGATCGGAGCTGCTAGAGAAACGGCAAGACCAACAAGGGTGTCGGCCTCCAAGTTTTGTAATCGAGGTACATGTTCTATAAAGAACCTTGTAAAGGTAGAGATGATGTCGATCGGTGTCTGATGATATGGGACCAGATCCTCATGTCGAACTTTGTATTATCCTGGAACCTGAGTAGTCGACCCCCAACTATTTGGCGAGCTAGAGCCCGATGATGAGAGTGTCCTACATAGTAACATTATTGGTGCCTGACTCCATGAGAGAATATGCACGGTGGATGACTAGACTGTCAAGAGTGATGAGGACTACTCTGACCCCTACGATGATTTCCCCTTCGGGTCCTGTTCTTGAAGCACCGTCAAAGAACATTCGCCAGACGGTATTTTTTGAGACTGCGTTCAACTCTAGGACTTCATCAGGAATGTCGTCGTAGAGTTTTGATATTTCTGGTACAGGATGTGCCACCAAGAAGTCGACCAATGCTTGACCTTTATCCGCATTTTATGGGATGAACATCATGTCATAAGGCGTCAAAAGGATTGCCAATGTGGCTAGTCGCGAGTTTAGTGCCCCTGGCTTAGTCATAAGAACTTTAAGGGAGTTGACTCTAGAAATGACATGAATTGTTTGTTCGGCCACATAATGGTGTATCTTTTGAATGGTGAAGACTAGAGCGAGACACTCTTTCTCAACAGGATTATACTGTTGTTCGGCTCCAATCATGGCTCTGTTCAGGTAGTAGATTGCCTATTTGTGGCCTTCGTTGCTTTTCTTGGCTAGCAAAGCGCCCAGAGAATGGCCCATACCTCGGACTTACAGTAGAAATGGCCTTCTTATGACTGGTGCTACCATGACTGGCGGGCTGGTGAGGTATTTTTTGATGTCGTCGAACGTGCGTTGGCATTCTTCGGTCCATACATAAGAAACACCTTTCTTCATTAGCTTGGTGAATGGTTGACATCGTCTAGAGAGATTTGCTATAAATGTTTTGATGTATGCCAAGCATCCTTGCAGTCCTCGAACCTCTCATAGATTCTTCGGGGGAGCCATGTCTAGAATGGCCTTAGTCTTTTCATGGTCAATGTGAATACCCTTGGCCATGACGATGAAGCCTAAGAAGTTGCCGCTGGAAACCCCCAAGAAAGACTTGGTTGGGTTCATCTTCAGCCGATGTGTCCACATCAATTTGAACACTGTCCTCAAGTCGTCCAGATGGGTGGTTTTCCATCAACTTTTAATGGCAATTGTTTTCCATAAAGAAATTCTCTTTATTTGTTGTGTTTCTGGGAAAATTACAACTGTAGGAATCCGATCTAGAAGACGATCGCTTTATCCCTTGGACTATGCGAAGAAGAAAAGCTCTCAAAATTTTGACAGTAGATATCAATGTATCTGTACAATGAATGAGAAAAAGAACTCTATTTATAGAGTCAAGAATAATAACTGAAAAGATAACTGTCTTCACAGCCTATGCCTAGTTAAAAATCACGCAGGATTTAACATACACAAGACTGTGAGCAGTTACTGGACGTGGCCTGTAACTGTTGGACACATGGCAATCATGCATGAGTCGTGTGCAAGTTACAGGACACGCAGGCGAGAGATCAGTGGCATGGCTGCCACGTACTCCAATTTGATGAAATCCACGCAGACTTGTTGAAGACGAAATCCACGCGAACTCGGTGTAGAAAGCTTCAAAATCCACGCAAACTTGGGGCAGGAAGCTTCAGGATCCACGTAGACTTCGAGGCAAAGAACTCGAAAATCCACACAAACTTGAGGAAAAAAACTTCAGAATCCACGCAAACTTGAGATGAAGATCACAAATACACGCAGACTTGAGATAGAACTGCCAGCTGTCTTGATTCGACATGTCTCGACTGACACAAAATCTCTGACAGTGATTGCTTTGTCAGTCGCATTAAATGACAAGAAACCCTTTTGGTACGCTAACTCGACGAAGGCTGAGTCTTGCTGAAGAAGATTTCGAAAATCACGCAATAGACGGCGATGATCTCTCGAATTCTGTGTATACGTGGCATACGAAGAGATATTCTTCGACTGTCGTGTTGTCAGTCATAATTACTCTTTGACAAATGATGAGCTGTCTCCCAGCATGATTTGTTTATATTGTCTGGATCAACTGAGCGTGACTTTTGACTCTGTCCTGATCAACTCAGCGTGACTTTCATTTTTGAGGCCTACAAAACCCCCTTCAAAGTTTTCGAAAAATGATAAATTATTTCGAAATACTTTGAAAATAGAGATGATAAAATGGATTTAGTCACGCTGAGATGACTTCAAAATTTTTCGGAAGTCGAAAAGACTTCGAAGTTCTTTGAAAACATCCAAATGAACTTATTAAATGTCATAATGACTCTTCGTTCTCCGAGACTGATTGTATCCAATTTATGGTGGAATATAAACCGCCGGCAAAACTCAGTTATATAAACAGGAAGAAGTTTCATTTTTAATCTTCATCTTACGTCAATATGACACCAAAGGAGAAAGCTGAGGAAGAAGCACGCAAGTTGGGCTTTTGTTCTCATGGTGACCCCACTTTTGGGGGTGAAGAGCCAGAGCCCCTTATCTTCGAGCTCAAAGATGATCCCTTGCAACTAGCCAAGAATTTCTTGAGCTATTTTGGCTTGGATGGCTCGTCCTCTTCTGATGGACGCAGCCTCATAGAGCAGCGTGAAATGTTTAAAGCTCTGTTGCACTGTCTGGGAGTTAGGAGCGTAGAAGAACTAGGCACCAAGCTCAGTCGCTCTGGGAAATAGAGCGTGACTTTTATGCTTTTGTTGCACTCTTTTTGTTGTCTTTTGTAAGGCCGTCAGTGCCTGTCTTGAAGAATGAAGTACAACTTCTGTGTTTGATCTGCGTGCATTAATGAAGAATATTAATTAGCACCCTTTGACTGTTTCTAATGCTGCGCTGTCTTCCAAAGCACACGTGACACTCATTCCATGGTTTACGAGCGCTATTTATGCGGATCTTTTCCAAGAATAGACTTGTACTTTGCCCTTTTAATAGATAGAAGAGTTTCACAGATACTCATCTCCCATTCTTCTTCTTCTTCTCTGAGAATGAAATTTTTGGAAGATTTCACTCTCAAACAGGAAAGCAATGTTTTCTAATGTTCGACTTCTGCGCACTGTATCAAACATGAGTTTGCCAATCCTTAGCACCAAACTTGAAGGTAAATCAGTGTAATACGTGCACTTATTTTTGCTGTTGAAGATAGGCTTTCTGTTTCTTGTTTCTGATTTAAACAATACACGCCTGTCTCTGTTTGATAAATGCATACTGAATAATTTCTGTTGATCTAATTTTTTTCTTCTTAATGCTTTTTGCAGAAACTTGGCTGAAAATTTTCTTCAGAACTGGCATTGGGGATGTGGATGCTGTGGAGAATATCCTGCTGACATCTACATCAGGGAGCTCATACGCTTTTGACGCGTAAATCAGACAACTCAGAACTCTTCGTGGGATAGAAGGGTCTTCCTTAGATGGTAGGAAGAGCCTTTATACACGAGAGTTGGATGGTGGAGTCAACTCTACTACCGAGAAATCGGGTAGTAGAGTTCCTTTCGCGGGATAACTAGGAATTGTATCCCAAGGTTGGATACATTCCTGTCTCCTCTGAAAGTTCGCTCCTAATCCACCAGTTGTATTGGCAGCACCACGACTTCGGGCTGCCACACTCTGTGGTTCTCCTCTCGTCTGAGAGAGAAGACCAGAGTTTGATTCCTGCTGATCTGGTCGTGACTGAGACCCAGACAGTCAGGAATTGCCACCAACAACGAACCTGACGGAGAAGGTCCGACGGAGAAGATCCAAAGAAGAAGATAGATCTCTATTAGGTTATCGTTGTGGTATAGAATGAAAATCCAAAATTATAATAGATTTCCATTATGATTTGTAAGAAAGTCTAAGAAAATGTAATAGACTTTTTATGGTGAAATGAGAATGGAAATGACAATTCTTCTATGCTCAATGATTTATATTTGTGGATGAATTGTGGACATGATAGATAATAAAATCATCTTTTCTATTTTAGAGTATATGATATTATCAGAGGTATTATGGACGTGATAATATATAGGAACTCAAAAGAAAATAGATTGATTTCTATGCAGAGGTCAAAACATGACAAATGAGTAAGTAGATTCGGAATTGATTCAGAGGTTATGAAAACATGATAAATAACGAATCCCTACTTAATAAATTGATAGAATATTATGAACGGATGAACCGTTAGGAAATGATGAACAGATGAACTGTCGAGTGAATGTAATAAATGAACGGATGAACCGTCAAGTATTAATGAACAGGCGAACCGTCTGATGAATGTGAGAAATGAATGGATGAACCGTTAAGCATTAATGAATATGTGAAACGTCGGATGAATGAGGAACTTCTGCCTATAAATATAGCAGAAATCTGGCGAGAACGAATACTTCTACTCCTCAACATAAAAATGTCATCTGGAGAAGCATCCAAGAAGACTGAGATAGCCTCACAGGTTCAGAAAGGCACTGAAGAACGCCCTGCTGGTCCAGTCAGAATGAAGAAGACGGAAGCAGGCGAAGGTTCGTCTGCACCCAAGCCACCAAGGGACATTGTGGATTTTCTGCTCGAACCAGGAAGGGCTGAAGAAGAGGAAGCCATGAGGATGGCCGCTTGCAAATTCCTCGTGGGTTCTAGCAAGGAGGTTCTCGGCTCTTTTGCTGATCACATCTTCGAGAAGGACGGTAGTGGCCCACGTCCAAAAGTAGAGAAGGATGATAGTGATCTTCCTTAATATCATGTATCATCATTCATGAAAATAAAATAAAAATTTTATTTTTTAAACATGAATTTGTCTGATGATTACAAGTATTTATATTTATACATAGTACTTTTTAAGGAATTTGCCATTAATAGGCATCAAAACTTTTCGACCATCCAATTCTGAGAGTTGATAAGCTCCATTTGAGAAAACTTTGCTCACAATATAGGGACCTTCCCACTTACTCATATGAGTCATAGTCATAGGACGTCTAACTGTTAGAACAAGTTATCCTTTTTGATATGATCGAACTCTGACTTTTTTATTAAAAGCTCTTGAAATTCTAGCTTGATAGAATTCAATATTCTGTTGAGCAGATAATCGCTTTTCATCCAGAGCTTCTAATTCCTGAAGTCGAAGACGATCGTTATTTTCAGCAGTGAGTTCATTAGCGATTGCTATCCTTAAAGAAGGAATTTGAATCTCTAATGAAAGAACAGCTTCGCAACCATACACCAGAGAGAAAGGTGTACATTTAGTAGCATTACGAACTGTAGTGCGATAAGCCCACAAACATTCCCCGAGCTTGTCACTCCAATTACGTTTGTTAGTGGAGACAAACTTTTTTAGGAGTTTGATGATAGTCTTGTTGAAAGCTTCTGTTAATCCGTTAGCTGCTGGATTATATGCGGCAGAAGCCACATTATTGATCCGGTGATCGTCACAGAATCGAGTAAATTTCTGGCTGACGAACTGTGGTCCGTTATCATGAACAATGCGTCGAGGAACACCAAATCTGTAGATGACGTGGTGCTTAATAAAGCTGATGACATTAGACGTCTTAACTTCAGATAAAGGAATGGCTTTGGCCCATTTGGAGAAGTAATCGGTTATTGCGAGAATGAACTGATGACCTTTAAATGACGGTGGATTGATCGGGCCGACAATGTCCATGCCCCAAGCTTCGAAGGGCCATGATGTTACCGTCGGATGTAGAAATTCCGAGGGTTGATGAATAAAATCCGTATGGATTTGACAAGCTTTACACTTCTTTGCATATTCGATGGCATCAGATACCATGGTGGGCCAATAATAACCCATACGTCGAATACGGTCTTAAAGTTTTGGTCCTGGCTGATGTGCTCCACAAATTCCATCATGTGCTTCGTGAATGATTTGTTGAGCCTCGTCACCGGCAATACATCGAAGGAGTAAACCATCATAAGCTCGACGATATAAGGTCTTTGTTGTATGATTGTAGTAGAATCTGAGTGATCGTCGTCTGATAGATGCTGCCTCACTCGGATCATCCGAAAGAATATCATATTATACGAGATCTAAGAAAGGAAGTCTCCAATCTTTATCCGTATTCTGATTCTCAGTCGAGTTACTGAAGATGAATTCTATGCTGGAATCGGATGAAGATGACATCGATTTACGACTGAATCCAAATCCTCTTGTTGTGTTGACGTCATGAGATGTTAATTCTTCAATGTCAACTGGAAGTCCTAGAGTCAAGTTATTTTCAAGATAAAATAATTCTCGATTACGAACAACAATCATTTGTTGTCGTCTGATTGGAATAGCCAGCACCGCTGCAAGATTAGCAAGGGCATCAGCTTCTGTGTTACATGCTCGCCTAACATGTTCAATGAAGAATTCTTCAAACGAAGAAGCCATAGATATAGCTGTTTTATGATAAGGAACCAGATCTTGATGGCGAACTTCATAAGTACCCCTGATCTGATTGACAATGAGTTTAGAGTCTCCATACGCCTCCAAATGTTGAATATTCAGATGTTTAGCGAGTTGAAGACCAATAAGTAATGCGTTGTACTCAGCTACATTGTTTGAACACGGCTGATCGAGAGAATAAGCTCTTTGGATAGCAAGACCTTCTGGCGATACAAGAACAATTCCAACTCCAGCGACAATATCGCCATTAGGACCAATTCTTGATGCTCCATCAAAGAATAGACGCCAAGTAGGATCTTATTCAGTAATTTGATTTAAATCTAGGACTTCATCTGGAATTTCGTCATAGAGTTTTGAATCTTCTGGAATTGAATGAGCATCCAGAAAATCAGCTAAAGCTTGTCCTTTGACTGATTTCTAAGGAATATAGTGCATGTCATACTGAGCAAGTAGGATTCCCTAGTTAGCCAATCGAGAATTCAAAACACTGGGTTTCTTCATCATGATCCGTATAGGATTGATCTTGGAGATGACATGAATAGTCTGGCCAATGATATAATGACGTATCTTTTGGACAGCAAACATCAAGGCTAGACATTCTTTTTCAACCGTTGAATATCGAGGTTCAGCTCCGGTCATAGTGCGACTGAGATAATAAATGGCTTGTTCATGGCCATTTTGATTCTTTTGAGCGAGTAATGTACCCAATGAATGACTCATTGCTCGAGTATAGAGGAGGAACGGTATTCCTGAGACGGGAGGTACCAATACTGGAGGGCTCATTAGATATTGTTTTATATCATCGAATGCTTTCTGACATTCATCATTCCAGACAAAAGAGACACCTTTCTTCATAAGTTTGTTGAATGGTCTGCAGCGTCCTGATAAATTAGAGATGAATCTCCTGATATAAGCGATTCTTCTTTGAAATCCTCGTAGCTCTTTTAAGGTGCGTGGAGGACGCATCTCTTGGATGGCTTTGATCTTCTCGGGATCCACGTGTATACCTTTAGAGGTAATGACGAAGCCGAGAAATTTACCACTAGAGACGCCTAAGAAGGACTTAGTAGGGTTCATCTTTAATTAATGCTTACGCATTAGATCAAATATAGTCTTCAAATTTTGGATATGATCCTCCTTTTGTCGACTTTTGACTGCAATATCATCAACATAGCATTCGACTATTTTCCGCAAATGTTCACGGAATATAGTGCTCATAGCTCGTTGATAAGTTGCACCTGCATTCTTGAGACCGAATGGCATAACTGTATAACAGTATGTACCAATCAGCGTTCTGAAAGAAGTGTGCTTCTCGTCCTCTGGAAACATTTTGATCTGATTGTACCCAGAATACCCGTCCATAAATGACATTCGTTCAAATCCACAGGTATTATCAACCATGACATCAGTGATTGGTAGAGGGAATTCGTCTTTAGGACATGCCGTATTGAGATCGCGGAAGTCTATGCATACTCTGATCTTGCCAGTCTTTTTAGAACTTTCGAGAAGAAATCTTTTGAGGAGAAGGAGATTCAAAGTCTGTTATTAGATCAGGATGAATCCACATGATTTCTCCAGTCTCCAAAGTGATTGGTGCTAATCCTTCAGACTGTGGAGGAGGAATATTTACTATTTCAAGAATTGCCTTGGGAATAGGAACAATTCTGCTTTCAAGAAATTGAGGAGGGAAGTCTCCAAATTGCATAGAGACAACATTAGAAGTGACAGTCTTCTCTTTTGGAGTAAGAGAGATAGCTCCAGACTTAATCATTTCTTGGATCTTTCCTTTCAGTACATAACATGTACGAATTGTGTGACCCAGCATTCTGTGGTATGGACAGTATTTAGGATGATTTGTCTTACCAGCTTCATCAAGTTTCTTGATCTCAGGTAATTGTATTTTATTACCTTTCAGCAGACATTCAAAGATACCAAGGACATCGTCGTCATCAAAAGAATATTCTTCTTTGGGGCGAGGTGTTCTTGATTGTTGAGTTGTAGAGGCAGGAGTTTGAACATTTGATGCATCTTTGCTCTGAAGATTAACTTCAAGAGTTTCTTTTCCTTTACGAGCATTATTTTATTGTTAGCACCTTGTCCTGTTTCTTTAGGAGTCATCTGCACTCCTAAACCTTTGAAGGTTTCAGCACTGATTTCTGCAGCTTTGGCACTGACTATGAAGGAAGGCCAATCTTGAAATTGAGTGGACCCTGTCCACATACTGATGATTGGCAACAAGTTTGATTTGCACGTGTCAATGGTGACAGCATCAGGAGTTCCAAGAGGCATCTTCAGAGCTTCTCTTCGAAACCGTTCAATGTATTCCTCTGTAGATTCATTATTTTTCTGCTTGATTCTAATAAGAGCAGACATAGTCATGTCATTAAGCCCTTCATAGAACCTTTCAAGAAACATCTGTTTGAAACCAGCAAATGAGGTAATGCTCCCATCTGGGAGACTCCTATACCATTCATAAGCCGTTCCCTTGAGACATCCAATAAATACCCGAGTAAGGAGGGCATCACTTGGTTGCAGTTGATCAGTCATCACTTCAAAGTGATTAATAAACTGACTTGGAGAAGTGGTTCCATCATAGAATGAGATAGTAGGAGGCTTGTATTTAGGAGAATATGATACTTGCTTCCATTCTATCGGATAAGGCTGCTTGATGCCTAACCTTTGTAAACCATCCTTCTGTTTGAATGCCTCGAATTGAGTTTTGAGATTCTTCAATTCTTCAGAGACAACTCCCGAAGATTGTGGAGTTGTGGCTTGTAGAGAATAGTTGGGAGGAGGAACAGCATTGTAAGCACTACTTCCAGCTCCAGAGAGACTAGGATTTGGTTGAGCTGGTCCAGGAGTATTGGATTGTACTGCTGGAGGAACTTGTACTGGACTTATATCAGTATCAACTGGTATGGCATCTGGTATAGTCTGTTGATTTTGCAACTGAGCTGTCATGAGTTCATACATCGACTTTATTGTGTCAGTCATAGACTTCATTTGCTGTTCCAAAGAAGCAATTCTTTGATCTTGAGGAGTCAAGGAAAAAGAAGGTTCATCAGTATTCCCATCAACCATGTAAGTCGTGACTGTATGAGGGATTATTGATGAACTAGTGGATGTTGTATGCTCTGAATCATTGCTTCGTGCATCAAAGTCAACTGTAGGAGAATTACCCCCAGTAGGAAGAGGTGGGAAGTTAGATTCTCCAAGGAATTCAGAATCAATTTCAGGGATCAAATTTCTTTGACTAGAAGCTAGGACTCTTGCTCTGGTGTTTCTATATACTCCATCTGGACTATCAACTCTACCCCCGGTGTCCCGAGAAGTCATGTTGACAGAGGCAAACAAAGGCTCATCTTCATCAGGCATAGGTTCATACTGAATCCTATTGAAGACAGACTGTCATTTCGTTTGACATCTGCATTGCATTGTGGCTCTTGGCTGGAAGTCACATTCATGATCACCATGGTCTTGAACCGTTGATTGACATCTGCACTGAATTATGACTCTTGGATAGAAGTCACATTCAGCATGTTCCTTTGACATAGAATTACTCTTTCTCTTCTGTTGAAGATATTCTCGTAAATCTGTTTGTGAAGATTGAGGAGTATACTTCCTGTTCTTGGGTCTTGATGGCTCTTGATTATACAAAGAGTGATTAATGTGAGCCACATAATTTCTTGCATACTCTGCATCTGGATCTTTTATCTTCATATCCAATTGGTATGGTTTCTTAACACCAGAAGTGCTGAGTTTTGTTCTTAAATCAGTGGAAGGTAACACATTAATTTTGGAAACATGGAGTTTTCCTTCCATTGATCTGGATATTTGCAGAGAAGGAAGAGTTGAACCACTCCTTTGATTAGGAGTTGGTAACAGACCCTCTTTAATGGACAGATTCTGTGCCCAATTCGAAGAAGTCATAGAAGAAGACATTAAGGAATGTTTCTTCTTAGACTCATTCAGATTTTGAGACATAGAATGTCTAGAAGGAAGAGTAGTCAAAAGACCATCTCCTTTCCTTTGACTAACAAAATTGTCAGTCAAAGCTGTTCCTGAAGTAAAAACTACAGGAGCAGAAGAAACAACTAAAAAGTTATTCCTTTTCGAAGGGACTTTGTGTGGAAGACCACCTCCAGTTCTAGTAGAACTCGGTGAAGAAGAAGAGATAACTAAGGAGCTATTCTTCTCTGATGAAATACACGCTAAAACAGGCTTGGTTAAAGAACCAGTGCTGTTGGCGTGACTGTTGACTTTGGAAATACACGCTGGAACAGATTTGGCTAAGGAACCAGTACTGTCAGCGTGACTGTTGAATGTAGGATTGCACACTAGAATAGATTTGGCTAAGGAGCCAGTACTATCAGCGTGACTTTTAGAGTTGAATTTGTACGCTGGAACAGATTTGGCTAAGGAGCCAGTACTGTCAGCGTGACTTTTAGAGTTGAATTTGCACGCTGGAACAGATTTGGCTAAGGAGCCAGTACTGTCAGCGTGACTTTTAGAGTTGAATTTGCACGCTGGAACAGATTTGGCTAAGGAGCCAGTACTGTCAGCGTGACTTTTAGGGTTGAATTCGCACGCTGGAACAGATTTGGCTAAGAAGCCAGTACTGTCAACGTGACTTTTAGGGTTGAATTTGCACGCTGGAACAGATTTGGCTAAGGAGCCAGTACTGTCAGCGTGACTTTTAGGGTTGAATTTGCACGCTGGAACAGATTTGGCTAAGGAGCCAGTACTGTCAACGTGACTTTTGATTACTGTCATCTTCGAGCGCACAAGAGTGTGCGTGCTTGCAGTGGAGTTCTTGCCAGAGGTAGGAGTAGACACTGTGGCAGACACTTCACCATTGACTGCCAACTGATTCTCAGGGACATAGACAGAGTGTCCCTTCGACTTGGCAGTGATGATGGAGGCTGGAGTGGGCTTGCCACCCTTAGCCTGCTGCATTTCTTTATAGGCGAGTTGATCGAATTTGATCGTCATCACCTTCTTCGTCGAGCCGATTGACGAAGTGTCGCATTGAGTTGTTACCATCTCAGAAGAGGAGATGGTTTTCCCCAGCAGAGTCGCCAATTTGTTTTCCATAAAGAAATTCTCTTTATTTGTTGTGTTTCTGGGAAAATTACAACTGTAGGAATCCGATCTAGAAGACGATCGCTTTATCCCTTGGACTATACGAAGAAGAAAAGCTCTCAAAATTTTGACAGTAGATATCAATGTATCTGTACAATGAATGAGAAAAAGAACTCTATTTATAGAGTCAAGAATAATAACTGAAAAGATAACTGTCTTCACAGCCTATGCCTAGTTAAAAATCATGCAGGATTTAACATACACAAGGCTGTGAGCAGTTACTGGACGTGGCCTGTAACTGTTGGACACATGGCAATCATGCATGAGTCGTGTGCAAGTTACAGGACACGCAGGCGAGAGATCAGTGGCATGGCTGCCACGTACTCCAATTTGATAAAATCCATGCAGACTTGTTGAAGACGAAATCCACGCGAACTCGGTGTAGAAAGCTTCAAAATCCACGCAAACTTGGGACAGGAAGCTTCAGAATCCACGCAGACTTCGAGGAAAAGAACTCGAAAATCCACGCAAACTTGAGGAAGAAAACTTCAGAATCCACGCAAACTTGAGATGAAGATCACAAATACACGCAGACTTGAGATAGAACTGCCAGCTGTCTTGATTCGGCGTGTCTCGACTGACACAAAATCTCTGACAGTGATTGCTTTGTCAGTCGCATTAAATGACAAGAAACTCTTTTGGTACGCCAACTCGACGAAGGCTGAGTCTTGCTGAAGAAGATTTCGAAAATCACGCAATAGACGGCGATGATCTCTCGAATTCTGTGTATACGTGGCATACGAAGAGATATTCTTCGACTGTCGTGTTGTCAGTCATAATTACTCTTTGACAAATGATGAGCTGTCTCCCAGCGTGATTTGTTTATATTGTCTGGATCAACTGAGCGTGACTTTTGACTCTGTCCTGATCAACTCAGCGTGACTTTCATTTTTGAGGCCTACAGCAATGTCATCAACATAGTATTCTACCATTTTTTGGAGGTGTTTACGGAATATGTTACTCATAGCCCGCTAGTATGTTGCTCTCGTATTCTTCAAACCGAAAGGCATTACTGTATAACAGTAGATTCCTTTTGGAGTCCGGAATAAAGTATTCTTTTCATCCTCAAGAAACATCTTAATCTAGTTGTAGCCCAAAAACCCGTCAATAAAGGACATACGTTCGAAGCCACGAGTATTGACGATCATCACGTCAGTGATCGGGAGGAAAAACTCGTCTTTTGGACAGGCCGAGTTGAGATCCTTGAAGTCTATGCAGACTCGAATCTTCCTGTTCTTCTTAGTAATGGGAACAATATTGGCCACCCAATCTGGATGTTGCTCCTCACGAATATAGCCACTTCTACAAGTTTTTTGACTTCTTTCTCGATAGCATCTATGATGTGGGGACAAAAGCGACGATGTTGCTGTTTGACATGTTTAGCATTGGGCAGGATGTTAAGTCGTTGCATTACGACTTGAGAGTCTAAACTCGGCATGTCTTCATAGCTCCAAGCGAAGACATCGATATACTCTCGGATAAGTTGTATCAGAGATTTTTTGTCTTCTCTAGTCAAGCTTTTGCTAATGAAGATGGGTTTAGGTGAAGCCTCATCTCTTAGGTCGACTTGCACGACCTTATCTTCGCTGGAAGGATCTTGATGTTCAAAGAGTCATTCCTATTGGGATCCTAAGCATTGAGCCCAGGGTTCATCCTTAAAGAATTCGAGCATCTGGTCTTTATCCTCGACCGTAGGATCTGCAGAGACCATATTAACTGACAGTATCTTCTTGAAGTCCTGGCCGATACTGGTATCAGAGTCCCAGGTTGAGAAATCGAAGGAGTGAGAGTGCATCATGACCTCTGGCTCCAAACTCTCTAAAGTAGTTGTGGGTGTAACATGACCCAACCCCTGGCGAGTATGCTGGTAGTAATTTTGAGACTTTTTTTTGTATCACGAAGTCGTAAGGAAAGGTGTTGGCCATTGCCATAATTCAGACCTATGTCACTGTTTAAGTCATAGCCCATCTTCTGGATAAGGTGTTTGGCTTGAGCGGTGTAACGGTAGAGCTGCATCTTGCCGTTGTCAGGTTCTGGTTCTACAGGAGTAAGTCTTTGAGGATGTTCTATCCGTCCGAAGATGATGGGTTCCTCGTCTTTCTTCCTTACTGGCACCAGGAATTAAGCACCTCGGGAAGAGACAACTGGGCTTAGAAGATTAGAGTTTGTCACTTGTGTTTACAACATATACAGAGCATTATCTAAGAAATACATAGTGTTTCAGTGTGCACAACAGTAATTCAAAGACAATTTTCTATTAATGAAATGCAAAATTTTATCCCAAGGGATTACATCATCTAAAGAGTGTGTCTCAGTATTAGCACATATGTAGTCCCCTAACTCCTCATCGGTGAGAACCCGGGCTGCTATGGGAAAAGGTGGAGGAGATCTCTGCTTCAGCTTGACTACCAAGGGAGATGGAGCCGGAGATTCCTGTGACTTCAGGACTGCTTTTGGAGCCCTTCGGAGGAGCTTTATTCAAATAGGCTCTTGACTAGCGTCTGATGCCATCGAGGACACGTGAGCATGAGCCTTTCCTCGAAGTTTGACGATAAGAGATGCTGACGTCTTGGGAGGCTTCCCCTTTAGTCTAATTTTTAGCGGTTCTTTAGCGGCCGATGTGCTCTCCGATGCAGTCTCTGCCTCATCGTCTGTATTATTGGCATCGTCATCCCAGGGTACTGATTTGTACAGATCAGCATCAATGCAGTACGCTTTGTGTCGGGTCGATGTCAGCGAAATCAGACTTGATAGTCCTATCGCTGGCCGCATATTTCATGCATTGACGGAGAGTGGAGGGTACGATCATGTACTCATAAAACCATGGTCGACCCAGTAGCATATTATAGTTTATGTCTGCATCAATGACATAACAAGTCACATCTGTTTGGAGATCGCCTATCTGGCATTTCAGTTGAATCTTGCCCGAGGGCTCACTTTTTCCAACATTGAAATGGCTGATTGTAGTATTTGACGTAGTCAGCTGATGCATTAGGATCCATAAGGTTTGAAGTGAACTCCGAGGAATTATGCTGAAGGAGGAGCCATGGTCGATGTGGATGCAATCGACCTTGATGGCACCAATATACCATGTATAGTATATGGGTCTATTGTGTCGGTTATTTTTTAGCAACATATCTTGCTGAATGAAGGTGATGTTAGGAATTACCTAGACCACATTATGATAAGGTGGGCATGCGGTAGGATGCTCCTTGGGCGGTTGCACCTAGGTGAGGAACGAATCGACATTTTTCTAAGCTTCGCTGAGGGCGCCTCGAGTCTCTTGAGAGACGGAGGAGCTCGAAGAGCGACAGCCGAGCTGGAGTATTGGCAAGTTGTGCCAATATGTCGAAGTTGTATGGCTTGATCGGCCCCACTGCAGAGTCTTTCCTTAGATGTTTGTCAAAGTGAACCTCTTTCTGTTTCTGTTTATCTGTCGTAGGGATTTGAGATGGGCCTGGTTCTGATATATCTAATATGGGGGTAGCTGCAGGCGGAGGCACTTCTTCCTCTGGAACCTGGTTATCCTCTCGTTGGTGAGCCGAGCGAGTGGTAACCAGAGCATCATTAGCCAATGTAAAACCATACGACATGACTTGGTTTTTCCCCTTAACATGACGTTCTACAAGCAGTATTATGTCTGGGGCGAGATAAGGATGGACCCACATAACTTTGCCTCGGGACGTCGTAAGTGGGATGAGGCCTTGAGATTGTTGCGGGCTGGCAGAAGGTTGACTACTTCCATTGTTGCCCTTGGGATGGTGACAACACCAGATTGAATTTTCGTCTTCAGAAAGCTTTCGAACTGGAGGGTTACCATGTTGGCAGTGATCGTCTTATCCTCGTAGTCGAGTGAGATGACCTTAGCATCAATGAGGTGCTAGATTATCTTTTTTAACAAGTAACAGTCGCGTATTGAGTGGTGAACATACTGGTGATAGTGATAGTACTTTAGATTGTCCACCTTTTCTACTTCATCAGGATGCTTGGGAGGTGGGAGTTAAAGCTTGCCACCCCTCATCAACATGACGAAGTGTTCTAGTACATTCTCACCATTGAAGGAGTAGCTTTCCTTCGGTTTTGGGGCTTCTGCCGGCTTTTGATTCATTGACGCTGAACCTTTGGTGATGTTGACGATCAAGGCTTGCTTCCCTTTTTCGTCCTTGTGGGCAGGGTTATTGCTAGACAAGTGTTTTCTTTTGTCTTCGAACGAGGGAAAACTTAATCCCAGCAGTTGTGCATCCCAAGCTTTCCTTTCAGCCACATCTGCCTCGGTAATAAAAGGCGTCCATTCTATGCATAGTGCACTGTGCCATAATTTGATTGATGGAAGCATGTTCTTGCGGCATAAATCTATGAGCATGGGCTCGGGCACAATAGGGGGTAACCACAGAGCTGCCTGGCAGAAGTGCTCAATGTAAGTACGTACATGTTGGTCCACTGGTCATGGTCAAACCTGATTTTAATAATTGATCAAACTCTATCTCGATATACGGAGCTACTCAGATGTTTACTCAAGACGTTTTGGACACTTGGACACTGATCAAGATCGGATATCTACTCAGTTCAAGACCGAAGCTATGTTTGCCACTCGAGTCTGTATTTCTTTATGCAATATAATTTTTACTTTTATTAAGTCTAGGAATACATTGTACACCGAGTCGTACTGGCAAATAGGCTATCCAAAATCATTTTTAAAAATGACCTATGTTTTTGAAAAACATCCCTTATTTACAAAAGCTTCTGAAGGATTTTAAAAAGCCCAAAAATCACTTTTGAAAAACCCTGACCAACCCTGATAGAACTCCGCCCGAGTTCGGTTAGTGACCGTTTGATTTTCGAACATTTGAAAAAACTTGGTCTCCCTTCAGTTGCGGATTGTTACATAGAGTTCTGTCCGAATTCTGCCCAAATTCTGTCAGAGTTCTGCCTTTGAAAAAACTATAATAGAGAAGAATTCTGATCATTTAAAATCACTAATTCACTTTCATCTCTTCTCTTCTAAGCTTACGTTTCTTTCCAAAGAGTTCTAAAAAGCTTTCATTTTCAAATCCCAAGCCAGTTACAATTCTCTAGTCAATTTGCCGGTACGGTACGGTCTAGAAGATTTCAGAGAAATTGTAATCAGGGGCACTCTTCAAAGTTGAAGTTGGTCGAGTTCTTCGTATCAAAGCTCGCATCTTTAGAAGTTGCAAGGACTTTATATGAAAACTTGCGAGATTTTCCAATAGTGGATTCAATTGGAAGCTAGAGTTCTTCCGGCTGGACTAGTCCTCACAAGAGGGAAACCAGTATACATCGTTGTGTTTGCGTTTGCCTTCTGATCTCATTTCTTTTACAGTTATTGTTTTGTGATTATTGATTTAATTCTGTGAACTTACTGCTAACAAGTTTTTAATAAGTAATATTCCGTTGCCTACTCTATTCACCCCCCTCTAGAGTATTCTGCTTTACGACTTCGTTCCTACAATTGGTATCAGAGCGGGTTATACAGGTAAAGCAAGGTAAAATTGCAGTTATATTCAATTATTCTTAATTTCTATACAAATCACAGTATAACACATGGCAACTGAGAAATTCACAAGTGAAGGCCAAGCCACAAACAGACCTCCACTGTTTGACGGCACAAACTACACTTATTGGAAAACACGGATGAGTATCTCCTTAAAATTTCTTGATTTTGACTTATGATCTACAGTTATTGATGGCTACAAAAAGCCTCCTAGTATTACTGTTGAGGGAGTTTTAGTTGATAAACCCCATGATAAATATACTGAGGATGACAAGAAAAAGGCCAGTCTTGACGCACGTGCTATTAACGCTTTATTTTGTGCTTTAGACAGAACTGAGTTTAACAGGGTTTCAACTTGCACAACATCGAATAAAGTGTGGAAACTTCTTGAAGTAACCCACGAAGGAACAACGCAAGTCAAGGAGTCAAAGATCAGCAGACTTACTCAAGAGTACGAGGCATTCAAGATGAAGCCAAATGAATCCGTCATTTAGATGTTTACGAGATTCCTGGATATTGTAAATCCTTTGTCTTCATTAGGCAAGGAATACAGTAACCATGAGAAGATTCGTAAACTTCTACGAGCTCTCACGAAGAACTGGATTCCAAAGGCTACAACAATCATTGAAGAAAATGACCTCTCAATAAAGTCTCTAGAAACACTCATGGGTAAGCTACTCACTCACGAGTTGGAACTGTAAGACTTTGAAGATGCTAGACCAAAGGAGAAGTCAGAGAAGTCGATCGCTTTCAAGGCTCAACATAGAAGAACAAAAGACAGCAACAACAACAACAACAACAACAAGGAAGATCCTAATTGCGACGGATGTAAGAAGAAAGGACATATGAAGAAAGATTGTCCAACAACATCATCATCAACAAGAAAAAGCAGCAAATATGACAAAGGCTACCTGAAGAGATCTACATCAAGGAAGTATGCCAATACAAGCATATAGCATCAGAGCAAAGCCAGCGACTCAGAAAACGACCAATCAGATGACGCTGCAAATGTATGCTTGATGGCTTGTGATCAGGTAACCACTAATCCTCTGTTTGATCCTTATGATGATTTCACCTTTGAGCAACTAGGAGAGGCTTTCAGTGACCTGTTAAATGACTACAGGAAACTGCGTAGTAAATATAAAACCTCTAAGAAGGTACTTAAAGAGTACAAAGGTGAGATAGGAAGACTTATCGACCAACTAGCTAATGTTAGAAATAATGTTTCTTCTATTAAGTCTGGTGAGCTTTCTTCTATTAAGTTGTTGTTACACGAGACTACCAAGTTATCCGAAGAAAAGTCCAAACTATCATCCAGCTAAAGGAAGACCTATCTAAGGAGAGAAAGAGTCTCCAGTGTGCACAAGTCAGAATAGAAATACTTACATCTGACTATACTAGATTATATGACACCTCCAAAAAGTTAGAAATTAGTTTAAGAAAACGGCATGAAGTTGTTGCTTCCTATTCTAACACGTGTCAATTACCGAATCATTGGAACACACCCAAACCAAACACTGTCAGACCAAACCATACCAACCTACTGCCCAAGAAGACTAATAGGCATGCATTTTTCTATACTAGAAAACAAAAACCTACCAATCATACACCTCACACAACTTTCAACACTCAACATGCAAAATATCATTATTGTGGCCTCATTAGTCATATATCCTATGCATGTAGAATCAGAAAGTTAGTAGATTTAAATGTGTATGCATGGATACCAAAGACTAACATGTCAGGACCCTACAAGAAATGGGTACCAAGAGTTTCATCTGCAAACTATTTTGTAGGTGGGACGCCCTTCACATGCTAGAAGCAAATGGATTCTCGACAGCGGTTGCTCATGGCACATGACCGGTGATGCATCATTATTCGTAACACTGTCGAAGAAGAATAAAGAAGGATATGTCTCCTTAAGTAATAATTTGGAAGGGTACATAATCGGTATCGGTGACATTGGTAAGGCTTCCTACCCTATGATTAAAGATATTTTTCTAGTTACCGAATTAAAACATAATCTGCTCAGTATAAGCCACTTAGCTGATCACGGTTATGACATTAACTTCATCAAAGACAAATGTACTATAGTTGATAGCTCAACTGGCAGTAGTATCTTTGAAGGTATCAGGGAAGACAACATATATGTTTTCTATCTGTTAGAAGATACTAACAAAGCAGGTAGATGCTTGATGGCTAAGAGCATTGCGAGTCAACTATGACATATAAGACTCGGTCATGCAAATATAGACACAATTTCAAAACTATCCACAAAGAAGTTGGTACACGGATTACCGGACATATCTTTCAAGAAGGATACGGTATGTAGCGAATATGAAAAGAACAAAGCTGCCCGATCCGTCTTTAAGTCCAAGAACGTTATAAGTACCAATAGACCTCTACAATTATTGCATATGGATTTATTTGGACCTAGTATAATTGCTAGTCTAGGTGGTAAGTTATGTGCATTTGTCATTGTAGATAATTTCTCTAGATACATGTGGGTATATTTTCTTGCACTCAAGAACGATGCTTTGTCAGAATTAGTTATCTTTTGCAAGAAAGTACAGAATGAAAAAGGTTTCATGATTATTCGCATTCGTAGTGATCATGGCGGCAAATTTGAGAATGCAGAGTTCAAGCAATTCTGTGACACACACGGTTATCTGCATGGTGATATAGCTACACCTAATTCCGGACCGGTTAATGCTAGAACTATAAATAAAGGACCAGGATCTCCTATGAAATAAAGAAGATTATTCATAAATAGCAAAGTCCAAGTAGACCCACTTAAAATCTTTACTGAACTATGACCGGCCATCATATTAGCAAATAAACGTATTCCTGAGCTTGAGTTTTCCTGCCCTAGGACTCCACAACAAAATGGAGTTGTGGAACATAAGAATAGGACTCTATCTGAAATGGCTAGAGTAATGTTGAACCAATTTAGTCTACCTAGATACTTTTGGGCTGAAGCTGTCAATACAGCGTGCTATATTCTCAATAGGGTTCTGATTTGACCTATATCTAAGAATACTCCCTATGAGTTATAGTTTGATAGAACACACACTGTTTCATATTTCAAGATATTTGGTTGTAAATACTTTATCTTAATATTGATGACAACCTGAGTAAATTTGATGAAAAGGCCGATGAAGGTATCTTTCTAGGTTATACGGCAAAGAGCAAAGGGTACAGATTCTTCAATAAGAGAACCATGATCATCAAAGAATCAATTAATGTCAAGTTTGATGAACTAAATCAACATTCAGTCGATGACGATAATGAAGACGTAAGTACACCAAGTACAGCTACTACAAAACCTTCATACAAAGATACAGAACCTTCGTACCAAGCACCAGCCGAGTCTTTAAGCAAATCACATACAAAACTAGAAGCCGGAACCAGCAATCCTGAGGATATGCCAAAAGAGATGAGATTCTTGGCAGATCATCCAAAGGACTTGGTAATTGGTTAGATTACCAAGGGTATAAGTACTCGTTCCTCTAATAAAGATATAGCCTCCTGTATTGCTTTTATCTCACAGCTGGAACCCAAAAATATTAAAGAAGTATGTAGTAATAATTTTTGGATAGATGCTATGCAAGAGGAATAAACCAATTCGAGCAGATCATCCGGTCATTGGCACCCGTTGGGTATTCCGAAACAAACTGAACGAGAATGGTTTAGTGACTCATAATAAGGCTCGACTCGTAGCTCAAGGATACAATCAAGAAGAAGGTATCGAATACGATGAGACTTATGCCCTAGTTGCAAGATTAGAATCCATTCGCATGTTATATGCATTTGCATGTTTTTATAATTTTAAATTATTTCAAATGGATGTTAAAAGCGCATTTTTAAATGGTTTTATAAAAGAAGAAGTTTATGTAGCTCAACCTCTAGGTTTTACTGATTTTAAAAATCACAATTATGTTTTCAAGTTGAAGAAAGCCTTATACGGTTTGAAACAAGCCCCTCGTGCTTGGTACGATCGTCTAAGTTCTTTTTTACTTGACAACGGTTTTTCAAAGAAAAAGGTTGACACTATACTGTTTATAAAATCTTTGAATAAAAATCTTTTTTTGATTCAAATCTATATAGATGATATTATTTTTGGATCCACTGATGAATCTCTTTGTCAAAAATTTTCAAGTATATGCAGAATGAGTTTGAGATGAGCATGATGGGAGAGCTGAAATTCTTTCTCGGACTGTAAATCAAACAAACCAGCAATAGGACTTTCATAAATCAAGCAAAGTACACAAAAGATTTATTAAAGAAGTTCGACTTGGAAGCAGTCAAACCACTTAGTACTCCAATGGCGACTTCAACCAAGCTTGATATTGATGAACAAGGCAAACCCGTCGACATACATAAGTATCAAGGTATGATCGGTAGCTTACTGTACTTAACTGCTAGTCGACCTGATATTATGTTTAGTATTTGCTTGTGTGCACGTTTTCAAGCTAATCCTAAGGAATCACATCTGTGCGCAGTTAAGCATATCTTCCGATACCTTGGAGGCACTTCTTCTGTCGGCTTACGGTATCCTAAAACCACGTCGTTTGACCTAACCGGTTATTCTGATGCTGATTTTGCTGAATGCAAAGTAGATAAAAAAGTACCAGCCATACATGTTATTTCCTAGGAAAAGCCCTAGTCTCTTGGTTTAGCAAGAAGCAAAATTCTGTCGCATTATCAACAACTGAGGCTGAGTATATCGCCGCAGGACGTTGTTGTGCACAAATTTTGTGGATGAAGCAAACTTTAGAAGACTTTGGATTATATTTCACATACATACCCATTTTCTGTGATAAAGTTTTATTAATTTGACTAAGAATCCAGTATGTCATTCACGTACTAAGCATATCGAGATTCGACATCATTTTCTTAGAGATCATCAACAAAATGGAGATATAGACATTGTATACATAGACACACAGAATTAATTGGCTGACATTTTCACAAAACCTCTAGTGGAAGATCGTTTCAATTATTTACGTCAAGAATTAAGAATTTTAGATGTCAATAATGTTAATTAATTTTGTTTTATTAATTAATTTTTTTCTAATACTCAATAAATATTTTTGAGACAAGCCTACAAAGAGTTTGTCTGTCACCACGACTACAGTCGAAGCGAAGCGGTACTTAATTGTTCTCCAGTGAACTTCTGTTAGCTGGGACAGTACTCCTACAACTAATCTGAAACAGTCACTGAGTAACGAAAGTTAATTTATAAAATAATATTAATTATATTGTTTGAAGTTTAAAATTACTAAACTTTGAACTAAATATTTAAAATGAGTTGATGAAAAGGATGTGGCCCACAAGTTCTTCTTATTAAAACTCAGGAGAACCCTTGGAAAATTCGGCCCGAGTTCGGTCCGAATTCGGCCAGAGTTCTGCTAGTGTTATATACTTTTTAGTCAGAACCGAGGCCCCCTCCTCTTCATCTCTTCCAAACTTCTTCAAAACAGCAGCAATAGCCGCCCGAAGTCCCCCAAAACCCTAGTTCTTCTCCACTTTGTTGCTTCCGATCTACGTGGAGAAATCAATCTAAACTTTGGATTCGTGCGGAGAATTCATCCCTCTACAACATACTTGAATTTTCGAAGGTATAACTCCTTTCCTCCACTTTTAATTTCGTAGGGTTAACTAGTTTTATGAAAAAATGCCTAAGGGATTCAATCCTTCCAAGAGAAAGAAGACTAATGCCAGTGAAGAGGCATCATCTTCAGATCCGAATAAGGATTCCCGCTTTTCTCCGGTCCAATCGGGTGACGGCTTGTCGGATGAGTTTTACTTCAAAACTCATGACCAAGCTTTGCTATGGTATGCCGACTTTGCCATGCGTACAATATGCACAGGCGCTCAGATCAAATGTACTATATTTCTAGATCATCATCCTTTGTTTGAGGCATTAGGGTTACACTGTCTCGTTATCCAACAATTTTCTATAGCTACTAATGTCCTTCGACTATTTTATTGTAACTTCGTGTTAGACACTTTTATCGCAAGAACTCGTATTGACAGGATCGATATCGAGTTCGATGATGTGTTGATACCGGAAATCCTTGGTATTCCAAATGAAGGTGCCCGCTCGATGACATCACCAACTTCGACTTTCCCGATGGCACAACTCTTGTTAGTTTCAATAATGAGCTTTGTGCGCCAGCAAGTGCTCGTCCTAGAAAGTTCAAGGCCAATAACTTGAACTTCTTTAACTATGAGTTACATCGCATAATCTATTCCACTATTCTTCCGAAATCCACTTCGAAAGATGATGTCACTGCACTTGAGCTATCTGCCCTCTATCACATTCTTAAGGGGATTTCTTTTTCTGCCCCTAAGACTATCATCCAGATGATGGGAAGATGTCGCAAAAGAGACTAAAATCTCTCTTATGCGATGCTTATTCCTCAAATCTTTTAGCATTTTGATATCGATTTATCCACTTACGCTCTGGACCATGAGTCCATGTATCTTCAGCTTTCTTGTCGCAGCACTGCCGCTGCTCCTACACCTCCTGCTCCTGCTCCTACTACCCTGTTCCTCCTCAGACCTACCCTATGACTTCTAAGGGTATCCATTAGCACCTTTCAGATATGCAGACTTTCTTTGTTAACACCTCTAGGGAATATGAGTTTTGTGACGTGACTCGGTTCCAAGCTATTGCCAACTCGTTTGTCGATCTTCGATTTGCTCAAATGGGTCATTCTGCCAGTTCTCTTCCTAGAGATCCTGTTGTATCTGGTTACCGTATTATGGATGAGGCGGTCCATTCTCTGTTCCAGCCAGGGAACGCTTATGATTGGTACCGTGGTTCGGGTGCTACTCCACACACCTCTGGAGCTGGCACATCTGGAGCTGGTCCTTTTGGACATGGTGGTCGTGCTAGGACTACTACTACTGATGATGATGAGGAGGAGGATGAGATGTGATTTAGACATTTTTGTCTAGTTTGTCGTACTATTGTGACTGTTTATTGTCTTTGTTTACTTGAAAATGCTCCGACATTCCAAGCTAGTATCCGTACTTTTATTTGTACTAGTTTTAGAACTTTTTGTGACATTTTCTGTGATGTTTGTCTGTTAAACATCATTTTCTATTCTCTACTTTAGAGATTTATATCAGTTTAGTACTATTTAGCATATCTCGTTATAGCACTCTTTATCATGCTTCGATTGTTTTTAATATACCATGCCTGTGAACACTATAAATATTTCTTATATTTTTTTCTTCACTGATTATTGCTTATGCATATATTGTGGGGGAGCTTCCTCTTTCGCAATTATTTTGCTAAGTGACAACGGGGGAGAAATAAGATATAACATATTTTCTTTGTAAGATTACAGGAACAATTTTTTTACCGAAATTTGTTTTTGACTTATCAAAGATACCAAAGATATTATATCAGTCAAGGTTTGTCAATTATCAAAATGGGGGAGATTGTTGGCCCATTGGACATGGTCAAACCTGATTTTAATAATTGATCAAACTTTGTCTCGATATACGGAGCTATTCAGATGTTTACTCAAGACGTTTTGGACACTTGGACACTGATCAAGATCGGATATCTACTCAGTTCAAGACCGAAGCTATGTTTGCCACTCGAGTCTGTATTTCTTTATGCAATATAAATTTTACTTTTATTGAGTCTAGGAATTTATTATACACCGAGTCGTACTGGCAAGTAGGCTATCCAAAATCGTTTTTAAAACCGACCTATGTTTTTGAAAAACATCCCTTATTTACAAAAGCTTCTGAAGGATTTTAAAAAGCGCAAAAATCACTTTTGAAAAATCCTGACCAACCCTGACAGAACTCGGCCCGAGTTCGACCAGAGTTCGGTTAGTGACCATTTGATTTTCGAACGTTTGAAAAACTTAGTCTCCCTTCAGTTGCGGATTGTTACATAGAGTTCTGTTCGAATTCTGCCAGAGTTCTTCCTTTGGAAAAACTATAAATAGAGAAGAATTCTGATCATTTAAAAACACTCATTCACTTTCATCTCTTCTCTTCCAAGCTTACGTTTCTTTCCTAAGAGTTCTAAAAGGCTTTCATTTTCAAATCCCAAGCCAGTTACAATTCTCTAGTCAATTTGTTGGTACGGTACGGTCTAGAAGATTTCAGAGAAATTATAATCAGAGGCTTGATTGAAGAAAGACTCTTCAAAATTGAAGTTAGTCAATTTCTTCGTATCAAAGCTCGCGTCTGTAGAAGTTGCAAGGACTTCGTATGAAAACTTGCAGGATTTTTCAATAGTGGATTCAACTGGAAGCTAGAGTTCTTCCGACTGGACTAGTCCTCACAAGAGGGAAACCAGTATACATCGCTGTGTTTGTGTTTGTCTTCTGATCTCATTTCTTTTACAGTTATTGTTTTGTGATTATTGATTCAATTATGTGATCTTACTGCTAACAAGTTTTTAATTAGCAAAATTCTGATGCCTACTCTATTCTTCCCTCCCCCTCTAGAGTATTCTGCTTTACGACTTCGTTTCTACAGTACAAGCTCTTTCTACTTCTGGATAATATCTATGAGAGTAGACATCATTATGTCCATTCCTCCTTCGTAGAATCGAGCAAGGAAGAGATGCTTCAAATCATCGAATGGCGAGATGCAATTGTTGGGGAGGCTGTAAAACCATTCGTAGGCTACCTCCTGTAATGCCCCTACGAATATATTCGTAAGCAGAGCATCGTCTTTTGGCAGATGCCCCGTTACTGAGGCAAAGTACCTCAAGTATCGACGAGGAGGCTCCTTCTCATCGAATGGCACGAGCGTCTATAGGTTGTACTTGGTAGGATATATCACATTATCCCATTCAGAGAGATATGGTTGCCGGATCCCCATCTTTCGGAGCGATTATCGCTTTTATGGCGTAAAGCAAGCGTACAATTCCCTGAGAGCCTGCTGCATGTCATTTGACATTGTAGGTTCCGTCGTTGACGGAATAGATGACTATGGATTTGCTTGGTTTAGGACGAGAGTCGGTGTAGGAGGAGGTGCATTAGACTCCCCATTCGTTTTGGGGTCTTGATTTGCTGGAGTAGAAGCGTTGGATGTCAATTTGTCATTGATCTCTAGGACCACAGAAGCCAAGGCTTGCATGGTCTTATTTAAAGTATTCAGGCCCATCTCAAGGGCTTCTATACGTTGTTGATGATTGGACACCTTGCTGCTTCCGGTGTTGCCACATTCGACAATGTAGACGGACATCAGATGGGGAAAATAAAGGGCATAGTAGATCTTTCGCTTTCTGGCTCGGACCCTTGAGTTTTGCTTTTCTGAGGATAGACTGGTAGGTTACAATCTTCCTCTGATTCGAAGTAGGTGCCATCCCCAGCTTGTTGGTAACTTGCTCCCACGGAGGCATCTGTATCAGTTCCACCAAAGCCCTCCCCTGATTGAAATGAGGGGTTGTCATGGATGTTCAGGTTTTACCTTCCCCCAGCCTATGTTGCGGTTGAAGCGACATTCTCCTGCGACAAGGGCCTGGACTTGACATGTGTATGTTGGAACACACCCGTACCGGGCACAGCTGTCTTGCTACCCCCAGGTTGGCTCTTAGATTTGCTAGCCAAAATGTAAGGATTTTTGGAAAGCTTCTTGAGGGATGGCGACCCCCATACGGCATTGCAAGAAGCAACCAGGAGTTCATCTTCTCCTTCACTCAGCAATCTTTGGCCGAGTCTCTGTACAGGTACCGCTGGTTGCGATCGTTGGAAAACGGACCACCTCTTTGGTGGTAATGCTGCTGTTTGGCGGCAACAACAGTTAATGGTGATTTTGGCACAAGTGTGCCTTAGGCCTAGCACGTTGCACGTAGTAGAGTCTTTCTTTGTCTTGCACTTGTGAGAGATCATGTTACGCAAATCAGAGGTCTCCACATCTATATTTATTTCGTGTGCACATGGATGCTTTGCGCATGAATGAAGATGTGAAAATAGATTCCCCCTTTCCAGTTCCTACGTGTGAGACATGCTTAGGTCCTGGTTAGAGAGTTGCTTGTGAGGCAGACTCACTTCATGCTTATAGTAACACTACTCTCATGAGTCTGTCCCCACAGTATGCACCCCTCGTCTTAAATCATGCGCATGGGCGCTCAGGTGACAGCGGGGTTTTATTAGTCGATGCATCGAAGTGTTCGAACCAATTTTATAAAGTTTTTTGTCGGCTGCGCACGTGACTGTCAACGCGGGCCTTCGGTCAGTTGTGGGCATAGCACGTTGATCGCTTGAAGCATGTGTAGTTTGGACTTCTTCCTACTACCCCTAGAAGGTGCATAATATTCAGATTCCAACATGATTATTGGTGTAGCACGTTGATCGCACGAGGCGCGTGCTGCCTTGGATTTCTTCGTGTTATCCCTAGAAGGTGCGTAACATTCGGAATCCAACATAACTTTTCCCAAGGGATAGGCAATTATGTCAAAGGCAGAAGTTCTAGCCTGTACACCCATCTTTGTACGCGGGTGGGAAGCTGCGCCCTTCTTCCTACGTTGTGCCCTTCTTGAGGCAACGAAGTCACTGCACTTTTGGACGACGAGGGGACTGCTCTTGGGTCAATGAAGTCACTGCACTTTTGGGCGACTAGGGGAATGCTCTTGAGGCAACGAAGACACTGCGCTTTTGGACGAGGAGGAGACTACTCATGAGGCAACGAAGTCACTGCATTATTGTGCGAGCTCTGAAGGATCAACGAAAGAGCCGTTGAAGGGTCTGCGCTTCTAGGAAGCTCTAATAAGTAAATAAAAGAGTCGTTGATAAGGCTGCGCTTCTGGGTAACCATGAGGGAGCTGTACTTTTTTGAAGCATCAAAGTCACTATGCTCCTAAGGAAATTATTGACCGCCTTTGAGCGGCTGAGTCAACATCTCTTTAATTGCTACCACTTTAGGGGGCTCGAGAAGCGGTAGCCTAAGATTTAGTCAAATGAATCTATTAAATAAGGTTCATTATGCTGAGTCTTAGGTTCATCCAATTACTACGGAGTCCTTTGACCGACTGCCACTTGGCGTGTGGGTTAGACTACACAGCCTATATAAAGAGGAGCTCTTGGGTGAGGCCTTGCTCATAGTTTCCAGTCATTTTCCTGTCTACTCGACCCCGACTTAGCTTTGGACGGCCTTGTGTCTTGCATAAGTCGAATGTTGGTTATAGATCTCTTCGTTCAAAGAAGCTGTGGTCATATAGAAGAATAAGTACAGAGTTTCGAGATGCACTTGAGCGTTTAGCATAAGAAATTCGAACTTGGACAACATCTTGGAGGTCTTCGAGGTCCAAGCTACCGGGTTTGGATTTATTGCCAATCTGAAGAGCCACAGGTTGTGCTCTGCCCTGCTCAATAATGACTTTATTAGCCATATTGGAGTGGGGGGCAGCATGCCATGTTAGGCTGGAAGAGCCACAGGTTTTGCTGTGAGCTTTGTGCAGGAGCTGCATTCTTGCTCTAGCCAATAGCTGCTTCATTAGCCATATTAGAGTTTTTCCATGTCTGACTAGGAAGTGGTTCGCTCTGACGAGGAAGTGATTTGCTCTGACGCTGCTGCTCTTTTGGGGACTACGCACTACTGAAGACTGCGTACTTTAGGCTGTGCTTTAGGTTTTAGTCTTTATATGTAAACATAAAGAGTCTATAATAGATCTTTTGTGAACATGATTTTAATAAAGAATTTTCCTTTATGTACTGTCTTTTTGTAGTACGTGTTTTGAAGTGCACAACAATCTTGGTATATCATGTGCTTCTGCGAATCATGCGAAGTAACTGATGTCTTCTGGGCATTTGTCACTGCTACGCTTTTTTCATGCTTCTACAACTATTCGTAAGGAGCATTAAGTCATAGTGACCTGATCAAGTAAATTTTAAGTAGGTAATGACTGGTACCATTCGTGATATGGATGTTATATTTACTGAGGTACAGAGGAGTAAAGATTTATCCTTATTATTGCTCCACTTAGGATAGGGATATAGGCTATACTCATCTACCTAAATGAGACGACTAGTTGTGACAAAAATCTTTTGACAAAAATTTGCAAAACGTATTTGTAATTGAGGGGGGTAGTGGCATGATCAAGGTCGAACCCCACCTCAGGTTCTAAAACATCTTGAGACTTGGATGATCGGTCAGATAGAGGGTGTCGAGCTTCTACTCCTACTAGAATGTTGGCTTTTCTATCAAGGGTTCCTAGGATAGCATTTGATTCTTGAGGCTATGGCTAGTTAATCATTGAAGGTCATTACCTAACTTATAATACCCTAGAACTTTCTTATCTCCAATCTCTTTTCTCACTCCTATGACATGGTATTCTCAGATGTTACCTTTAATATCATGGTATTACACACTAAGAATATAGTCCACTAGGTCCTAACCCTCTTTGATCCCTATTACCAATCCATAGTGCTACTTCCATGACCCCTCCTACGTCATAACTACTACATGTAACTTAGTCCAACCCTAGTATTCAATCTAAAAGATTTTTTAGGATTCCTAGTATCCTATACCAATGTGTATGATCCACCAGTCTTCTTAAGGTAAGGTTTCCAAATTCACCCTTAATTTATCTAGGTAGGTCTAATCTCAAAGGATATAATCATTAAACGTATTTCTTAAACTCTAAGCCATACATTCATAGATCACCTATCAACTTTCCTCGAATGATAGATTACAATTGCTCTTTCTTACCTGCCATCTAGCTCCCACAAATACGCCTACCCACTCTACACCTATCTATTGAGTAAAGGTCGAAGTCAATGCTAAGAGATGCTCGCTGAATTATTCTATTTATAACGAGACTCTTTGGCTCCTTCCAACTTAGTTTTTCCCGTGTGACGATCACTTCTAGTTGGAAAACTATAACTAATCACTAACATCCTACTATATGTTCCCTCCAATTCCTCCAAAACATCTTTATCTAACATAGTTAAGAGCAAAAAGGTTGAAATCTATTGATCCTAAAGTCTCTTTTGGGTTAAGCTGCCAATGAGAATCCTATACTACCACTCCAAACTATTTGATCTACCTAATAGAGGTACATACCTAATGTAACACCCATATTCTGAATACGTATTTTGTCAAGCTTGCATATATTTCAGACCTGTATTTATTTTCTCGAATTTTGGCATGTACTTGTAATTGGCTTGACTTGCAGATTTTGGTTCTCGTAATTGGGTTTTACCTGGCTTGGTCTATTTTGTGGAGGAGAATTGGTTTGATTTGGGTTGGTTTGGTTTAACATACATTGGAACACTTTAACCTACACTCCACCCTCAGCACAACACAACCCACCCTCATTAAAACTCTACCTACTTTTCTCTCTCCTCCATAATTCTCTCATTTATTTCTCCATCTTCTTATTCTTCCTTTCTCTACACAACTCACCAACACCCATAGGCAAGTGCACCTTGCCACCACATGAGAACCACATTTTATTTGTTCATTAGCTAGATTAGGCCATGGTGGTCAACATTAGAACTTGACATTTTGTGATTTGGAGTCTCCATTGTTCTAGATCTAGGTTTTAACTATTTTCGGATTTACATGGTTTTGATCTATTTTGGCTGGATTTTTGTGGGTTTTGATGCTTCCATGTGGAAGAGAATTCAATTTTACTCAAGTTAGAACTTTGAAAATCTAGATTTGGCTTTGATTTGACAAAGATATAAAAATTTGAATTCTTGGTGTTCTTGGTGTTCTTCTCGGCCTGGAGTAGCAGCCTGCAGCCTGCGCTCTTTAGCGCAGTACTGGACTGCGCAGCCCCTCTCGGCTTGCGCTCTTTAGCGCAGTGCCGACCGCGCAGCTTACCCTATGGTGAACTGCGCTCAGCCCCCTGCGTAGTTCACTCCTGCGCAGTCTGCTCATGCGCAATCCACCCCTGCGCAGTTCACTCCTGCGCAGTCTGCTCATGCGCAATCCACCCCTGCGCAGTCTGTTTATGTGCAATCTGACCCATGCGTCATCTTCCCCTGCGCCCTGTGCCCCTGCGCACTTGACACCCTGTGCAGCTGACACCTGCGCAATCCAACCCCCTGACCCCTTGCGCAATCCATTGGCTCTTGGAGTTTTGATTTTATTTCTCTAAGCTTGGCTCTTCTATAGCCCTGTATATTGATATTTTATTAGATATTTTATGCCCATTTTATATCCTTACGTCTTTTGTCATGAACTTGATTTTACTTAACATGTTTGGAATGACTATTGTACATGGCATGGTATGACAAAGAACTAGCATAACACGACAGTGACCCGTAGTGGTGCACTCCTGACATGACGAACCTGACATGATAGTGGCCCGTCGTGGCACACTCCTGACAAGTACCCTGACATGATTTACCTTGATAACTTGATAGTGGCCCGTGGCGGCGCACTCCTGACTTGACTTGACTTGTAACTTGTAACTTGAATTGACTTGATGCTGTTGCGACAGCTAACTTGAGTCGTATAATCAACTTGACACCGTGGGTGTTCCTGCTTGCTTGCTTGTGCAATCCACTTGTCTTGTCTTGCATCATGTCTAGGACGTGACTCCCTGGTTTCCACGGTCAGGGATTCATAGTGAATATGGATTAGGCTAATGACTAGACCAAACTATAGTTCATGGAGAATTTCCAGTCACAGGCAATCTCGTTATCTGGGCGCTCTTAATTGGACTTGTAGCTTGCCGACGAGTAGAGCACATTTCCAGCGCACTGTCATGTGTTGCACCCTCTAAGTCACCTAAGGGTATATCGTCTCCGGGACGATGAACCCAACCATACTCTCAACCCGCGAAAGGATAACTGGATGGTCTGCAGGGCTTGGGACTGGAAAATTCTCATTGCATCTTGTTAGTAATTAGGCTTGTGACAACCCTAGTTAGTTAAAGTAGTAAGCCGTAGTAATTGCTTGGCCGCTTGTGAATGGATGATGTCTAGCCCTGTCTAAGTCTTGTCTAGTCCCTGTACCCTGGTACTCCTGAACATGATTGTTTTACTTGCTTTAACAATAATTGGGTAGGGACAAGGAGATATTCAGGCGAAGGGTTACAACCCCGGTCCTTGTTTGGTTTACGGGTTGTAACCTGGCTCCCAGAATGGTTCCACGTCCCTAGTCGTTTATTGTCCTGACGTGCTCTTTATTACTTGTACTTTTATTTTATTTTCTTATGTTCTGATATGCTGGCTTTTGTTCTTATTTCGTGGCCTCCTTTGTGGCACTTGCTCTTTCTAGGGTTTGACCCAGCTGGTTTTGTGTGGCCAGATTTCGGAGCAGCACCCGAGGATCTACCGAACCTCCAGCCCGATGGTGGCGACTAGAAGGAACCCGGGCTACGAGTGGGTTTTCTATTTTGTTTCGCTCACTCTATTGTAAAATTATTCTTTTAAGGCGTTTAGCCGACGAGCACCTGTTAGCTCGATGCACTTTTACTTACTGTCTGCCTACGGGCTGTAAACATGATTAACAAATCCTAGGGTTGATCATGTATGACTTAACTCTTGCTAGTCCTAGCATTTTGTACGACTAGCTTCATGATCAGCTGATATGTAATATTTGGGACGCCTTTTATTGTATATTTGGTGGTCAAACATCTTGTAATTATATTATTTGCTTGAGATTGAGACAGTAGGCTTGACCTTAAGAGACTGTTGGCTTGTAGAAAACCCTCATATCTAGACAGCCGTGACCGTATAGCGAGATGGACTTCATTTCAATATACGTAGCTGGCTATGTTCGCCCCCGCTCTCCAGTATTCTGGTTCTGGGGCGTGACACCTAATACTATCTAAATAATCATCTCCTTTTGTAATACTCTATCAACTACGTTCTATTCAATAATGGAAGATATGGTTCACCAAGCACGAGCATTCATCTTTCCCAAAGAGGGAATGACGAGAATCCAAAACAAGGAGGTCAAGGAAGTTGATCGACTTCAATTTCGAGCTTCAAGGACGATGGATAAATTCAAAAGAGTTTTCAAGGCAATTGTAGATTGAGATCCGATTATATTAATCCTATCATAGGCCCGCTGGGTACAGTAAGATAACTGAAATGGCTAACTCGACCTACATAGTTCACCACAAAAATATGTCACGCCCCAGTTCCAAAATATATAGGAATCCAAGACATGAGCATACCAGCTGTACGGCTAGAATAAGTATTCTTAATTTAATAGACTTATCCTAATCGTAGTACGCTATAAAGTAAACTAAATCTAATTTATCTCAACTATGTCTCAATCCACAGTAATGAACAAAATCAAGAACAAACAATACATGGTCTGCAGTCCATCAATATATATGTTTGGAATGGACCCGAAGAATAATATAAGTCCAATAAAACTAGAATATGACAGCAAGACATAAATAAATAGTACAAAGGACACAAAAGTAATAATAAAAAATACTACCAATAGTACATGAATCCTGTAGAGCACAGTACGATAATTTTATGTCGAAAGTCCAACTAACACCTGGAGAGATCATCAGGTCCTCAGTGGGACGTAACAAGATACAACAACTAGCCACAATATGATCAGTAAAAGTAATATACATAAACATGAATATAACTGACAAGGTAGACTATCCATCTAAGTGTATGCACTTGAAGACAACTTTGGAATGCACAGGTAGGTAAGGAGTGATATTGGCGTCAACTAATATCGCAAATATACTAGCATACTCCCGCGTAATCTGGAGACTAGTTCATAGACGATGGTGGAATATCCACTAGTATAGCCTATACCAGGGCAACAATGAGGCTAATGACGATAGGGTAATACTGTACGCCTACTAATAGTCTTCCATGATCAGGAGTAGTACAATATCATGTCCATGACTCGTACGACTCGTATCTCATATACAAGTCCTCTAACTAACACAACTAGTCATATATATCCGTCACACGAACCCTCTTGTACCGGCTAAGTACAGGGTGCATAGCAATACTAATGTACCTCTTATTCAAAGTGTCGTGTCAAAAGTCATGTCCAGTCATAGAAGTCATTAAAAAATAACTTCAACACGAGGAAGTCTACTAGCATACTAGGTCACACACTCACCCACTTGTAGGATCGACATGCAACACTAGAGGGGGTGAATAGAGTATACGGAAGAATATTATCAATTAAAAAATTAAGTACTACTAATCACTATCATGTCGTAGTGGCTGTCACTATTGTATAAAAGCAGCAAATAAGAGGGACAGAGAGCAAACACAAACACAGCAATATATCCTAATTTCCCTCTTATGAGGACTAGTCCAGGCCGAAGGACTCTTGCTCCGAGTTGAAATCCACTATTAGAAACATAAGTGATAATCGAGCGCTTGTCGCTCTTACAACAACCGAGCTTTAAATCCGAAGTGTGACTTCAATTGTGAAGTGTGATCTTTTGTATCAATCTTTTATTACAACTCTTTAAAACTTCTAGACCTTATCGTACTGGCAAGTAGACTAGAGGTTGTAAAACAGGCTTAGGATTTGAAAATGAGGGCTTTGAATATCTTAGAAAGATTAAGAGAAGAGAAGATAGAAAGTCAATGAGTGATTAGAATGAAAATCTCATATTTATTAATAGGATTGCTGAAAATCGAGTTCTGACCAAATTCGAATGCCAAACGTTCAAAAATTTGACCGTTGCAGTCGAGTCTACATGGAGAATAGGTTTACAGGGTTTACCAAACTAAGTACCCGAGTTCGGGCTCTGTCTAAACTCTAATTTTCTGATTTAGGTCAGAATCCAGGTTTTAAAACAGGTTTTGGGCGTTTTGGAACTGTTGGGCTTTTGGGACTATTTATAAATACTGGTTTTTGGGTTTGTTTAAAAGCAATAGGTATCTTTGAAAACCAAGTTGGATAGTTTGAAAAATATTTTTGGGCCAAGCCTATTTGCCAGTACGACACGGTTTACATTATTTTCTAGACTTAATAAAATAATAAAAAAATATTTGAGAAGGAAAATAAAGACAGACGCGACAACTGCAAAATCTCGAATGGTAGCAGTACTGGTTGTCGTAGCCCATTGTGAGTAGCCCTTATATCGAGTCCGAATTTAGATGATTATCAAAATTGGATCTACCATGAGCAATGGGCCAACAATCTCTCTCATTTTGATAATTGACAAACCTTAACCGATATAATATCTTGTCCAGAATAATTCCTTCAAAGTCTTCAAAGTTGTAGTTAAAAGTGTTATATTTTCTTCCCATTGTCATTTACCAAAATGCTCCTCCGTAAATTATGCGTACAAAAAGACAAATGTGAAGAAAAGAGATAACAACAATAAAACAGATATTTCACAGAGCATTTAATTTAAGAAGCTATATTTAAGCTAAACTATGAAATATGTGAGATATGCATATTACCAGAAAGAGATAATTAAATAGACAACTACTAGCCTTCATAAACAGAATAACAACTTAGTACTGATGAAACTGAAAGAGTTTTAATCCATACAAGCAACTAGAAAGAAAATGCATAAACTGATGCTACATATTCTCAGAATGTAAGACATTTCTAAGACATGATGACAATAGATTGAAAATCTACTAAATATAATATCTAGGCTAAAGACAATGACATCTAGATATCATCAATCCTCGCCTACATCTTGATCAGCATCATCATTATCAGCACCAGAAGTGTGAGCAGGGTCACGAGAAGATCTAAACCAATCATACGTGCCTACAAGATTAAAGTACTGGCGTACTTCCTGATCCTTAATACGGTAGCCAAAAAAGGTAAAATCTCTGGGAAAGAAGCCTGGGCCGCCAGGCTGATGGGACTGAGCAAAGCGGAGATCAGCTAGTGTGTTAGCAATTAACTGAGTGCGAATGACATCACATTAATCATAATCTTCCAACCGTTTAGTCCAGCGAGTCTCTAATACACTAATTCGATCAAGAGTAGCCTAGTGCTGAGCCTGAGTCAGCTGCATGTGATCTTTCATCATATGGTGGAAGACCCTCAATAGTCGGTAGATAATCAGTGTATGAATCAGTAGTGGCCGGAGTGGTAGGTGTTGGAGCAGGAGGTAGAGAACCAGGAGGAGCAGTAATCTCAGAACGCCTAGCTGCACTAAGATGTGCAGGTTCGGCAAGGACATTGCACTCATCTAGGTCAATGTCAAAGCACCAAAAGACGAGTGGCAGGTACATTGCATAAACAAGATTTCTCTTGTTCATGTGAGCACGTACCATCATCTCTTTGGAAATGAAAAGGTAATCCCAAAATGAATATAGTAGATGGCAGACAACTCAAGTGCAGTAATATCATCAGTATAAGTCTGCTTTGGAAGGATAGCAGAGAAGATGATCCTGGAGGTTGTAGAAGTACAAACTCAAGTGTTTGGCCTTAATTTTGCCGACAGGATAAGGTCTAGGATGGATAATAGAAGCTTTGAACGTGCTCAAAGACATGTCAGTAGGAAAGACAAATTTGGAGAGGTCGGTTAGCGCTTCTCCTTTGTTGTGTACACGAAGGATCGCCGCTAAATCGTCCGCATCAAATTTAATGTCAATGCCTCATACAAGGGATGAAATAACACCAGAGACATATGTCAAATTGTAGTAAAATAACCTAATAGCAATGAGATAGATAGGAAACGAAGTTGCTACTAAGACATTGAGTTGTAACAATTGAAAAGCATTGAGATGGTCCAGAAAATATTGAAATTTATCGAGGTGCCGGCACAGACGGTGCGGTCATAAAAAATTACTAAACCATTGTATGGATTGGTCTAGCATTGCGAATGAGAACCAACAAAATAATCCGTTGTCCAGTTGGACCGAAAAGAAAACAGAAGTTTGTTGAGAGGATAATGATCCTTCATCACTCTTCTGTCTCTTTCTAAAGAACTTAGGAGCCATTGCAAAAAAGTTCTAGAAATTAAATAGGAGACGGAAGGAAAATAGAGATTATACCTTCCAGAAATTGAGTATGATGTAGAGATTGAATTCGAGATCCCGAATCCAAAATTTGGAGGAAAAAAACTAAGTAAATAGGGAGGAAAATTGAACTAGGGTTAGGGTTTTGGTGGGTTGGAGTTGTTGTTCATGGAGTAGAGGAAGAAGATGAAGAGGGGTGATGAATAGGAGAAGTGGGGCCCACTGGGTCGGCTGTAACTTAGTCACCCGAGTTTGGGACGAACTCGTCCAGAACTCTTGAACTCTGTTTGGGCTATTTTACATAATATCCACTTATCCAATTTATCAAATCCTTTCAACTGTTTAATGCAAAAAAATTATTAATTTTAAATCTTAATTAATATAATGAAAATTATTTAACAAATTAATTCTATTACACATTGATTGTCTCAGATTAGTTGTAGGGATAATGTTCCAGCTAGCGAAGATCCGCACGGGATGCTTAAGTTCCGTATTAGTTAAGATCTTATTGCCTTGGTGACATACAGATCCTTTGTAAGCTTGACTATAAAATAATCACTACATATTGGAAATAATTCAATAAATAAAATCAATTAATATTATTGATATCTAAAATTCCTAATTCTCAACTTAAATAGTTGAATCTATCTTCTGCTAAAGGTTTAGTAAAGATATCAGCTAGTTGATGTTCTGTGTCAACAAATTCTAAATTAATGTCTTCATTTTGTTGATGATCTCTAAGAAAGTGATGTCGTATCTCAATATGCTTGGTGCGTGAGTGCCATACAGGATTCTTAGTCAAATTGATCGTGTTAGTATTGTCATAAAATATGTGAATAATACAAATTGTAGTCTTCTAGGATTTGCTTCATCTATAAAATTTGCTTCAGTGATATACTCGACCTCAGTAGTTGATAATACAACTGAATTTTGTTTCTTGCTAAACCAAGAGGCAAAAGCTATGCCTAGGAAATGATACGTTCCGCTAGTACTTTTCTATCTACTTTGTATCCAACAAAATCAGCATCCGAATAACTGGTTAGGTCAAAGGACGTAATTTTGGGATACCACAAGCCGATAGAAGAAGTGCTCTTGAGGTATCGGAAGATACGCTTAACAGCGCGCAAGTGTGTTTCCTTAGGGTTAGCTTGGAATCGTGCACATAAGCAAACACAAAACATTATATCAAGGGGAATATCAGTTAGATACAATAAACTACCAATCATACCTTGATACTTACGTGTGTCGACTGGTTTGCCTTGTTCATCTATATCAAGCTTAGTTGAAGTTAACATCGGAGTTCCAAGCGGTTTGGCTGACTCCAGATCGAACTTCTTCAACATATCCTTTGTATACTTGGCTTGATTTATGAATGTCCCATTTGTGGTTTGCTTGATTTGTAATCCGAGGAAGAACTTCAACTCCCCCATCATGGTCATCTCAAACTCACTCTACATACACTTAAAATAAACTTAACAAAAGGATTCATTAGTAGAACCAAAAATAATATCATCGACATAAATTTGTATTAATAAAATATTATTATTTAAAGATTTTATAAAAAGTGTTGTATCTGTCTTGCCTTTTGAAAAACCTTTTCCAAGTAGAAAAGAGCTAGACGGTCATACCAAGCACGATGGGCTTGTTTCAGTCCGTATAAGGCTTTCTTCAACTTGAAAACATATTCATGATTTTTTAAATCAGTAAAACCAAGCGATTGAGCAACATAAACTTCTTGTTTTATAAAACCATTTAAAAAAGCACATTTAACATCCATTTGAAATAATTTAAAATCATGAAAATAGGAAAAAGCACATAACATGTGAATTGATTCTAAATGCGTAAATGGGATATATGTCTCATCATAGTCGACACCTTCTTATTGGTTGTATCCTTGAGTTATGAAATGAGCCTTATTACGTATGACTAAACCTCTCGTTAAGTTTATTTCGGAATACCCAATGGGTGCCAATTACCGGATGATCAATAGGCTAGGGAACAAGTTCCCAAACTTGATTCCATTCAAATTGGTTTAATTTCTCTTGACTAGCATCTAACCAATAAATATCATTACAAGCTTCTTCTATGTTCTTAGGCTCTAACTGTGAAATAAATGCTATACTAGAAACTATCTCTCTAGTTGAGGAACGAGTACTTACACCTTTTGTGATCTCACCTATTACCAAGTCCTTAGGATGGTCAGCCATGAATTTCATTCTCTTTGGCAGACTCTCCAAAAGCTTGTTTCGGGTTCCGCTTCAGTAGTTGCTTTGCTTGGTGTACCGTGGTCTTCATCGTCACCATCATTATTTATCTGACTATCCATCTAATCGAAGGTGACGTTGATTGATTCTTCAACTGATATTAATTTTTTGTTAAAGACGGTAACCTTTGCTCTTCGTCGCATAACCTAGAAAAATACCTTCATCGACATTCGATTCAAATTTGCCTAAATTATCTTTTGTATTCAAAATAAAACATTTGCAGCAAAAATCTTAAAATAAGAAACAGAGGGTGTCCTATTAAACCACAGTTCATAGGGGGTCTTCTTCGATTTAGGTTGAATTAGAACCCTGTTCAGAACATAGCATGCTGTATTGACAGCTGCAGCCCAAAAATATCTAGGTAGGCTAAACTGGTTTAACATAACTCTAGCCATTTCGCTAAGAGTTTTGTTCTTACATTCTACAATGCCATTTTGTTATGGAGTCCTAGCGCAAGCAAATTCATGCAAATATCCGTGTGTGTCACAAAATTGCTCAAAGTCAGCATTCTCAAATTCTCTATCTTGATCGCTTCGAATGCGAGTGATCATGAAGCCTTTCTCATTTTTATCTTTCTACAAAATGTGATAAATTCTGAAAATGTGTCATTCTTATGATCAAGAAAATATACCCACATGTATTTGGAGTAACCATCTACAATTACAAAAGCATATAGCTTACCATTTAGACTAGAAACTCTGTTGGGTCCAAATAGATCCATATGTAACAATTATAGAGGCCGAGTAGTACTTACAGCATTGATCGACTTAAAAGTTGATTTAGTAGCTTTGTTCTTTTCATAGTCGCTACATATCATGTCTTTCTTGAAAATGATCTCTGGTAAGCCTCATACCAATTTTTTTGTAGATAATCTCGCAATTGTGTCCATGTTTGCATGACCTAGCCTCATGTGCCATAGTTGACTCTCGTCATTTTTGGCATATAGGCATCTATCTACAGTGTTAGTATTCTCCAAAAGGTAGAAAACATAAATATTATTTTCCCTAATGCCTTCAAAAGTAGTACTACCAGTTGAGCTATCAACTATAATGTATTTATCTTTAACAAAATTAATTCCATAATCATGATCAGCTAAATGGCTTATGCTGAGTAGATTATGCTTTAATTCTGTTACAAGACATACATCATTAACAATAGAATAGGGAGCCTTACCAATGTTACCAATACCTATAATGTATCCTTTCAAGTTCTTTTTGAAGGAGACATCCTTCTTTCTTCTTCGACAGTCTTGCAAACAAAGATGTATTATCGGTCATGTACCGTAAGCAACCGTTGTTGAGGTTCCACTTGCTTATAAAATAGCTTGGATGTTCCACCAGATCGAACGATATTAGGAACACATTTGCAGCATCTTGAGAAATGTCGTCTTCTGAGTTGCTGGCTTCGCTTTCGTGCCATATGCTTGTGTTTGCATATTTTTTGGGCATTTATTTCTTTGTGTAACTCTTTTCATATTTGTTATCCTTTCTTGGTTGATGATGCTAACGGACAGTCTTTCTTGATGTGTCCTTTCTTTTTGCATCCATAGCATATTTTCCCTTCATCGTCATTGTTGTTGTTGGTGGTGGTGTTCTTGTTTTGACAATTGAACTTCAGAAACTTTCTGAAATTTCTTACCAGGAGAGCATGCTCTTCTCCATCTGAGTCATCGTCTTCATACTCCTCTTCAACTATTCTTTTGTGTTATGTCTTGAAAGCAATTGATTTCTTCTTGGGTGCCGATTCTTCAAAATCTTACAGATCTAGCTCGTGTGTCATCTGTTTCCCCATAAGTGTTTCAAGTGACATTATTGTATGGTCATTCCCTTCAACGATTGATGTAGCCTTGGGGTTCCAATTCTTCGTAAGACCTCTCAGTACTTTGACAATATTCTCGTAATTGTTGTACTCCTTACCGAGAGAAGATAATAGATTTATGATGTCAAGGAAATGGGTGAACATCTGAGTAATTGTCTCATTTGGCTTCATTTTGAATACCTCGTATTCCTGAGT
>JANAVB010000999.1:23073980-23183980 GCA_029216955.1 Iris pallida | reverse complement strand
ATATGACCGATGGGCTACAATCCTATAGGTACGGGTTCTATCTTGGTGCTTATAGAAAGTTAACAATTCCTCTGTAACTCTATAATCCTTAAACTATACACTATGTTCCTATAAGTTACCTCACCAATTTCTATAATAATTTACTAGCGATCCACTCTTATTAGCGATCCACTCCTTTCTACCTATAATCAATCTATATAATTCTTGCAAGTATGTCTGACTGTTGATATCTATTTGGGATTAAGGCTGAGGCTGAACTAGAGCGCTACGTACTCCTATGGGTCGATCTGCTAATCCTGGCCTGCTATTGGTCATATTTTGTGGCTAGTCTTATCATGTATGGATGTGGTCTTCTATTATACTTAGATCTTCTTACTCTATCTAACACTTAGGTTACTAACCATCTTGACACTATCGTCATATAATAATTCATCTAGTATTTCTAATCTAAGCTATATCCTAGGCCAAAGGTAGCAAGATCTAGTCTATTAACTCCTAGGGTTGCTGGTTAGGGTTAGGGTTAGGCTTCATACCGTACTATACCTAACTTATTCCTTGGGGAAGTGTCTACGAAATTTTTACCCACCTTATCTATTTACCTAGTCTCATAAAGCTTGGAATCATATCTTCTTTAGTAAAAAAAATCCATAAATAATGGTTCTTCACAGTCTTAGGTCCAGCCTTAAATATATGGCGTACCAAGCCATTCTATTCCTAACAAACTCCCTAAAATCTATCACAAGGGAGTCCAGCTTTCTTGAGGCTCTATAACTAAAACCAAGTTTAACGGCATGGCCTTTAATCGTACAGTGTGTCGAAAGGGTTTGGGTCGAGGTCGAGTCTCCTATGTAGGTTGGAATGGTCAACGGTATCGCGGATGTGGCAGAGGTTGAGACCCTAGGCCCGAATGTTGTGCCTTACAAATATCATACAAGACATTTGAGAAAATTTATCGGTATATTCAAAAGTAAAATAAGGATCGAGGATATAGTGGTTAAGGGACTAGTCATTAAGTTCTTGGCTTGATGGTCATTTATGGAGCAATTCGTACCCGTTAATCGTGTCTCTCTCTTGGAAATTAACCCTGTTCATATCATTACTGTTTATTATTGACTAATCATATCTACGTCTCCAGAATCCATTTGACCTAGATAATAAAATTAACTACTTTGATTGTTTGATCAAGAAAACTCATAACACAACATAATTATTTTATTCTTGAAAACCCATTATTAGCCATATGTAACTAAGTCCAATACCACATGTGACACGTGAATTCTTGGCACAACAACTCACATGCTTTCATAGGATATCGAGACCTAATTTTATGGTTTTTGACCTCCAAGGTTAAGTCCCCAACACAAAGACATGCATATAAATCATATAAAAATTATAAAAATAAAATTTAAACATTATTTCTACTCAGTTTAATCTCTAAATTCTAGATTTACATTTTTAGGTACAGTTCATGGTTATGGCTAAATTGAACCCACTAGTTTTGCTGGGAACTTATCCAAAATATTACCAAACATTTGTCATGACCTATATCCATCAAAACACATATATTAACATGTTAAATCAAGATTAATACTCAGAAATATTGACCTTTTTAAGCATCAAAATCAGTACATATTTATGTGCCAAACCATGCCAAAAATACAATCAAGAACCTAGTTTAATAGCACACAAATTTAGGGTTCAGATTTGGATATATAAATACCATAAATACATGATAAAAATAGTTTAATTCCAAATTTATATATAATAAGATTATATTAAATTATTGCGAAGAAATAAATTTATGTATAAATAAATAATCTTTATTATTTGAGAGTTGAAGAGTTAGAGTTGTAAATTTTTGAGAATAATATATGCTTTTCGGAGTCCTCAAATTGAAGAAAATTTTAAGAATGGGTTAGAGATGGCCTAACCAGCTTGGGTTAGGGGTGAAACTCGGACGGGTTGGGTCGGACTTGAGGTCAAGCCCAACCCGATGAATCATAAGCCTAGTCCGAGCCTAAGCCCGACCCAACCTTGGGTTCAACATATGAAGTCCAAGACCAAGTCCGGAGGATCAGGTTTGGCTCGGGATGAACTCGAGTTGGGTCAGGTCCATCGGGTTTATCGGGCTCTAATAAAATAATTTTAAACAAAAGTAATATTAAATATATAATCAAATAGCAATCAAGTCTTGTTCATTACAAAATAGAAACTGAAATAAGATGTAAGATAAGGAGTCAAAAAGTTTGGGTGAAAAAAAATTAGGATTTAAACTTTTTTTATTTAAGAAGTATGAAACATATATATATATATATATATATATATATATATATATATATATATATATATATATATATATATATATATATATATATATATATATATATATAGTGTCTATCCAATGAGCACACCATCTAAGTGAGCAAATGAGCATAATGAATAATAGCCATAGGATTTAAATTCAATTTAAATATATGGTTGAAAGTTAAATATATTATTTAAGGAAAGTTAATAACAATATTGAATATATATTACTATGGCATATCCGTTCTCTTCTCCCCTCTTTCAACTCTCTTCGCATCCGTGAAAGCGCGGCCAGCGGCTACGTCGAGATCTCCACAACCTCGGAAGCGCGGCCAGCGGATACGACCGGAGTACGTCGAGATCTCCACACCTGCTGCCCCAAGTCGAGGTCTTCAAGTTGCCGAACCAGCCCTTCCCTCTTTGTGTTGTCCGATCCTCCACAACTTTTTCGGATTGTAAGCAACACCAATGGTCTTTCTTTTAAATGAATAATGCTTTGAACTTACTATCCGAAAAATCTTTATTTTGGTTGCTCAGATTTTTTTTTCCATTATTCTAGTTTTATTTTGCATAGGTTTTCTTTGCTTTTTCCAACAGAAGAGAAGCATTCAACACAATAATTTTTCCAATTTAGTTATCCATCTTGTAATTCCTCAACACAATAATTTGTCCAATTTAGTTATCCATCTTGTAATTCAACGAGAAAATTGTATCCATATACGTATCGTGTCCATTCTCCCTATTCGTGCAACATAGGCATACTTATTTGAAAATATCCTTATTCGTATTTATGTTTGTATTCATGCTACATAATCAAGCTTGAGTATTTTATTTTGGTACATTATCCCTTCTTTAATACTGCCATTTGCTTCCATAACTTTACGGAGTTGCTTGGAGCTGTGGTAAGGTTTGTTGCTTGCATCCGGATGTGCGTTGAGTTGTGGAAACCACCTCTCCATATGTATTGGTTAAGCCGTTAAGGCATCTTACATCTTGACCCTCTTTGACCCTTTGCATAAGCAGGAGCCTTGTGGCACTAAGCGGGAGCTCCATGGTACTTGGATTGGACGCCATGTATTCTATTTCATAGCTTGTATGGAAAGCCTGAATATTATATTATGTATGACCTTAACCTTATTATGTCTTTCGTTCTTCCATGTAACTTTCTTTTCCTTCCTTTATCAACGTTCTCTTGTCGTGGGATAGATATTGTTAGCTGTAGCTTTCATAACAAAAGCTCAATAGACCCATAGTCCTACATCGGCTGTTTGTAATGCATTCACTGTGCATATATCCCTTCCTTCCACTTTGCTTCTTTGAAGATTTGTGTGGGAGCCCCAAGGGCCACACGCGCGCGCTGCCGCCTGGCTCGGCTCGGTTCGGTTTGGCGCACGTAACGGGTGCGGGTACGTGCCCACATCTGCGAGCGCCGAATGCCGATTCGATTTCCACTTGGAGTTCGGGCTGAGACCCTAAAGAATTTTTGTCTTTTTTTTCCATTCAAGTTTTTGACCGTTACCACACATTTATTTCTGTAACCATTCGATTTTGAATTCCGTCCAGGTTCAATGAACCATGTGATGGAAATCAATTTTTGTAAACGTTCATAATGTTCCTCTTAATTGACTCTTTAAATCTGCCATCATTCTCCTCCTTGGAATGCCTATATATTGAGTCCCTCTCCTCCTTCTAAAAATACAGAAAAATTATCATTCCGAAACTCTTTACAAAATTTCTCTTCCCAAAATTTTTGTGCTCTTTGTTGTTGCTCTGGGCAGAGCTAAGTACGTGGTCACTCTCTCTGACGTCGTGTGCGATAACGAGATTCCGGTGGAGCGAAAATTTTACCACTAGGAGCGTTCGGATACGGTCTGCACATAGACCCGAGCTAAGTCTTAGGACAGTGCTACATGCACGACTTCCTCGGAGGCCGGTAACATTTACGTAATTTATTTTGTTTGCAGATTTTGAGTGAAGAAAATTGAAGATATTTCTAACAATCTAAGAGTTAAATCGGTTTTACAAATTAATTATTTGTCTTCCTTAAGAAAAAGAAAAATACTGTTACTGTTAGCGGAAAAAATAATAATAATAATAAAATTTTGTTACTGTTTACATATTTTGTTACTGTCTATACAAACTTGTAAAAGACAACAACTTGCTTTAATATTGCTTTAATATTTGTTACTGTTTACATATCAATTCAATATTTTGTTACTGTTTAATATTGCTTCAATATTGTTACTGTTTACATATCAATTCAATATTATTTGTCTCTCATTTAATATTGCTTTAAAAGCTTTAATATTTGTCTCTCATTGAATATTCTATTAATATTTGTCTCTCATTTATTTGTTACACCAATTGCTTTAAAAGCTTCTGTTAGAATTTTTACACAACAAGTTTCTTAAAAAATTTTGTCTCCCATTTAATATTATTTGTTACATAATTTATTATTTGTTCATTGTCATTATTTGACATATCAATTATATTTCACATATCAATATTCATTCATTGTCATTATTTGTTAAATTGACATCTTAGACAAATATTATTGTGTTAGTACATTTTTTCAATACTAGTTTTCATTTTACTCAATATTTTAATTTAGGCTAAATCAAACAATTAATTAATTTAGTAAAAAATCCTTTATTTTAAAGTTCTAAAGTTAAGATTTGTTTGGGAACAAGCCGAAAGGGTCCTTCTGTCAACAAGGCGAAATATCGTCTAAGCGACCGGTGCTTAAGAGTTCCTAGTGAACCTCCGCTTGCTGGGATCCGGCCGGCCCCTACAGCTAACCCAACCTTATCAAAACTTGAAAAACTAAAAATTTAAAAGTTTATTACTAAAATTATTTTAATTATTAATTTTAGCTCAAAACCATCTTATTGAGTAAATATAATTTTTTTCAGACCTTAGAAATATGACTTCCAAGGAAGAGACTTTCTCGGCAAAGCCTGCAAAATTCAATGGCACATATTTCAAGAGGTGGCAGAGCCAGATGAAATTTTGGCTTACCACTTTAGGTCTGATTTCTGCCATTGATGGGTCCACACCCATCTCAAATGATTCTGATGAGACTGAGTTTGACATAGGGGTTTCCAAGTCATCCTCTTCTACCAAACCTAAGACCCCTAAGAAAATAGACTACCATTGCTTCCATAGAAACTTAAGCGCTATGTCTGAGTCTCTCTACGACATATTTTTTAATATAAAAGCGCTAAAGAACTCTGGGATGCTTTGGAAGATGAGTATGGTTGTGATGATGCTGGAATTGATAGATTCAATTCCACCACATTCAACCAATATGTTATGGTAGATAACAAACCTATTAATGACCAAATCCATGAGTTCCAAGAACACCTTAGGCAGGTTCAAGCCAAGGGAACTTTCTTTTCTACTGAGCACAAAATAGGATGCTTGATAGATAAACTCCCTCCTTCCTGGTCTAAAGTGACAAAGGACCTTCTACATCTACAAGGATATATTACATACTCTCAAGCTCTACAGAGAATTAGAACAGAAGACCAATATAGGTCTGTATGTCTTAAAAATCAAGTTGCATCTATCAAATAGACAGAGAATTCTCAACTGCGCAGACTTCAAATGGACTGCGCAGCAAACAGATTGCGCTACAAACCGAACGCGCGAGCTGAACTGCGCTACCATCAGAGCGCGCTACGCTGATGTGGCAATGCCATCATTACCTGACAAAGATCGGATCTTCTGACAGCCTGACAGCCCGAAAAACGAGGAGTTTGTTCGTTTCTTATGCAGCATAGCGCTCGAGAACAACTGTACAACTTTAGCGCAAACTGTTAGTTCAACAGCAGCGCAGTTTGACCAAGCCTGAATCCCAACGCTTTCCAGTGACTAGAAGGAAGCGCAGTCTGAAGCTAGCGCTGTTCAAGTAGCATGATCCATCAAGATAACTGACATTCATTACGTGGCTTACATGCCATCAATTGCTCAACACGTGGCAGCTTCCTGTACACGACCAAGCGTATTTCAATCAGACAATGCCACGCGTCTAAATATGGTTAGCCCATGATCGAGTAACTACCAGTGCAACTGGTAGCTTGCGCAGTCTAATGCCTGCACAATCCATCCTGCTCAATCCAGAATAACTACAAATTAGTTATTTCTAGAACTCTATAAATAGAGTTTCAAGCTCTTCATTGAGGAGATCATTTTATTATCATCAGAGATCAGGAGTTCTTGTCCAAGTGCTGCTGCATTCTTCAGAGGTTATCGTCTTCAAAGTTCACATCGTCCAAGGGATAAAGCGATCGTCTTCAGATCGGATTCCTATAGTTGTACTTTCCCAGAATTCAATTGTAATCTTCTTACAAAGTTTGTGAAATAAAGACTTTTATTTTTACAAACAAAATGGCGACTCTGCTGGGGACGACTTTCTCCTCCGACGAGAAAGTGACAATCAATGTGACGTTGCGTCTATCGAAAAGATGCAGAAGTCGCTGGTTGTGAAGGTCAACCAGACTGCCTACGAAGCAACGATCAACTCTCGGGCCACTCATCGTACTGTGGCCTCTGCCAAGAACAGAGTCTGTTCAGTGTGGACTCCGAAGTCCTCTACTTAATCTTCTGCGCAGTCAACTGTGCAGCCTGCTGTCTCTACTGCCAAGGAGCCAGTAGCCTCTCCTGTCCTTGCGCAGAACATCACCCGTGCTGCCAAAACGTAAACCAGAGCTCCTACTGTCCAGGCGCAGTGCACTGTTCCTCTTGCTGTCGCGCAATCCACAACCTATGCTGCTTTGGTAAAATACAAAGCCCCTTTTCCTCTGGCGCAATTGGCGAAGTCCTTCCCTCCTGCGCAATCTACTCCTCCTTCAAACAGAGCGCAACTCAAGCCCTCTATTGTCAAAGCTTCAGTTGCACCTCCTGCTTGTTCTATGGCCAAGGGGCAATGTCACGACCCGCACCCACTGTGAGGGTACGAGAGCGTAACAATGCCCAGCCTACGCCGCAGTGTCGGCAGTAGAACGCTGTTCTGGGTCAAACTATAACTAACAAAATATGAATACTCTCCATAAGGAGGCCAACACAGAGGTACAACTCAATCACAATCTAGAGATAGTATATGGCACGATAAAATAGATAAGAAAATCCTCAACTGAGGTACAACATAAATGAATAACAAAACTCAACATCTCTAAAAAAATATACAACTCTGGAATCCAGGACAACAACTAAACATGAAAAGGAAACAGTCTAAGCTATCTATACTAAGCAAGGTATCGTCCTCAGCAGCTACCTGAACCTCCCCAGGGGTCCAGGTCGCGAGTGTCATCTAGGCAAGCTCCAAGTAAGGGGTGCAGGGTTCCTCATCATCCTCTGTAAAATTTTTAACAGGTCCAGTCAGGACGGAAGTGAGCACAATACATCTCAACAGTTCATAGCAGGTTAGAAAATATAATCATGCAGTAAAGTAAGATATAGATACTGAAGGAAATATAGTATGTAAATAGAGAGAGAACTGTAATAGAAATATCTACTATAAGTAGAGAGCTACCAGTGACTAGTGATTTAGAGTACAAAGTCGACATGTGAACGGCTTGATTTGTACATGGCTATACTAAAGAGGCATACATGGCTATTCTACTTTGGAATTGTTCACATGGCTATTTATAGTCCTCCGTACCCCCAATTAATACACAAGGATCCAACCAGGTTATATTATGATTCTATGTAACAGCCCCCGAAGGGTGGTAAGCCCCCAAAGGGTGATAAGCCCCCAAAGGGTGATAAGCCCCCGAAGGGTGGTACATAGTAGTCCCAAAAATGGGGATTCTGGGAAACCCAATAAATGGGATAAGGATTCAAAGAAGACTCTGTGATCATATGAGTATATGTCACAAGTGATCAATGAACCAAAGAAGCATAGTGATACGTCATGTAAGTGAAACGCACAGAACATAGAGTACCCCGATGCTCCCTGAAGGGATAACATCTCAAGAAGGGATCCATATAGTACTAATCCGTGTGACCAACGTGACAGTATCAAGTAAAGTAATTTAATGCAGGAAATAATTCTAAGCAGGATATGAAATGATCAGAGAATGTACTCACCTGGTATCTGAATAGCTGTGAAAATGTACTGTCCGAGATGAGGTACCTGACTCCTAGTCAGAGCAACACAAGTCAAGATGTATACAGAGGGTGACATATGAAATGTACCCTAATCACATAGCTAGGCTCTCGGGTTAGACTAGCAAGACACCAAATCATAAGTCATGATTTAAAATAGTTTTTAAAATGATTAAAAATCAATAAAAATCATATAAAATTTTAAATACCATAATTAAATAAATTAAAATACAAAATTTCAAAATTACCCTCATCTGGAAAACTGGGTGTTAAAATCCTATCCACCTTATAAAAATTTTGTCCTCGAAATTAAGATGGTAGCAGTCCTTCTAGGTCAAACACCCCACAATCAAAGTCTCAAACATATCGTCAGATAATCATATGCTTCTGTCCAAAATTATGATACTCAGAATCTTCGTCGTGCTAGTGAGCAAGGCTACGATAATCACAGAGTCCTCGACTAAGGCACATATCTCTAGAATCATGGTATTTAAAATTTTCGCATTGCCGCATGCTTGACAGCAAAAATCTTAAATTCCTACACCCGAAAAATACGTCATAAATCTGACTATATGTCCTCACTATGCCAGCTAAACCTGACTATCGAAGATTCTAGATTCCATAACTGGGTGACCTAGCCCATATGATTTATCTCAGAAGAAATCAAACATAACACAAGAATAACAGGACAAAATGGATAAATCAACAAGGAACAGAAGGAATCGAAATTTCAAGGCAGTTATAAGAGGCAATTGCAGAATTTGAGTCAAAAGAACGGAACCTGCAACTAGATCTCCAACGTCCTGAGCATCCTCGACTGTCCTGGCAAAAGCTCGCCCTTGCTGGCCTCCCCTGGCCTGCTGCTGATGCTGCATGTACCTCTGCTGCTGAGTCGGTAAGGGTAATCCCCTCTGCTGGCCTACCGGGGCCCTAGCTCCTGCTCCCTGAACTGTCTGTCCCGATGACTCGGGACACTCTCTCAGACGATGATCGGATCCTCCGCAAAGCAAACATCTGTCCAGCCTCTTCCGGTATTCGCGCCAATCGTGCCCTGGTCTCTTGCAAAAAAGGTAAATGATAACAAGCTGCTGTCCCGGGGTCTGCTGCTGCGCCTGCTGAAAGGGTACACGATCCTGAAACTGTCGTTGCTGAAGGTAGACCCTCAGCTGCTGGTACTGCTACTGAAACTGTAGAGGTAGCATCTGTTGCTGAAACTGTAGGGGTGGCATCTGCTGTGGATACTGTGGCTGAATCTGTAAGCGGGGCATCTGATGCGGATACTGCTGCTGAATCTGCAGGTGGGGCCTCTTGGCCGGGCCTGCACTGCCACTAGCTCCCTGAGTGTCTCGCATCCTCTTCTCCTTCAGCCCAAGATCGTCCTCCGCTGTCATGGCTCCTACCAGAATCTGCTCGAAAGTTGCGTCACGATCGCTCTTGGTACATGACTTGATCTCTCTGATCAAACCCCTGCGGAACCTCCTAGCCTTTCCAACCTCGGTAAGATCCCCGATGAATCTGCCCAAACGGCTGAACTCTCCAGCGTACTCCTCAACGGTCTGGTTCCCCTGAACCAAACTCTCGAACTGCGCCTCCAAAGTACGGAGTGCGGTATCGGAAAAGAATTTCTCCTTGAACAGTTTCTTGAACGCTGCCCAAGTCTGACCGGCTGTACCAACCCTCGGGTCCGTTTGGTACCAGGTACGGGTCAAGTCCTGTATCTGACTGGCGGCTGTCGCGATCTATAATCATGCTGGTATCTGTGCCAATCGGAATATCTTCTCAATGTGCTCTATCCAATCGTCAGCGTATATGATGCCCTCTGTACCCTTGAAGTCTCAGGGTCCCATCTTCTTGAAGGAATGGATGTCTGGAGTCCTCGGCTGATACGGCTGCATCTGGCCTCCCTGTGGCTGAGCAGCCACTAGCTCTACTGTCGTCCTGACCAACTGGTGAGTATCTTGTATGCTCTGTCGGATATCAGCAGACTGGCTCTGCTGTATCTGCTGCTGAAACTCCAAGAATTGCTGGAAGAGGGTAAACACCTGAGCCGCATCTATTGTCCCGACGGTAACTGTTGCTGGTACATATCTGGAATGACGGAGGAAGACCTCCGGACAGGTGGAGGTGCGCTCCCAAAAGCTGTAGAAGCTCCTATATGAGCAAAAATAGTGGGTGCTATGGTCCCAGCGTCCACGATCAGGCGAGGGGTGGTAGGCCTCTCACCAGCGTCTGCTGGGCCAGAATGATGCGATCGTGTCTCGATCACCATCCTGGAGACAGATCAAACAAGGAATCACTACTGAGATAGAATCGATAATTCAAGGAAGGACAGTTATTCAAGGAAGCAATCTTCAAAAGGAATTTAGATGGCAGGAATCTAGTTAAGAGTTTTTTTCCTAATGTGATTGAGTACCTCGAAATAATTCTAATCCTACTGCAGGCTGTAGTGGTACTCTAGTTCGAATACCACTACACAAACTCGACCTGCATGGGCTACCACTAAAAATGTGTCACGACCCGCACCCACTGTGAGGGTACGAGAGCGTAACAACGCCCAGCCTACGCCGCAGTGTCGACGGTAGAACGCTGTTCTAGGTCAAACTATAACTAACATATTATGAATACTCTCCATAAGGAGGCCAACACAGAGGTACAACTCAATCACAATCTAGAGATAGTATATGGCACGATAAAATAGATAAGAAAATCCTCAACTGAGGTACAACAGAAATGAATAACAAAACTCAACATCTCTAAAAAAATATACAATTCTGGAATCCAGGACAACAACTAAACATGAAAAGGAAACAGTCTAAGCTATCTATACTAAGCAAGGTATCGTCCTCAGCAGCTGCCTGAACCTCCCCAGGGGTCCAAGTCGCGAGTGTCATCTAGGCAAGCTCCAAGTAAGGGGTGCAGGGTTCCTCAACATCCTCTGTAAAATTTTCAACAGGTCCAGTCAGGACGGGAGCGAGCACAATACATCTCAGCAGTTCATAGCAGGTTAGAAAATATAATCATGCAGTAAAGTAAGATATAGATACTGACGAAAATGCAGTATATAAACAGAGAGAGAACTATAATAGAAATATCTACTATAAGTAGAGAGCTACCAGTGACTAGTGATTTAGAGCACAAAGTCGACATGTGAACGGCTTGATTTGTACATGGCTATACTAAAGAGGCGTACATGGCTATTCTACTTTGGAATTGTTCACATGGCTATTTATACTCCCCCGTACCCCCAATTAATACACAAGGATCCAACCAGGTTATGTTATGATTCTATGTAACAGCCTCCGAAGGGTGGTAAGCCCCCAAAGGGTGATAAGCCCCCAAAGGGTGATAAGCCCCCGAAGGGTGGTACATAGTAGTCCCATAAATGGGGATTCTGGAAAACCCAATAAATGGGATAAGGATTCAAAGAAGACTCTGTGATCATATGAGTATATGTCATAAGTGATCAATGAACCAAAGAAGCATAGTGATACGCCATGTAAGTGAAACGTACAGAACATAGAGTACCCCGATGCTCTCTGAAGAGATAACATCTCAAGAAGGGATCCATATAGTACTAATCCGTGTGACCAACGTGACAGTATCAAGTAAAGTAATTTAATGCAGAAAATAATTCTAAGCAGGATATGAAATGATCAGAGAATGTACTCGCCTGGTATCTGAATAGCTGTGAAAATGTACTGTCCGAGATGAGGTACCTGACTCCTAGTCAGAGCAACACAAGTCAAGATGTATACAGAGGGTGACATATGAAATGTACCCTAATCACATAGCTAGGCTCTAGGGTTACACTAGCAAGACACCAAATCATAAGTCATGATTTAAAATAATTTTTAAAATGATTAAAAATCAATAAAAATCATATAAAATTTTAAATACCATAATTAAATAAATTAAAATACAAAAGTTCAAAATTACCCTCATCTGGAAAACTGGGTGTTACAATCCTACCCACCTTATAAAAATTTTGTCCTCAAAATTAAGATGGTAGCAGTCCTTCTAGGTCAAACACCCCACAATCAAAGTCTCAAACATATCGTCAGATAATCATATGCGTCTGTCCAAAATCATGATACTCAGAATCTTCGTCGTGCTAGTGAGCAAGGCTACGATAATCACAGAGTCCTCGACTAAGGCATATATCTCTAGAATCATGGTATTTAAAATTTTCGCATTGCCGCATGCTTGGCAGCGAAAACCTTAAATTCCCACACCCGAGAAATATGTCCTAAATCTGACTATATGTCCTCACTATGCCAGCTAAACACGACTATCGAAGATTCTAGATTCCATAACTGGGTGACCTAGCCCATATGATTTATCTCAGAAGAAATCAAACATAACACAAGAACAACAGGACAAAATTGATAAATCAACAAGGAACAGAAGGAATCGAAATTTTAAGGCAGTTATAAGAGGCAATTGCAGAATTTGAGTCAAAAGAACGGAACCTGCAACTAGATCTCCAACGTCCTGAGCATCCTCGACTGTCTTGGCAAAAGCTCGCCCTTGCTGGCCTCCCCTGGCCTGCTGCTGATGCTGCATGTACCTCTGCTGCTGAGTCGGTAAGGGTAATCCCCTCTGCTGGCCTACCGAGGCCCTAGCTCCTGCTTCCTGAACTGTCTGTCCCGATGACTCGAGACACTCTCTCAGACGATGATCGGATCCTCCGCAAAGCAAACATCTGCCCAGCCTCTTCCGGTATTCGCCCCAATCGTGCCCTGGTCTCTTGTAAAAAGGGCAAATGATAATAAGCTGCTGTCCCGGGGTCTGCTGTTACGCTTGCTGAAAGGGTACACGGTTCTGAAACTGCCGCTGCTGAAGGTAGACCCTCAGCTGTTGGTACTGCTGCTGGAACTGTAGAGGTAGCATCTGCTGCTGAAACTGTAGGGGTGGCATCTGCTGTGGATACTGTGGCTGAATCTGCAAGCGGGGCATCTGATGCGGATACTGCTGCTAAATCTGCAGATAGGGCCTCTTGGCCGGGCCCGTACTGCCACTAGCTCCCTGAGTGTCTCGCATCCTCTTCTCCTTCAGCCCAAGATCATCCTCCGCTGTCATGGCTCCTACCAAATCTGCTCGAAAGTGGCGTCGCGGTTGCTCTTGGTATATAACTTGATCTCTCTGATCAAACCCCTACGGAACTTCCTCGCCTTCCCAACCTCGGTAAGATCCTCGATAAATCTGCCCAAACGGCTGAACTCTCCAGCGTACTCCTCAACGGTTTGGTTCCTCTGAACCAAACTCTCGAACTGCGCCTCGAAAGCACGGAGTGCGGTATCAAAAAAGAATTTCTCCTTGAACAGTTTCTTGAATGCTGCCCAAGTCTGACCGGCTGTACCAACCCTCGGGTCCGTTTGGTACCAGGTACGGGCCAAGTCCTGCATCTGACTGGCGGCTGGCTCGATCTGTAATCGTGCTGGTATCTGTGCCAATCGGAATATCTCCTCAATGTGCTCTATCCAATCGTCAGCGTATATGATGCCCTCTGTACCCTTGAAGTCTCGGGGTCCCATCTTCTTGAAGGAATGGATGTCTGGAGTCCTCGGCTGATACGGCTGCATCTGGCCTCCCTGTGGCTGAGCAGCCACTAGCTCTACTGTCGTCCTGACCAACTAGTGAGTATCTTGTATGCTCTGTCGAATATCAGCAGATTGGCTCTGCTGTATCTGCTGCTGAAACTCCAAGAATCGCTGGAAGAGGGTAAACACCTGAGCCGCATCTATTGTCCCTGACGGTAACTGCTGCTGGTACATATCTGGAATGACGGAGAAAGACCTCCGGACAGGTGGAGGTGTGCTCCCAAAAGCTGCAGAAGCTCCTATAGGAGCAGAAATTGGGGGTGCTGTGGTCCCAGCATCCACGATCAGGCGAGGGGTGGTAGGCCTCTCACCAGCGTCTGCTGGGCCAGAGCGATGCGATCGTGTCTCGATCACCATCCTGGAGACAGATCAAACAAGGAATCAATATTGAGATAGAATCGATAATTCAAGGAAGGATAGTTATTCAAGGAAGCAATCTTCAAAAGGAATTTAGATGGCAGAAATCTAGTTAAGAGTTTTTTTCCTAATGTGATTGAGTACCTCGAAATAATCCTAATCCTACTGCAGGCTGTAGTGGTACTCTAGTTCGAATACCACTACACAAACTCGACCTGCATGGGCCACCACTAAAAACGTATCACGACCCGCACCCACTGTGAGGGTACGAGAGCGTAACAACGCCCAGCCTACGCCGCAGTGTCGACGGTAGAACGCTGTTCTAGGTCAAACTATAACTAACATAATATAAATACTCTCCATAAGGAGGCCAACACAGAGGTAAACTCAATCACGATCTAGAGATAGTATATGGCACGATAAAATAGATAAGAAAATCCTCAACTGAGGTACAACAGAAATGAATAACAAAACTCAACATCTTTAAAAAAATATACAACTCTGGAATCCAGGACAACAACTAAACATGAAAAGGAAACAGTCTAAGCTATCTATACTAAGTAAGGTATCGTCCTCAGCAGCTGCCTGAACATCCCCAGGGGTCCAAGTCGCGAGTGTCATCTAGGCAAGCTCCAAGTAAGGGGTGCAGGGTTCCTCATCATCCTCTGTAAAATTTTTAACAGGTCCAGTCAGGACGGGAGCGAGCATAATACATCTCAGCAGTTCATAGCAGGTTAGAAAATATAATCATACAGTAAAGTAAGATATAGATACTGAAGGAAATGCAGTATATAAACAGAGAGAGAACTGTAATAGAAATATCTACTATAAGTAGAGAGCTATCAGTGACTAGTGATTTAGAGCACAAAGTCGACATGTGAACGACTTGATTTGTACATGGCTATACTGAAGAGGCGTTCATGGCTATTCTACTTTGGAATTGTTCACATGGCTATTTATACTCCCCCGTACCCCCAATTAATACACAAGGATCCAACCAGGTTATGTTATGATTCTATGTAACAGCCTTCGAAGGGTGGTAAGCCCCCGAAGGGTGATAAGCCCCCGAAGGGTGGTACATAGTAGTCCCATAAATAGGGATTCTGGGAAACCCAATAAATGGGATAAGGATTCAAAGAAGACTCTGTGATCATATGAGTATATGTCACAAGTGATCAATGAACCAAAGAAGCATAGTGATACGCCATGTAAGTGAAACGCACAGAACATAGAGTACCCCGATGCTCCCTGAAGGGATAACATCTCAAGAAGGGATCCATATAGTACTAATCCGTGTGACCAACGTGACAGTATCAAGTAAAGTAATTTAATGCAGGAAATAATTCTAAGCAGGATATGAAATGATCAGAGAATGTACTCGCCTGGTATCTGAATAGCTGTGAAAATATACTGTCCGAGATGAGGTACCTGACTCCTAGTCAGAGCAACACAAGTCAAGATGTATACAGAGGGTGACATATGAAATGTATAATGCATCTGCATGCTGTCTAGGTCAAACTAGACTAAAGTCAACACTTGGTCAACTTTAGTCAACCACACTGGTCAAACTAGGTCAACTAGACCACTCCTAAGTCAAACAAGTCTAATAAGTCTCACTAGGCCTAACCAAGCCTAGGCTAGTACTCTACATCAATCCCCAAGGCTATACAAGCCAACTGTACACCTATACTGGCCTTCAAACCACATATACAAGCAATGAGCCATAGGCATACACCCCTAGGCAATATCATGCCTATATACCAAACACATTCTACATAAACACATATTAACACATATATCTAATTAATATAATACACACATATTATAATATATAGGATACATGATAATATATGTATCACCCATATATATATATATATATATATATATATATATATATATATATATATATATATATATACATATGTATATACACACATACATAGAAGGATAGGTAAAGGCAATGTGTTGTGTACATGTGTTTCCTGTGTGTGTGGGTGAACAGGAAAAATAGGAAAACAGTGAGGTGAATTCATGAGAGTGTAGACATGTAATAGAGTGTGTGAGGGAAAACAATGTGTAAATAGTAATGTAGGTTTGGGTGTGTGTGACTCATGAGTGAGAGTGTATGTGTAGAGAGATGCATGATAGTACATGACAGTGTGTGATGAAATAGGAATAGGGAATCAGTAATTACATGGGGTATAATACCCTGAATAGAACAGTGTAGGCAAAGCAAACAGTGTACTTGTGCTAATTTGTAATCAGGAAATGTGTTTACTGTGTCTAGGAAACAGGGAAATACAATGTTAGGAATGTGAGCATGTGAAAACAGTGGCAGGAATTATCATCTAAGGTTATAGCTATTAAACCATTCAAACTCGATTAAGTAGGAAGGGGATATCATGTGTGTTTGGTTAAGTTCCAAATCTCAGTTTTCCATTCAAAACAGTGCACATTCAACTCTTTCTTCATTCTCAGATTTTGTATCACAAAACAGTGTATCAATCTATGTATTCAGTCCAATGAAAACCAAAGCCCACAATGCAATCTCAGGAATGATTTCAAAATCAGTGAATGGGGTGATAACTTAGGAAATCAAATAATGACAGTTCAAAATCAATGAAATCTTTGACAGTTAACAACCTTAATCAAATCCCCTTGTTCAACAACACTATAAGGATTCAACATAGGAATTAACATTCAAGAATCCATTTTCTGATTTGTATGCATATAACTACCAATTAAAATAAGGCTCAACCAAAGTGAAATTAAGGCATGAACCCCAAACTCAGTTCACTATTTTATTCATGTGTGTGTGTGTTAGTGTCAATCTCAGTTTTGAATCAAGCATCAGTTTAGAACAGGATTCAAATGACAGTTCTCATTAACTAACAGTGGGTTAACACAAAACAAATGGATTTAACATGACAATTCTTACATTCAAATCAGTTTTCAGAAAACTGAAATTGAAGCCTGCTGGGAATTAAAATCAGTTTTCAGAGTGGTCAGTTGACAGGGCAATTAACAGTTCAACACTTCAAAATCACATTCGAAAACCAAAACCTTTCACCAATCAATAACCCACATTGTAGTAATGTAGATTCACATGTACATGGATTAAAATCTCAGGAATACAATAACAAAATCTAATAAAACATGGAAGTAGAACTTCACTTTAAAAACCAAGCACAGTTCCTCCTCAGGTTAATGGTGTATGGAAAAACTGTGTCAACTCTCAGTTTTACATTTCCAGTTAGCAATACCATAAATTCTCAGGTAAACAGTTGAACCTAGTCCATTCGTATCAGAAATTGACAGTCTCATCAACCCATGAATCGGTTAGCAAACCCCAAAACCCATTTTCGAAACCCATTGCTCCTAAAAATCACTCACTAACATAAACATCATTCATCTAACATGTAGGTGAGTCTAATCTATCATTACAGTAACATTAAATCAGAAAAAAGATACAATTCAAACCCAGAATTTCATTTCAACCAAGGTGTATCAGTGAACCCCAATTTCAAACCCGAAATACATTAAAAATCAAATATATTACAAAACAAAAGGTTGGTAAATCATGTCACATAGTTGTAGGTGTCAGAGGTATCTTCGTGTCCAGGAAACTGGACACGAATCGTATCCAAAACACTACACGAACACAGGCTCGAAACTGTGTACAAATAGTATCGTGCACGCGTGCACGTGTCTGTAGAACACGACACACGTCACGACACAACACGTGGTGTCAACTCCTTGATCAAAATTTTCCCTCTCATAAAATTTTTCTTTTATCTTTAGTCATAATTGCCTCATGCACTATTATGTTTTAATTTGGTTTTAGTTGGGATATTAATGAAAGGTTCTATTTGTAATAAAGAATAAACTCAGGGACCTCTATACAAATATCCCTATTCAAATTCCTTCCTTACCAGCCGAACACTGCCTTCAAAATTCAAATTTGATTTGAGATATACTTCACCTAAACTATTAGATAAGAGCAAGATCAATCTTCTCGATCTTCTCCAGGAGATAGAACGAGTACATATATGGGAGATTGGTAGCCGACCATAACCCCTCGTCAAACCCTAGAAACTATTTGCCTCTCTGTCGCAAGAACGGCAAGGAAGACAAGTAGTCCAGCCTCGACTCAACAGGTATTTCCTCACCTTCAATCTATTGCAAATTCTTGAATAATGGTAGAGTTCGTGTCAGTTAACCAAGGGTAGTCTATATGTTTGGGATAATTCCTATGAGCACTCGTGTATCAGAGATGGTTCAATCCCCTGTTGTTCAGTAGCAGTCCCTCTTGCCATTGTCCAGGCAATAACTGAGACATGGGGTCATGGTCACATAAATAGGAAGACTTAACATCTACAACCTAGTAAGGGCCATGTCCTGGTACAGGCCAACCTAAACATGTAGGATGGCTAGTTTACCTAGCACAGGAATTCCTGGTACTCTGGGGAGAGGGGCAAGTCCTCACAGGAGGGGATGGAACCAGAAATCTGCAATAAAGGTTCCAGAAATAGAATAGGAAGGGCAGGTTGCCAAGCTTGCTGGAATCATGTTTAATGAGAGTGTGTAGAAAACTCTACATGGAGGTAACAGAGTATAGAAGGCTATATATACGGGTATTAGGAACTGAATCCTGTGCCATAGGAAATTGCACAAGTAAGGGGAGTTGGAGTACAGTAGAGGATTTGGCATACCAGTATGGGTGTAGAGTTGCATGATGAGACCTGTGTACAGGTGACAAGAGTGCTAAATGCAGGCTACAGGGAGGACCTTTGAATATAACCAATGGCCTAGTACATGAGTAACAGGACAGAGAGAGTCCTATAGGATCATAATGACACCACATACCATGCCAGTCCAATCTAAGAGCCAATTGGAGAATGAGCTTTGAGTACCCGGGCTAGATAACTAAGATTAGCAAAACATTCCAGTTTCTATGAATACCAGGCTGGTATACAGGTATTTAAGTATTAGATGTGTGCAAGTACCAACCATAGGGACTAGTGTACGGGTAAGGTGGCCATAGGCTAGACCTCGTTCACCTCTGTTCTGTTTCTCAAGCCCCATTTCATGAAACCATAACCTGAACAGCCTCTTGTTGCTGTCTGAATTAATTGCTTGATGGGTTTGGTAGCAGCTATAAGAGTTTGAGAAAATCATATGCCTAGGAGAATAACACCCCTTCGTTTTATAAGGCAAATTCCCCACAGTAAGCTCACTGGGACCCAAATCCTTATTTCCTTGAGTTCTTTCATTACATACACTAATGGTTGGATTTGTATTTTGCAACCATACAGTTCCTTTGGGAAAACTATATGATATTACCACTGTATGCTGTTTCTTATACTACAGGTAGGAGTGAGCAGGGTCCAGTCTTGGGAAAAATCTGGTGACATTGAAAAGTTCAGGCTGTGAACTCTTGGGTTCAGTATTGTTGAGGGATTTCTCATGTTTCACTCCTTTCTTCCTATGTAGCCTATGTTATCTCAGTCCTAGTATCTATACAGGTTCGATCCAATAGTTAGCCCTGTCCCAAATTATAAATTGCAGCCATGTTCTATACAAAGAATGTCAGACCTGATAGATGTTCATTGCACCAATATGGAATGGTCATTATTTCTGCAGTTAACTGGTTATTTGTGATAATTGGGTTCTTTTATAATGAGAATACAGAGGTCTCATAGGGCATGTCGAATTTGTATGCTCATATTATTCATTTGCTATTTACTTTATGCTTGTTTTCAAGCCCTGGGAATGATGGTCCCTGTCCTGTCAGTGATATGCGTCGATGGTATTCTTCTTGGCCTATCCCAGCCTTCTTATCCTGTTTTATGAGGCTGGGCACTTGATTACTGAGCCAATTGAAAAGTATCCTGCCATTAAAAGGCTAATGGTCTAGAAAGCAGTATAGGTAATCTGCTTTGGTGGTCCACTCTATAGTAAGCAGGGATAAAGGAAGAGGATTGTGTTAGGTAGCTGAATTGTTAACATAAGCAATTTTATGGAATCTCTTGAAGAAAGAGAAATATCTACACAATGTTTGTTAGTCCTTACAGAGCTTGAATGAGAGGAAGACATAGTAGCTTGATTGAATGTATAACTAATTGTGCCATATCAACAAATCTAATTCTGGGAATGTCAAAAGTTACTTGAATTCAATATATTTGCCATGTGTATTAGTTCAGTTCAAGTCAGCATTTCCCATAGATAGTCTACTTCCCATTCATGTCTATTCTCTATTGTGGATTGTAATTTTAATGAGAAGCTTGAACATATGAAGGCTTGGGAGGGGGTATCAGTCAGGAATAGGGTACCTTAGTACCTGCAACTTAGAAGGAGACATGTCTTGTACATGACAGGTGTAGCTACTCTTCCTTGTATATGCTTGGTAAGTTCATGAGGGCTAGAGGGTAAGACCTGAATATAAGTATATGAAGGACAGTAGCTATGAGTCTATACCTGGATGTAATATATGAGTAACAAGTACCTGCAGCCTAAGAAAAAGGGAAAAACTAGATTTAGAATAGGAAGTAAACCTAGAAGCCTAAATAAACCAATAGATAGCTTAATTGTACCTTTAAATTGTGTATTGATCATATCGAACTATCTAAATAGGTTACTTGGACATTGACACGGATTCTGATCCGTGCCAGCAGCTCAGGACCTAAGGTAAGTATACCTTGCCTTTCTACACAGCTTTATTTACATGCACTGTCTTTTATTATTATTCAGTTTTTCTCATATTGTTGCCATGTATCTTTTATATCCTATTTTTATACTTGTATCATTGCTATATTGACCGTGTTCACAGTTAGCCTTGTATCTTATTGGACGTACCCATTGAGCCTTGATTTAGTCGTGTCGTGAGTCGTGAACCGAACTGCTTCTTCCTCCGTGTCTTGAACCTTGATGCTAACCTGCGAGTCCACAATAAGGACGAGGGTTAGTAGTTATTGGTCCACACCTGCGAGTCCACACTAGGGACGAGGGTGATGCTAGCCTGCGAGTCCACACTAGGGACGAGGGTTAGTAGTAGATGCTAGCCTACGAGTCCACACTAGGGACGAGGGTTAGTAGTAGATGCTAGCCTGCGAGTCCACACTAGGGACGAGGGTTAGTAGTATAGGGTTTACGCCTGCGAGTCCATACTAGGGACGAGGGTGATGCTAACCTGCGAGTCCACACTAGGGGCAAGGGTTAGTAGTTCAAACCTGCGAGTCCACACTAGGGACGAGGGTTTGAGTATTCGATCTTGTTATCCGTTGACATCTTGACATGAGTTCTATCGTCCTCGTTCAGCAGTTCTTTTATGTGTAGACAGTGTATAGATTCGTACTTTATTCACTGCTCAGTTTTACCTGTTTATTCTGTACTTACTCCATGCATAATAAACTGTTAGAAAGGCTCATTTTTATGTATCTTGCTAGTCCTCTGAGGACCTGATGATCTCCTCAGGTTAGTCGAGTTTGAGTCAGGAGCAGATGAGTGGATTGAGTTAGCTTCAGATCACGACGCTTTGCAGTGGAGGTTACTTGGTTAGCAGGTTGTACTCAGTTGGTTCATTTCTTGTATTTCTCTATTTTTCGTCTACTGGTAGTGGATTTGTGTCCACCGGACGTGACCTTGATTTTGGATACATTCAGTCTATATTCATTATTGCTTAGTTTCATGGATATGCACTGATCTTGTTTGTGTCTTGATTATTCTGTGGATGAGATATAGATTTTCCCGTGATTATAGACTCAGTGACTTGTGAGTATAGACAGCGTTCTACTGCCGACACTGCGGCGTAGGCTGGACTTCGATACGCTTCGTATCCGAAAAGCGGGTGCGGGTCGTGACAAGTTTTTTTGGTGGCCCATGCAGGTCAACGTTAATCACTTTGGTTACGTCACTGTGCCGTCGTGAGCCTGCGACTAGGATTAGACACTTAGGATCTCATCTACATGTCTTGACTCATTACTGTTCTCTAATCCTTGATTTCATTGAAACCTTGATTTGCATCTTGCTTGAAAATCTCTCCAACGGCTAAAATATTTTTCTTTGATTAGCAGTTAAGATGGACTCTCAAGACAGGAACAATGCTGCACTGAACACTCCACCGGCTACAGGAGGCTCTTTCACGTACATGACTCCAACGACACAAGAAGGCTAGTTCACTCATGCGAGTAATCAACCGCAATTCTCAAGATTTCGCAGAGGCGATATTCTACCGCCTCTACAGTTTCCTCCGCAGACACCACCACCAGCACCAGGTCTGCCACCAGTTTCTATTCTACCACCAGCACCAGCCCCGCATCCAGCACATGTTCCACATGCGGTACCAGCCATGCATCCCGTACCAGTGATGTATCCAGCTTTTCCCATGCACCCACCGCCGACGATGTATCCAGCCTCGACGATGTATCCAGCACATGTTCTGCCTCCACCACCAGCACTGGACAATGTCACACTCCTCGGGATCATCCAGCAGCAGGCCAACATGTTTCGCAACACTTTGAGAGAGGTTCTTCAGATTCGAGATGCTTCGCGACAGCGTCCGGGGAATCCCAAGCACTTCATGGACTTTAGGCCCATGCCGTTCCATGGGACGGAGGGGATCGTCTACGCTGATGAATGGCTGGAGAACGTGGAGAGGTATCTGAAGATGGCCCGAGTCCCAGAAGATCTGAAGATCGAATCGGTCAGTGGACAACTTTTCGATGTCGTGAGGACGTGGTATCAAGGCGAACCCCAATTTTTTGCTCTAGACGTGACGTAGGAAGAATTCAAGCGACTGTTCAAGAAGAATTTCTATCCATACGTAGCACGAGAGGCGTTGGTGAGTCAGTTCGAGCACTTGGAGCAGGGCAACCACACCATCGACGAGTATACATCAGAGTTTTCTCGCCTCAGTCGCTTTACAGAGAACTTGGTCAGCACCCCCGAAGACAAGGCACGACGATTCAGAAAAGGACTATCTCACGAGATTTGCCTAGCCATTGCCACCAGTTGAGCCACCACTTACGAGGAGATTCTAGAGGTCGCCCAAGCTGTAGAGGAGGAGCTGAGTCACAAGCCGAAGAGGAATCGAGACACATTCGTAGGAGGCAGCAACCAAGCAGCACCGGCAAAACGTCCCAACATTTCAGGGAAGACACTAGCGCAGCAGCATCAGCAGCAACCACAAGCAGCCCCACGCCAAGTCAAAGACATTCCCATCTGTCAGCATTGCTCGAAGAAAGGCTACACTCAAGAAAATTGTCGCAATAGATTAGGGTTGTGTTAGACTTGTGGATCCAACCAACACTTGTCTTGCAATTGTCTGAAGAAGAATGCAAGTGCCCTACCACTACTAACCGCGGGAGGAGGGCAGTCCTTTGCCATGATCGCGGAAGATGCGGAGACACCACAAGGAGCAGCTGGTGGAAACTTTCAGTAGAAATTTGCAGTAGTAGTATAGATAGATCTATGTTTTAAATTGAATTGTTTAAATTGAATTTCTTTATAGCAGGTTGTACTAGACTATTCATTCGAGTAGATCGAAGCTCATAAAAATTTCGAAGACGAAATTTGTTTAAGGGGGATAGAGTTGTCAACCCTTGATCAAAATTTTCCCTCTCATAAAATTTTTCTTTTATCTTTAGTCATAATTGCCTCATGCACTATTATGTTTTAATTTGGTTTTAGTTGGGATATTAATGAAAGGTTCTATTTGCAATAAAGAATAAACTCAGGGACCTTTATACAAATATCTCCATTCAAATTCCTTCCTTACCAGCCGAATACTGCCTTCAAAATTCAAATTTGATTTGAGATATACTTCACCTAAACTATTAGATAAGAGCAAGATCAATATTCTCGATCTTCTCTAGGAGATAGAACGAGTACATATATAGGAGATTGGTAGCCGACCACAACCCCTCGTCAAACCCTAGAAACTATTTTGCCTCTCTGTCGCAAGAACGGCAAGGAAGACAAGTAGTCCAGCCTCGACTCAACAGGTATTTCCTCACCTTCAATCTATTGCAAATTCTTAAATAATGGTAGAGTTCGTTTCAGTTAACCAAGGGTAGTCTATATGTTTGGGATAATTCCTATGAGCACTCGTGTATCAGAGATGGTTCAATCCCCTGTTGTTCAGTAGCAGTCCCTCTTGCCATTGTCCAGGCAATAACTGAGACATGGGGTCATGGTCACATGAATAGGAAGACTTAACATCTACAACCTAGTTAGGGCCATGTCCTGGTACAGGCCAACCTAAACATGTAGGATGGCTAGTTTACCTAGCACAGGAATTCCTGGTACTCTGGGGAGAGGGGGCAAGTCCTCACAGGAGGGGATGGAACCAGAAATCTGTAATAAAGGTTCCAGGAATAGAATAGGAAGGGCAGGTTGCCAAGCTTGCTGGAATCATGTTTAATGAGAGTGTGAAAAAAACTCTACATGGAGGTAACAGAGTATAGAAGGCTATGTATACGGGTATTAGGAACTGAATCCTGTGCCATAGGAAATTGCACAAGTAAGGAGAGTTGGAGTACAGTAGAGGGGCAGGCCTACTTGTTTGCAACTGTCCCAGGTGGGTAGAGTCTATAGCAACCCAGGAGTACCTCTTTTGAGGATTTGGCATACCAGTATGGGTGTTGAGTTGCATGCTGAGACCTGTTTACAGGTGACAAGAGTGCTGAATGCAGGCTACAGGGAGGACCTTTGAATATAACCAATGGCCTAGTACATGAGTAACAGGACAGAAAGAGTCCTATAGGATCATAATGACACCATATACCATGCCAGTCCAATCTAAGAGCCAATTGGAAAATGAGCTTTGAGTACCCGGGCTAGATAACTAAGATTAGCAAAACATTCCAGTTTCTATGAATACCAGGCTGGTATACAGGTATTTAAGTATTAGATGTGTGCAAGTACCAACCATAGGGACTAGTGTACGGGTAAGGTGGCTATAGGCTAGACCTCGTTCACCTCTGTTCTGTTTCTCAAGCACCATTTCAGGAAACCATGACCTGAACAGCCTCTTGTTGCTGTCTGAATTAATTGCTTGATGGGTTTGGTAGCAGCTATAAGAGTTTGAGAAAATCGTATGCCTAGGAGAATAACACCCCTTCGTTTTATAAGGCAAATTCCCCACAGTAAGCTCACTGGGACCCAAATCCTTATTTCCTTGAGTTCTCTCATTACATACACTAATGGTTGGATTTGTATTTTGCAACCATACAGTTCCTTTGGGAAAACTATATGATATTACCACTGTATGCTGTTTCTTATACTCCAGGTAGGAGTGAGCAGGGTCCAGTCTTGGGAAAAATCTGGTGACATTGAAAAGTTCAGGCTGTGAACTCTTGGGTTCAGTATTGTTGAGGGATTTCTCATGTTTCACTCCTTTCTTCCTATGTAGCCTATGTCATCTCAGTCCTAGTATCTATACAGGTTCGATCCAATAGTTAGCCCTGTCCCAAATCATAAATTGCAGCCATGTTCTATACAAAGAATGTCAGACCTGATAGATGTTCATTGCACCAATATGGAATGGTCATTGTTTCTGCAGTTAACTGGTTATTTGTGATAATTGGGTTCTTTTATAATGAGAATACAGAGGTCTCATAGGGCATGTCGAATTTGTATGCTCATATTATTCATTTGCTATTTACTTTATGCTTGTTTTCAAGCCCTGGGAATGATGGTCCCTGTCCTGTCAGTGATATGCGTAGATGGTATTCTTCTTGGCCTATCCCAGCCTTCTTATCCTATTTTATGAGGCTGGGCACTTGATTACTGAGCCAATTGAAAAGTATCCTGCCATTAAAAGGCTAATGGGCTAGAAAGCAGTATAGGTAATCTGCTTTGGTGGTCCACTCTATAGTAAGTAGGGATAAAGGAAGAGGATTGTGTTAGGTAGCTGAATTGTCAACATAAGCAATTTTATGGAATCTCTTGAAGAAAGAGAAATATCTACACAACGTTTGTTAGTCCTTACAGAGCTTGAATAAGAGGAAGACATAGTAGCTTGATTGAATGTATAACTAATTGTGCCATGTCAACAAATCTAATTCTGGGAATGTCAAAAGTTACTTGAATTCAATATATTTGCCATGTGTATTAGTTCAGTTCAAGTCAGCATTTCCCATAGATAGTCTACTTCCCATTCATGTCTATTCTCTATTGTGGATTGTAATTTTAATGAGAAGCTTGAACATATGAAGGCTTGGGAGGGGGTATCAGTCAGGAATAGGGTACCTTAGTACCTGCAACTTAGAAGGAGACATGTCTTGTACATGACAGGTGTAGCTACTCTTCCTTGTATATGCTTGGTAAGTTCATGAGGGCTAGAGGGTAAGACCTGAATATAAGTATATGAAGGACAGTAGCTATGAGTCTATACCTGGATGTAATATATGAGTAACAAGTACCTGCAGCCTAAGAAAAAGGGAAAAACTAGATTTAGAATAGGAAGTAAACCTAGAAGCCTAAATAAACCAATAGATAGCTTAATTGTACCTTTAAATTGTGTATTGATCGTATCGAACTATCTAAATAGGTTACTTGGACATTGACACGGATTTTGATCCGTGCCAGCAGCTCAGGACCTAAGGCAAGTATACCTTGCCTTTCTACACAGCTTTATTTACATGCACTGTCTTTTATTATTATCCAGTTTTTCTCATATTGTTGCCATGTATCTTTTATATTCTATTTTTATACTTGTATCATTGCTATATTGACCGTGTTTACAGTTAGCCTTGTATCTTATTGGACGTACCCATTGAGCCTTGATTTAGTCGTGTCGTGAGTCGTGAACCGAACTGCTTCTTCCTCCATGTCTTGAACCTTGAAGCTAACCTGCGAGTCCACAATAAGGACGAGGGTTAGTAGTTATTGGTCCACACCTGCGAGTCCACACTAGGGACGAGGGTGATGCTAGCCTGCGAGTCCACACTAGGGACGAGGGTTAGTAGTAGATGCTAGCCTACGAATCCACACTAGGGACGAGGGTTTGTAGTAGATGCTAGCCTGCGAGTCCACACTAGGGACGAGGGTTAGTAGTATAGGGTTTACGCCTGCGAGTCCACACTAGGGACGAGGGTGATGCTAACCTGCGAGTCCACACTAGGGGCAAGGGTTAGTAGTTCAAACCTGCGAGTCCATACTAGGGACGAGGGTTTGAGTATTCGATCTGGTTATCCGTTGACACCTTGACATGAGTTCTATCGTCCTCGTTCCGCAGTTCTTTTATGTGTAGACAGTGTATAGATTCGTACTTTATTCACTGCTCAGTTTTACCTGTTTATTCTGTACTTACTCCATGCATAATAAACTGTTAGAAAGGCTCATTTTTATGTATCTTGCTAGTCCTCTGAGGACATGATGATCTCCTCAGGTTAGCCGAATTTGAGTCAGGAGCAGACGAGTGGATTGAGTTAGCTTCAGATCACGGCACTTTGCAGTGGAGGTTACTTGGTTAGCAGGTTGTACTCAGTTGGTTCATTTCTTATATTTCTCTATTTTTCGTCTACTGGTAGTGGATTTGTGTCCACCGGACGTGACCTTGATTTTGGATACATTCAGTCTATATTCATTATTGCTTAGTTTCATGGATAAGCACTGATCTTGTTTGTGTCTTGATTATTCTGTGGATGAGATATAGATTTTCCCGTGATTATAGACTCAGTGACTTGTGAGTATAGACAGCGTTATACCGCCGACACTGCGGCGTAGGTTGGACTTGGACACGCTTCGTATCCGAAAAGCGGGTACGGGTCGTGACAAGTTTTTTTGGTGGCCCATACAGGTCAACGTTAATCACTTCGGTTACGTCACTGTGCCGTCGTGAGCCTGCGACTAGGATTAGACACTTAGGATCTCATCCACATGTCTTGACTCATTATTGTTCTCTAATCCTTGATTTCATTGAAACCTTGATTTGCATCTTGCTTGAAAATCTCTCCAATGGCTAAAATGTTTTTCTTTGATTAGCAGTTAAGATGGACTCTCAAGACAGGAACAATGATGCACTGAACACTCCACCGGCTACAGGAGGCTCTTTTACGTACATGACTCCAACGACACAAGAAGGCCAGTTCACTCATGCGAGTAATCAACCGCAATTCTCAAGATTCTGCAGAGGCAATATTCTACCGCCTCCATAGTTTCCTCCGCAGACACCACCACCAGCACCAGGTCTGCCACCAGTTTCTATTCCACCACCAGCACCAGCCCCGCATCCAGTACGTGTTCCACATGCGGTACCAGCCATGCACCCCGTACCAGTGATGTATCCAGCTTTTCCCATGCACCCACCGTCGACGATGTATCCAGCCTCGACGATGTATCCAGCCTCGACGATGTATCCAGCACATGTTCTGCCTCCGCCACCAGCACTGGACAATGTCACACTCCTCAGGATCATCCAGCAGCAGGCCAACATGTTTCGCGACACTTTGAGAGAGGTTCTTCAGATTCGAGATGCTCCGCGACAGCGTTCGGGGAATCCCAAGCACTTCATGGACTTTAGGCCCATGCCGTTCCTTGGGACGGAGGGGATCGTCTACGCTGATGAATGGCTGGAGAATGTGGAGAGGTATCTGAAGATGGCCCGAGTCCCAGAAGATCTGAAGATCGAGTCGGTCAGTGGACAACTTTTCGACGTCGCGCGGACGTGGTATCAAGGCGAACCCCAATTTTTTGCTCCAGACGTGACGTGGGAAGAATTCAAGCGACTGTTCAAGAAGAATTTCTATCCATACGTAGCACGAGAGGCGTTGGTGAGTCAGTTCGAGCACTTGGAGCAGGGCAACCACACCGTCGACGAGTAAACATCAGAGTTTTCTCGCCTCAGTCGCTTTGCAGAGAACTTGGTCAGCACCCCCGAAGACAAGGCACGACGATTCAGAAAAGGACTATCTCACGAGATTTGCCTAGCCATTGCCACCAGTTGAGCCACCACTTACGAGGAGATTCTAGAGGTCGCCCAAGCTGTAGAGGAGGAGCTGAGTCACAAGACGAAGAGGAATCGAGACACATTCGTAGGAGGCAGCAACCAAGCAGCACCGGCAAAACGTCCCAACATTTCAGGGAAGACACCAGCGCAGCAGCATCAGCAGCAACCACAAGCAGCCCCACGCCAAGTCAAAGACATTTCCATCTGTCAGCATTGCTCGGAGAAAGGCTACACTCAAGAAAATTGTCGCAACAGATTAGGGTTGTGTTGGACTTGTGGATCCAACCAACACTTGTCTTGCAATTGTCTGAAGAAGAATGCAAGTGCCCCACCACTACCAACCGCGGGAGGAGGGCGGTCCTTTGCCATGATCGCGGAAGATGCGGAGACACCACAAGGAGCAGCTGGTGGAAACTTTCAGTAGAAATTTGCAGTAGTAGTATAGATAGATCTATGTTTTAAATTGAATTGTTTAAATTAAATTTCTTTATAGCAGGTTGTACTAGACTATTCATTCGAGTAGATCGAAGCTCATAAAAATTTCGAAGACGAAATTGTTTTAAGGGGGATAGAGTTGTCAACCCTTGATCAAAATTTTCCCTCTCATAAAATTTTTCTTTTATCTTTAGTCATAATTGCCTCATGCACTATTATGTTTTAATTTGGTTTTAGTTGGGATATTAATGAAAGGTTCTATTTGCAATAAAGAATAAACTCAGGGACCTTTATACAAATATCTCCATTCAAATTCCTTCCTTACCAGCCGAACACTGCCTTCAAAATTCAAATTTGATTTGAGATATACTTCACCTAAACTATTAGATAAGAGCAAGATCAATCTTCTCGATCTTCTCCAGGAGATAGAACGAGTACATATATGGGAGATTGGTAGCCGACCACAACCCCTCGTCAAACCCTAGAAACTATTTTGCCTCTCTGTCGCAAGAACGGCAAGGAAGACAAGTAGTCCAGCCTCGACTCAACAGGTATTTCCTCACCTTCAATCTATTACAAATTCTTGAAAAATGGTAGAGTTCGTTTCAGTTAACCAAGGGTAGTCTATATGTTTGGGATAATTCCTATGAGCACTCGTGTATCAGAGATGGTTCAATCCCCTGTTGTTCAGTAGCAGTCCCTCTTGCCATTGTCCAGGCAATAACTGAGACATGGGGTCATGGTCACATGAATAGAAAGACTTAACATCTACAACCTAGTAAGGGCCATGTCCTGGTACAGGCCAACCTAAACATGTAGGATGGCTAGTTTACCTAGCACAGGAATTTCTGGTACTCTGGGGAGAGGGGGCAAGTCCTCACAGGAGGGGATGGAACCAGAAATCTGTAATAAAGGTTCCAGGAATAGAATAGGAACGGCAGGTTGCCAAGCTTGCTGGAATCATGTTTAATGAGAGTGTGAAGAAAACTCTACATGGAGGTAACAGAGTATAGAAGGCTATGTATACGGGTATTAGGAACTGAATCCTGTGCCATAGGAAATTGCACAAGTAAGGGGAGTTGGAGTACAGTAGAGGGGCAGGCCTACTTGTTTGCAACTGTCCCAGGTGGGTAGAGTCTATAGCAACCCAGGAGTACCTCTTTTGAGGATTTGGCATACCAGTATGGGTGTTGAGTTACATGCTGAGACCTGTGTACAGGTGACAAGAGTGCTGAATGCAGGCTACAGGGAGGACCTTTGAATATAACCAATGGCCTAGTACATGAGTAACAGGACAGAAAGAGTCCTATAGGATCATAATGACACCATATACCATGCCAGTCCAATCTAAGAGCCAATTGGAAAATGAGCTTTGAGTACCCGGGCTAGATAACTAAGATTAGCAAAACATTCCAGTTTCTATGAATACCAGGCTGGTATACAGGTATTTAAGTATTAGATGTGTGCAAGTACCAACCATAGGGACTAGTGTACGAGTAAGGTGGCTATAGGCTAGACCTCGTTCACCTCTGTTCTGTTTCTCAAGCACCATTTTAGGAAACCATGACCTGAACAGCCTCTTGTTGCTATCTGAATTAATTGCTTGATGGGTTTGGTAGCAGCTATAAGAGTTTGAGAAAATTATATGCCTAGGAGAATAACACCCCTTCGTTTTATAAGGCAAATTCCCCACAGTAAGCTCACTGGGACCCAAATCCTTATTTCCTTGAGTTCTCTCATTACATACACTAATGGTTGGATTTGTATTTTGCAACCATACAGTTCCTTTTGGAAAACTATATGATATTACCACTGTATGCTGTTTCTTATACTACAGGTAGGAGTGAGCAGGGTCCAGTCTTGGGAAAAATCTGGTGACATTGAAAAGTTCAGGCTGTGAACTCTTGGGTTCAGTATTGTTGAGGGATTTCTCATGTTTCACTCCTTTCTTCCTATGTAGCCTATGTCATCTCAGTCCTAGTATCTATACAGGTTCGATCTAATAGTTAGCCCTGTCCCAAATCATAAATTGCAGCCATGTTCTATACAAAGAATGTCAGACGTGATAGATGTTCATTGCACCAATATGGAATGGTCATTGTTTCTGCAGTTAACTGGTTATTTGTGATAATTGGGTTCTTTTATAATGAGAATACAGAGGTCTCATAGGGCATGTCGAATTTGTATGCTCATATTATTCATTCGCTATTTACTTTATGCTTGTTTTCAAGCCCTGGGAATGATGGTCCCTGTCCTGTCAGTGATATGTGTAGATGGTATTCTTCTTGGCCTATCCCAGCCTTCTTATCCTGTTTTATGAGGCTGGGCACTTGATTACTGAGTCAATTGAAAAGTATCCTGCCATTAAAAGGCTAATGGGCTAGAAAGCAGTATAGGTAATCTGCTTTGGTGGTCCACTCTATAGTAAGCAGGGATAAAGGAAGAGGATTGTGTTAGGTAGCTGAATTGTCAACATAAGCAATTTTATGGAATCTCTTGAAGAAAGAGAAATATCTACACAATGTTTGTTAGTCCTTACAGAGCTTGAATGACAGGAAGACATAGTAGCTTGATTGAATGTATAACTAATTGTGCCATGTCAACAAATCTAATTCTGGGAATGTCAAAAGTTACTTGAATTCAATATATTTGCCATGTGTATTAGTTCAGCTCAAGTCAGCATTTCTCATAGATAGTCTACTTCCCATTCATGTCTATTCTCTATTGTGGATTGTAATTTTAATGAGAAGCTTGAACATATGAAGGCTTGGGAGGGGGTATCAGTCAGGAATAGGGTACCTTAGTACCTGCAACTTAGAAGGAGACATGTCTTGTACATGACAGGTGTAGCTACTCTTCCTTGTATATGCTTGGTAAGTTCATGAGGGCTAGAGGGTAAGACCTGAATATAAGTATATGAAGGACAGTAGCTATGAGTCTATACCTGGATGTAATATATGAGTAACAAGTACCTGCAGCCTAAGAAAAAGGGAAAAACTAGATTTAGAATAGGAAGTAAACCTAGAAGCCTAAATAAACCAATAGATAGCTTAATTGTACCTTTAAATTGTGTATTGATCGTATCGAACTATCTAAATAGGTTACTTGGACATTGACACGGATTCTGATCCGTGCCAGCAGCTCAGGACCTAAGGCAAGTATACCTTGCCTTTCTACACAGCTTTATTTACATGCACTGTCTTTTATTATTATCCAGTTTTTCTCATATTGTTGCCATGTATCTTTTATATCCTATTTTTATACTTGTATCATTGCTATATTGACCGTGTTCACAGTTAGCCTTGTATCTTATTGGACGTACCCATTGAGCCTTGATTTAGTCGTGTCGTGAGTCGTGAACCGAACTGCTTCTTCCTCCATGTCTTGAACCTTGAAGCTAACCTGCGAGTCCACAATAAGGACGAGGGTTAGTAGTTATTGGTCCACACCTGCGAGTCCACACTAGGGACGAGGGTGATGCTAGCCTGCGAGTCCACACTAGGGACGAGGGTTAGTAGTAGATGCTAGCCTACGAGTCCACTCTAGGGACGAGGGTTTGTAGTAGATGCTAGCCTGCGAGTCCACACTAGGGACGAGGGTTAGTAGTATAGGGTTTACGCCTGCGAGTCCACACTAGGGACGAGGGTGATGCTAACCTGCGAGTCCACACTAGGGGCAAGGGTTAGTAGTTCAAACCTGCGAGTCCATACTAGGGACGAGGGTTTGAGTATTCGATCTGGTTATCCGTTGACACCTTGACATGAGTTCTATCGTCCTCGTTCAGCAGTTCTTTTATGTGTAGACAGTGTATAGATTCATACTTTATTCACTGCTCAGTTTTACCTGTTTATTCTGTACTTACTCCATGCATAATAAACTGTTAGAAAGGCTCATTTTTATGTATCTTGCTAGTCCTCTGAGGACATGATGATCTCCTCAGGTTAGCCGAATTTGAGTCAGGAGCAGACGAGTGGATTGAGTTAGCTTCAGATCACGGCGCTTTGCAGTGGAGGTTACTTGGTTAGCAGGTTGTACTCAGTTGGTTCATTTCTTGTATTTCTCTATTTTTCGTCTACTGGTAGTGGATTTGTGTCCACCGGACGTGACCTTGATTTTGGATACATTCAGTCTATATTCATTATTGCTTAGTTTCATGGATAAGCACTGATCTTGTTTGTGTCTTGATTATTCTGTGGATGAGATATAGATTTTCCCGTGATTATAGACATAGTGACTTGTGAGTATAGACAGCGTTCTACCGCTGACACTGCGGCGTAGGCTGGACTTTGACACGCTTCGTATCCGAAAAGCGGGTGCGGGTCGTGACAAGTGGGTATGCACACGTGTACGCCTAGACTAGGGGGACGTGTACATGTGTCTGTATCGTGTCCACGTGAGTCGTGTCAGGAGTAAAAAGGTCATATCAGACGCAAATTTCCGTGTGTGTGCACAGTGCACGAATCAGTGCGGGCTCGATTGCTCCCAAACCATTCAACGAGGTCCTATGAAACTTTGTAGGCCTCGTGTCAGTCATGTAGGGAGTCCCCATGTCAAATTTTGTGGCGTAAAGTGTCGGGTCGAGAGCAAACCAGGACACGGGCAGCAGGGCACTGTGTGCAGCCTGCTGTGCGCGTGTGCGTGTCCAATCCCGACACGAAAAAGACACGAAAGTAATCTCAGTCTTCACAAACATTGCTACACATACCTAGATCTAGAGATCCATGAAATTAGAATTCAAAAATACAAAAAATAAATCCTTTGTGGCATTTTCACAAACACATGCACATATACCAAGACACATATCCGATACGGACACCAAACGAACACGAATCGACACAACACCAATACCTACGGCTAGGGGACACCTAGGGCTTCCTATACATGCAAAGAAAACAAAATTTGGTGGAGGGAATAGGGATTTACCTATATGTTCAATTTCCAATAAAAAGCTCCAAAAAGGAGGGGTTTCTCCTTGTTAGCCAAACTCTCCAAATTGGTCCAAACCTGAGATTATCCTCCATAAACAGCAAGAGGGAGACAATTAGAATCTAATGCAAGTGGTTTGAGCCAAATTGGAGTTAAAATGGAAAGTTATGGATTGGGGAAGATGGTTATACCTCTTTCTTCAAAGCTTGAGGGAAAAAATAATAAAGAGGCAAAAGCAAATGGAAGAGGCATTAAATAGGGTGTAAAACCCTAGGTTGGCTGCCATGGGCTGATTAGGGTGAGGGTTTGCTACATGGTGTGGGCCTATGGGCTTTAAGTCTCAAGTCATTAGTCATGACTTATGAAGTCATAAGCCATTCTAGCCTAATCAACTCCTAAACTCTCCAAACAAGTTCCCATGAGTTAAACCTCACTAACTTAGGTCAAACCAAGGTTACTTAACCTAACCAAGTGGCCATAACCTAGGTTAGTCTCTAGGTTAGTCTCCTAGTCAACACTAGTCAAAGTCAACTATAGGCCCAAAATCAATTATACTAAAATCTCTAAAAATCACTAATAATCATATTAATTCTAATAAACCTAAATAATACATAATAATTCCAAATAATTCCCAAAATTACAAAAATGACTAAAATATTCCTCAATCTAGAAATGATAAATGAAATACCCTAATCACATAGCTAGGCTCTAGGGTTACACTAGCAAGACACCAAATCATAAGTCATGATTTAAAATAGTTTTTAAAATAATTAAAAATCAATAAAAATCATATAAAATTTTAAATACCGTAATTAAATAAATTAAAATACAAAATTTTAAAATTACCCTCATCTGGAAAACTGGGTGTTACAATCCTACCCACCTTATAAAAATTTCGTCCTCAAAATTAAGATGGTAGCAGGGAGTGGGTTTTCTATTTTGTTACAATCCTACCCACCTTATAAAAATTGGGCAACTAGAAGGAACCGGGCTACGAGTGGGTTTTCTATTTTGTTTCGCTCACTCTATTGTAAAGTATTCTTTTGAGGCGTTTAGCCGACGAGCACCTGTTAGCTCGATGCACTTTTACTTACTGTCTGCCTACGGGCTGTAAATATGATTAACAAATCCTAGGGTTGATCATGTATGACTTAAACTCTTGCTAGTCCTCGCATTTTGTACGACTAGCTTCATGATCAGCTGATATGTAATATTTGGGACGCCTTTTATTATATATTTGGTGGTCAAACATCTTGTAATTATATTACTTGCTTGAGATTGAGACAATAGGCTTGACCTTAAGAGACTGTTGGCTTGTAGTAAACCCTCATATCCAGACAGCCGTGACCGTATAGTTGAGATCTATTCTATTTCAATATACGTAGCTGGCTATATCTGCCCCCGCTCTCCAGTATTCTGGTTCTGGGGCGTGACATGGTTTAAGTGGTGGCCCATGCAGGTCTTGTCAATCAAGAAATGTGAGGGTTTACCGAATAGATGTCTCAATCAGTATTCGCCCTTGATCTCCGCCCGTATTTTCAAATCCCTGAAATTCTTGACCTGATTACATGCTTGTATCGTTGATCTGTCCTGGTCCTTCCTTATTGTTTTCCTGTGTCATCTTCTTCAGCGGCACTGTACCTGACCCTGCCGATCACCGAGAAGGAGCACCTTCCGTGGGCCAGCAGCAACCTGGGGATCAAGCCCAGCATTCCAAAGTCGCCTCCAGAGTGATACCCACTGGAGGAGAGTCACCAGTTTGGCCCCTCCAGCCCGCAGAGCCAGATGATGGTACCTTAGTAGGCCTCATCAGAACCTTGATAGCTTTCCAGGATCGTCGAAGCGACGCCCTGCACCAGACAGTTCAAGATGCTTTGACCCGGGACGGACATCCAGGGAACCAGGCGGCCAACAGCTTCAAGCGATTGAACCCTCCTTTCTTCGACGGCACCGAGGATGCGATTGCCGCGGATGCATGGCTTCAGGATACCGAAGTGATTCTGGAAGCGGCTAGGACACCCGAGAATGAGAAGGTGGCGGTGGTACGCCTGTAGTTGTTAGACTTGGCTCGCAGTTGGTGGGCAGCGCAAGCCATGGGATTAGTGGCACCCATTGCTTGGGCAGTGTTTAGAGAGAGATTCCAGACGAAGTACTTTGATGCTATGGCTCGGTACGACTTGCATACCAGATTTACCAACTTAAAGCAAGGAGGCAGATCAGTCGACAGTTATGCATCGGAGTTTTCTAGACTCAATAGGTTTGCCCCCACCTTAGTGGCGACCGAGTTTGATAGGGCCCAGCGATTCCAGCAGGGGCTGTATTTGGAGATCTTGTTAGCAGTGGAGCAGTTCGAGCACCAGACGTTCGATGCAGTCTTGAGAGCAGCTAGGAGGCATGAGTATACCTCCCAGAGGATCGTAGATAGGACCGGAGGTAGGAAGCGGTCCCATAGTCAGATGCACCAATCATCAGCTCCAGCCCCGACAGCTAGGGGATTGACTATTGGAACTCTGAGGCGGGCGGCCTCAGTGACGTCGGTTCAGCATTCGACCCCGACGTACCTGCAGCAGCAGAAGCAGAAGCAGACTTCTACGATGGGATATTCTCATTGCGGGAAGCCAGGGCATGTGGTGGCAGACTGCCGCAGGGCGCAGGGATTATGCCTGGCTTGTGGAGCAGCAGATCATAGGGTTAGGGCTTGCCCGAATAGGGGTGGTTCATCAGCATCCAACCCTTCTAGCTCTTCGGTAAGAGGACCGGCCCCAGCACCAGTTCAGCAGCAGCAGTATCATTCTTCGAGGCCCTTGCCGCCTCAGTCTCAGGCATTCCAGCAACAGCACCCCAGCAGTATGCACAAGCCCAAGCTTAGACCCAGAATAGGCAGAGAGGTTTCCAGCAGAGGAAACCAGCAGCCAGAGGACAAGGTCAGGCCATGATGATGGCTATGGAAGAAGAAGTTGCACCAGGTGAGGTTGTGGCAGGTACTATTCTCGTCAACTCCTCTCCAGCGTCTGTATTATTTGATTCTGGTGCATCGCATTCATTTATGTCTGCACGATTCGCGACACGGATAGGATTGGAGCCCGAGTCATTATCAGTGAGGCTCAATATACTTACTGGTAATGGTCTTGTGGGAGTAGATCGAGTATTTTCCTCGTGTCGGATCGTAGTTAGCGGTAGGGAGTTCCCCGCTAGATTCATAGAGTTTCCTATGGCAGACTATGATGTAGTCCTAGGCATGGATTGGTTGAGGAACCAGTATGCTAGGATAGACTGCCATATTGGTAGAGTTGTCTTTAGTATCCCCGGCGAGCCAGAGTTTTCGTTTTCCAGAGGCACAGTGGAGCCATCTTCCCCAGCATTGCGGATGGCAGTAGAAGCAGTACAGTTATCCCGGATAGTTGAAGAGTTTACAGATGTCTTTCCAGAGGAGCTTCCAGGGATGCCGCCAGAGCGGGAGATTGAGTTCACTATAGACTTGATTCCCGGGACAGCACCAGTGTCAGAGCGAGTCTACAGGATGGCGCCTTCAGAATTGGAGATTTTGTACAAGATGATTGAAGAACTGAGGACCAAAGAATTCATCCGTACAAGTGGATCGCCTTGGAGAGCCCCGATGCTTCTTGTAAAAAAGAAGGATGGTACGTCCAGGCTATGTATTGATTACCATACCTTGAATTCGGTGACAATCAAGAACAGATACCCTCTTCCGAGGATAGATGACTTGTTTGATCAGCTCAGAGGGGCTTCAGTATTTTCGAAGATCGACTTGCGGTCGGGATACCACCAGATCAGAGTCAGAGAGCAGGACATCCCGAAGACAGCATTCAGATCGAGGTATGGACATTGGAAGTTCCTTGTTATGCCCTTTGGAGCGACCAATGCGCCGGCCGTATTCATGGACCTCATGAATCGCATTTTCATGCCTTACTTGGACCAATTTGTGATCGTGTTCCTAGATGGCATCCTGGTCTACAGCAAGAATGAAGCAGAGCATGAGCAGCATCTCAGAGTCGTCCTCCAGACACTTCGGGAGCATCAGTTGTACGCCAAGTTCAGTAAATGTGAGTTCTGGCTCGATCGCATTTCATACTTGGGTCACATCATTACCCGAGGAGGAGTGGTAGTGGATCCCCAGAAGATTATGGCTATCGAGTCATGGCCGGTACCCAGCTCAGTGGTAGAGGTTTACAGCTTCCTTGGATTGGCCGGCTACTACCGGCGGTTCGTTTCAGATTTTGCCAGGATTTCAGCGCCGATGACCCAGTTGACCCGCAAGGATGTGCCATTTGTTTGGACAGCAGAGTGTCAGGAATCATTTGAGAAGTTGAAGCGAGGTTTGATAACGGCTCCCATTCTTACCCTTCCAGATGGGACCGGAGGATTCACAGTTTATTGCGACGCTTCAGGCAGAGGATTGGGGTGTGTCTTGATGCAGCATGGGAAGGTAATATCTTATGCGTTACGTCAACTACGTGATCATGAGAAGAATTACCCGACCCACGACTTGGAACTGGCGGCGGTAGTGTTTGCTTTGAAGTTGACACTACTTGTACGGAGATAGAGTGGAGATCTTTACTGATCATAAGAGCCTGAAGTATGTTTTCACCCAGAAGGACCTTAATATGCGGCAGAAAAGATGGCTCGAGCTACTAGTGGACTATGATGTGGATTTGCAGTATCATCCCGGGAAGGCCAACGTTGTAGCAGATGCATTGAGCAGGAGAGTCGGAGTTTATCTCCTGACGGCACAACCAGAATTATTGGCAGATCTTCAGAAGATGGGAATTTAAGTAGTTCTTCCAACCAGCGTGGCATTGATGGCCAGCCTACAGGTTCAGTCCAGCATAGTTGAGAGGATCCGGATGACGCAGTCAGTAGATTCCAAGATCCAGTGACTCAGAGCAGAGTGTGAAGCAGAAAGAAGGCCAGAGTTATGTATCCATGAAGACGGTACACTTCGGTACGGCACTCGTCTTTGTGTACCTAATGGAGATATCAGACATGAAGTTATGGCAGAAGCCTACAGTTCACAGTATTCTATTCATTCGGGTGGTACGAAGATGTACCGTGATATTCGTCAGCATTTCTGGTGGAATGGCATGAAGAGGGAGATAGCCCGGTTTGTCTCTCGGTGTTTGGTTTGCCAACAGGTTAAAGCTGAACATCAGAGGCCTGCTGGACTTCTTCAACCCTTACCGATCCCAGAATGGAAATGGGAACATATAACCATGGATTTCGTGACCGGATTGTCCAGATCTCCGGCCGGCAGAGATGCTATTTGGGTAATTATGGACAGGCTTACCAAGGTGGCACACTTTCTCCCATTCAGAGTTGGACAGTCGACGGCACAGTTAGCAGAGATGTATCTCAGGCAGATCGTCAGGCTTCACGGTGTGCCAGTCAGCATCACCTCAGACAGGGATTCAAGATTCACATCACACTTTTGGCGCAGCTTGCAGAAGAGTTTGGGGACTCGTCTTCAGTTCAGCTCAGCTTATCACCCGCAGACGGATGGTCAGTCAGAGCACACAATCCAGACTCTTGAAGATATATTGAGATCCTGTACGCTCGACTTTGGTGGTTCATGGGAGAATCATCTGCACCTGGTGGAATTCTCGTACAACAACAGTTATCAGGCCAGTATCCAGATGGCACCCTTCGAGGCTCTTTATGGCAGGAAGTGCAGATCTCCGCTAGCATGGGACGATGTCGGAGAGAGGCAGATGCTCGGACCCGAGTTGATTTCCTAGACGGTTGAAGTGGTCAGGAAGGTCAGAGATCACCTCCGAGTTGCCCAGGACCGCCAGCGTCATTGGGCCGATGCTCATCGGCGTCCCTTAGAATTTGCTGTCGGCGACCATGTATTCCTTAGGATCTCGCCTAACCGCGGCGTCATTCGCTTCGGCGTACGGAGAAAGCTTAGTCCTAGGTATATAGGGCCGTTCGATATTCTAGAGCGAGTAGGAGATGTATCCTATCGTCTCGCTCTTCCACCGTCGCTAAGTGAGGTGCATGATGTATTCCATGTGTCCCAATTACGACGGTATATTCCGGACCCGAGCCACATCCTAGACCATTCGGAATTGGTTGTTGGTACCAACCTTTCGTATGAGGAGAGGCCCGTGTCTATATTAGACCGGAGGGAGAAGACACTCAAGAACAAGACTATTAAATTAGTCCATGTTGCTTGGGGTCATCACTCTCTAGGTGAGTCAACGTGGAAGCGTGAGGACGACATCCGATCGCGATATCCCTACCTGTTTGACTCGTGAGGTATAATGTCTTTCTTATGCCTTACGTTTTCCCTTCCTTGCTTGCATTGTATGATTGTATGATTGAACTGCTTAGTATAACTTGCTTGTGCTTAATGTAGCTTGTCGTGATAATCTCTAGCTCCTTGATTAAATTCCGAGGACAGAATTCTTTTAAGGTGGGTAGAGTTGTCACCCTCATTTCCCATATTTTTTCATATTTCGTATTTATACTCGTATCTGGATTTTGGCATGTATTTTTATTTTTCTCAACTTGTGGAATTTCGGTATTTCTCGTATTTTGGGTTTTGTCATGGTTCGGTTTTAATTGGATTGGGCAGGTTTGGTTTGGTTTATTATGTGTATTGGAACACCTTAGCCTATGCTCCACCTTCATTCCACTACAACTCCCCCTCTTTATATCCCCACCTACCACTCTCTCTCCTCATAACCACCATTAATTTCCTTCTTCTTCTTCTTCTCCTTCCTCTACACAACTCTCCCAACCCTAGGCAAGTGCATCTTGTCACTACATGAGAACCCTCTTTTCCTTGTCCATTTGATAGATTAGGACATGGTGATCAACATTAGAACTTGGATTTTTGTGATTTGGAGCCTCCATTGTTGTAGATCTAAGTTATATCTATTTTTGGATTTTGCATGGTTTGAGCTACTTAAGTTGGATTTTATGGGTTTTTGATGTTTCCATGTAGAAGAGCATTCAATTCTACCCAAGTTGGAACTTTGGAAATCTGGATTTGGAGTTCGGATGGCCAAGTTATGAATTTTGAAGCCTTGAGTTTAGCCATGGTGTTCTTGCTGTTTGGAGGAGACTGTGAGCAGTGTGCAGAGCTATAGCGTGCGTGACTTTCACGTATGCTGCCTCCTTGAGCGTGCATGACTTTTCACGTATGCTGCCCTCCTTAAGTGTGCGTGACTTTCACGTATGCTGCCTCCTTGAGCGTGCGTGACTTTTCACGTAGCTGCTCCCTGTAGCGTGCGTGACTTTTCACGCAGCTGCTCCCTTGAGCGTGCGTGACTTTCACGTATGCTGCCTCCTTGAGCGTACGTGACTTTTCACGCAGCTGCTCCCTGTAGCGTGCGTGATTTTTCACGCAGCTGCTCCCTTGAGCGTGCGTGACTTTCACGTATGCTGCCTCCTTGAGCGTGCGTGACTTTTCACGCAGCTGCTCCCTGTAGCGTGCGTGACTTTCACGTACACTGCTCTCTCAGCGTGCGTGACTTTTCACCTACGCTGCCCTCAGCGTGCGTGACTTTTCGTACGCTGCTCCCCTGACCCCTTGCTTAACCCATTGGCTCTTGGAGTTTTAGTTTTATTTCTTTGAGCTTGGCTCTTCTCTAACCCTGTCTTTTGATATTTTATTAGATATTTCATGCCATTTTATATCCTTACGCCTTTTGTCATGAACTTGATTTTACTTAATATGTTTGGAATGACTATTGTACATGGCTTGATATGACAAAGAACTAGCATAACACGACAGTGACCCGTAGTGGTGCGCTCCTGACATGACCAACCTGACATGATAGTGGCCCGTCGTGGCGCACTCCCGACAAGTACCCTGACATGATTCATCTTGATAATTTAACTTGACCTGCCTTGACACCGTGGGTGGTTCTTCTTGCTTGCTTGTTAAATCCACTTGTCCTGTCTTGCATCATGTCTAGGAGGGGACTTCTAAGTACCACGGTCAGGAGTACCTACTAAAATGGATTAAGGTTAATAACTAGAATAACTCAGTAGTCATAAAGAGATGACACAGCTACAGGCAATCCCGTTACCTGGGCGCTCTTGGGATCTGTAGCCTGCCGTCGAGTAGGGCACATTTCCAGCGCACCGTCGAGTGTTGCACCCTCTAAGTCACCTAAGGGTACATGTGTCTCCTGGACGATTTATCCACCTGAATTCAACCCTAATCTTTCGTCCTGGGTAGCCTGGATAGTCTGCAGGGCTTGTGGCTGTGGAACAATCTCACTACATCTTGTTAGTAATTAGGCATGTGATAACCCTAGTTAGTTAAAGTAGTAAGCCGTAGTATCTGCTTGGCCGTGATTGATTGAATGAGGTATAACCAGTTTAGCCATGTCTTGATCCAGTACAAGATTGTTTCCTGTCTTGATTTCTTACATTATTATCTTGTCGATAAATGGTGGGAAACTAAGTTCTGTTCAGATGAAAGGTTACAACCCCGGTCCTTGTTTGGTTTACGGGTTGTAACCTGGTTATCGGAATAGTCCTATGGTTATCTCGTCGTATATCACCCTGCCATGTTTTCGTAAATTCTAGTCTTAATATTATATTTTTCTTGTGCTGGTTGCTGGCTTTTGTTCTTATTTCGTGGCTCCCTTGTGGCACTTGCTCTTTCTGGGGTTGACCCAGCTGGTTTTGTGTGGCCAGATTTCGGAGCAGCTCCCGAGGATCTACCAAGCTTCCAGCCCAATGGTGGCAACTAGAAGGAACCCGGGCTACGAGTGGGTTTTCTATTTTGTTTCGCTCACTCTATTGTAAAGTATTCTTTTGAGGCGTTTAGCCGATGAGCACCTGTTAGCTCGATGCACTTTTACTTACAGTCTGCCTACGGGCTGTAAACATGATTAACAAATCCTAGGGTTGATCATGTATGACTTAAACTCTTGCTAGTCCTCGCATTTTGTACGACTAGCTTCATGATCAGCTGATATGTAATATTTGGGATGCCTTTTATTGTATATTTGGTGGTCAAACATCTTGTAATTATATTACTTGCTTGAGATTGAGACAATAGGCTTGACCTTAAGAGACTGTTGGCTTGTAGTAAACCCTCATATCTAGACAGCCGTGACCGCATAGTTGAGATCTATTCTATTTCAATATACGTAGCTGGCTATGTCTGCCCCCGCTCTCCAGTATTCTGGTTCTGGGGCGTGACACCAAGATCTTTATATATATATATAACTCATCTCATTCTCTCTCCTCTCATTTACTTCCTCTCATTTATTTCCTCCACCCACCAAGGCAAGTACCAACTTGCTCAAGAGATGGATCCATAATTTTGTCAATGATTTTCTTACAAAACTATTTGCCAAAACATGTTCTTCTCCTCAATCTATACTAGTTTAGAACTTGAAAATTTCCAGTTTGAAGCTTTGATTTTTGTAGATCTAAGTTTTAATCATTTTCAGATTTTGCATGGTTTGATCTACTTTAGTTTGATTTTATGGGTTTTTGATGCTTCCATGTGGAAGAGCATTCAGTTTCACCCAAGTTAGAACCTTGGAAATCTGGATTTGGAGTTCGGATGGCCAAGTTATGATGCTTTGAAGCTTGGGTTCAACCATGGTGTTCTTGCTGTTTGGAGAAGACAGTGAGCAGTGTTCTCCTGTTTGAGCACGCTTCCTGTTGGAAGCGTGTCTCTCCTTGAGCCTGCGTGACTTTTCACGTAGCTCTCTCCTTGAGTCTGCATGACTTTTCACGCAGCTCTCTCCTTGAGCCTGCGTGACTTTTCACGCAGCTCTCTCCTTGAGCCTGTATGACTTTTCACGCAGCTCTCTCCTTGAGCCTGCGTGACTTTTCACGCAGCTCTCTCCTTGAGCCTGTGTGACTTTTCACCCCTTGAGCGTGCGTGCTTTTGTGCGTACGCTTTTGATATTTTATCAGATATTATATGACCATTTTATATCCTTACGCCTTTTGTCCCGAGCATGATATGAGCACTAATGTGACCCCGGAGAACAAAGAGTTCCTACCTGATACATGTACCTGAATGTCCCAGTTCTTGTTCATGCTCGACAAATGACTCGTAACTCCACGTGGTGTATTTGCAATGATGCATTACACTAAGGAGGGTAGCACATGTTGACATACTGATTGACATGGATCCTCTTTGGGGTACTCGTACTTGAGTACGACTTTTAGGAGGATAATCATACAGGCCACAGCATGTGCGTCCAAGATTTTACCTAGGATTAAATTAGAAAACTAAATATACTAGACGCATGGGGAGGGCAAAATCCCGAGATCGTGTTACACCAGCCGCCTTGAGATATTGTCTTGACGCGCCGGCTGGTCTCCACGGATACTGTGTCATCTGCAACGAGTGGATGACTGTATCTGATTAATTCCTGCTATATAATATATGTTTTGGCAAGGTGGCCTTACGAAGGACCTGTGCTCAATAACACCTGTCTACGCGAACCCCTGGGTGGGCTAGCCTTGCTGGAAGGATACGATCTGAGGATTTTCTAATAACATGACGCGAGGATAACCTCGTCCCACTAGAAACTCGTAGACTTGATTGGCCGTGAAAACGACTTGCTTGTATCCTATTACCTTCCGTGAATAACTGTGGGAAGCGGACTGTCATGGTACGTGATCCAACCAATGTTCTTGTTTGATTGTTGGGTTGGTTATCGTACTATGATAGACTGTGGACCGAAGTTATGAACGGAAGACATATTCTGGTTGTGAAGTGCTACTTCTGTGAATGACTGAGGAACATGGTCTATCATGGTGCATGATCCAACCCATGTTCTTGTTTGATTGTTGGGTTGGTTATTGTGCTGCGATAGGCTATCGACCGAAGTCACGATCAGGAGATTTTATTGTTTATACCTTTTAACTTATGTGAATGTTATAGAGTACGACACGTCCCGACTCCATGCGGCACCTTTTGTCCTTGTTTGGTTGTAAGGGTGCCATATGGGTTCGAAGATGTTGCGATACCCTATAATAGTAGCATAAGTATTACTATTATCAATCATTCTATTAACTGGGTTTTTAATCTTAACTCTTGTGCCCCTTTGGCGGTACTTGCTATTCGGGGCTGACCCCGCTGGTTTTGTTTGGCCAGATCTCGTAGCAGAGCCGGAGGACACGATCTTCCTTTCTGACGTCCATGGTGCATACTAGGAGCATGGCGGTTCGGGGACTCGAGTGGGTTTCTTCTCCACCACTCCTGCCTTTACTTTGTGCGGCGTTTAGCCACCGGCACCTGTTAGCCGGATTACTTGATATTTTGTGTCAGTACAGAATTGTAAATAAACAGACTGCAGCTGTGTATAATTTTGTACTCCTGACTCTTTGAGATAGCTAAATTATAAAGCTAGTCTCTCATGATCTGTCACGCCCCAGTACCGAAATACGGAGACGGACTAGGCCAGCTACTCCATATGAGGTACGTAACGTCATACGGCGATCGTGGCTGTCGAGAGACTAGGGGGTACATGCTACAATCAAGTCTCCTATGGTCCCACAGAGTTCTATGTCTCAATCAATCAAATCACATCAGCAAATAAATGAACATTAAAGATAAAGCAGTAAGGCGTCCCCGACGCTTCATCAAAATGATCATGAGAGACTAGCTTTATAATTTAGCTATCTCAGAGAGTCAGGAGTACAAAATTATACACAGCTGCAGTCTGTTTATTTACAAGTCTGTACTGACACAAAATATCAAGTAATTCGGCTAACAGGTGCCGGTGGCTAAACGCCGCAAAAGTATAAGCAGGAGTGGTGGAGAAGAAACCCACTCGAGTCCCCGAACCGCCATGCTCCTAGTATGCACCATGGATGTCAGGGAGGAAGATCGTGTCCTCAGGCTCTGCTACGGAATCTGGCCAAACAAAACCAGCGGGGTTAGCCCCGAATAGCAAGTACCGCCAAAGGGGCACAAGAGTTAAGATTAAAAAACCCAGTTAATAGAATAATTGATAATAGTAATACTTATGCTACTATTATAGGGTAGCGCAACATCTTCGAACCCATATGGCACCCTTACAACCAAACAAGGACAAAAGGTGCCGCATGGAGTCGGGACGTGTCGTACTCTATAACATTCACATAAGTTAAAAGGTAAAAACAATAAAATCTCCTGATCGTGACTTCGGTCGATAGCCTATCGCAGCACAATAACCAACCCAACAATCAAACAAGAACATGGGTTGGATCATGTACCATGATAGACCATGTTCCTCAGTCATTCACAGAAGTAGCACTTCATAACCAGAATAAGTCTTCTGTTCATAACTTCGGTCCACAGCCTGTCATAGTACGATAACCAACCCAACAATCAAACAAGAACATGGGTTGGATCACGTACCATGACAGTCCGCTTCCCTCAGTTATTCACGGAAGGTAATAGGATACAAGCGAGTCGTTTTTACGGCCAATCAAGTCTACGAGTTTCTAGTGGGACGAGGTTATCCTCGCGTCATGTTATTAGAAAATTCTCAGATCGTATCTTTCCAGCAAGGCTAGCCAATCCAGGGGTTCGCGTAGACAGGTATGATTGAGCACAGGTCCCTCGTAAGGCCACCTTGCTAAAACATATAATATATAGCAGGAATTAATCGGATACAGTCATCCACTCGTTGCAGATGACACAGTATCCGTGGAGACCAGCCGGCGCGTCAAGACAATATCTCAAGGCGGCTGGTGTAACACGATCTCGGGATTCTGCCCTCCCCATGCATCTAGTATATTTAGTTGCCTAGTTTAACCCTAGGTGAAATCTTGGACTCTCATGCTGTGGCCTGCATGATTATCCTCCTAAAGTCGTACTTTAGTACGAGTACCCCAAAGAGGATCCATGTCAATCAGTATGTCAACATGTTCTACCCTCCTTAGTGTAATGCATCATTGCAAATACGCCACGTGGAGTTACGAGTCATTTGTCGAGCATGAACAAGAACTGGGACATTCAGGTACATGTATCAGGTAGGAACTCTTTATTCTCCGGGGTCACATTAGTGCTCATATCATGCTCGGGACAAAAGGCGTAAGGATATAAAATGGTCATATAATATCTGATAAAATATCAAAAGCGTACGCACAAAAGCACGCACGCTCAAGGGGTGAAAAGTCACGCAGGCTCACTCAAGGCAGCGTGCGTGAAAAGTCACGCAGACTCAAGGGAAAAGCTGCGTCAAAAGTCACGCAGGCTCAAGGAGAGAGCTGCGTGAAAAGTCACGCAGGCTCAAGGAGAGAGCTGCGTGAAAAGTCACGCAGGCTCAAGGAGAGAGCTGCGTGAAAAGTCACGCAAGCTCAAGGAGAGAGCTGCATGAAAAGTCACGCAAGCTCAAGGAGAGACACGCTTCCAACAGGAAGCGTGCTCAAACAGGAGCACACTGTTCACTGTCTTCTCCAAACAGCAAGAACACCATGGCTGAACCCAAACTTCAAAGCATCATAACTTGGCCATCCGAACTCCAAATCCAGATTTCCAAAGTTCCAACTTGGGTGAAACTGAATGCTCTTCCACATGGAAGCATCAAAAACCCATAAAATCCAACTAAAGTAGATCAAACCATGCAAAATCCGAAAATGATTAAAACCTAGATCTACAAAAACCAAGGCTTCAAAATAGAAATTTCCAAGTTCTAAACTAGTATAGATTGAAGAGAAGAACATATTTTAGCAAATAGTTTTGTAAGAAATCATTAACAAAATTATGGATCCATCTCTTGAGCAAGTTGGTACTTGCCTTGGTTGATGGAGGAAATATTTGGTTGGTGGAGAAAGTAAATGAGAGGAAGTAAATGAGAGGAGAGAGAATGAGATGAGTTATATATAAAGATCTTGGACCCATGGGTTCATGATGAACCAAAGGGTTCATGATGAACCATTGGTGAACCAAGAATGGGTTACCCAAATGAGCCAAAACTGTAGGCCCAAATGCAGAAAATAAATTAGGAAATAATATTCTGTCGAATATTTTTGGGAAATACATAAAGAAATACTGTATAATAAATATAGTATAAATACAAGGTAAATACAATTTATCAGTTTACGTATTAAAATACGTATTCCAGGATTGGGGAGTGACATCTCTACCCTTCTTAGAAAAATTCCGTCCTCGGAATTCCAGCCAAGACAGGATAGTGAAATCAGGGCAAGCAAGGCACAATCATATATAAGTTAACTATCATAGCAGCTATTATCATACATCATAAAGTACAAAACAAGCAGGTGCAGATAAGCATGGAATCGTGTCAATAAGGTGCAAAAATATACCTTATCAGTCAAACAAATGCGGATACCGAGATCTGATCTCGTCCTCGCGCTCCCAGGTTGACTCTCCCGGAGAGTGATGGTTCCAAGAAACATGGACAAGGATTATCGTCCGATTCTTGAGTACCTTCTTTCGCCGGTCTAAAATAGATACGGGTTGTTCCTCGTAAGTTAGGTCGGTACCAACGACTAACTCAGAATGATCGAGGACATGACTCAGATCCGGGACATACCCACGTAATTGGGACACATGAAACACATCATGTATGCCAGTTAACGAAGGCGGAAGGGCAAGTCGATAAGCCACATCGCCTACCCGAGCGAGAATCTTAAAAGGACCAACATATCTTGGACTAAGCTTTCCTCGGGTTCCAAATCTGATGATACCCCGAGTAGGCGAAATCCGCAGAAACATTTGGTCGCCAACTCTGAACTCCAGAGGCCTACGATGCTGATCTGCCCAATGACGATGTCGGTCCTGTGCAACTCGAAGGTGCTCTCTGACCAACCTAACTATCTCCACAGTCTGCGTGATCATCTCTGGTCCCAACAACTTCCGTTCTCCGACGTCGTCCCATGCCAAAGGGGACCTGCACTTCCTTCCGTACAATGCTTCGAACGGGGCCATCTGAATGCTAGCCTGATAGCTGTTGTTATAGGAGAACTCCACTAGATGAAGGTGGTCCTCCCAAGATCTGCCAAAATCCAAGGTACATGTCCGTAGCATATCTTCTAACGTCTGAATGGTTCTTTCTGATTGCCCGTCGGTTTGTGGATGATAAGCAGTACTGAATCTTAACTTGGTTCCCAAACTTTGGTGTAAGCTCCGCCAAAAATGGTAAGTAAACCGCGTATCCCGATCTGATACTATACTAACTGGAACACCGTGCTGCCTTACTATCTGCTTCATATACATTTCTGCTAACTGCTCAGTTGTCTGTCCAACTCGGAAGGGAAGGAAATGAGCGACCTTCGTGAGTCGATCTACTATTACCCAGACTGCATTCTTGCCAGCCGGGGATCTAGATAAACCAGTCACGAAATCTATTGTGATGTGCTTCCATTTCCATTCTGGGATAGGAAGCGGCTGTAGCAACCCTGCTGGTCTCTGCTGCTCGGCTTTCACCTGCTGACATACCAGATACTTGGATACAAATCTCGCTATCTCTCTTTTCATGCCATTCCACCAAAAGTACTGCCTGATATCTCGATACATCTTCGTTCCTCCTGGATGAATGGAGTAAATAGAACTATGAGCTTCGGACATAACTTCTTGCCGAAGGTCTCCACTCGGTACACAGAGTCTGTTTCCAAACCTGAGCGTACCATCTTCATGGATCACTAACTCCTTCCTACGGCCTGATTCACACTCCGATCGCAACTTCTGAATCTGTGGATCTCCTGCTTGTGCTGCCCTTATCCTCTCTACTAAGGTTGACTGAATCTGCATACTGGTCATTCTTCCTATATCCCTTGGCAAAACTACTTCGATTCCCATACTCTGAAGGTCTTCTAAAATATGCTTCTGTGAGGTCAAGATAAAGGCACTGTCTCTCCTACTCAGTGCATCTGCAACTATATTCGCCTTGCCTGGATGATACTGACGATCTAAATCAAAATCCTTCAGCAGTTCTAACCATCTTCTTTGCCTCATGTTCAAATTCCGCTGCGTGAATACGTATTTCAAACTCTTATGATCAGTATAGATCTCTACCCGATCTCCGTATAAATAATTCCTCCACAACTTGAGTGAAAACACCACAGCTGCTAACTCCAAATCGTGAGTCGGGTAATTCTTCTCATGGTCTCGAAGCTGCCGAGACGCATATGCTATCACCTTTCCGTGCTGCATCAGTACACATCCAAGACCCTTCCCAGATGCGTCACAATATACTGTAAAGCCTTCCGCTCCTACTGGAAGCGTCAAGATCGGGGCTGAGATCAACCTCTTCTTCAATTCTTCAAATGATGCCTGACAGCTAGCTGACCAAACAAACTCTACGTCCTTGTGCGTCAAACGCGTTAAGGGCGCAGAGATCTTGACAAAGTCCGTCACGAACCTTCTGTAGTAACCAGCTAATCCTAAAAAACTTCACACTTCTGCAACCGTTCTCGGGACCGGCCAATGCTCCACGGCCACAATCTTCTTCGGATCCACTGACACTCCTGCCCCAGAAATTACATGCCCCGGGAACGAAATGTGATCTAACCAGAATTCATACTTGTCAAGCTTCGCATAAAATTGATGCTCCCTCAATGTCTGTAAGACAGTCCTAAGATGTTTCTCATGCTCCTCTTCACTGCTGGAATAGACAAGAATGTCATCTATGAACACCACCACAAATTTATCCAAATACGGCAGAAAGATGCGGTTCATTAAATCCATGAATACTGCGGGGGCATTGGTTAGTCCAAAGGGCATTACTAAAAACTCATAATGCCCATATCTAGATCTGAATGATGTCTTCGGTATGTCTTGCTCCCGGACTCTTACTTGATAGTATCCCGACCGAAGATCGATCTTGGAAAAGACACTGGCCTTGCTCAACTGGTCAAACAGGTCATCAATCCTTGGTAGCGGGTACTTATTCTTCACTGTTACTGCATTCAGCTTGCGGTAGTCGATGCACATCCTCATCGACCCATCCTTCTTGGGAACTAGAATCACTGGCGCGGCCCAGGGCGATTTACTGTCTCGGATGAATCCCTTAGACTTCAACTCTTCTTCATGCTGATACAACTTATCCTGTTCTGACGACGACATTCTGTAAACTCTGTCTGCAATAGGCCTCGTTCTAGGGTTCAACTTAATGCTAAATTCTACCTCTCTGACTGGGGGTATCCTTGGGAGCTCATTAGGAAAGACGTCGAGAAAATCTTCGACCACTCTCGAAATCTGTCCTGGCTCTGACACTGCTGCTGAGATGACGCCTCCGGCCTGATTCTTCAAGGTTCGAGTAAAGATGAACTGCTCCATCCCAGGAACGCTGAATATGACCCTACCTCCTCTACAATCAATTGTCGCATGACTGTCTCTCAACCAGTCCATGCCAAGAACGACATCAAAATTCTCCATAGGGAATTCAATCAATGATGCGGGCAGTAAATGCCCACACACCTCTACCGGACATGAAAAGTGCACCCTGCTAACTTCTACGAGCCCATTGCCGGTGAGTATATCCATCCTCTCCGGCAATGCCTCAAACTCTAATCCAATTCGTGTAGCATATTGTGCAGAGATGAATGAATGAGTAGCGCCTGAATCAAATAATGCTACAGCGGGAAATGAGGTGACAAGAATTTTACCTGCCACCACGTCACTAGACGCTAGAGCCTCTCCCAAGGTCAATGTGAGAGCCTGGCCCCGCGGAGCCCCTTGTTGTGGCCTTCCTCGACCATGTTGTTGCTGCCTCTGAGGGCCTTCGGCTTCCTGTGCCTGGCGAAACATCTGAGCCTGCGTTGGTAGACGCTGGGCTAGGGGCCTTACTGCTAATACTGGCCCTCCACTCGGTGTTGCCACCGGAGCTGGCAATGCTGGAAACTGCTGAGCTGGCCCTCCTGGCCTCTGCATCACAGGACAAGTGGAGATACGGTGGTCTGAACTACCACACCTCAAGCATAAGCCATTCGCTGACCGACACACCTCCCTCGTGTGCCCTGCCTTCCCACAGAATGTACAGCCCTGGGGTGCTCTCTGACGCGGCTGCTGGTTCCTCGGCTGCTGATGCCGAACTGACGCTGTATTAGTTGACACGGCCGTCCTCCGCGGCGCTCCTGCATCATGAATACGTACATCGGGTGCTGGTGCCGATGTTCGCTGTATTGCTCCTCCTCCAACCTGGGAATGAGATCTCTTCTGACCTCCTGTCCTCGATGCCAACCTCTGCTGGGTAAGCTTGTGCCTCCGAGCGGCCGTCAAAACAGCGTCAAACGTCTGGTAGTCGTGTCCTTCCACAAGATGTAATAGTTCCAAATGAAGTCCCTGCTGGAACCTCATAGCTTTCTCTGGCTCCGTTGCCACAATTGCTGGTGCGAAACGGCACAATCTGCAGAACTCTGCTGCATACCCATCTACGGTCTTGCCTGCTTGCTTGAGACTGATGAACTTCTGCTGGAGCTCATATCGAGCTACTACGCCGAAATACTTGGCCTTGAATCTGTCACTGAAGGTGGTCCAACGAACAGGGCGTCTTGCACCAACTTCTTCTGATGCCCACCAGTCGCGGGCAAGATCCTGAAGTACCAATTTGACCTGATCAACCTTCTCATCATCTGGAACCTTGGCTGCCACAAGAATGGCTTCGATGTCTTGAATCCAGGCATCCGCAGTGATGGCATCCTCCGTGCCATCAAAATACCTCGGGTTCAAGCGACGAAACCTTCCTGATGCTCCCGAATCAGCCCCGACACTCCTCTCAAGAGCTAACTGAATCCTTTGGTTCAGCAACACATTCTGCTCCTGCTGCCGAGTCTGTTGCTGTTGGTTAGTGACAAGAAACCCTCGGATGATCTCCAGGAGTGCTACGGCGTCTGGTACTACCGTCGCTGCTGGTGCTGTAGGGGTTTCAATAACCTGCGGCTGTACTGCCTCTGGTTTCATTTATGCTCGTGCCTGCACTGGAGAAGGTTCTCTCCCCTGTTGCTGCCCAGTCGAGTCATGCTCTTGCTGCTCTTCCTCATGGGCCTCACCCGCTACTGAGAATGAAGCACCCCTATAGAGAAGAATATAAGATTATCAAGTCCGAACGAGAAAGATTTCGAGGATGCAAGTCAGGTTAGAGATCAAGATAAGGACAGAGAATTCAAAACAGAATTTCAAGGGGAACAAGTTTTGATTGAGACTCCTAATAATTCGCAATACCCCACAAGTCTGAAAATCAGACCTGCATGGACCACCACTAAAACCTTGTCACGCCCCAGTACCGAAATACGGAGACGGACTAGGCCAGCTACTCCATATGAGGTACGTAACGTCATACGGCGATCGTGGCTGTCAAGAGACTAGGGGGTACATGCTACAATCAAGTCTCCTATGGTCCCACAGAGTTCTATGTCTCAATCAATCAAATCACATCAGCAAATAAATGAACATTAAAGATAAAGCAGTAAGGCGTCCCCGACGCTTCATCAAAATGATCATGAGAGACTAGCTTTATAATTTAGCTATCTCAGAGAGTCAGGAGTACAAAATTATACACAGCTGTAGTCTGTTTATTTACAAGTCTGTACTGACACAAAATATCAAGTAATCCAGCTAACAGGTGCCGGTGGCTAAACGCCGCAAAAGTATAAGCAGGAGTGGTGGAGAAGAAACCCACTCGAGTCCCCGAACCGCCATGCTCCTAGTATGCACCATGGATGTCAGGGAGGAAGATCGTGTCCTCAGGCTCTGCTACGGAATCTGGCCAAACAAAACCAGCGGGGTCAGCCCCGAATAGCAAGTACCGCCAAAGGGGCACAAGAGTTAAGATTAAAAAACCCAGTTAATAGAATAATTGATAATAGTAATACTTATGCTACTATTATAGGGTAGCGCAACATCTTCGAACCCATATGGCACCCTTACAACCAAACAAGGACAAAAGGTGCCGCATGGAGTCGGGACGTGTCGTACTCTATAACATTCACATAAGTTAAAAGGTAAAAACAATAAAATCTCCTGATCGTGACTTCGGTCGATAGCCTATCGCAGCACAATAACCAACCCAACAATCAAACAAGAACATGGGTTGGATCATGTACCATGATAGACCATGTTCCTCAGTCATTCACAGAAGTAGCACTTCACAACCAGAATAAGTCTTCCGTTCATAACTTCGGTCCACAGCCTGTCATAGTATAATAACCAACCCAACAATCAGACAAGAACATGGGTTGGATCACATACCATGACAGTCCGCTTCCCTCAGTTATTTACGGAAGGTAATAGGATACAAGCGAGTCATTTTTACGGCCAATCAAGTCTACGAGTTTCTAGTGGGACGAGGTTATCCTCGCGTCATGTTATTAGAAAATTCTCAGATCGTATCTTTCCAGCAAGGCTAGCCAACCCAGGGGTTCGCGTAGACAGGTATGATTGAGCACAGGTCCCTCGTAAGGCCACCTTGCTAAAACATATAATATATAGCAGGAATTAATCGGATACAGTCATCCACTCGTTGCAGATGACACAGTATCCGTGGAGACCAGCCGGCACGTCAAGACAATATCTCAAGGCGGCTGGTGTAACACGATCTCGGGATTCTGCCCTCCCCATGCATCTAGTATATTTAGTTGCCTAGTTTAACCCTAGGTGAAATCTTGGACTCTCATGCTGTGGCCTGCATGATTATCCTCCTAAAGTCGTACTTTAGTACGAGTACCCCAAAGAGGATCCATGTCAATCAGTATGTCAACATGTTCTACCCTCCTTAGTGTAATGCATTATTGCAAATACGCCACGTGGAGTTATGAGTCATTTGTCGAGCATGAACAAGAACTGGGACATTCAGGTACATGTATCAGGTTGGAACACTTTGTTCTCCGGGGTCACATTAGTGCTCATATCATGCTCGGGACAAAAGGCGTAAGGATATAAAATGGGCATATAATATCTAATAAAATATCAAAAGCGTACGCACAAAAGCACGCACGCTCAAGGGGTGAAAAGTCATGCAGGCTCACTCAGGCTTACTCAAGGCAGCGTACGTGAAAAGTCACGCAGACTCAAGGGAAGAGCTGCGTCAAAAGTCACGCAGGCTCAAGGAGAGAGCTGCGTGAAAAGTCACGCAAGCTCAAGGAGAAAGCTGCGTGAAAAGTCACGCATGCTCAAGGAGAGAGCTGCGTGAAAAGTCACGCAAGCTCAAGGAGAGAGCTGCGTGAAAAGTCACGCAAGCTCAAGGAGAGAGCTGCGTGAAAAGTCATGCAAGCTCAAGGAGAGACACGCTTCCAATAGGAAGCGTGCTCAAACAGGAGCACACTGTTCACTGTCTTCTCCAAACAGCAAGAACACCATGGCTGAACCCAAACTTCAAAGCATCATAACTTGGCCATCCGAACTCCAAATCCAGATTTCCAAAGTTCCAACTTGGGTGAAACTGAATGCTCTTCCACATGGAAGCATCAAAAACCCATAAAATCCAACTAAAGTAGATCAAACCATGCAAAATCCAAAAATGATTAAAACCTAGATCTACAAAAACCAAGGCTTCAAAATAGAAATTTCCAAGTTCTAAACTAGTATAGATTGAAGAGAAGAACATGTTTTAGCAAATAGTTTTGTAAGAAATCATTAACAAAATTATGGATCCATCTCTTGAGCAAGTTGGTACTTGCCTTGGTTGATGGAGAAAATATTTGGTTGGTGGAGAAAGTAAATGAGAGGAAGTAAATGAGAGGAGAGAGAATGAGATGAGTTATATATAAAGATCTTGGACCCATGGGTTTATGATGAACCAAAGGGTTCATGATGAACCATTGGTGAACCAAGAATGGATTACCCAAATGAGCCAAAACTGTAGGCCCAAATGCAGAAAATAAATTAGGAAATAATATTCTGTCGAATATTTTTGGGAAATGCATGAAGAAATACTGCATAATAAATATAGTATAAATACAAGGTAAATACAATTTATCAGTTTACGTATTAAAATACGTATTCCAGGATTGGGGAGTGACATGATCATTTTGATGAAGCGTCGGGGACGCCTTACTGCTTTATCTTTAATGTTCATTTAATTGCTGATGTGATTTGATTGATTGAGACATAGAACTCTGTGGGACCATAGGAGACTTGATTGTAGCATGTACCCCCTAGTCTCTCGACAGCCACGATCGCCGTATGATGTTACGTACCTCATATGGAGTAGCTGGCCTAGTCCGTCCCCGTATTTCGGTACTGGGGCATGACAAGTAGGTGCCGGCTGTGCCAATCTTGTAATATAGAGAGCAAATCTTACAGTGGCAGAGGAGTTCAAAGACAACTACTATATCAGCATTCTCCTGACGCAGTTTGTCCAATTCATAGTTTGTTGGGACAAACTCTTTATAGGGGATATCCCCCATTGGCAGGTGAGAGATATACTTCATCTCATGCAAAGCTAATCCAATCTCTCCATATGGTGTCATGAAAGTTTCGGTCATGTAGTTGTATCACTCTGCCAACACGAAGAATAGATGAGGATTAGGAGGGAAGCCATAAATAATGGCGTACACTGTATGGTACAAATCAATCTCCTTGAGCCGAGCATCAAATTGAACCAATATCCAATTGGTTATGCAGATCCATCTCTGATTATCTGGATTCACAAGACCTGTCAGCCACAGATCTTGGTCCGGATACCTTTCCTCTACCTTCGTAAACTCATTTGTGAATATCGGAGTTCTCACTGGGAGCAACAGTGAAGAATCTTTCGGCGGGATGCAACCGGGTTTTAATCCTCTGAGTAAGGAGCAATGACGCTCAGAGGAACTGTAGAACATATCCTTGTGGTCCGATTCCTTCTTAAGACAGATGTTTCCCGCTCGGACTTGCTGCAGCGGAGTTATGTCCCATTCCATTCTTCTGGAATAACTCGCGAAAGCATATCGGGACAAAGGAAGTGTAACACCCAGTTTTCCAAATGAGAGTAATTTTGAAATTTGGTATTTTAATCTATTTTATTATGATATTTAAATAATAATATAATTTTTGGTAATTTTTAATCATATTAAAACTATTTAAAATTATGACTTATGATTTTGGTATTTTGCTAATAAAACCGTAGAGACTGTCTACCCTAGAGCCTAGCCATGTGATTAGGATATTTCATTTATTATTTTTAGTTAAGGGTATTTTTGTCATTTTTTTGAAATATTTGAATTTAATATATATTCTTTGGAATTTAAAATGATTATTTAGAATGGTGTGATTTAAATATTATTTAATCAATTATCTTGTGTTGTGTTTAGCCCTAACCTAGATTGGACCTAATATAGATTAGTCATACCTAGTCTAGTTAGCCATGGTTAGTAATAGTTAGTATTGGTTAGTTGAGTTAAGTTATGATTAGTTAAAACGAAATAGGTTGCATTAAGTCAAGTGTGAAGCCTAGGTTGTAGGCCCTTGATTGGACTTGATGGATTGATAGCCATTAGATTCACCCCAAAAACTATAATCCTAACTTGGTGACCAGCCTAGGGATCCCCCTGCTATAAAGTCTCTCTCAAAGTTTGTGCCTCCTCTTTATTCATCCCTTCATTTTCTAAGGAAAGGTTTGTTCTCCATTAAAATTTCTTCATAGTTTACTCAATATTAGACCATTTTCATTGAAACTTCTTCTATTGTAACCTAATTAGTATCCCCCTACTGTTGGTAGAGGCCATTCTCAGGTTTGGTACAATTTGGAGCCATTGGCTAGCTTGAGGAGATCTCACTTTTGGGAGCTTTTCTTGTGAAGGAACACACATAGGTAACTTTCTATTTCCTCCACCAAATCTTAATTTCTTTGCATGGATAGGAAGCCCTAGGTGTCCTCTCTCTGTAGGAATAGGATTCGTGCCATTTCGTGTCCTGTACGTGTCCGTATCGGGTACGTATCAGTGTAGGGTCGTAGGTGTTCGACGAAATGCCACAGTGGGCATTTCGATTCTGTTTTCGATTTGTGTTTGAATGGAAATTTGTGTGTTTGTGTCGCTTACACGTTTCTAATGTTCTGAACACGTTTTGTGTCGTGTCGGGGTCGTACTGGACCCGCGGACACGCCCCGCGCGCACACGGTTGGCTCCCCTGCTACTCGGGGTCAACTGTGCCACAGATACGACACGTGGACACCTAATATTTGACACAGCCCAAGGGGCAGACACTGACACGAGGTCCTCAAAGTTTGAGACACTCTCGTGTCGTATTGGACATGAGTTTCGCTCTGCACGGGTTTTACACTGATGGTTCATTCTTTATTTTTGGTTCGGATACGGCCTTGTAAGTCGGACACGATGACACGTGGACCCGTGTCAGGCTATGTCAGACCTAGATCTATACTAGGCGAACCCACATGTGTGATCACGAGACTTGATTCGTATCGTGTCGTGTCCTAGACTCTCTGGAACACGTACACGACACTGTACTGTTTAGTTGTGTATGTGTTATGCTCGATTTGGGTTTTCCTTGGTTTGGACACGTCTGTGTCCTCGTGGTGGGACACATTTACACTATATGGCATGTATAAACACCCTAGCATAATTACCAACTCTTGTTTCTATATATTAGTGTGTTTTAATATTCGAAATATGAAGTTCCCATGGTAGACTGATACATGTTCCAGATTCTGAAAATCCTGATGTACATTTCATTCTTTTACTGTTTAATTGATGTTAAGTATCATGATTAGATCCTGGACATGTGTATTAGTTCATGTTGGATTGATTTTTCGAGTTAGATAGGTTTTTGCATTGAGAAATGGAAATTTGACATGTGGATTGGACTGTATAATGCATTGGCTGACACTTGCTTTTGGTTTTCAATCCTGAGATTCAATTCCTGTCCAAATCGATTTTTAATGGTTAATTTTATGTTGATCACTTGAACATGTGTATTAATATCTGCTAGATTAGATTCTCATGATAGCTTGGGTTTTTGCACATTGTTTTGGATTTTCGATTTTGAGTTGAGAATGGAATTTGAACATTGTGTTGGATTCGAAAATTTCAGGAAACTGGAATTGGGTTCCTTTCCTTTTCAAAAACTGTATTGAAATGTTTTCCATCAAAATGAGATTTAATTCCTAATGAACTGCCTATAATCTGAGAAATAAATTTTCCCTGTTTCCTCATGACAGTGTATACTTTACTGTTATTACATTTTCCTATTTTCCTGAGATTATGATTCCCTTCTTAACTGAAAAGAATATTGTTTCAATACTGTCACATGTTTTTCCTTAATTGAGAAAATTGGTTTCCACTTCACTGATATTTTATTCCCTGTGAACTGTTATTGGACTGATTCCTATACCTGAGAATTTAGTGTCCCTTCCTTCTTAGCTGAACTGTAATTGAAATGATTCTCTGTTTTCTTATTACCCACATACATTGTTAGCTGCCACTGATTAGCATTCACTGATTTCCTTGCACACTACATTCCTGTACACCTTTTTCCTCACACACTTATGCACTATACTATGTATCAGCTCACTGTTTTGCATTGACATGTACCCTACTCACTGCCATATCACACACATGCCTCACACACATTCTAATTTCCACACACAGTTTTCCCCTAGGCCTCCACTTCATATACACGCACAGTTTTCCTCACCATACTCTCAAATTCACACACACACTGAATTGGAACACATAAACACACCACCCTCTTTAAACCCCTGTCACATGTGACCTAATTAACACACACACACACAGGTGCACTCTACACATATTCACTCACACACTCTCATGTATGCCTACACTCACCCATGTCACACATGACACACACATGTATGATTCACTGTTTGTTCCCTGTTAACTGAGATTTGATTTACATTTTATTACACTGTAATAGAACTGATTCCCTTCCCTTCCTGTCAACTGTATATTCTTTCCTAAAACCTGAGCATGAATTCCTATTAAACCTGAGATTGCTTTTCCTTTAACTGTAACCTGAACTGAATCCCCTTTCTATTTTAACTGTATTTGAATATTGGGATTCATTCCTACATAACTGTAGTTAAACTGATTTCCTTTCCTTTTTGCAATTGTATTTAGTTCCCTTTAAACTGAGATTTGGTCTCCTCCATAATGTAAACTGTTTCCTGTGTTCTATTAGACACTTGTTAGCTCACTGTTTTGCATAACACATGTATCACTTCACTGTTTTTGTGTCCAGGACATCACTCTCACCCTCACACCCTTCATTTCCCTGTTTTCCTGAAATCACAGCCTCATGCCATGTCTCACACCCTCTTGCACACACATGTCTATCTCACACACACACACATGACACATGAGCACATGTGTCCTCCCTTTTCTCTATACATATGTATATATATATGTATTTGATATATATATATATATATATATATATATATATATATATATATATATATATATATAAAATATATATATATATATAGGTATCATATATAACATATCAATATTGTATCCGATATTATGTGTGTGTACTATTATATATATTATATATAAATGTATGTGTAGTATGCATATAGTAACCTATAGGCTAATGTGTATTCTATGTTATATTATATAATATATCAATATGTGTGTTATTTTAAATATATATATATATTTGGCTTTTGTATGTGATTTATGGTATGGTTTTAGGCATGGTATTGCCTAATAGCCTAATAGCTTAGGCTCTTAGCCTATGGGTGTATCTGTGTGTCAGTGTAGAGTCTAGATAGACTTGTATAGCCTTGTTAGACTTAGAATAGCCTAGTTAGACTAGTATAGACTTGTTTGACTTAGGTTTGACCTAGTTGACCTAGTTTGACTTCTTGGTTGACCAGGGTTGACCAAGAGTTGACTTTGGCCTAGATTGACCTAGACTCATGTAGAGTGCATAGTAGAACTTTATTTTACCATTTTAGACTTGTTGTGACTTGTGCTGTTCTGATTAGGAGCCAGACACCTCTCCTCGGACAGTATATTTCATCCGGACACTCAGATACCAGGCGAGTACATTCTCTGATCATTTCATATCCTGCTTAGAATTATTTTTCTGCTTTAAATTACTTTACTTGATACTGTCACGTTGGTCACACGGATTGGTACTATATGGATCCCTTTTTGAGATGTTATCCTTTAGGAGCATCGGGTACTTTATGTTCTGTGCGTTTCACTTACATGGCGTATTACTATGCTCCACGGTTCATTGATCACTTGTGACATGTACTCTCATGATCACAGAGTCTTCCTTGAATCCTTATTCCATTTATTGGGTTTCCTAGAATCCCCATTTATGGGACTTCCATGTACCACCCTTCGGGGCCTTTGCATAGAATCATAACATAACCTGGTTGGATCCTTGTGTATTGATTGGGGGTACGGGGGAGTAGAAGTAGACATGTGAATAATATTCAAGTAGTGTAGCATCAGAATCATTCCATAGTATAGCATCAGAATCATCCTATGCCATTTACATGTCTATATTGTACTCTGACTCACTAGCCACTGTTAGTTCTCTATGTATAGTAGATATTTCTATTACAGTTTTCTCTCTTTATTTACATACTGCATTTTTTTCAGTACCTGTATCTTACTTTACTGCATGATTATATTTTCTAACCTGCTATGAACTGTTGAGATGTGTTGTGCTCGCTCCCGTCCTGACTGGACCTGTTGAAAATATTACAGAGGACGAAGAGGAGGCCTGTGTGGATACCTTCTACGGGGCAGCCCTAGACGACACTTGTGAGCTGGACTCTCAGGAGGACCCATCTCCAGCTGATGACATTACCCCCATTGTCTAGACTAGCTTAGTTAGGCCTTATCTTACTTATGTTGTCCTGAGGCTAGTAGATAGACTTTATTTCTGTCTTGAGATTCTGAGTTGTATATATTCTTTAATATTTAGTAGCTGGGACTATGTATTTATGGATATTTGCTAAGATGTTATCTTAGACTTTCTGATCACCTGTATTTCCTTGAGTTCTATATCATATCGTGCTTTCTTCTTCCTTAGTTGTGATTGAGTTTATTTACTGCTATGTCACCCCCATTCGGGGAGTATAAACTGCTTAGAATTATTTTGTTAGATGTTGTGACCTAGGACAGCATTCTACCGCCGACACTGCAGCGTAGGCTGGACGTACCCACGTCTCGTGCCCTTACTCTAGGGTGTGGGTCGTGACACATTTTTAGTGGTGGCCCATGCAGGTCGAGTTTGTGTAGTGGTATTCGAACTAAAGTACCACTACAGCCTTCAGTAGGTTAGAATATTTTGAGGGTACTCAATTACATTAGGAAAAACTCTTAATCAGATTCCTTTTATCTAAATTGTTGCTTATTGACTTCCCTTGAATATAAACTGTCCTCCTTTGAATTTTCGCTTCATTCTCAGAAATTGCTTCTTATTTTGATCTGTCTTCATGATGGTTATGAAGACACGATCTTATCGCTCCGGTCCGGGGAATACTATCGAGAGGCTGGCCACCTCTCGTCCTGTTCATCAGGGCCTCGAGACTGCAGCTCCTGTTGTGTCGACTCAGGTTGGCATTTCTACTACATTGGAGGTGCACATTTGTCTGTATAGAGACTTTTTTCTGTCATTTTCGATTTCTCTCAGCAGCAGCGGTTCATGCAGCATCAGCAGCAGACCAGGGGAAACCAGCAGGGGCGAGCTATCGTCAGGACAGTTGATGATGCACAGACCATTGGAGATCTTGCTACAAGTTCCGTTCTTCCCGATTCTATTCTCGCAATTGTCTTTTATAACTACCTTGAAATCCGATTCCATCTGTTCCTTGTTGATTGATTAATTTCGTCATATTGCTCTTTTGTTATGTTTGTTTTTCTTCTGAGAAAATCATATGGGCTAGGTCACCTAAATCATGAGATCTAGAATCTTCGATAGTTGTATTAGTTAGCATAGTGAGGACACGTAGTCAGATTTTGGATGTATTTCTCGGGTATAGGAATTTAAGGTTTTTGCCGTCGTATGCGGCAATGCAAAAATTTTAAATACCATGAACCTAGAGGTACGTACCTTAGTCAAGGACTCTGTGATTATCGTAGCCTTGCTTACTAGCATGATGAAGACTCTGGACAACATGATTTTGGACAGACGCATATGATTAACAGATTATATCTTGAGAAGGTTTTAAACATCATACCCTTCTGTTGTTGTATATAACTTAGGAGTAGGGATATTTAGTTTTGTAGAGCTTGTTCATAGGTAGTTCTTTCATAGTATAATGATATGATGACTTATAGGATGCCTGTACCCTGGGGATGATAGTTAGCGTTGGTATTAGAATAGTAACCCAGTGTAGGTGATTCCCATGTTATTTATAATATCAGCCAGTTTACATATAGGATGTTAGTATTCCTTACAGCTTTGATGATTTATTATTATTATTTTCCTTACCTTTTTCCAGTAAGGCACCCATGACCAGAGCATGTCCTTGAGTATAGTTGTAGTTCACCTAAGACTGAGAGGCCTATATACATATAGATTGCAGATGATATACTTAGGATATATGTGATGGGTTGTTGTTCTTGAGCATATATATATGTGGTATTTGGGATTGGTGTGCTCAGCTTGTAGGTATTTAGTTATGGGTGACTTGATAGGATTGGGAAGTTAAGAGCTAGCCTATTATAAAGATCTATTTTTGCTAAGTTCTAGTTGCCAACACCTAGGTAGCTAGCATGGGTAAAATCCTAAGAAGTTGACCAGCTGATGACAAAGTACCAGGATGTTGAGAAAATTGACTAGTGATTGACCCTTGACTATGTTGACCTAGAAGGGGGTGCGATCATCTTAATTTTGAAGACAAAATTTTTATAAGGTGGGTAGGATTGTAACACCCAATTTTCCAAATGAGAGTAATTTTGAAATTTGGTATTTTAATCTATTTTATTATGATATTTAAATAATAATATGATTTTTTGGTAATTTTTAATCATATTAAAACTATTTAAAATCATGACTTATGATTTTGGTGTTTTGCTAATGAAACCGTAGAGACTGTCTACCCTAGAGCCTAGCCATGTGATTATGGTATTTCATTTATCATTTTTAGTTAAGGGTATTTTTGTCATTTTTTTGAAATATTTGAATTTAATATATATTCTTTGGAATTTAAAATGATTATTTAGAATGGTGTGATTTAAATATTATTTAATCAATTGTCTTGTGTTGTGTTTAGCCCTAACCTAGATTGGACCTAACCTAGATTAGTCATACCTAGTCTAGTTAGCCATGGTTAGTAATAGTTAGTATTGGTTAGTTGAGTTAAGTTATGATTAGTTAAAATGAAATAGGTTGCATTAAGTCAAGTGTGAAGCCTAGGTTGTAGGCCCTTGATTGGACTTGATGGATTGATAGCCATTAGATTCACCCCAAAAACTATAATCCTAACTTAGTGACCAGCCTAGGGATCCCCCCTTGCTATAAAGTCTCTCTCAAAGTTTGTGCCTCCTCTTTATTCATCCCTTCATTTTCTAAGGAAAGGTTTGTTCTCCATTGAAATTTCTTCATAGTTTACTCAATATTAGTCCATTTTCATTGAAACTTCTTCCATTGTAACCTAATTAGTATCCTCCTACTGTTGGTAGAGGCCATTCTCAGGTTTGGTACAATTTGGAGCCATTGGCTAGCTTGAGGAGATCTCACTTTTGGAAGCTTTTCTTGTGAAGGAACACACATAGGTAACTTTCTATTTCCTCCACCAAATCTTGATTTCTTTGCATGGATAGGAAGCCCTAGGTGTCCTCTCTCTGTAGGAATAGGATTCGTGCCATTTCGTGTCCTGTGCGTGTCCGTATCGGGCACGTATCAGTGTAGGGTCGTAGGTGTTCGACGAAATGCCACAGTGGGCATTTCAATTCTGTTTTCGATTTGTGTTTGAATGGAAATTTGTGTTTTTGTGTCGCTTACACGTTTCTAATGTTCTGAACACGTTTCGTATCGTGTCGGGGTCGTACTGGACCCGCGGACACGCCCCGCGCGCACGCGGTTGGCTCCCCTGCTACTCGGGGTCAACTATGCCACGGATACGACACGTGGACACCTAATATTTGACACAGCCCTAGGGGCAGACACTGATACGAGGTCCTCAAAGTTTGAGACACTCTCGTGTCGTGTCGGACATGAGTTTCGCTCTGCACGGGTTTTACACTGATGGTTCATTCTTTATTTTTGGTTCGGATACGGCCTTGTAAGTCGGACACGACGACACGTGGACCCGTGTCAGGCTGTGTCAGACCTAGATCTATACTAGGCGAACCCACATGTGTGATCACGAGACTTGATTCGTATCGTATCGTGTCCTAGACTCTCTGGAACACGTGCACGACACTGTACTGTTTAGTTGTGTATGTGTTATGCTCGATTTGGGTTTTCCTTGGTTTGGACACGTCTGTGTCCTCATGGTGGGACACATTTATACTATATGGCATGTATAAACACCCTAGCATAATTACCAACTCTTATTTCTATATATTAGTGTGTTTTAATATTCGAAATGTGAAGTTCCCATGGTAGACTGATACATGTTCCAGATTCTGAAAATCCTGATGTACATTTCATTCTTTTACTGTTTAATTGATGTTAAGTATCATGATTAGATCCTGGACATGTGTATTAGTTCATGTTGGATTGATTTTTCGAGTTAGATAGGTTTTTGCATTGAGAAATGGAAATTTGGCATGTGGATTGGACTGTATAATGCATTGGCTGACACTTGCTTTTGGTTTTCAATCCTGAGATTCAATTCCTGTCCAAACCAATTTTTAATGGTTAATTTTATGTTGATCACTTGAACATGTGTATTAATATCTGCTAGATTAGATTCTCATGATAGCTTGGGTTTTTGCACATTGTTTTGGATTTTCGATTTTGAGTTGAGAATGGAATTTGAACATTGTGTTGGATTCGAAAATTTCAGGAAACTGGAATTGGGTTCCTTTCCTTTTCAAAAACTGTATTGAAATGTTTTCCATTAAAATGAGATTTAATTCCTAATGAACTGCCTATAATCTGAGAAATGAATTTTCCCTGTTTCCTCATGACAGTGTATACTTCACTGTTATTACATTTTCCTATTTTCCTGAGATTATGATTCCCTTCTTAACTGAAAAGAATATTGTTTCAATACTGTCACATGTTTTTCCTTAATTGAGAAAATTGGTTTCCACTTCACTGATATTTCATTCCCTGTGAACTGTTATTGGACTGATTCCTATACCTGAGAATTTAGTATCCCTTCCTTCTTAGCTGAACTGTAATTGAAATGATTCTCTGTTTTCTTATTACCCACATACATTGTTAGCTGCCACTGATTAGCATTCACTGATTTCCTTGCACACTACATTCCTGTACACCTTTTTCCTCACACACTTATGCACTACACTATGTATCAGCTCACTGTTTTGCATTGACATGTACCCTACTCACTGCCATATCACACACATGCCTCACACACATTCTAATTTCCACACACAGTTTTCCCCTAGGCCTCCACTTCATATACACACACAGTTTTCCTCACCATACTCTCAAATTCACACACACACTGAATTGGAACACATAAACACACCACCCTCTTTAAACCCCTGTCACATGTGACCTAATTAACACACACACACACGGTGCACTCTACACACATTTACTCACACACTCTCATGTATGCCTACACTCACCCATGTCACACATGACACACACATGTATGATTCACTGTTTGTTCCCTGTTAACTGAGATTTGATTTCCATTTCATTACACTGTAATAGAACTGATTCCCTTCCCTTTCTGTCAACTGTATATTCTTTCCTAAAACCTGAGCATGAATTCCTATTAAACCTGAGATTGCTTTTCCTTTAACTGTAACCTGAACTGAATCCCCTTTCTATTTTAACTGTATTTGAATATTGGGATTCATTCCTACATAACTGTAGTAAACTGATTTCCTTTCCTTTTTGCAATTGTATTTAGTTCCCTTTAAACTGAGATTTGGTCTCCTCCATAATGTAAACTGTTTCCTGTGTTCTATTAGACACTTGTTAGCTCACTGTTTTGCATAACACATGTATCACTTCACTATTTTTGTGTCCAGGATATCACTCTCACCCTCACACCCTTCATTTCCCTGTTTTCCTGAAATCACAGCCTCATGCCATGTCTCACACCCTCTTGCACACACATGTCTATCTCACACACACACACACACACATGACACATGAGCACATGTGCCCTCCCTTTTCTCTATACATATGTATATATATATATATATATATGTATTTGATATATATATATATATATATATATATATATATATATCATATATAACATATCAATATGTATATATATGTATTTGATATATATATATATATATATATATATATATATATATATATATATATATATATATATATATATATATATATATAGGTATCATATATAACATATCAATATGTGTATCCTATATTATGTGTGTACTACTATATATATTATATAAAAATATATGTGTAGTATGCATATAGTAACCTATAGGCTAATGTGTATTCTATGTTATATTATATAATATATCAATATGTGTGTTATTTTAAATATATATATATATATTTGGCTTGTGTATGTGATTTATGGTATGGTTTTAGGCATGGTATTGCCTAATAGCCTAATAGCTTAGGCTCTTAGCCTATAGGTGTATCTGTGTGTCAGTGTAGAGTCTAGATAGACTTGTATAGCCTTGTTAGACTTAGAATAGCCTAGTTAGACTAGTATAGACTTGTTTGACTTAGGTTTGACCTAGTTGACCTAGTTTGACTTCTTGGTTGACCAGGGTTGACCAAGAGTTGACTTTGGCCTAGATTGACCTAGACTCATGTAGAGTGCATAGTAGAACTTTATTTTACCATTTTAGACTTGTTGTGACTTGTGCTGTTCTGATTAGGAGCCAGACACCTCTCCTCGGACAGTACATTTCATCCGGACACTCAGATACCAAGCGAGTACATTCTCTGATCATTTCATATCCTGCTTAGAATTATTTTTCTGCTTTAAATTACTTTACTTGATACTGTTACGTTGGTCACACGGATTGGTACTATATGGATCCCTTCTTGAGATGTTATCCTTTAGGAGCATCGGGTACTTCATGTTCTGTGCGTTTCACTTACATGGCGTATCACTATGCTCCACGGTTCATTGATCACTTGTGACATGTACTCTCATGATCACAGAGTCTTCCTTGAATCCTTATTCCATTTATTGGGTTTTCTAGAATCCCCATTTATGGGACTTCCATGTACCACCCTTCGGGACCTTTGCATAGAATCATAACATAACCTGGTTGGATCCTTGTGTATTAAATGGGGGTACGGGGGAGTAGAAGTAGACATGTGAATAATATCCAAGTAGTGTAGCATCAGAATCATTCCATAGTATAGCATCAGAATCATCCTATGCCATTTACATGTCTATATTGTACTCTGACTCACTAGCCACTGTTAGTTCTCTATGTATAGTAGATATTTCTATTACAGTTTTCTCTCTCTGTTTATATACTGCATTTCCTTCAGTATCTGTATCTTACTTTACTGCATGATTATATTTTCTAACCTGCTATGAACTGTTGAGATGTATTGTGCTCGCTCCCGTCCTGACTGGACCTGTTGAAAATATTACAGAGGACGAGGAGGAGGCCTGTGTGGATACCTTCTACGGGGCAGCCCTAGACGACACTTGTGAGCTGGACTCTCAGGAGGACCCATCTCCAGCTGATGACATTACCCCCATTGCCTAGACTAGCGTAGTTAGGCCTTATCTTACTTATGTTGTCCTGAGGCTAGTAGTTAGACTTTATTTCTGTCTTGAGATTCTGAGTTGTATATATTCTTTCATATTTAGTAGCTGGGACTATGTATTTATGGATATTTGCTGAGATGTTATCTTAGACTTCCTGATCACCTGTATTTCCTTGAGTTCTATATCATATCGTGCTTTCTTCTTCCTTAGTTGTGATTGAGTTTATTTACTGCTATGTCACCCCCATTCGGGGAGTATAAACTGCTTAGAATTATATTGTTAGATGTTGTGACCTAGGACAGCGTTCTACCGCCGACACTGCGGCGTAGGCTGGACGTACCCACGTCTCGTGCCCTTACTCTAGGGTGCGGGTCATGACAGGAAGGCATCTGGAGATCTCAAGCAGAAGTATTGTCTTCTTACCCCTCTGGAAAATCCTCTGTTCCATGCGAGGTCTCAGTTGAGAATTTTTGTCAAGAGCCTCACCAAATAAGAATAAAGGCTTCTTATGGGTGACTGCGTCAGCAGTCTGAAGAGGCTGCCCATTCATCAGACACAGTAAAGTGTCATTATCTTGTGCAGTCAGGATAGCCTGCCGAGAGGACGGTAGGGCATACTGAGGAAATGTCACGTGCGAAAGATCTTCTTTGTATTCAGGTTCAGACAGGGATCCTGCAAAGACCTCATAGTTGGGATCTTCCCGGAGGTTAACTGCATCAACAAAGAAGGCAAAGATCAATATATGCAAAATCAAAAAGTTTCTTCAAAAGATTATCAAATTTGTGTTGTGTGAAAAAAGTTATCAGATTGCGCCAGCACAATCAGTCTGCACAAGTTATCAGATTACGCCAACACAATCAGTCTGCGCAAGTTATCAGATTGCGCCAGCACAATCAGTCTGCACAAGTTATCAGGTTGCGCCAGCACAGCCAATGTGCGCAAGACGTCAGGTTGTGCTAACATACTTGCGCAAGACATCAGTTTGCGCTGGCACAACCGACTTACGTAAATCGATGGATTGTGCCGACCATTTTGTCCGCGCTTTCCAACCGATTGTGCAAGAGTATAGTTTTCATAAAAATGAAAACTATTGTATGTGAGCCGAAACCCTAAACAGGGTGGCGCAAATACCATCAATCTCTAAAAAGAGAGAGGTATGAAGGTCTGAATACATCAAAAACCCTAAAAAGGGTTTCGATCATAGTTCGTCTACCTTGAAGCGCAGGATGACCCGTCTCATGACGAGAAACTCGTGACGGAACACAAGTCGAGGGTTCGGCGGGGGCCTTTCCCTTATCGGCAGCTGATCGCTTGGGAGCCATTTTTGTCGTCGACGAGAGGATGAAGGAGAAGTCAGAGTAGAGAAAAAGCTTCTATCTCCGGAGAAGTCAAAAGCAAGTAAAGGTTGAAAGTAAGAAAAATAAAACTATTTATAGTTTCAGAAGTGTAACAGTCACCCCCAATTGCACCACAAAAGATGGAGCAAATTCCTCCAAACGCGCAATCAAAGCGCAACTTGCGCAACTTGATTTTAAATTTAAAAATTCAAAGTATTTCGAAACTTCGAATATTTTCAACTTTCGAAAACTTTGAAGGGGGTCTTGTATGTCCTAAAAGTCAAGTTGCATCTATCAAATAGACAGACAATTCTCAACTGCGCAGACTTCAAATGGACTGTGTAGCAAACAGATTGCGCTACAAATCGAACGCGCGAGCTGAACTGCGCTACCATCAGAGCGCGCTACGCTGACATGGCAATGCCATCATTACTTGACAAAGATCAGATCTTCTGACAGCCTGATAGCCCAAAAAACGAGGAGTCTGTTCATTTTTTGTGCAGCACAGCGCTCGAGAACAGCTGTACAACTTCAGCACAAACTGTTAGTTCAACAACAGGGCAGTTTGACCAAGCCTGAATCCCAGCGCTTTCCAGTGACTAGAAGGAAGCACAGTCTGAAGCTAGCGCTGTTCAAGTAGCACGATCCATCAAGATAACTGACATTCATTACGTGGCTTACATGCCATCAATTACTCAACACATGGCAGCTTCCTATACATGACCAAGCGCATTTCAATCAGACAATGCCACGCGTCTAAATACGGTTAGCCCATGATCGAGTAACTGCCAGTGCAACTGGTAGCCTGCGCAGTCCAATGCCTGCGCAATCCATCCTGCGCAATCCAGAATAACTATAAATTAGTTATTTTCAGAACTCTATAAATAGAGTTTCAAGCTCTTCATTGAGGGGATCATTTTATTATCATCAGAGATCAGGAGTTCTTGTCCAAGTGCTGCTGCATTCTTCAGAGGTTATCGTCTTCAAAGTTCACATCATCCAAGGGATAAAGCGATCGTCTTCAGATCGGATTCCTATAGTTGTACTTTCCCAGAATTCAATTATAATCTTATTACAAAGTTTGTGAAATAAAGACTTTTATTTTTGCAAACAAGGACCAAGACCAAAGCTAGGTCAAATGCCACAGCTAAGGTAAATCTTGTAGAAAGTCATGCAAAACCTAGATCAAACAACCATCTCAAATCCAAGAAAAACTCCTTCAAAAAGAAGCAGAGTTTTCAACCTCCTCACCAAAACCATCCTCACCAAAATCATCACCACAAAAACCCTCAACCCCAAAAACCTAGATACTTTGGTCAGACTCAGGATCAAAGAAGATTTTGTTTTGTGTGTGGTAGAACCAACCATACAGCCATCAACTGCTTCCAAAGGAAGAAAGAACCTATCCAGAACTCCTTCAAAGGAAAAGGCAAGCCATAGGCTAACATGATTCTTAATGGGACTTCTAGCTCCTTCAGGTCTGTAAGCTTTCAACCTGTAGTAAACCTGTCTTTCCATTCTGATGATTGGTGGTTGGATTCTGGAGCTAATGTTCATGTTTCATTTGATCGCTCCTATTTTTCAACCTATCAGGAATCAGGTGGAGGAGGCGTAACCCTAGGAGATGGCTCAACGGCACAAGTTATGGGAACAGGAAGAATAGATCTAAAAATAACATCAGAAAAAATTCTACCTCTTCATGATGTGCTTCATGTGCCGTCTGTCAGAAAAAATCTTGTTAGTGGATCCCTCCTTGTAGCCTCAGGATACAAAATTGTAATGGAGGCCAATAAAGTAGTTTTCTCTAAGAATGGTTTGTTTGTGGGGAAAGGATTTGTGAAAGATGGACTTTTTGTTTTAAGTACTATGAATAAAAGTTCAAATCATTCTTTTGTTGCTAATGTTGAATCATCTAATGTTTGGCATGGTAGATTAGGTCATGTGAATTTAGGATCTATTAAAAGGATGATGAACTTAGATCTTATCCCTAAAACTCCTATAGATAATGAACACAAATGTGAGATTTGTGTTCAAGCCAAACACACTAGATTGCCTTTCAAATCTGTCTATAGGGATTCTGAACTTCTAGAACTTATCCATAGTGATGTTTGTGATTCCAATAGGGTTTTGACCCGAGGTGGTAGAAAATACTTTGTTACTTTTATAGATGATCATTCAAAGTATTGTTACACCTACCTCCTTAAGACCAAAGATGAAGTTCTAGACAGATTCAAGGTCTATAAATCTAAAGCTGAGAACCAGCTAGATAGAAAGAATAAGATCCTTAGATCAGATCGTGGTGGAGAGTACACATCAAATGATATGACTAACTTCTGTGAAGAATATGGAATTATTCATGAGATAACTGCTCCTTATTCACCACAGTCCAACGGAGTTGCTGAAAGAAAGAATCGCACTCTGTTAGACATGGTCAATACCATGCTTCTCAGCTCAGGTGCCCCTGACAATCTTTGGGGAGAAGCCTTATTGTCAGCGTGTTATATTCTTAATAGGATACCCAGTAAGACTAATGATAAGACCCCATATGTGTCACGACCCGGTCCCAATTTCTTGGGTCGAATCGGATCATGCCCATTAATAGAATTATGCATTTTTAAACAATTTGAAGTAAATGGTTTTCTAACAGTTAAAACAGTATGATGTGAATAAGCAATGAATATGACCGGATTGGGTTATACAGTTGTATCCTATTGATACGATATGGCTTATCCCCGTGTGTATGAGGGGTAAGCTAACACAGTCATTATACTATTTTGGATGTGGTCATACTCATTACACTACTCCCCTAGTACCCAACAGTTAAACAGTCAATACTCTCAGAGAGAGTTCCGTGTTGCCTCGTGGTTTAAATTTGCAATAAAACTATTACTAAATAATTGTAAACTACCACAAACTGTACTTGCCTTGGTTTTGACTGGAATGAGGGTAATGACTCCGAGATTGAATTTCAGATTTGTCCTCGAAATCCTACAATCGAGAAGTCGGTCTTAGATTCCAAAATTGCCATACTAGATGTGCTAGTTTCAATCTCTAATTTGTCCTAGTCAATTTTTATCTTTATTTAGCTAACACAAACAAAACGCGATTATCGGTGCGTTATAATTATGAAACATCAATTTATATTTAATTAAAGGAAAAACTTTGTATTTATCGGTTTATTGGCAAAACTTGGTATTTTATAATTTATATAATAAAACTACATTTTTTTAAATGAGAAAAACATGAATTTCTAAAATGTTATAATTATTTATCATTCCTAAATTTTATGTTTCCGAACCCAAAATCAGAAAAAATACAAATACATTACTAGCTATTACAAAACTTGCAGAAAATAAATAGGCTTATGCCCTTTACAGACCATTTTACATGAATTAAGATAAGAAGGAAAATATTAGTTAGTCCCTAAAAATTCTACAAATTTAATTACAAAATAAAACTAATAAATGAGTCTCAGATATTGGTCCAATCATCATATAGGCTAATGCCTCAACGTCCGGGCGAAATCGGTTTCGTTTGCACTTAGCTAGGGCCCATTGACCAATACGGTCGTCGCCCAAAAATCCAAAATAATATTCTTTTTCGAAAAACCAATTTAAAATTATATAATTAAATTTTATAGAAAAATCCGGCAGCATTTCCTCTATTTTCGGTCAACCCAAAAACTGGGAAAATGCTCCAACATCACACAAATAAATATCCAAACCAGGGAAACTCTAATTATTCAATCCACCGATAATATTAACCCGAAAATATCAAACCCGAAATATATAACCACAGCACGTTTCCGAAAGATATTCGGAAGACCGAAATTACCCGGGAACCCAAAATATCACAAAAGTAAACCAAAACAAACTACAGATTTAAACCGAGAAAAATCACAGAGCTATTCTGAAGTTAACTCGAAAATTCCCGAGAAACTGACAGAACATTTTCGAAGGAAATTCGGAAAACCCGAAACTAAAGCGGAAATCCCGAAACTAAATCTGAAATATACAACCGAATTCTACAGAAGCTTGCCGAAGATAAATTTGAAAATTCCGAAGGATCGGAAACCTCACAACCGATTCCCGTTGCGGGATCAGGACCAATTTCATCATCGACACAAACCCAAGGGACAACTACTGAGATTAACAGAGGTTACCCAAAACTTGACGGAATCTGAAGGGTAGCCTCAGACTCAGAACAGCAAGCCAGACACGGGGAGGTGCTGGACCGGGCGGTCGGATCGGGAACGGAGTGAGCGCGAGGAGGCGCTGGGACAGCGGCCGGGTAGCGACGCACGGGAACCGCCGAGCGGGGGCCGCCGGGACAAAAGCGGGGTCGGGTCCGCCGGCAGGAGGCTGGCGCGGAGGGGTCGGGCGGAGCCGCTGGGCTCGGGCTGGCCTGGGTCGGGGACAGCGGCAGCGGGGGTCGCCGAGCTCAGGCGGCCTGGCGGTGGCGCTGGGGAAAGATCGGTCGACGTCGGGTGGCGGAGCTCCGGCTAGGGCACACCAATTTGGAAAAAATAGTTTTTGAAGATGGTTAGGGAAATGGAAGTGAAGGTAGGGTTTATATAGGAGAAAGTTTTGGGGGTTTCGAGAAGACGAAAGGAGAAGTCGGGTGGCCGGTCGTGGAAGCCATGGAAATCGGCAGCTCACGCACGTTAGGGAAAGGGAAAGGTTTCCTTTCCTCTGATGAAAACTTGGTTTTTAATAAGGAGAGAGAGAGTAAAGAAATAATTGAGAGTTGTATATATTTAATGAAAGTTGTAATTGTTTAATAATTCAAAATTTTATTTAAAAAATAATCTTTTGAAATGAAACCTAGTTTGGGTTCGGGATGGAAACTGGGTATAGACTCGGGTCAGACCCAACATTCAAAATTTCAGGATTTAATAATTATTCTAAGAATATGGTTTCCATTATTAACAGGTTTGACCTGAAATAATAATAATTTTCTAAAAATGCATTTTCCTAAATAATTCATATTAATAAATAGCTAATTAAATATTAATTGAAAAATGAAGGGTTCTAGGCGGGTTCGGGACTCGGGAACGAGTTCTGGTCTGGGTCTGACAAAACAAAAATCCATGATTATTTATTTTGAAATTAATAATTTTCTATTTAGCTATTAATAATAATCTAGAAAAATAGCTAACACGTAATTTAATAATTAGAAAAAATAATAAAACTGAATTTACGGGTTTCACAACCTTCCCTCCTTAGAAAATTTTGTCCTCGAAATTAAAGGATAGGGTAAGGAAATACCTCAGGTCTCAAACAAATACAGGTACTGCTCCCGCATCTCATCTTCTCGCTCCCAGGTAGACTCGCCTGGGGAATCATGCCTCCACATAACTCTGACTATGGGAGTCACCGAAGTTCTGGTCCTCTTCTCGCCTCTATCCAAAATTGCCACAGGCTTCTCTGGTACTGTAAGGCTGGGTCCAATCTCCAGCTCTGAATGGTCCAGAATGTGACTCGGATCCGGGATGTAGCGTCTGAGCTGCGAAACGTGGAAGACGTTGTGCACACCCTCAAGATTAGCTGGTAGAGCTAACCGATACGCTACTTCACCAATTCGGCTCAAAACTTCAAATGGTCCAATATATCTGGGACTCAACTTTCCAGCTCTGCCAAATCGGATAGTTCCTCTGGTAGGAGAAATCTTCACAAAGACACTATCTCCTTCTTCAAACTCCAGTGGTCGACGACTGCTATCAGCCCAATGTTTCTGCCTGTCTTGGGCGATCCTGAGCTTGTCTCTAATTACCTTCACATTCTCTGCTGCGTCAGTCACCATCTCTGGCCCCAGCAGTACTCTTTCTCCTACGTCGTCCCATGCAAGTGGAGTGCGGCAACGACGTCCATAAAGAGCTTCAAATGGTGTCATACCAATGCTAGCTTGGTAACTGTTGTTGTAGGAGAATTCCACCAAATGTAAGTGATCTTCCCAAGACCCTCAAAATTCCAAGACGCAAGATCTCAGCATGTCCTCTAGCGTCTGGATGGTCCTCTCAGATTGTCCGTCAGTTTGGGGATGGTAGGCTGTGTTGAACTTCAGTTTTGTTCCCAAGCTGTCATGCAAACTCTTCCAAAAGTGAGAGGTAAATCTAGTATCTCGGTCAGATACAATACTTACCGGTACTCCATGAATCCGGTAGATGTGTCGCATGTACAATGCCGCCAACCTCTCGGTGGATAAACCAACTTTGAAAGGGATAAAGTGAGCTGACTTAGTCAGTCGGTCCACAATAACCCAAATGGCGTCCTTCCCTCCTTGGGATCGAGGCAATCCTGATACAAAGTCCATTGTTATATGCTCCCACTTCCACTCCGGAATGTCCAGCGGCTGTAGAAGTCCTGCGGGTCTCTGTCTGCTAGCCTTCACTTGTTGACAAATCAAACATCTAGCCACAAATCTGGATACATCCTTCTTCATTCCATACCACCAAACGATGGTACGCATATCCCGATACATCTTATTAGCTCCAGGATGTATAGAATACTGCGACTGGTGCGCTTCTTGCATCAGCTCATTCCTCAGTTCGCCAGATGGTACACACAGCCTCGTACCATTCTTCAATGCTCCGTCACTGGCGATAGAGAATCCTTCAAGTGTTCCTGCCAGCACTTCATCTCTGAGTTTGCAAAGCGTCTCGTCTTGGAATTGTGTCTCCTTGACTTTGTCCATCAGACTTGAACGCAATTGCAACTGCATCATGGTTGAGTCAGCTCCAGGTACAATAGCTTCTCGCTCCAGTTCCTTTATCTTTTCCTCAGGTAGTATAATCTCCAGACCAAGCTTCTCTATGTCCTCTAACAAGTGTCGCTCCTTAGTCAAGAACATCGCCACTGAATATCGACTAAGTGCATCTGCAACCACATTAGCCTTACCCGGATGGTACTGCAGGTCGATGTCAAAATCCTTCATCAGCTCCAGCCATCTTCTTTGTCTCATATTCAGCTCCTTCTGAGTGAAAACATATTTCAGACTTTTGTGGTTTGTATATATTTCCACTCTCTCTCCATAGAGATAATGCTTCCATAGCTTCAATGCAAAGATGACTGCAGCAAGCTCCAGGTCATGTATGGGATAATTCTTCTCATGAGTCCGTAATTGCCTAGATGCGTAAGCAATCACTTTCCCATGTTATTGAAGAACGCAACCCAGTCCTTTTCCAGAGGCATCGCTGTAGATTGAGAAACCGCCGGTACCTGCGGGTAGCACAAGTATCGGTGTTGTTGTAAGTCTCTTCTTCAGTTCCTCAAACGATGACTGGCAAGCTTCCATCCAGATGAACTCTTCATTCTTCCGAGTAAGCTTCGTCATTGGTTCAGCAATCTTGGCAAAATCCTTCACAAACTTCCGGTAGTAGCCAGCCAAGCCCAAAAAACTTCTGATTTCAGCAACTGAGCTTGGGGTAGACCACTTCTCAATAGCAGCTATCTTCTTAGGGTCCATCGAAATTCCTTCTCCTGTGACAATATGGCCAAGAAAATCCACCTTGTCTAGAAAGAATTCATATTTAGATAGCTTACCATATATCTTCTCCTTCCTCAAAGTTCCCAGAACTTTCCTGAGGTACTCTTCATGCTCCTCCTCAGTCTTCGAGTAGATCAGGATGTCATCGATGAAGACGACGACAAACTGATCTAGGTATTTATGAAAAACCTTATTCATAAGGTTCATGAACACAGCAGGAGCATTCGTCAGTCCAAACGGCATGACCAAGAATTCAAACTGCCCATACTTGGTGTTGAACGTCGTCTTAGGAATGTCCTCCTTTCTGACCTTAATCTGATGGTAGCCGGATCTGAGGTCTATCTTCGAGAACATCTTGGCTCCACTGAGTTGGTCAAACAGGTCATCGATCCGGGGCAGAGGGTATTTGTTCTTGATGGTGATATTGTTCAGCGCCCGGTAGTCGATGCACATCCTCACAGTTCCATCCTTCTTGGGAACAAACAAGACAGGTGCTCCCCAGGGTGAAGCTCTGTCTCGGATAAATCCCAAAGCCTTCAGTTCATTGATCTGATCCTTCATCTCCTTGGCCTCTTTCGGGTTGACTCTGTAGCATCCCTTAGAAATAGGGAAAGAGCCAGAAACTAGATCAATGGTGAACTCTATGTCTCGGACTGGGGGTAATCCGGGAAGACATCCATAAATTCTGCTATGATAGGATGGGGAGGTCCGGGTTCTTCTGTGATAGAGGTGTAGGTAACACACTCCATATCCTCCGGAGTTCGAGAGATTTCAAACTCCGGCTCTCCAGGTGGGCTGAAGACTACACATCCTCTGTGACAGTCTATCAGCGCATGCTGCTTACTCAACCAGTCCATCCCTAGGACTACATCATAGTTGGGTAAGGGCATCACAAGCAAAGGTGCTATGAATTGGTGGCCTGATATGGTGATAGGGCAGTTACAGGTCTCAGTGATGGGTAGGGGTCCTCCACCGGTCATGACTCTACAAATCTTCTTACTAAATCCCGTATCTATGTGGTGTGTAGAGATGAATTTTGTGGATATGAAACTATGTGATGCACCCGAATCAAATAAAGCTAAGGCAGGGTAGGAATGCACATAAATGAAACCTGCGATGACATCAGCTGTAGGTTCCTGCTCTGGCTTTTGTTCCTCTGCTGCTAGGGCAAAAGCTCGCCCAGTCTTCTATTGATGCTGCCCAAATTGTTGTTGCTGAGTGGGCAAAGGACCTTTCTGCTGAGTAGCTCCAGTCCGGTGCATCGACGAGGGGCATTCCTTCACTTGGTGGGTGGCAGACCTACAGACTAGGCAGTGTCCTAGCCTCTTCCTGCATATGTTCTACTGGTGCCCTGGCCTCTTACAAAAATCACAGACAGGGATCTGCCTCTGAGGTGCTCTATCATTGTTCCTCGCCTGTTGGTTCTGCTGCTAGTGGTGAGGAGGCCGATTATTGTTGTTGTTGTTGTTGTTGGGCTTCTTCTGATTACCCTGGAAGTTGTTAGTTCCAGGATAATCCCTCTTTGAGCGAGTGGGTTGGCTCTTCTCTATATCCTGAGCCCACTCCAAGATCCTTTCATAAGTCTTAGCACCGCCTGAGATCACATGGGTACGAATCTCCTCTTTCAGCCCATATCTGAACCTTTCAGCACGATCATCTGGATCAGCTACCAAGTTCTTGGCAAAACGGCTGAGTTGGCCGAATTCTGCCGCATATTCTCCAACAGTCATATTTCCTTGCTTCAGTTTTTGAAATTGCCTCTCCATCTTTCGCAACTCTGATGTTGGGAAGAACTTCCTCTGGAACAACCTCTTGAAATTGTCCCAGTCAAGCTGCCTGTCCTGGAGTCGGGGTTCATTCCGATACCAGGTGCTTGCTACACTTTGCAGTTGGAGTCCCACTGCTTCAGCCTTGAGGTCTTCTGGAAGTCGAGCGACGCTTAGGAGACGCTCCATGCTATCGAGCCATTCATCAGCATAGACGATTCCCTCGGTTCTCTTGAAGGGTCGAGGGTTCTGCTTCTTAAAACTCTCAATATCGCCACCTTGGCAATATGATCACCATTAATTTAAATGGCCTTAATGTTACATAAATTAATCCTTAGATTTATGTTTACCTTGGCAGGCCTTGGTTCATGTTGAGCTGCTTCTCCTCTCTCCAGTGCAGCCATTGCCACACTATGGGCATTCTCCATGCCTTCTCTCATAATCGTCGTCTGCTCGCGATGAGCTTCAACTTGAGTTCTCTGGGCTTCTAGCACTCCTCGTAGCAGACCTATGAGGTCGGTGGGGTCCACAGGCACCGGTGGGGCAGCTGGAGTGGGCAATACCACAGGGGGCTGCATCTCCGTCTGGGAAAATGATGGATCCGTCGTTGTATTATGGGGACGGTCGGCCAGCTGCCGCGGTGTAGGCTCCGGACTTGATTGGGGAGGTGGGGTATGATAGGGTGAAGATACCCCATCGCCAGCAGGGTTGGTCTTGTCAGTGGGCCATTCTCTGGAAGGTTTAGGATATAAACATAAGCAAGGTAGCCTACCCGTCTATAACAATCAAAAATATTTATAATATATAACGGTCCTATGTTGTGACAAATTTAATGTTCTAGTGTTCTAAATATTTCTAGATGTTTTCCTAAGTTATTGATCAGACCTGCATGGGCCACCACTAAAAACATGTCACGATCCGGTCCCAATTTCTTGGGTCGAATCGGATCATGCCCAGCCTGCACCGTTGTTGAGACGGCGGCAGTAAGCTGTATCACTCATGCAGGTAATCAACAACACAAATTCTATTTGCCACAACTTTAATATTTCGATAATAAAATTTGTCCAACAAAAATTACAACTGATAAAATAGTCCTTTAAAAACAACAACTGGAAAATAGTAAATGACAACAACTAAAAAGTAGACTCGTCATCTCCAAGTCCAGCCTCATCTGGTAGCACGACTGGATACAACTCAGGATCATAATAGCTACTAATCAGTAGCTCTGCATCATCAATAGGACCTAAAAATAGTCTCCAGTCAGGAGGGAGCAAAGTACAATTTATGATATTTTAATAATTGAAATAATAATAGAATTATGCATTTTTAAACAATTTGAAGTAAATGGTTTTCCAACAGTTAAAACAGTGTGATGTGAATAGGCAATGAATATGACCAGATTGGGTTATACAGTTGTATCCTATTGATACGATATGGCTTATCCCCGTGTGTATGAGGGGTAAGCTAACACAGTCATTATACTATTTTGGATGTGGTCATACTCATTACACTACTCCCCCAGTACCCAACAGTTAAACAGTCAATACTCTCAGAGAGAGTTCCGTGTTGCCTCGTGGTTTAAATTTGCAATAAAACTATTACTAAATAATTGTAAACTACCACAAACCGTACTTGCCTTGGTTTTGACTGGAATGAGGGTAATGACTCCGAGATTGAATTTTAGATTTGTCCTCGAAATCCTACAATCGAGAAATCGGTCTTAGATTCCAAAATTGCCATACTAGATGTGCTAGTTTCAATCTCTAATTTGTCCTAGTCAATTTTAATCTTTATTTAGCTAACACAAACAAAACGCGATTATCGGTGCGTTATAATTATGAAACATCAATTTATATTTAATTAAAGGAAAAACTTTGTATTTATCGGTTTATTGGCAAAACTTGGTATTTTATAATTTATATAATAAAACTACATTTTTCTTTAAATGAGAAGAACATGAATTTCTAAAATATTATAATTATTTATCATTCCTAAATTTTACGTTTTCGAACCCAAAATCAGAAAAAATACAAATACATTACTAGCTATTACAAAACTTGCAGAAAATAAATGGGCTTATGCCCTTTACCGACCATTTTACATGAATTAAAATAAGAAGGAAAATATTAGTTAGTCCCTAAAAATTCTACAAATTTAATTATAAAATAAAACTAATAAATGAGTCTCAGATATTAGTCCAATCATCATATAGGCTAATGCCTCAACGTCCGGGCGAAACCGGTTTCGTTTGCACTTAGCCAGGACCCATTGACCAATACGGTCGTAGCCCAAAAATCCAAAATAATATTCTTTTTCGAAAAAACCAATTTAAAATTATATAATTAAATTTTATAAAAAAATCCGGCAGCATTTCCTCTATTTTCGGTCAACCCAAAAACTGGGAAAATGCTCCAACATCACACAAATAAATATCCAAACCAGGGAAACTCTAATTATTCAATCCACTGATAATATTAACCCGAAAATATCAAACCCGAAATATATAACCATAGCACGTTTCCGAAGGATATTCGGAAGACCGAAATTACCCGGGAACCCAAAATATCACAAAAGTAAACCAAAACAAACTACAGATTTAAACCGAGAAAAATCACAGAGCTATTCTGAAGTTAACTCGAAAATTCCCGAGAAACTGACAGAACATTTTCGAAGGAAATTCGGAAAACCCGAAACTAAAGCAGAAATCCCGAAACTAAATCTGAAACATACAACCAAATTCTACAGAAGCTTGTCGAAGATAAATTCGGAAATTCCGAAGGATCGAAAACCTCACAACCGATTCTCGTTGCGGGATCAGGACCAATTTCATCATCGACACTAACCCAAGGGACAACTACCGAGATTAACAGAGGTCACCCAAAACTTGACGGAATCTGAAGGGTAGCCTCAGACTCGGAACAGCAAGCCAGACACGGGGAGGTGCTGGACCGGGCGGTCGAATCGGGAACGGAGTGAGCGCGAGGAGGCGCTGGGACAGCGGCCGGGGTAGCGGCGCACGGGAACCGCCGAGCGGGGGCCGCCGGGACAGAAGCGGGGTCGGGTCCGCCGGCAGGAGGCTGGCGCGGATGGGTCGGGCGGAGCCGCTGGGCTCGGGCTGGCCTGGGTCAGGGACAGCGGCGGCGGGGGTCGCCGAGCTCAGGCGGCCTGGCGGTGGCGCCGGGGAAATATCGGTCGACGTCGGGTGGCGGAGCTCCGGCTAGGGCACACCAATTTGGGAAAAATGGTTTTTGAAGATGGTTAGGGAAATGGAAGTGATGGTAGGGTTTATATAGGAGAAAGTTTTGGGGGTTTCGGGAAGACGAAAGGAGAAGTCGGGTGGCCGGTCGTAGAAGCCATGGAAATCGGCAGCTCACGCACGTTAGGGAAAGGAAAAGGTTTCCTTTCCTCTGATGAAAACTTGGTTTTTAATAAGGAGAGAGAGAGTAAAGAAATAATTGAGAGTTGTATATATTTAATGAAAGTTGTAATTGTTTAATGATTCAAAATTTTATTTAAAAAATAATCTTTTGAAATGAAACCTAGTTTGGGTTCGGGATGGAAACTGGGTATAGACTCGGGTCAGACCCAACATTCAAAATTTTAAGATTTAATAATTATTCTAAGAATATGGTTTCCATTATTAACAGGTTTGACCTGAAATAATAATAATTTTCTAAAAATGCATTTTTCTAAATAATTCATATTAATAAATAGCTAATTAAATATTAATTGAAAAATGAAGGGTTCTAGGCGGGTTCGGGACTCGGGAACGAGTTCTGGTCTGGGTCTAACAAAACAAAAATCCATGATTATTTATTTTGAAATTAATAATTTTCTATTTAGCTATTAATAATAATCTAGAAAAATAGCTAACACGCAATTTAATAATTAGAAAAAATAACAAAACTGAATTTACGGGTTTCACCACATGAGTTATGGAAAGGTCGAACCCCTAGGATTAATTACCTCAAAGTTTGGGGATGTCTAGCTAAAGTAGGAATTCCTGAACCCAAAAAGAGGAAGATAGGTCCTAAGACTGTAGATGCTGTATTCATAGGATATGCCCTAGAAAGTAATGCCAATAGATTTCTTGTAACCCATTCTGAAGTAAATAAAATCTCTAATAACACAATCATTGAAGCTAGAGATGCAGTTTACTTTGAGAATATTTTTCCCTTCAAGGATAGAACCCCTTCATCTTCCTCTAACCTTTCTCTCATTCCTTCTACTAGTTCTCATGATCTAGTACCCAGTTCTCAACCTGAACAAGTCATAGAACCTAGAAGGAGTAAAAGAGAAAGTATTGAAAAGAACCTAGGAGAAGGATTCTTCACATTTTTGATAGAGGGTGATCCCTCAACTTATGAAGAAGTCATATCCTCTCCTGATGCCCCTTTCTGGAAAGAAGCTATTAACAATGAGTACAATTCCATCATGGAGAACAATACTTGGTTTTTAGCAGATCTTCCTTTAGGCAGCAAACCCATAGGTTGTAATTGGATCTTTAAGAAAAAAACTTAGAGCCGATGGTACCATAGAGAAATATAAGGCTAGATTAGTAGCCAAAAGTTTTACCCAGAAAAAAGGATTAGATTACTTTGGTTCCTATTCTCCTGTTGCTATGATTTCTTCTATTAGAACCCTCCTAGCCTTAGCTTCCATTTATGATTTGCTGATTCATCAAATGGATGTAAAGACAGTATTTCTAAATGGAGATTCAGATGAAGAAATATATATGGAGCAACCTGAAGGTTTTATTGCTAAAGGCCAAGAAAACAAGGTTTGTAGATTAGTAAAATCTCTTTATGGCCTAAAGCAAGATCCCAAGCAATGGCACAACAAATTTGACAAAGTCATTATAGAATTTGGTTTTGTGCCAAATGAATATGATAAATGTTTGTATTCTAAAAATACAAATAAAAGTTGTGTTATTTTATGCTTGTATGTTGATGATATCCTTATTCTAGGATCTTCACTGGAACTGATAAATAACACTAAGAATTATTTATCTAACCAGTTTGATATGAAAGACTTAGGTGAGGCAAATCTGATCCTAGGAATGCAAGTGTCAAAAAGGAAAGAGGGCTATACTCTATCCTTAGCACATTCAATTGAGAAAATGCTAACGAAGTTTGAGTATTTTGACAAGAAACCTGCCCTTACCCCTTATGACAGTAATGTTGTTCTCAAAAAGAATGAAGGATCACCTATAGAACAACATAGATATTCACAAATGATTGGATCCCTTATGTACATAACAAATAGGACCAGACCTGATATTGCATTTGCTATTGGGAGACTAAGTAGATATACTAGTAACCCAAATCAGTCACACTGGACTGCATTAGACAGAGTATTTAGATATCTTAAGGGTACTCTAGATTATAAACTTCATTATACTAGACATCCTGATATCATAGAAGGTTACTCCGATGCAAATTGGGTAACTGATTCACATGATGTGAAATCCACTACTGGATATGTTTTTACCCTAGCAGGAGCTGCAATCTCCTGGGGATCATGTAAACAAACTATCATAGCCAGAAGTACAATGGACTCTGAAATGATAGCTTTGGATACTACATGTACAGAAGCCGAATGGCTGAGAAATCTTATTATGCATATACCTGTTCTTGTTCATCATATTTCTGCAATTTCTATAAACTGTGATAATAAATCTGTTATAGAACTACTAAAGCATGATTCTGTGAATGCTAAGATGAACAGGCACCTGCAGCTCCGCTTCAAGTCAATTAAGAGCCTATTGGGCAAATATGTGGTTCTTGACTATATAAAGTCAGAAAAGAACCTTGCAGACCACTTGAAGAAGGGTCTGTCTAGGACTTTGATCCTAGAATCATCGAGGGGGATGGGGTTAAGCCTATAGTATAGTCACCAGGAGTGGCAACCCAACCGAGTCTGACTGGAGATCCCAAGAAGCCGGTTCAATGGGTAGGAACAAGCTGGACTAGGTGACTATTATGGAACACTGACCTGAGATTAAATTCTCTTTAAAATAAAAAGCCCAGGAGGCTGTACATGTGTACATTCATACCTCATCCCTATGGTGACAATGTTTCTTTTGTGATATGGATAGGTTGAGTTTAAACTCTTAATAAGTCTAAGCATGTTATGCAGGGTTGATTCCTATCACCAACCCTTAAGGACTTACCTATATGAGAGGTCGTGAGGGCCACGACTATAAGACAGGGCGATCCTAGACAACTCTTATGAATATATAAAAGTATGCATGGCCAACCAAACGCGCCACCCGATAGACCCAAGTACCTCTAGCGTACTATGTGTGCTATTGTCTGAGTCTGGTTCAAGAAGACTGATTCAAGGCGTAGTCCATCAAGCTCTTCTTCAGACAAAGACAATAGTCACTACGTGAGATTTAAGGCTGTAGTCCATCTCATTTATGCATAGTATACAACTGCCCAGAAATTCTCTTACTCTTATCTTATTCTCCTTCTTTATATTATCTTGAAACTTGAGCTTTTGGGGGGGGGGGATTGTTAGCTGTAGCTTTCATAACAAAAGTTCAATAGTCCCATAGTGCCACATCGGCTGTTTGTAATGCATTCACTGTGCATATATCCCTTCCTTCCACTTTGCTTCTTTGAAAATTTGTGTGGAAGCCCCATGGGCCACACGTGCGCATCGCCGCCGCTGCCCGGCCCGGCTCGGCTCGGTTCAGTTCGGCGCGCGTAACGGGTGCGGGTACGTGCCCACATCTGCGGGCACCGAATGCCGATTCGATTTCCACTTGGAGTTCGGGCTGAGACCCTAAAGAATTTTTGTCTTTTTTTTCATTCAAGTTTCTGACCGTTACCACACATTTATTTCTGTAACCATTCGATTTTGAATTCCGTCCAGGTTCAATGAACTATGTGATGGAAATCAATTTTTGTAAACGTTCATAACGTTCCTCTTAATTGACTCTTTAAATCTGCTCATTCTCCTCCTTGGAATGCCTATATATTGAGTCCCTCTCCTCCTTCTAAAAACACAAAAAAAATTGTCATTCCGAAACTCTCTACAAAATTCCTCTTTCCGAAATTTTTGTGCTCTTTGTTGTTGCTCTGGGCAGAGCTAAGTACGTGGTCACTCTCTCTGACATCGTGTGCGACAACGAGATTTCGGTGGAGCAGAGATTTTACCACTAGGAGCGTTCGGATACGGTCTGTACATAGACCCAAGCTAACTCTTAGGGCAGTGCTACGTGCACGACTTCCTCGGAGGCCGGTAACATTTACGTAATTTATTTTGTTTGCAGATTTTGAGTGAAGAAAATTGAAGATATTTCTAACAGATATACCCATAGAAAACAGATATACCAGCTAATTTCTTTTATGAGAATGTATAAGCTATTATTCTGTAAGTTATGCCGGAGGTGAATTTACTTGCTGGTTTTTTCTTATTACTCGTCTTATTTTCAGTGTTATACTGGGAGAGTCTAAGCTACGGTACCTTTTGAATGTAGCATGATACAACAGTCGACTGAAGAGATGGAATATGATGATACCAGAAGTTACAGACATCAAATTGGCTCACCCATAACAAATTCTTCCCCTGGTAACTTGTTTGTCATTTACATCTTAATTGAATTTTTATTTCTCAAAGCTCATGTACTGCATGTGTTTATGGCAGTACAACCAGTGGCAAAGCACATCATTACATATTGAGGATCCAACATCCAAAGAAATCTAGAAAATTTTGGAAGTAGCTGAAAAGAAAGAATCCTTGTGCTTGGCTTGCATTCGCTTGCATTGGACTTCCATAAGTCCAACGTCCAAAAATCATCTAAAAAGTTTTGAAACAATCCCAGGCAAAAGAATCCAAGGCATGTGATGCATGCCCCCATGTATCAATCACTCTCCAGAAGATCATATTGTTGCTTTCAGTTAGTGTGCAAGCTGTCTAGATCCTAGTGTGCTCCCAACATCATTCATCTGTATTCAATACAGATGAGCAGAGGAGGAGGAGAGTGAGTATCAGAGCAGAGTGGCAATTGTGTAAAAAGACAAATATTGTAATAAGGGCAAATATTGTAACTAACAGCTATAAAAGTAAAGGAGAAGTTGTTTCTCTTGTAACTAACTGCTATAGCGGACAACAGCTATAAATAGTTCTACCTGTAATTTTTGTTTTTCTTTTGCATTCCTTTTCTTATGTACTTGATTCTTGAAATTCAATAAAAGCAAACCATAATCTTGATTCTTCTTAGCTGTGAACCCATGGCCAATTATGTTTGATCTTCCATTAATGTCCACCTGTTAGGAAAGAGTCTTGAGAACATGTTTGATTGTATCACACATTCGCGCAATTACTTTAGGTTATATCCCTGTTACAAAATTACAAAATCAGAGCAATAGGTCCCTGATAACATTTCAATGAAATATGAAGCAGATTGAGAATACAGAAGGAGATCAATCGTATCATATTCATATGTAGAAGAAAAATAATTAATGTACTCATACAGAAGTACATATAAAAGTAGGAAGCATGTGGACCATATATTTACAATATTTCAGAATTTGAGCAAAGAATATAAATTTGTATGAAATGACCATCTTGTTGCACAACAGGTATACATCACAAGCAACCATCAATTTTCTTAATAAAAAAATCTGACCATCAAAGATTTAATTAATATATCTGATTTTGCTCCACATCAATTAAATAGTACGATACAATTTGAAAGGAAAAATACATCATAAAAGTCAAATTAAAATTTTCAACATCTCTTTGAACAGACTATGAGTTGTCCCCATCAAGCAATCTCTATATTCTCTGTAATAAGGCTTCCAGAATTCAATTGCCATCAACATAACATCGCGATTAAAAGGTGAAATTCATCTGCACAAGCACAATTTAATAGTTAATGACTTCCATCCCAAGATGTAAATAATATAGATATAAATGAACAGCATGAATGTAATAGATACCTGGTAATCAAAGCTCTTATTGCTCCCATGATAAAATATCTATGCATCTAAAGAAGAGTCAACTACCATTCTCTCGCAAAAAGAAAATGAAAAGATGAAGAGTCAGCAAACACATTGTAATTAATTATTTCATGAAATAGATACTAGATAAGAGAAATTATGAACTGGCTCAAACAAATTAAAATAGAAAACTGCCTCATTGCTTAGAATTTGGACAATTACGCTTGTCATGGGTACAAACTTCATTGCATCCACGACATAATCTTGGTTTCTTCTTTTGTTGCTCAATTGCAATTTCTTTACCAGCTTTCAACCTTTTGCCACTGCCCTTAGTTTTTGCTATGTTGGGTGGAAGAACATTGATTTGATCAGGAACCGCAAAAGGACTACTGGAAGTGTATTGAATGTTTTTCTGGGAACCATCATCAATATTTGAACTATTTCCCTGCTCGATCAAACTATCTTTCAGACTTATCATACCTTCCTTCGCCTTCAAATACATTTCCTTTGACATGCTTGCTTCACGCATAATGTCAGACCAAAGGTCCCATAATTCAAATATATTTATTTCTTCCTTGTTCTCAAAAGATTTACCCAATTCATTTCCAGCGTTATCAAAAATAGGTGTGGTTAGGGCATATCCGGTCCATCTCTTACGAATATATTTATTTCTTCCTTGTTCTCAAAAGATTTACCCAATTCATTTCCTTGTTCTCGTTTGCATTCAAAGTACCTCCAACCTTTTCAGAAACTTTCTTCAATATATTCCACATGCAATATCGATGTCGCACACCCACAAAGACATCTGCAATAGCAATGCTCATAGCTGGGTCTTGATCCATAATGATAGCATGTGGTTTATTTCCACCCATTGCATCAACAAATTTACTGAATAACCAAATAAATGTTTCTGTTTTCTCATTGGACAGTAAGGCAGCACTAAAATTTGTGGATTGCTTATGGTGGTTTACTCCAGTGAATGGTGCAAATATCATAGAGTACATATTAGTGTCATAAGTTGTATCAAATACAACTACATCACCAAAAAGCATAAAATTCTTCCTTGCACGTCCATCAGCCCAGAACACATTTTTTAATTTTTTTTCTTCATCCAATTCAAATACAAAATAGAAAGCTGGATCAATGTCTTGCAACTTTTTCAAGTTATTTATGAATAATTATGCATCAGCAGCTCTCGTTGACTCTTTAGCATCCCTTAGATAATTTCTAAGGTCTACTTCTAAGCATCCAGTTTTATCATACCCTCCTGAATTAATGGCTAGAACCGTTGAACATTTAGAAGCTCCAATATTTACTTTGTTGAATAAACCTATAAGGTTTTTATGCGAGTTAGTCACTTCGCGATTTATGTTCAGAAAATGTTTCCCCCGGGGCGTTGTAATTGCATGGTTATGATATTCCACAAACTGTGCAACTTCCCATTTTTTATCTTTATTAGTTTAATACGAAGTTTCGCATTGCAACCCTCTCTCATGGTTCCTCTAGGTTTTTGTACCTTTAGTCTAGAAGTATTATCTTCCACAACTTTTGAATCAATTGCCTTTGGCTTGTGATGACCCTCTTTTGAGCAAACATAAGTTTTTGCTATCACTTTTTTTGTTTTCTCATCATAATTAGTGCTAAATTTTATAACATCAAAAGATGTAGCCTTCGCATATGCATAATAAAAATGTTCACCACTTTCCAATGAGTCAAAACACATCCCAAGTTTTGGTATCAATTTGTCATCAACATCATACAAAGAAGATGTATGAACCTAAAAATGTAAAAATGCAAGAAATAACTGTAAGTTGTATATTCTATAAGTCTATTGAGCCTCATTTTTAAAGTAGAAATTTACCTCCGAAGAACTCTCTGGTTCAATTTCTACCTCATTATTAGGTTGAACCTAATGAAATAAAAATTGCATGAAATAATTTTGGGTCAATTATTTTGTCATATGATAAATCTAACATCTTCACATTACAAAAAAAAGAATTACCTCTAATATATTTGATAAATTGTTGGGATCTCCTGCACCAGAAGCTAATATATTTGACAGAGATTCTCTTTCAACTTCTTCAGAAGTTGAACTTTCATCCATTGTTCTATATTGAACCAAAACGAGCACAAGATCCGAAGTCAATGTGAAACTTTAGAGGTTGAACTTTCAACTTCTTTATGATGCTTTTTGTGTGGTGTCTCCCGTATCTGTATCGCAAAAAATAAGTAGAAGGGTCAAAACTATGGCAGGTTTTGGACCCCCTTCACTTCACCATAGGCACCAAATATCTTAAGAAGGTCACCATTGGTGACTGATGGATATAAATTAAACTTGTATTTGATGGATTGTCCTAAAATAATTGAGGAATTACAATCCGAAAAAGTTGTGGAGGATCAGACAACACAAAGAGGGAAGGGCTGGTTCGGCAACTTGAAGACCTCGACTTGGGGCAGCAGGTGTGGAGGAACGGACAACACAAAGAGGGAAGGGCTGGTTCGGCAACTTGAAGACCTCGACTTGGGGCAGCATGTGTGGAGATCTCGACGTACTCCGGTCGTATCCGCTGGCCGCACTTCCGAGGTTGTGGAGATCTCGACGTAGCCGCTGGCCGCGCTTTCACGGATACGAAGAGAATAAAAAGAGGGGAGAAGAGAACGGATATGTCGTAGCCGCTGGCCGTGCTTCCGAGGTTGTGGAGATCTCGACGTAGCCGCTGGCCGCGCTTTCACGGATGCGAAGAGAGTTGAAAGAGGGGAGAAGAGAACGGATATGCCATAGGATCTAAGATTAGATTTATATAGTAATATATATTCAATATTGTTATTAACTTTCCTTAAATAATATATTTAACTTTCAACCATAGATTTAAATTGAATTTAAATCCTATGGCTATTATTCATTATGCTCATTTGCTCACTTAGATGGTGTGCTCATTGGATAGGCACTATATATATATATATATATATATATATATATATATATATATATATATATTTATATATATATGTCATTTGACACTGGAAAAATTTATGCTGTTTTGACACTCCTAAAATGTTATTTTGCACCCCTCTTTAATTTTTTATCGTTCGTATTCCAAATATACCCATGCATTAAATAAGACATTAATTTGTGCATGTTAGAAAATTAAAGAGTACTATCGGAAGACATTTTAGGAGTGCCAATAACGACACACACACACACACACACATATATTATCGTTATTGGCACTAATGGATGATATTTTAGGAGTGCCAATATATATATATATATATATATATATATATATATATATATATATATATATATATATATATATATATATATATATATATAAAATATATATATATATGTCACGACCCGTTACCCAAATTGTTGGGTCGGCCCGAGCCATGTCCAGCCTACGCTTGATTAAAGCGTAGTAAGCTGTTCTAAGAATAGACAATAAAGGATCTAAGCTGCTAACAGTTCTAATATCATATTTAAAGTTCATCACAACACAACATCTATAAGCAAAGGTAACATAAGTACAGATTTAATAATACATAACCAAAGTATCTAACTTGAGACAAAGTCCAGTATCCAAATATAAGTACAGACCAAAGTCTAAGTCTCAAAACACATGAAAAATAACTAAGCAAGGTTTTTCGCTAGGGCCTCTTTTGGAACTAAGGCCAGGTCCTCAAAATCAGTGCCATAACATGTAACATATAGCATTTCCTTCTCGAAAAGTAAACCTACAACGTTATCCTGTCAGGACGGGAGCAAGTACAACCTCTACAACTAAAGTACTGAACATATAATGAAAGAGATGTACAATAAGAAACATAGTGTGATAAGTCTATAAAACAGGTAATACTGGAAACATGGCCTCATGGTACAACTGGGATCACAGTATCGTAGCATAGGGAACATGGCATATCTGTAATCAAGGTATGACTGGAATCATGGTAAAATATATTTGTCAAGGTGACATATGTATATCTAATGTTTAAAACTGGAGCAGGTACGTGATCGGTCAGTAGGTGATGGTGTTGTGGCACCAATAAGAACCATATGTACTTCCGTACATGCCTAAATGTACACACGTACAAGTGCCTCGGGATATTGGCCTCTGGCAAGGTCTACATGCATAATGTCGGCCCTACACGGCTCAAGGTTGTAGCGTGGGGTCATGATCACGTACTCAACTATCAGTTTCCCCGTAACCTATATTCTAACATGTGAGAGGTACGAGAACAGTAAAAACATGTGGGAGATACTGGGAGCAGCAAAAGCATGGCAGGTACTGGGAGCAGTACAAAACATGTGAATACTCAGAGCAGTATAAAGTATAGTGAAACATGTACTGAGAACCAGTAAGAAGCATGTGAAGATATAAGAACTGTCCTAAGCATGGCAGGTACTGAAAGTAATACAATATGTGAAGATATAACTTGCTACCTCAATGATCAGTATTTTAACAGGGTTAATACATGTTCTAGCATTAAAAGACAGTAAATGAGTCTGTAGATGTACTTGCCTCGAGCAAAGAAAGAATACTAGTACGAAGATATAGATGTCTGGTGTCCTGTCAATAATGATATACAAACTCAGTTCTAAGCTATGCTCAATAATACACTAGTGGTGAGACACGACTCCTAACTGGACACTAACTAAGTAGAGATCTAACATAAAAGTCTAATGTGAAGTGACACTATATCCAAACTAATTTTTCTAGGGTCTTTACACTAGTGTAAGGGGAGGTCCAATACTATAATAACTCAAAACGACACAATTAAATGCAAGTCGTAACTACTCAATAAATAAATCAAATTGTACACTAAGTTCCAACAATTTTTGAGATAGACAAAAAGCTTAAATATATATAAAATAAAGTACCAAAATGATCCTTGTTAATTATAGAAATTTATACTAATTTTTCTGGGGATTTATAAACCTTCATAAATATTTATTAAAAATCAACAAATACATGTATCCTGAAAGTGAGTTATGTTTTCCCATTTTTATAAAATACCAAAAGTACTTATTAAATGCTAGAAAAATTATAATAAATTAGCTAAATTAACATAATATTTAAATACAATTTTCCTCAGATTTTTATAGAAATTAAAATATATATAAAAATTCAAAAACAGAAAGTAACAATTTTTGGAAAAATAATTAATTACAAATTAAGGATAATACATAATCAAAATCTACAGATGTTGTCGGATGATAAAATAAATATCACCAACATGTCCAGAACGGTCAAATTAGCTAGGATAGCCTACCCATAAGTCCAATTTGGACACAGGGGCAAAGCGGTAATTTCGGGTCAAAATGATGTCCGCCGTTGGACACACTTTGCACCGAAAAACGTGTCGGGATAGAAGTCTACAAAACCTAGCAAATTATATGTCCACGAATCCAGAATGATGATACGAACCCAACGGTATGTCCGAAATAGGATTCCGATGTGCCGATCTCAAATGATACGTTGACGCGGACACTTGGTATCCGGTTTGTACCGAAATGCGTGCCGGAGCAAATGTCTTCAAAACTCAGCAAATTATATGTCAACGAGTCCAGAATGACGATAAGAACTCAACATTATATCCGGAATTGGATTCCGATGAGCCGATCTCAAAGTGACCCGTTGACTCGAAAAGTGGGACCCATTTTGCACCGAAATACGTGCCAGGGCCCACGTTCTCCAAATCAAGCAAACTTTATATGAAAACATGCCAGAACGATGCCACGAGTCTACTGGTGGTGTCAGAAATTGAATCCGGAGTCCCGGGTTCAAAAATAGAATTTAACAAGTGCAAATTAAAGAATTCGGACGGCCAACTTTAGCGTCGAATTCGACCAACCGAACGTGCTTATAATGAAACGAAATATAAAGGAGACAGGAATATGGTTATACCAGCTGCACACAGGAACTGGTAGCACGCCAACCGGAGCTGCGACGGCGGAGTTACGAGCTGACGAATTCGGCTCCACGAAACTGTCCAAAAACAGTTCAATTTAAAACGTCAACTTGGTGGCCAGTTATGAGGTATCAAACGACAAAATTAACGGACAAAAATTGACAGGAGTGAAGATGGATATACCGAGATTGCGACGGAGCAAAACGTTCGCCGATCCAACGGTTGGATCTCCCAGAAAACACGTACAAAGTTGCTGCGACGGAGCGCGAATTCTGAGTTCCAAACTCGCGCGCGCCGACGGGATCTCGTTCAAAACGCACGAATCGTGCGTTTCACACGTCGGGGAGGCCGGAGACTCTCCCGAGGTGGTCGCCCGGGTTCGCCGGAGGCGTGGGGAGCTTGCGGGGGCGGGCCGGCCACGAAGTGGCGCACGGCCACGCCGCATCCGCGCGCGGGGGGGACGCGCTGTTGCCGCTGCCGCTTGCTGCGGTTTGCAGCTGCTGCTGTTGTGGCCGTGCGGCCTGGCCTGGCGGCGGGCTAGGCCGGAGCACGGCGAGGGCGCGGTGGCGGTGGTCGTGCGGGGGTGGTTATGGTGGTGGTGCATGGAGATGGTTAATGGTATGTGGAGATGGTGAAGGTGATGGTGGTTTCTTGATGATGATGATGATGGAGATGTGGATGATGGTGGAGAAGAAGGAGGAGGCTGTGGTGGTGGTTGCCGGTGGGAGGCCATAGAGGGGGTGGTGGTGATCTTCGGCCGAGTGAGAGGGAGAGAAGGATGGAGATGTGTGTGTGTTGTGTTTGTATGTGTGGGTGTGTATATAATATAAAGAGAGGGTGTGAGAATAGAGAGAGGGAGAGATATTTGTGAGAGAGAGGGGAGGGGGATGTCGGTCCAAGGGGGGAGAGTGCTGTGAGGTGGAGGGATGGTGAGGTGTGTGTTTATGTTTTAATCGGAGAGAGAGAGTTATATATATATATATATATATATATATATATATATATATATATATATATATATGTAGGTATATATATATAAAGAGAGATAGAGAGAGAAAAGTATAGAGAGGGGGGGTGTAGTACTGTCGGCTGAAGGGGGTGCTCCTGTGAGGTGGAGGGGGTAAGGTGGTGTTGTGTGTGTGATGGAAATGAGAGAGAAAGATGATATATATATATATATATATATATATATATATATATATATATATATATATATATATATTTTTTTTTATATATATATATTTGTATATATATATATAGGAGATATTTAATAAAGTATAGAGGAGATATTTTTAAATAGGAAAAAGGGGGAAATTAAGTGGGGTACTTGGACAGTCATGGGAGAACAACATGGGGCTTGGGTTCGGGTTCGGTCGAGCCGGGTCGGGTAAAAATCGGACCGGGTGCAATAATTAAATTAAAAATGGGTATTTATGATCACGGGAAAATAAATAATATACGGGGACTCCAATAAATGGGACACAAGCATCATGCGGATAGTAGGCTTCATATGGGCCACGTCCATACTTTGGGTTGACTAGGTTGGGTCGATGTCGGGTTCCGAAATTAAATTGGAAAATAAATCAGGTTTCACGGTAGAAAATAAATCGGTCTAAATTGACCCGGAAGTTGTGCGAAGGAAATGAAGCACAAAATGGAGTGTCTGAGTGGGACACGAAGGTCGTGGGTGAAGAGCGTCTCGAGTAGATCATTCATGAGAAGTTGGTTCTGAGAAAAGGACCGGTCTGGTGCTCCTAAATTAAAAGTCATGGTGACGTGCAAACGACGATCAAAAATAAAAGTGGGAATAATTATTCAACGATTAATTGGTCTAAGTTGACCCGAAGTTGCGCGATACAAAAAGAGCACAAGGGAACGAGTTCAAGTAGGACATGATATAGCAAAATGAAGATAATCTCGTCTACTTCAAAACTCGTGAAGAGAGTTTACAGAGATTGGCATCCCTGACGCTCTAGAAGTCAAAGTCATGGAAATGTACATTAATGATCAAAAATAATTAAATAATAAAACACTTATCAAAAATAATTTATTTAGAAAATTTTAAAATAGTCCTGAAATTCAGGGGGCTTACATCCAATCCACCTTACAAGAATTTCGTCCTCGAAATTAAAAATCATCCAATAGTTCAAACTATAACATGTAGCTGCTCTGGCTACGATACTCAATCTGCTATCCTAGTAATCATCTCTTCTGTTTCTCTTTACAATCTCTTTGGTTCAGGTTCAACAAAGGTACTTCTATCATAAACTACGTCATATATATCCTTTAGTATCTTAAAAACTAACATGGAACCTTTATGTATACCCTAAACTATAGGTCATTCTCTGGGTATGTCTATAAGCCTATAATGCTTAATCATCAATCATATTTCCAACCTCAATTGTAAATACTGGATTTCCTTATCATATCCTAAGTATCCTTATTTCATCAATCCACAGTTCCTTGGCATCATTTATCGTCAATTCTTTCCTACAGTTTTTTCTTGAAATCATACGTTCAATTCTTATCCTTGGCGTAGAGCCTTCTTCTTTTTACTCAACAAGTCCTCCGAATACAAATTCTCGATTTCAAAACTCCCGATTTATTAATTACCAATGTACATATGTCTTTGTCTCGTTTCTTGTCTTTTTAACTGATATCTTTTCGATCTTGTACGCAATATCATATCTCATTTTAACTTATTCTATATCAATCCACATATCGATCTACCCTCTAATCACATGTAATTAGCTATAGATAACCAACCAAAATTCTACAAATGCTAAATCCTCAAACTGTTAAGCACAAGATTCTAATCCTCAATCCATAGTTACAACAATATACGATCTCATTATTCCATCTTATATACCCTATCATCAATTCATACTATCAATACAATCGCTCTTAATGGTTTCCAAGTCTACTACAGTCAGTCACCCATACTCGTCCCATAATCTTAATCTAACCAATCCCTAGGAAAAGTACTTATCATAATCACACCATACATTTATAGTTATACTACAGGATCAGTCAACAAGGTTTGGCTATTTCGGTCGTCTATCAAATAGAAGGTAACAAGGTCTAAGACTGGGTCAAGCAATCCATAACAGTGTCCAAACAAGTTAAAGGTCAAACAAGACAGAAAAGTTTATCGAAAAAATCTTCAAGAATGGTACAAAGACAACGGGATACATAACGAGAAGAATTACCCAAGAGGTTAATGAAGAAGAGTTTAGTCAAGTCATAGGAAAGATGGAACACAAAAATAATTATGTCCAAAAATAATGCGAAAGTAATCCTATTGGAGAGTCCTAGAGAACCTGTAATCCTAGTTGTAGATGTAGATAGAACAGAGTTAATCAAGACGGGGAAGAATGATAATAATAAGAATTTTTTCTTGCTCAATCGATCATAACGAAGTGAACCAAGCTGAGATATAATCTAATAACCATATACGTCTTCCTGAAATCATGTTGCCAGAATTCTCGCCACACCAGTAAGCTTATATGCAATAAACGATAGAGTCATAACTATGGTATACACCCTATAATCATATTATCTAGAATCCTCGCCACGCCAACCGGTATGGCTGCGAGAAAATCTAAATTCTATGAATATGATAGTATATCCGAAATCAGGCTCTATGTTTTTGTCATACCAGCTAATATGGCTGTGATAAATTCTAAACTCCATAAATAAAGCAGACGTTTATCTTATCAGGATATATCATAATTTAATCCACAAAATTTATCATGATGCAAGATCAAAGTCAACAACGAAAATCAGAAATCAATTTCAACAATGAATTAAGGAAGAGTAAATGGAAATAAGTGGAAACAGAATTCTAGGTAAGATTAGAGTAAGATCCTCAGGGGTCATCCCAAGGGTACAAACTTGGTCAAAATTGTAACCCACTGAAATACAAACAAGAGGCTAATTATAGCTAACGGTCCTATACTGTGATGAGTTCTCCTATGTTGCAATCCTAGTAATCCTCTAGGTGTTCTAAATGTTATTCTTAGTGTTAACAAGTTGTCCTAGATCCTAATTGCAGGCATGCTTGGTACAATAACGTAACCAAACAACTTAAGTCTGGACCTGCATGGGCCACCACTAAAAACATGTCACGACCCGTTACCCAAATTGTTGGGCCGGGCCGAGCCATGTCCAGCCTACGCTTGATTAAAGCGTAGTAAGCTGTTCTAAGAATAGACAATAAAGGATCTAAGCTGCTAACAGTTCTAATATCATTTTTAAAGTTCATCACAACACAGCATCTATAAGCGAAGGTAACATAAGTACAGATTTAATAATACATAACCAAAGTATCTAACTGGAGACAAAGTCCAGTATCCAAATATAAGTACAGACCAAAGTCTAAGTCTCAAAACACATGAAAAATAACTAAGCAAGGTTTTCCGCTGGAGCCTCTCCTGGAACTAAGGCCAGGTCCTCAAAATCAGTACCATAACATGTAACATATAGCATTTTCTTCTCGAAAAGTGAACCTACAACGTTATCCTGTCAGGACGGGAGCAAGTACAACCTCTACAACTAAAGTACTGAACATATAATGAAAGAGATGTACAATAAGAAACATGGTATGATAAGTCTATAAAATAGGAAATACTGGAAACATGGCCTCATGGTACAACTGGGATCACAGTATCATAGTAGCATAGGGAACATGGCATATCTGTAATCATGGTATGACTGGAATCATGGTAAAATACATTTGTCAAGGTGACATATGTATATCTAATATTTAAAACTGGAGCAGGTACGTGATCGGTCAGTAGATGATGGTGCTGTGGCACCGATAAGAACCATATGTACTTTCGTACATGCCTAAATGTATACACGTACAAGTGCCTCGGGATATTGGCCTCTGGTAAGGTCTACATGCATAATGTCGGCCCTACACGGCTCAAGGTCGTAGCGTGGGGTCATGATCACGTACTCAACTATCAATTTCCCTGTAACCCATATTCTAACATGTGAGAGGTACGAGAACAGTAAAAACATGTGGGAGATACTGGGAGCAATATAAGCATGGCAGGTACTGGGAGCAGTACAAAACATATGAATACTCAGAGCAGTATAAAGTATAGTGAAACATGTACTGAGAACCAGTAAGAAGCATGTGAAGATATAAGAACTGTCCTAAGCATGGCAGGTACTGAAAGTAATACAACATGTGAAGATATAACTTGCTACCTTAATGATCAGTATTTTAACAGGGTTAATACATGTTCTAGCATTAAAAGACAGTAAATGAGTCTGTAGATGTACTTGCCTCGAGCAAAACAAGAATACTAGTACGAAGATATAGATGTCCGGTGTCCTGTCAATAATGATATATAAACTCAGTTCTAAGCTATGTCCAATAATACACTAGTGGTGAGACACGACTCCTAACTGGACACTAACTAAGTAGGGATCTAACATAAAAGTCTAATGTGAAGTGACACTATATCCAAACTAATTTTTCTAGGGTCTTTATACTAGTGTAAGGGGAGGTCCAATACTATAATAACTCAAAACGACACAATTAAATGCAAGTCGTAACTACTCAATAAATAAATCAAACTGTACACTAAGTTCCACCAATTTCTGAGATAGACAAAAAGCTTAAATATATATAAAATAAAGTACCAAAATGATCCTTGTTAATTATAGAAATTTATACTAATTTTTCTGGGATTTATAAACCTTCATAAATATTTATTAAAAATCAACAAATACATGTATCCTGAAAGTGAGTTCTGTTTTCCCATTTTTATAAAATACCAAAAGTACTTATTAAATGCTAGAAAAATTATAATAAATTATCTAAATTAACATAATATTTTAATACAATTTTTTCCAAATTTTTATAGAAATTAAAATATATATAAAAATTCAAAAACAGAAAGTAACAATTTTTGGAAAAATAATTAATTACAAATTAAGGATAATACATAATCAAATCTACAGATGTTGTCGGATGATAAAATAAATATCACTAACGTGTCCAGAACGATCAAATTAGCTAGGATAGCCTACCCATAAGTCCAATTTGGACACAGGGGTAAAACGGTAATTTCGGGTCAAAATGATGTCCGCCGTTGGACACACTTTGCACCGAAAAATGTGTCGGGATAGAAGTCTACAAAACCTAACAAATTATATGTCCACGAATCCAGAATGATGATACGAACCCAACGGTATGTCCGAAATAGGATTTCGATGTGCCGATCTCAAAATGATACGTTGACGCGGACACTTGGTATCCGGTTTGCACCGAAATACGTGAAGAGCAAATGTCTTCAAAACTCAGCAAATTATATGTCAACGAGTCCAGAATGACGATACGAACTCAACGGTATATCCGGAATTGGATTCCGATGAGCCGATCTCAAAGTGACCCGTTGACGCGAAAAGTGGGACCCATTTTACACCGAAATGCGTGCCAGGGCCCACGTTCTCCAAATCAAGCAAACTTTATATGAAAACATGCCAAAACGATGCCACGAGTCTACTGGTGGTGTCAGAAATTGAATCTGGAGTCCCGGGTTCAAAAATAGAATTTAACAAGTGCAAATTAAAGAATTCGCACGGCCAACTTTGGCGTCGAATTCGACCAACCGAACGTGCTTATAATGAAACGAAATATAAAGGAGACAGGAAGATGGTTATACCAGCTGCGCACAGGAACTGGTAGCGTGCCAACCGGAGCTACGACGGCGGAGTTACGAGCTGACGAAGTCGGCTCCACGAAACTGTCCAAAAACAGTTCAATTTAAAACGCCAACTTGGTGGCCAGTTTTGAGGTATCAAACGACGAAATTAACGGACAAAAATTGACAGATGTGAAGATGGATATACCGAGATTGCGACAGAGCAAAAAGTTTGCCTATCCAACGGTCGGATCTCCCAGAAAATACGTGTAAATTTGCTACGACGGAGCGCAAATTCTGAGTTCCAAACTCGCGCGCGCCGACGGGATCTCGTTCAAAATGCACGAATCGTGTGTTTCACACATCGGGGAGGCCGAAGATTCTCCCGGGGTGGTCGCCCGGGTTCGTCGGAGGCAATGGGGAGCTTACGGGGGTGGGCCGGCCACGAAGTGGCGCATGGCCACGCCGCATCCGCGCGCGCGGGGGGGCGCACTGTTGCCGCTGCCGCTTGCTGCGATTTGCAGCTGCTGCTGCTGTGGCCGCACGGCCTGGCCTGGCGGCGGGCTAGGCCAGAGCACGGCGAGGGCGCAGTGGCGGTGGTCGTGCGGGGGTGGTTATGGTGGTGGTGCATGGAGATGGTTAATGGTGTGTGGAGATGGTGAAGGTGATGGTGGTTTCTTGATGATGATGATGATGGAGATGTGGATGACGGTGGAGAAGAAGGAGGAGGTTGTGGTGGTGGTTGCCGGCGGGAGGCCATAGAGGGGGTGGTGGTGATGTTCGGCCGAGTGAGAGGGAGAGAAGGATGGAGATGTGTGTGTGTGTTGTATTTGTATGTGTGGGTGTGTATATAATGTAAAGAGAGGGTGTGAGAATAGAGAGAGGGAGAGATATTTGTGAGAGAGAGAAGGGAGGGGGATGTCGGTCCAAGGGGGGAGAGTGCTGTGAGGTGGAGGGATGGTGAGGTGTGTGTTTATGTTTTAATTGGAGGAGAGAGAGAGAGTTATATATATATATATGTTTATATATATATATATATATATATATATATATATATATATATATATATAATATATATATATATATATATATATATATATATATATATATATAATATATGTTATATATATATATATATATATATATATATATATATATATATATATATATATATATATATATATATAGGTATATATATATAAAGAGAGATAGAGAGAGAAAAGTATAGAGAGGGGGGGTGTAGTACTGTCGGCTGAAGGGGGGTGCTCCTGTGAGGTGGAGGGGGTAAGGTGGTGTTGTGTGTGTGACGGGAAGGAGAGAGAAAGATGATATATATATATATATATATATATATATATATATATATATATATATATATATATATATATATATATATATATATATATATATATATATGAGATATTTAATAAAGTAGAGAGAAGATATTTTTAAATAGAAAAAAGGGGAAAATTAAGTGGGGTACTTGGACAGTCATGGGAGAACAACATGGGGCTTGGGTTCGGGTTCGGTCGAGCCGGGTCGGGTCAAAATCGGACTGGGTGCAATAATTAAATTAAAATGGGTATTTATGATCACGGGAAAATAAATAATATACGAGGACTCCAATAAATGGGACACAAGCGTCATACGGGTAGTAGGCTTCATATGGGCCACGTCCATACTTTGGGTTGACTAGGTTGGGTCGATGTCGGATCCCGAAATTAAATTGGAAAATAAATCAGGTTTCACGGTAGAAAATAAATCGGCCTAAATTGACCCGGAAGTTGTGCGAAGGAAATGAAGCACAAAATGGAGTGTCTGAGTGGGACACGAAGGTCATAGGTGAAGAGCATCTCGAGTAGATCATTCATGAGAAGTTGGTTCTGAGAAAAGGACCGGTCTGGTGCTCCTAAATTAAAAGTCATGGTGACGTGCAAACGACGATCAAAAATAAAAGTGGGAATAATTATTCAACGATTAATTGGTCTAAGTTGACCCGAAGTTGCACGATACAAAAAGAGCACAAGGGAACGAGTTCAAGTGGGACATGATATATCAAAATGAAGATAATCTCGTCTACTTCAAAACTCGTGAAGAGAGTTTACAGAGATTGGCATCCCTGACGCTCCAGAAGTCAAAGTCATGGAAAGGTACATTAATGATCAAAAATAATTAAATAATAAAATACTTATCGAAAATAATTTATTTAGAAAATTTTAAAATAGCCCTGAAATTCAGGAGGCTTACATCCTACCCGCCTTACAAGAATTTCGTCCTCGAAATTAAAAATCATCCAATAGGTCAAACTATAACATGTAGCTGCTCTGGCTACGATACTCAATCTGTTATCCTAGTAATCATCTCTTCTGTTTCTCTTTACAATCTCTTTGGTTCAGGTTCAACAAAGGTACTTCTATCATAAACTACGTCATATATATCCTTTAGTATCTTCCATACTAACGTGGAACCTTTATGTATACCCTAAACTATAGGTCATTCTCTGGGTATGTCTATAAGCCTATAATGCTTAATCATCAATCATATTTCCAACCTCAATTGTAAATACTGGATTTCCTTATCATATCCTAAGTATCCTTATTTCATCAATCCACAGTTCCTTGGCATCATTTATCGTCAATCCTTTCCTACAATTTTTCTTTGAAATCATACGTTCAATTCTTATCCTTGGCGTAGAGCCTTCTTCTTTTTACTCAACAAGTCCTCCGAATACAAATTCTCGATTTCAAAACTCTCGATTTATTAATTACCAATGTACATATGTCTTTGTCTCGTTCCTTGTCTTTTTAACTGATATCTTTTCGATCTTGTACGCAATATCATATCTCATTCTAACTTATTCTATATCAATCCACATATCGATCTACCCTCTAATCACATGTAATTAGCTATAGATAACCAACCAAAATTCTACAAATGCTAAATCCTCAAACTGTTAAGCACAAGATTCTAATCCTCAATCCATAGTTACAACAATATACGATCTCATTATTCCATCTTAGATACCCTATCATCAATTCATACTATCAATACAATCGCTCTTAATGGTTTCCAAGTCTACTACAGTCAGTCACCCATACTCGTCCCATAATCTTAATCTAACCAATCCCTAGGTGTAATACCCATATCTCAGAACACGTATTTTGATTAAGCCTGCATGTATCTTGGACCTGTATTTTATTTTCTCAGATTCTGGCCTGTATTTGTATTTTTGGCTCGACTTGCAGATTTTGGTTTTCTCGTAAAAACGGGTTTTGACATGACTTGGTTTTATTTTGTGGGCGAGAATTGGTTTGGTTTGGTTTGGTTCAACATGCATTTGGAACACCTTAGCCTATGCTTCACCCTCAACACACCACAACCACCCTCATTAAAACGCTACCAACCTTTTCTCTCTCCTCATAACTCTTTCATTTATTTTCCATCTCCTTCTTCTTCCTTCCTCTACACAACACCTCCACCCATAGGCAAGTGCACCTTGCCACCACATGAGAACCATTTTTATTTGTCCATTAGCTAGATTAGGCCATGGAGATGAACATTAGAACTTAACATTTTGTGATTTGGAGTCTCCTTTGTTCTAGATCTAAGTTTTCTCTATTCTCGGATTTACATGGTTTTGATCTATTTTAGTTGGGTTTTTGTGGGTTTTGATGCTTCCATGTAGAAGAGAACTCAATTTTACTCAAGATAGAACTTTGAAAATCTAGATTTGGGTTTGATTTGACCAAGATGTGAAGATTTGAACTTTGGTGTTCTTGAAGTGTTCCTCTCGGCCTGGAGAAGAAGACTGCAGCCTGCGCTCTTTAGCGCAGTGCTGGACTGCGCATTCCCTCTCGGCCTGCGCTCTTTAGCGCAGTACCGACCGCGCTGCTTGCCCCTTGGCGAACTGCGCTCAGCCCCATGCGCCATCCATCCATGCGCAGTCTGCTCCTGCGCAGTCAGCTCATGCGCAGTCTGCTCATGCGCAGCCTGCTCATGCGCAGTCGGCTCATGCGCCATCCATTCATGCGCAGTCTGCTCATGCGCCACCTATACCCCTGCGCAGCTCACCCCTGCGCAGTTGGCTCCCCGTGCAATCTAACCCCGCGCGCTTGGACCCTGCGCACTTCACCCCTGCGCAGTTCAACCCTGCGCCATCTATCTCCTGCGCCAACCATTCCTGTGCAGTTCAACCCTACGCCATCTATCTCCTGCGCCAACCATTCCTGCGCCATCCACCCCTGCGCAACCCACTGGCCCATGATGATTTGGTTTTATTTCTTGGACTTGGCTTCTCTTTTGTGAATTAGGTTTTGAGATCTTGTTCCACACAGTACGACTACCTTGACCCCAATACGACCTGGCACGATTTTCAGTACTTGATATGACTAGTGCGGTTTTTGTGATTTCTGTGATTTATGATCCTAGTACTTCCTGATTTTCTGGAAAATGACCCGATGGGGTGCATTCTTGACTTGTAACCTGATAACTTGATAGTGGCCCGTGGCGGCGCACTGACTTGACTTGACTTGTAGCTTGTAACTTGTAACTTGTAACTTGTAACTTGACTCGTACCAACTTGACACCGTGGGTGTTCCTGCTTGCTTGCTTGTACAATCCACCTGTCTTATCTTGCATCATGTCTAGGACGTGACTCTCTGGTTCCCACGGTCAGGGATTTACACTGAATCTGGATTAGGCTAATGATTAGATCAAACTATAGTTCATAGAGAATTTTCAGTCACAGGCAATCTCGTTATTTGGGCGCTTTAATTGGACTTGTGGCTTGCCGACGAGTAGAGCACATTTCCAGCACACTGTCATGTGTTGCACCCTCTAAGTCACCTAAGGGTATATCTTCTCCTGGGCGATGTACCCAACCATACTCTCAACCCGCGGAAGGATAACTGGATGGTCTGTAGGGCTTGGGACTGGGAAATTCTCACTTGCATCTTGTTAGTAATTAGGCTTGTGATAACCCTAGTTAGTTAAAGTAGTAAGCCGTAGTAATTGCTTGGCCGCTTGTGAATGGATGTTGTCTAGTCCTGTCTATGTCTTGTTTAGTCCCAGTACCTGGTCCTCCTGAACATGATTGTTTTACTTATCTTTAACAATAAATGGGTAGAGACAAGGTGCTATTCAGGCGAAGGGTTACAACCCCGGTCCTTGTTTGGTTTACGGGTTGTAACCTGGCTTCTGGAATGGTTCCATGTCCCTAGTCGTTTATTGTCTTGTTACTCTTATTTACTAGTACTTTCTTCCATTTTCTTATGTTCTGATATGCTTGCTTTTGTTCTTATTTCGTGGCCTCCTTTGTGGCACTTGCTCTTTCTGGGGTTTGACCCAGCTGGTTTTGTGTGGCCAGATTTCGGAGCAAGCACCCGAGGATCTACCGAACCTCCAGCCCGATGGTGGCGACTAGAAGGAACCCGGGCTACGAGTGGGTTTTTCCTTTTGTTTCGCTCACTCTATTGTAAAATTATTCTTTTGAGGCGTTTAGCCGACGAGCACCTGTTAGCTCGATGCACATTTACTTACTGTCTGCCTACGGGCTGTAAACAAGATTAACAAATCCTAGGGTTGATCATGTATGACTAAACTCTTGCTAGTCCTCGCATTTTGTACGACTAGCTTCATGATCAACTGAATATGTAATATTTGGGACGCCTTTTATTGTATATTTGGTGGTCAAACATCTTGTACTTATGTTACTTGCTTGAGATTGAGACAATAGGCTTGACCTTAAGAGACCGTTGGCTTGCAGTAAACCCTCATATCTAGACAGCCGTGACCGTATAGCGAGATGGACTTCATTTCAATATACGTAGCTGGCTATGTTCGCCCCCGCTCTCCAGTATTCTGGTTCTGGGGCGTGACACTAGGAAAAGTACTTATCATAATCACACCATACATTTATAGTTATACTACAGGATCAGTCAACAAGGTTTGGCTATTTCGGTCGTCTATCAAATAGAAGGTAACAAGGTCTAAGACTGGGTCAAGCAATCCATAACAGTGTCCAAACAAGTTAAAGGTCAAACAAGACAGAAAAGTTTATCGAAAAAATCTTCAAGAATGGTACGAAGACAACGGGATACATAACGAGAAGAATTACCCAAGAGGTTAACGAAGAAGAGTTTAGTCAAGTTATAGGAAAGATGGAACACAAAAAAAATTATGTCCAAAAATAACGCGAAAGCAATCCTATTGGAGAGTCCTAGAGAACCTGTAATCCTAGTTATAGATGTAGATAGAACAAAGTTAATCAAGACGGGGAAGAATGATAATAATAAGAATTTATTCTTGCTCAATCGATCATAACGAAGTGAACCAAGCTGAGATATGATCTAATAACCATATACGTCTTCCTGAAATCATGTTGCCAGAATTCTCGCCACACCAGTAAGCTTATATGCAATAAACGATAGAGTCATAACTATGGTATACACCCTATAATCATATTATCTAGAATCCTCGCCACGTCAACCGGTATGGTTGCGAGAAAATCTAAATTCTATGAATATGATAGTATATCCGAAATCAGGCTCTATGTTTTGTCATACCAGCTAATATGGCTGCGATAAATTCTAAACTCCATAAATAAAGCAGACGTTTATCTTATCAGGATATATCATAATTTAATCCACAAAATTTATCACGATGCAAGATCAAAGTCAACAACGAAAATCAGAAATCAATTTCAACAATGAATTAAGGAAGAGTAAATGGAAATAAGTGGAAACAGAATTCTAGGTAAGATTAGAGTAAGATCCTCAGGGGTCATCCCAAGGGTACAAACTTGGTCAAAATTGTAACCCACTGAAATACAAACAAGAGGCTAATTATAGCTAACGGTCCTATGCCGTGATGAGTTCTCTTATGTTGCAATCCTAGTAATCCTCTAGGTGTTCTAAATGTTATTCCTAGTGTTAACAAGTTGTCCTAGATCCTAATTGCAGGCATGCTTGGTACAATAACGTAACCAAACAACTTAAGTCTGGACCTGCATGGGCCACCACTAAAAACATGTCACGACCCATTAACCAAATTGTTGGGCCGGGCCGAGCCATGTCCAGCCTACGCTTGATTAAAGCGTAGTAAGCTGTTCTAAGAATAGACAATAAAGGATCTAAGCTGCTAACAGTTCTAATATCATATTTAAAGTTCATCACAACACAGCATCTATAAGCGAATGTAACATAAGTACAGATTTAATAATACATAACCAAAGTATCTAACTGGAGACAAAGTCCAGTATCCAAATATAAGTACAGACCAAAGTCTAAGCAAGGTTTCCCGCTGGGGCCTCTTCTGGAACTAAGGCCAGGTCCTCAAAATCAGTGCCATAACATGTAACATATAGCACTTCCTTCTCGAAAAGTGAACCTACAACGTTATCCTGTCAGGACGGGAGCAAGTACAACCTCTACAACTAAAGTACTGAACATATAATGAAAGAGATGTACAATAAGAAACATGGTGTGATAAGTCTATAAAATAGGAAATACTGGAAACATGGCCTCATGGTACAACTGGGATCACAGTATCATAGTAGCATAGGGAACATGGCATATCTGTAATCATGGTATGACTGGAATCATGGTAAAATACATTTGTCAAGGTGACATATGTATATCTAATGTTTAAAACTGGAGCAGGTACGTGATCGGTCAGTAGGTGATGGTGTTGTGGCACCGATAAGAACCATATGTACTTCCGTACATGCCTAAATGTACATACGTACAAGTGCCTCGGGATATTGGCCTCTAGCAAGGTCTACATGCATAATGTCGGCCCTACACGGCTCAAGGTCGTAGCGTGGGGTCATGATCACGTACTCAACTATCAGTTTTCCCGTAACCCATATTCTAACATGCGAGAGGTACGAGAACAGTAAAACATGTGGGAGATACTGGGAGCAGTATAAGCATGGCAGGTACTGGGAGCGGTACAAACATGTGAATACTCAGAGCAGTATAAAGTATAGTGAAACATGTACTGAGAACCAGTAAGAAGCATGTGAAGATATAAGAACTGTCCTAAGCATGGCAGGTACTGAAAGTAATACAACATGTGAAGATATAACTTGCTACCTCAATGATCAGTATTTTAACAGGGTTAATACATGTTCTAGCATAAAAGACAGTAAATGAGTCTGTAGATGTACTTGCCTCGAGCAAAGCAAGAATACTAGTACAAAGATATAGATGTCCGGTGTCCTGTCAATAATGATATACAAACTCAGTTCTAAGCTATGTCCAATAATACACTAGTAGTGAGACACGACTCCTAACTGGACACTAACTAAGTGGGGATCTAACATAAAAGTCTAATGTGAAGTGACACTATATCCAAACTAATTTTTCTAGGGTCTTTACACTAGTGTAAGGGGAGGTCCAATACTATAATAACTCAAAACGACACAATTAAATGCAAGTCGTAACTACTCAATAAATAAATTAAACTGTACACTAAGTTCCAACAATTTTTGAGATAGACAAAAAGTTTAAAT
>JANAVB010000999.1:22988980-23068980 GCA_029216955.1 Iris pallida | reverse complement strand
TGTAATTTTGGGTGTGTTTATAAACGCCCCAAATTGGGGTGTTTTGAGGGTTTCTATGTTTTTCTTCCATTTATATCCTTATAAAAAACATAACTACAACTACTAATACCCTACCATATTTCTTCTTTCTCATATTTTTTTTTTTCCTCTTGAGCTCCCATTTAATGGCTACTCCCTCCAAAATGTGATTTTTTTAAATTTTGAGGTCCATTAGATCTGGTAGTAAATGATTTGCTCGCAACATTTATGATTTACTACTTGCCAAACCATTTGTTGCTCACTTGCTTGCAAGTTATATGAGTGTATAAGCTATTGTTTGGGAGGCAATGATGTACTTTATTTGGAGAACTTTTGTTTATATATGGGCATATAAGTAATTTTATTGTTTTTAAAAACTTTCAGAACCGTTCGTTAATGGATTACTAAACATGAGTTAGATTAGGATGGGATGAGGGGTTATAAGTGGATTTTGGTATGAAATTGGTGGGGACTTGGGATGTAGGTAGCATGGACATCTGAAAATCATCATATGTGACGTGGGAGAAGACCTAAAGGGCAACCTACAGAAATGACTCGCAAGTAAACAGCCCGAGAACCACATAATTAATCATAAAATAATAATTATTTGAATCTAGCAACAAATAACCTAATCACTCTTGGAATTAACAAATTAAATATAAAGCATGTAATCGAGCTTACCGAAGTATGCAAATTGAGAAGCAAATAATATTGAAGAAGAGTTAATATCAAAATGGGAATCCCTCACTCAAATCAATAAAAATTCATCACTCTTCATTCTTTTTCTCAAATAACTCTGCAATACAACCTTATATTAGCTATCTTAGGAGATTTTAGTAGATAAAAAAATCTAATAACAAATATCTACTCATCCTAATTAGAATTACCAACATGACAAAAATGAATGAAAAGAATTAATTTTTTTCTATCCAACATAAGTAAAATAAACTAATTAAATTTAAATTTCAAATTGGTCGTAATATCCAACTGTCGTCAGTCCGCTATTAATCTCCCTAACATCGGCACTTCATCACCTGGTGAACAAGGTGATGAAATTCCATGTCCCTAGGATTATTGGTCTGATCCCGGGATCCCATGGAGTCTTTAGCTCGTACGCTTCTGGGCCCACCATCCGAAGAAGTCCAAACAAACACTTCCCACTTGCGTAGAGCTTCTTTCTCGTTCTTTGAGGAACCATTTGGAACATGCCCTTACAAATGCTTTGTATCCAATTGAAACTCCCTGCAACCTGTCAAAATTATATGTTGGAGATAGATGGTAATTATTATTCACAATCATACTACAATTTTTCAGACTGAATATTGCGAGATGAATGTGCAACCTTGCAAGCAAGGGTGAAATGGTCAAACTAGAAAAATTAACAATGAGGGTGAGATACACATACACTGCATGGCCGACAATTATTTGCTTATATCCACTAAATTGGCTTCTGATTCTTATCCCTGTATAATTGAAAAAAACCCTCTAACCTAGACCTATTATACAAAACTGACGTTGGACAAGATCGAAATGACAGCCTACGAAAATGACTCGCATATAAACAGTCTGAAGTGTTGCAGAAATTTATTAAGAAACAATAATTAATTGAATCTAACAACAAATAACCTGAAAGATGATCCGATTTTCACTCTGAAGATAACGATCCTTTTGTCTTCGTCATCATTCGGGGTAATCGATTGCAAGTGAAAAGTATTTGGATGTGACAACAGATAATGATAAAGAAGAATTAATATTAACATTGGACTCTTACATATATTAATAAAATTTCATGTCTTTTATTATTCCTAAAATTCTCGAGTACATCTGTATATAAACATGCACTACCATAACTTTAGATAACATGAAACAATATAATTATATCCCTAAAACAATCAATATAGATAAACAAAATAAACCCCGACTAACATCCAAATCTAAACAAAATCAACCATAACAAATGTCCCAAATTGGCCCTAAGGACCCAATCTCCAAAATGGCTATCCCAAGTCTAACCAGTCCGTCGTAAATCTCCTTGACTTCGGAAGTTCATGACATGGTGGGAAAGGTGATGATACTCATGGTAGTCAAAGGCGTGTCTCTGCAACGCCTAAGCTGTGCCTCGCAGAAAGGCGCAGCAGTTGCGTCTCACACCTTAATAGGCGAGACACCTTTTTTCGGGCACACCCCAGACCTACCTAAGGTGCGTCTTTCAGCAAGGCGCAACCAAGAAAATGTGTGCCTTACGTTTTTAAAAAATACAAAAAGCTTTGGGGTATGGAGATATCCCTTACCTCATACAAGTGGGAGGGAGGTAGTCCTTTCTACGGTTGTCAAAGTTTGTTACAGTTGAACTGGAAAAGCTAAAATTTACTAAAAACGTAGTAGGGTGAATGCAAACTCTTGTTTGTTATGTTGACTTCTACTACACTAGTGCTTTGCTAGCTCACTTGGTTATGGTTTAACATGTTTTTGTTAGTTATAATATGTTATTTGGTTTTATTTCTTACATTATTAATTTAGGTATGTATATTTTTTATTTTTGTGTCTCGCTTCGCTCGGACACGCGTCTTAAGTGTGTCTTGCACCTCATGCAATATGGATCCTTTGCACCTCCAATGCACCTTGCGCCTCGAACGATATGGACCCTTTGCGTCTCGAGTGCACCTTGCGTCTTTGATTTCTTGATGATATTGCACAAGCCTGTGATGGTTTCTCTGTTAACCGATCACCGTTGTCATTGATCTTTGTCATCATATCGAAATGTCTCATCAGTGTTGTAGGAGGAAGAAGCGACAATGTTGTAGGAGGAAGAAGCGACACAAATCGGCAGGCGCTGGAATGGTGGTGAAGTCTGAGTTGCACTTGTGAGCAAGAACCAAAGTCGTCCACATAGAATATTGGGTTGATCCCTGGACCCCATGGAAGCTCTAGTTCGTACACTCCGGGACCCATCAGTCGAAGAACTCGAATGAACACTTCCCACTCACGTCGAACTTTTTTTTTTTCTGTTCCTTGAGGGAACTTCTCTAAACTTGCCCTTGCCAGTACTTTGTATCCAACTGAAAATCCCTGTAACCTATTAAGATTATATGTTGGAGATGCATAATAATTATTATTCACAATCATACTCCGATAAGCCTTATAATGAATATTGTGAGTGGAATGTGAGAGATAAATCGTAAAGCGCAACCTATGGAAATGACTCTCAAGTAAATAGTGCGAGAATCGCAGAATTAATCATAAAATAATAATTATTAGAACGTAGCAACATATAACCTGATCGGTCTCGGAATTAACAAATTAAATACAAAGCATGAAATCAAGCTTACCGGAAGTATGTGAATTGAGCTTCAAATAATATTGAAGAAGAATTAATATCAAAATGGGAATCCCCCACTCAAATCAATAAGCTGTCTTAGGAGTTTTTAGTGGATAAAAAATCTAATAACAAATATCCACTTATCCTAATCGTAATTAACCAACAAGATAAACATGAATGAAAATAAATAAATAAACTTTATCCAACATAAATAAAATAAACTAATTAAATTTCAATTTCAATTTGGTCGCAATATCCAACGGTCATCGGTCCGCCATCAATATGTGACACAAGACACTCCACATCATCTTGTGTTGTATTCATGTCTGTACAATATCGCCTTGTATTGTTGCATTTTGAGATTTTCTTCTAACTAGTACATTATGAAATCATGGAGAATCTTCATAATCCCTAATTTTCATTACCTTCTAATAGCATTGTTCTAAAGTCCTGCAATTTTAAGAAATTTTCTTTTGGGGTTTGTTTTTGAGGTTGATAGCTTTTGTTATTGACACTACTCAAATATTTCATCTTTTTATTTCATAAACGCAAACTGATCTGCAGTTTCCATAAACTGCCTATTTAGTAAATTAAAGTTGCCACCAGATGTTTCTAGGAAAAACTACTCTTTTGCATTTCTTTGGTTTGGAAGTTATATGATGGGAATTTGAGAATTTCTTGCTTTTTTTGGTTGTAATATTGGAGTAAACAAGAGAAAATTGCGACTAGAAGAGATGAAGCATAATTGGAAGCTCCACTTGTAAGCAATAGTTTGAAACAATTAGGAGTTGTTTTTCCATTTTTGTTGGCTTATCCAAATGACTATTTTGGAAAGTATTTTTCCTTCAGTCGAGATACGGCAAAAGCCACAGGATTTTGTTAATTTGACATACTCCCAAGCTTTAGCCTGTTTGTCAATAGTTGCTATACATTTTTCCATGTGGTTACTTGTTGATTTGGTTTGTCACTCTGATATGGTTCTTTCTTTCCTTTCCTTTCCTTTTACCCCTTAACTTCCTCAGACAAGGAACCAACCCAGGAGGAATCGACCGGTGATAGTAGTCGTAGATGAAGAACGAGAACATTCACAACGATCAGGTTATATTACATCTCTTCATCTATATTGCTAGTGATATGCCAAGTCTAATACTTTAGTTCAATATTTCTGCTGGTTACATGTCAGTGTGTTTTCCATTTTATGATTCATTGATATTTATGTAATATTATTTGATGCGTGTTTAAATAAATTGATGGTTAGAGTTCAATATTGTTGGTTTGAGATGTTGCTTGTAACTTTATGGTGATTTGCATAGCTGCAGGGAACTCATTTTCTCTTTATCTACTCAAGATTTTTATGGAATCCATCCACTTGCCTTGTATATGTGTATGTATGGTCACTTTTCAACCTTTTCCAACCAAAATTGGTTGTTGTTTAGCAATCCTAAATTGAGAATTCTCTACAAAAATATTGGACATATCTTATGGTTTCATCAACCTAACATTTCTAATTGGTGCAAACTTCCTGAGCTGTAAAATTGTTGGACAAGAGAGGGATCAGTTGTGGAGTTAGAAAGGTCTAGTTAGTCAGTCATACATATCAACTCAAGCAGAAATTGTAGTTCTCTTAGTCTCGTATACCATAAAGGAATCCCAAAGGCGTAGGAAAATGGAAATATTTGCTATATGGAATTGTAGTCATCACACTGTAATCCAAAGGATTATAGTCAAAACACTTCACATATTTAAGATGCTCGGTACCGCTATATATTACAGAATTCTGAGTTCATTTTCTGTTTTTTTTCTTCATAAAAGAAAACTATATAGAGGTAGGCTTATTTGTATCTGTCGAGACAAGTGTCAAATACATATCATGACAAAGCTTATTAGTTATTAGACATGGAGGGAACATGTTACATGTGTATAGGGTGGATCCATATCCAAACAATTACTTTTTCTAGGCAAATTGTCCACATGCCATAAGATAGACAAACTTCCTATATATATGAATTTTGATATGATACATTGCAGGATGACACTGATTTTTTTGTAAATGTGCTCCTAGTATGTTGTTGTAGGACATTAATATCTTAGTTTGGATTGCCAAGGTTGTTCCTATTATGCAAAAGGGTTTATTTTGTTTCTTCTCCCCGCTATGTTACTCGGACTCGCCGCTTTAAGGCAAAGTACCAGTATCGACCCGACATGATACGGGTGCAAGTACAGGATCCGATCGGATCCTCCATGGTGACAATCGGACACGGTAGATGAAGAAGATATGTTATTGAAAGATGGCCTGCACATCTTTCTTCTTGGGCATCTGTTTTTTTTGAATTTTTGCCACTGTTTATCAAGAAACAGGTTTGCTTGCTTCAATCTCTTATCATGACTGTCAGAGCATAGAATGTGCTGCTATTGTTGACCCTTTGGAAACTTCATATTGCAGCTGCTTCTCCATTTAATGTGGCATGCAAATTTTTGGAAACTTCATATTGTAATTGCTTCTCCATTTAATGTGGCATGCAAATTTTTGGAAGCTTCATATTGCAGCTGCTTCTCCATTTAATGTGGAATGCAGATTTAATGTGGCATGCAAATTTAATGTGTTGGCATGAATATTTAATGTGGCATGCAGTTTAATGTGGGTGAATTTGGTTTTGCTCACCAAACCAAATTCAAAATGGGTTTTGTTAGACCATCTCCAATGGTGGTTTCTATCTTCCCTATTTCTATGGAAGAAATCCATTTTAGAAAAAACTTCTCCCAATGGTGATTTCTATCACCCTTTCTATCCTAGGTGGCAATGATGTAGGATGGAAACTTTCTAGGAGGGTTTCTACATGTAGAAACTCTCATAGAAATTCTCCTATCTCTCATGACAATTATTATTGGGCTCCACACCATTAAATTGGTCCTTTTACTATGTGACACATAGGATAGAAATGGAGAACCATTGGAGAACATTTTTGTATGTCTACAATTTCTATGTAGAAACTCTTCCAACTAGGATAGAAATCTCCTTAAAGTACAATGCCAAGTAGGATAAGAACTCAATTTTAGAAATCACCATTGGAGATGGTCTTAGGGCACATGTTAAGGATAGTTAATACATAACATTTTACTTTAAAAATTGTGATCAACATCTAATAAATATTAAAATAAAATTTTTTGGAATTGGAAAATGTTATCAAGATTTAATGCAAAAAAAATTTACATTGAAATTTTATTTTATTGGATCTTGATAACAGTTCTCAATACAAAAATATATATTATTTGTAATGCTTATTAGACGTTGATCACAAGTTTCAAAATAAAATGTCATGTATTAACTATCCTTAACATGTGCCCTTAGGGCACATGTTAACAAAACCCATTCAAAATCTATTCATGTTCTGTGTGCTAAAATGGTCAGGTGTGTTGTTCCCATAAAGTTGCTAATGACACTCGGTTCGACTACAAAAACTCAAATAGGAACTCACGATAAGAACTTAAAATCACGTTATGACACGTGTACAAAATTTTCTATTTAGGCCCTTGACCTTTTTCTTTGTTTAGCCCTTTAAAAAATCAAAGGATGAGATGCATGTAATCCAACAGCGTTTCATGGCGGAGTTCAAAAATTAAGAACTCATTAGTTCCTTTAGGATTTTTGAATGACACTCGCTTCTACAAGTCTGTTCTTGATGGTGTTGTTTTGCTCATTGCATTAATTAGTTTAACAAAATTTAGAGAACTTACTTTTGTGTCTTAAAAGTTCGAAAATAGTTCTAGATCACCATAAGTACATTTAAGGACATTCTTTCAATCCAATTAGAATTGCAATAACAGGTAATGCAAATTTATCATGTTGATCAAATCCTGGGGGAAGATTGATATACAAAATTATGCTTTCAGTTTGTAGTTAGTAGTTGATATATGTGTGTGTGTGTATGTGTATTATGCTTGCAAATTTATCATGTTGATCAAATCCTGGGGGGAAGATTGATATATATGCGCTTCTATATATATATATATATATATATATATATATATATATATATCCGGACCCAAATTTTGGATCCTTTTTAGCCAAGTCTGCGTGTCCTTCAATTATGAGTTTGAAGGACCCGACTCTTGGATATGTACCCGTACCCGAGTCCAGGTAACATAGCTCCCCCATTCCTTCCGTGCATATGGATGTTGATGTCTTAATTATCTTCAATGTGATGTTACTATCAGCGTGTTTAGCCTCCAAAGCAACGTGATTGCCGATTGAGGATTGGTCATTATATGCTAGCGTGAACTTATTCTTTTTAACTCGTTCCAACTTAAGCTAGTTATAGCTCGCTTTAGCTAGTTTTGTCTGTGCCTAGTAGATATCAATTTGGTACTTTAGTCCTTATTTTCCACCTTTATGTAAATATATTTCTATTTTCTTTAGCTTATCAACCTTATTCTGCAAATAATCCAGTGATGTTGCCTTGTTTGATTCACACTCTCAAGCGGCCTAGGATTCAACCAAAGAGGACAATTATTAACTGCGAAAGTTATTCAACATCAGAGGTAGTTTCCAATGTCATCTTCCTATTCCTTCTTTTACTTTGACTGTTACTCATTAACCTTTTGAAGCTTTATCCTGTTTTGCGGTATTGATCGAATGTTCAACTATGTAGGCTGCTGTACCTTGCTATTCTGTTAAGTTAGATATTACTAATGTTATATTTGGCCCACAAGGTTGGATGATCGAGCACAATCATTGACATTAGTGTGGGGTTATTTATTTGGCCCATAGAAGTAGCTATTTCTGTTTGTCTTCGTACAAGCATCATACGTAAGTATTGCTAGAGAAACAAATTGAACATTTTGGATATGGTTTAAGATTTATGATTTGTTCTAAGATTGTTGTATTGAATGTCTTGTGGTTGTAGACAACCGTTTCTATCTTATATTAAAGTAACAAACTTCAGTCATAAGCATTTTCTGATAGATTGTTTTGACTTGTTTTTACATTCTAAGAAAGTTACTTTATGCTATCCACAACATGATTTCTCCAAGTCATGCACATTGTTTTTCAATTTTAGTATTCCGTACCACTCTTTCCATTTGTATAAACCTTATGCCTTAACAGTTAACAACCTATCTTTAACCAGTAGATGTTTCACCATTCTTGTGTGTGAGCAAGCCACATCTGTGTGCACACCTATGACATGTGTATGTCCACTTATACTGGTAGAGGAATGTGGTCAGTTCCTAGGGTGTGATTGGCTTTGTTGTTCCCATCTACCAAATTAGTATGGATCATCTTAGATGGTCCATGCCAGTAGTATGCATATATAAATAGATTTCAGGTATTAGGATTCTCCCATCATTGACCCAAGTTTTTGCAAATGAACATCTTTTGCCTGATATGGTAGGCCTTTGATTCACTGGGCCTAGAGTCCTCAAAGAATTGTTTTTTTGTTTTTTTGATTTCAGGTATTAGGATTCTCCCATCATTGACCCAAGTTTTTGCAAATGAACATCTTTTCCCTGATATGGTAGGCCTTTTGATTCACTGGGCCTAGAGTCCTCAAAGAATAGTTTTTTTTTTGTTTTTGCAACAGATCAACGATATGGTGCTGATATTAAAAGATCTGGCTCATGATTCATGCACAAGGATGGCCAGGATGTAGTTAGGCTTCTGGGACTTCACTGGTTTGGTCCTAAGCATTTGGTCCCAACTCCTAAGCAACACATAATTTCTGTACAAAACAACAAAAAATATTTGAACAACACCTCTTTTGTGACAATATTTGACCAACTTTGAGCCATTCCTCAGTAAAACTACATGAACGACAACGACTACCATAAAAATACAATAAACAACAACAAAAATGGCAATCGAGTCCTTAAGGAGTTTAGGATATGAAGAGCATAAACTGGAGATTGATACTACTCTGGACAGCCTGAGTATGCACTTATATTTGTGGGATTTCTAAGTTGGTTTTTACCTTGATGATTGTACAATCTTCCATAATCTACCACCACCATTTCTCAGTGACAACAATAACAAGAAGAAAACCTTTATCCTTTAGGGTAGAAATCCATATTAGGGGCCATTTCTTTTGCTGGAGCATTCATTACTGGGGTTTGTTGCATGTATTCGTTTTGGATGCAGCTCTTTTCAGGCCATCTCACAACTTTACTAGTAAACATTCATGTCATATTAATCTCCTTAATTATGTACTCATTCTAGTACCGTTGAACAAATTTTGGGATTCACTGGTTTTTGTTTCATGTCCAGCCCACAACATTCTATTTTTCTTATCTTGTTCTTGATTGAAGCTATCTTGAACTTCTCAAGAAATTAAATCATTGTTTATCTGTGACTTTATTGAGAAGCAGGCTTTCAGCATATTCCTTTTGCATTTCATATTTAAAAGTAATACTTATGATGAGTTATAATTATTTAAAGTGATTTACCATTAGACTCGTGCTAGTACTTTCATGTCTGGTTATGTAAATTAACCTACCTAACTTGCAAAACTTTGCGTAACTTTCTTTCTCATGCATCTGTCTTTTTCATGGTTCATTTTAACTATTATTTTTTAAGGGAAAATGATGGGGTTAAAAGATCCCAGTTATGAATTATATAAATGAACTTGCTAAGACTTTAACTACCTCCAGCAATTATCAGCTACAGGAAAGATCCTAATATTTTCTTGATTTAAAAAAAACCCATTACATTTTTTTTCTTCGCACCCATATGTTACATTTCAAAATTTTGGACTTATATTTAGAATTCCTCGTAAAGATTAGAAATTAAAAAGTAATACTATTTTGCAAATTCTTTGAAGTTACTCTCCTCCAGTAAGAAAATAAAAATAAAGTCACCAAAAACATCAGAGGTTTTCATGGGTGTACAAGTGATGGATGAACTTAACAGACTTAGAAGGGTTTCGTGGGTGTGTTTGCTCATATGATTATATAAGCAATACTTAATAAAATAGGAACATCGAGCTATAATTAAACGGAGTGGAGACAACTTCAATTTCCATCACCATAGGCTTACATCAAGTGTTGGCATTGAGTTTTTACCTCTTTGAACTAGTGTAATGTACTTGATAGACTTAGGAGGTATGAAGGATGGTTTTTTTGGTTTGTGTAATTTTGATTATATAATCAGTAACTACTGAAATAGATGGAGTTGTAATTACTATAGGGACAACGGGAGGAGACATCTTCAATTTCCACAATATATGCTTATGTCAAGTGTTGGCACTGAGTTCCTACCTCTTTGCACTAGTAATGGATGAACTTAGTAGGCCTTGTAAAGGTCGGGTTTCATGGTGTATGTTTGGTGATAAGAGTCATTCACTAGATAGGTATTAGCTATTATTACATAGGAACATGGAGAGACTCCTTGCATTAAAGAGGCTTTGAATCATTAGGGCAAAAAACAAAGCATATAACATTCTTTAAAACTCAAGAAGAATGAGGGAGTAGTTATACTGATTTCCGGTGGATACAGATTTGATACTTTTTGCTTTTTATTTAACATGATGACGAGGCTGATAATGTTCATACTTCATAGACTTGCAACTGGATGATTGAAGCGCGGGGTGCTTTGTGATCGTATTATAACCTTGAAATAAAACTCTGAAAAGGCAGCTATGAGACCAGCCATGCTTCGTCTGTTGGCAATTAGAGAGAACTAAAATGAGAGTTTCTCCTCTTCTTTTCTGTGAGGAGAAATTGAGCTGTAGTGTTTATAGTTTGTGTATGGAACAATTTTAGATGCAGAGAATGAAGTGGAGGAAACACAATAAAAATATTGAATAAAGTTAACAGAATTGATTAGATGAGTATGGAGAGGAAAAGACAAAAGAGGGACGAGAAGGAAAAAAAGAGAGCAGAAGAATATTTCTAAGGGGAAGTAAAGAAGATCTCTTTCTCCTATTACCTCCTAATGAAGTATTGTCTTGACCTTATATAAAATCTGTACTGAGGAGAAAAGAGTTATATGAATATGGACACTGCTTTACATGCTGTGTTGTCTGCTAACTCCTTTTATCAGTCTTTCCTTATATAGGGATCCTAATTAAAGAGCAACTGGCATGCCCATCTTATTGTAAATTGTCTACGAGTTTAATATAATTGTGGTCATAGGTTAGGGTCCATTACATGTTTGTATTTGAATCCTTTTCTTGACTGGCTCATTATCAAGAAAAGCAATCAAAAGAAGTTTAGATAACTATATTTTTCAAGCTTATTAGTATACAAAAGTGGCTACTTATTTCTTCTAATAGATTTATGTATGGCGCTTATTAAGACAAGACGTCAATGAAGCACGGATCTCCAAGATTTTTTTTCACGTTCATATCATTTTGACACGCGTGGGATATGTCAGTAACGGCAATAATATACTTGGATATGCCAAAATTGGCCAGGTTCCCTTTCTTGTTCGTGTTATATTGGTGTTTATGCAACATAAGCGTGTGTTATTTGGCATTTGTGTTTATTGTATTCAGATAATATTGGTGATAGTGGTTGGCTCAGTATCTTCAATTCGAAATAACTATTGTGTGGGGTTAGATTTCCTTGTATTATTTCTTTTCAATTGCGACCCTACGAAGTTTATATATTAGTCATATAGGAAGTTTCTTTTGAGGAAATGTAAATGCTGGGGCCTTATTCAGAAGACGTGTGTAGGGGTGAGTATTCGGTTTAATCGGTTTAAACCGAACCGAATTAATAAAAACCGAAAAAAACCGAATTTCAAAAAAATAAAACCAAAACCGAACCGAATTAAACCAAAACCGAATTAAACCGAACCGAATATTTCGGTTCGGTTTATTCGGATATTCGGTTCGGTTTATTCGGTTTAAACGGTTGGGCCATTTTTTTTATAATGGGCCGGCCCAAATGGAGGTTTATGGGCTTCCAAAAATATTTTACACATTATATTAAGAAAAAAAAAATCTTAAACCGTTCAGTAACAACAAGCAGTAGATAAAGAACCAATAATTAAACAACTTTCTTCACAAATTATTAAAAAATAATTTTTACAAACCAACAACCACCACCAAAAATACACAACACAGTAGAAACAATAACACATGATATGCCATCTCCCTAGCTTGCCCTCTCATTGCTCATAGGCATAACATTGATAACAAGGTTGAGATAATAACACAACTGTCACATAAGCCATTTTGATTGCAGTCACAATGAAATATTAGCCACATAAACTTATTTTCATCTATTTTCAGAATCTTCCTCCCTGCAATGTACACTGACAGAAGATAAATTAGGTTAGTTGAGTGTCTTTTGAAATTTAATACGCAAATGATTGCAAAAAATGCTGGACACTAACAAGAAAAAGAAGAAATGCTATATTCTGAAGCATTTATCAAGGAGTACATCTACAACAATCTTCTGTAGTAATACTTTCTACATGTTGAGACATTTTGCAATGCACAAGCTTTATGCACAAAAATAAATTGACAATAACAATTAAAATTTCATAAATGCATGTACGAACTGAAGAGTTATCAGTGATTGCAATATTGCAACAAATAATACAAATAAATATATGGATATTATTCATAAAACTCAGGCATGTTAGAGTATCATAATTAAACTCAGACCATATTTGAATAAATTATAAGTTAAAGATAAATATATAATCATCAGTGATTCATGAACTCAGGCATGTTAGTATCATTATGAATGTTAATAGTAAAACATAGCCAAAATATAATTTTAGGATATATTGCAGGAAAACAAGCATATGTAAGCTAAAGATACACCGTAGCAAATTTTAATGCAAAACTGGATAGCACTAATCTGTTTCTAGGAAAACATAGTGGATTGAATGCAAATTTTAATGCAAAATTGGATAGCACATTAGCAGATGAAAAGAAACATTTATATATTTAAAAAAATCAACATCTCACCTCAATTAAGATTTTTGACACCATTCTTTTGCAATTTCACATCAACCACATTTTTGAGTACCTGAAATCCTACGTAATAGGCAAGTGGATTTGAAGAATAGATGCATTGTAGTATCTATCTGATGTTTATTGTCATATCATCATTGCCATTTCTTCACAAATTTGTTAGCAACTTATAATGAAATAAAACAAGTAAATGACATACATCAAAACTCAAAAGTATAAACCTTTATCACATTACTATTAGGCTAGGTGCAGTAGTGTAAAAAACTGCAGTTAAATGAATTTCCATCTGTCTGAAACTCTGATGTTCAAGATCTGCAGGTTTAGAATCTGCATAGATAGGCAAATCAATTTGAACTTTGAAAGCTAAGATTGGCAATTTCTCCATCATAAATAGATGCATTATATTATCTGTCTGATATTTATTGCCATATCCATCTGTCTAAATAATTTAATAATTAATCCAAATATAAATAATAGGTCCAGAATCCAAACTTCCAAAATGATTTATGTAGTGCACACTAATAATAATTTTAGAAACACCAATGATAATTTTACTATTAAATTTTAGCAGAGCTAATCTCTGACAACCATGAATGTATTAATAGACCAAACATTAATCCTTACAAGGTGAGTCTGAGATCTGAACATTAGAAACATCTGAGATCTGAACATTAGAAGAGCTAATCTTCTTAAAACATCTAAACATCTAAACATCTGAACATTAGAAGAGCTAATTTACTAATAAATTTTAGCAGAGCTAATCTTCTTAAAACATCTAAACATGAACATACTAAATTTTTAACACAATATTAACCGTAAGAGTCTGAGATCTGAACATTAGAAAGAATATAATAAAGATTATAATGAAAAAAATTAAGAATACTTACAAGGTGAGGGAGATCTGTGAGAAAAGATCGAGATGGAGGTTGAGCCATGGAGGAGATCTGAGATCTGAACATTAGAAAAAATATAATAATAATTAAAATAAAAAAAAATTAAGGATACTTACAAGATGGAGGAGATCTGTGAGAAGAGATCGAGATGGAGGTCGAGTCCTGGAGGAGATATGAGATCTGAACATCAAAAGAAATATAATGAAAATTAAAATGAAAAAAAATACTTATAAGGAGGAGGAGATCGAGATCCGAAGTGAGGTGGGGGTCGGAGGCGGTGACCGGCGATGAGGTAGAGGAGATCTGCGAGTTTGGTGGAGGAGATCGAGATCCGGAGTGAGGTGGGGGTCGGAGGCGATGACCGACGGTGAGGTGGAGGAGATCTATGCGATATGTGAGAAGAGAGGAAGTGGCCGGCGGTGGGAGGCGGAGCACTAGGGTTTTTTTTCGTAGAGGGGAAGGGCTAGGGTTTTATTTCTTGGAGGCGGAGAGGGAGAGAGAGTGAAGTGAGGAACGGAAAGAATGAGAAGCTGAGAGGAGAGAGAGAAAAATAGATTTTATAGTTAGGGTATGGATGAGGGTGTTTTGATAATTGTATATAGTTAGGGTTTTCTTATTCGGTTTCGGTCTTAAACCGAACCCGAATCCAATAACCGAACCCGACCCGAAAAACCGAATAACTGGGTTTACAGAACCGAACCCGACCCTATATTTTTTTGAACCGAACCTAATAGCTTATTCGGTTCGGTTCGGTTCGATTTTCGGTTTTAAACCTAATAATGCTCACCCCTAGACGTGTGGTCCAGCTACAAAAAAAATTGTGGATGAAGGGGAACATGAGCTAGAAATGTGGTTGGCAAGCTTGTAAGGATGGCCCATTAATAGCTTTATCTTTGAGCTTATTTAGATGTCTTGGAAGCACACTCAAAAAATGTGGCCTTATTGTATTGAACACGTATCGGACACTCCACGGATACTCCAAAATGCACTAGGACACACCAATAGATGCCGTGTACGTGTTACCATGTCCTTACTGTGTCCTGGCATATCCGTGTCCCTGCAACATAGGATGTCAGATAGGAATTTTTATATCACATAGGATGCTAACTGTCATGTATAACTGTTACACACCCCACTCTACTGAATTACAGTTTCTAGATTAGTTGTATATCATTTATCTCTGGATCACGTCCACTCAAAGGATCATTGTGGCAAATAAAAGTAGAAAATGATAACTTTTATTGAGTTTAGGAGACAGGTTCCTGGAACAGCTGTCATGAGATATATTACTGAAGGAGTTTTGTACGTAGTAACTTTAAGAAATGCTGTATTCTGATTTTTTTTAGAGACTGTTAAATTGATAGCAGTCTTTAATGAGGACAAATCCCTTGGAAGTAACTACCACACTATATGAGAATTGAGACGTGGGGTAGTAGTAGATGCATCATGCATCTCCTTCTGGATTTAGGTGGCAGACCTCTTGAAGAACTGAACTTGGCAGTCCAGTCCAGTCTTTGTCAATGTCTTTAGACTTGGAATGGGAAGCCATAGATCCTTGATAGTTAGTGAGATCTAGTGGAAGGTTCTTTATTTATACGCCTACTGGAATGAAGTGAGATTCTGTACTTATGGTCTTTCTATTGGGAAAGCAGGGTCATGAGCGGAAGAGGATATAAGGAAAGTGGGGGTTGATGTGGCAAGGATTCGTCAGAAGCTCTTAGAATATTGTAATAACCCTCAACCCTCACCTATACTCTAGAGTTTTGGTGTAGTGGCATGGGCTTTAACATGGTACAGGAGCAACCTAGGTTTAAGTCTTATTTGGCACATATTTTAAGCGAATTTTAAAAAATTGTACAGCCGCACGAATCCAGCTCTCGTCACATAAAAAATCGGCCTCAACCTGCCGGGGCGTGAAGCATAGAAACTTCAAAATTCGATGTACTGTGTCAGACATGTATCAGACACGACATGGACACCAAAGTATACCTAGAACAGCAAATTAGGTGTTGTGGCCTTATTGTTGTTTCATATCCATGTCCAAGCGACATAGTTAGCTTCTCTTTCCTTTTGACTTCCTATTAGATGTTAATTGCATATCCTAGAAAAAACGAAACGAAACAGGCATAAGCACTTAAGCAGTATTGACTGTCCATGTCCACAGCCTTCTTAAGTTGTATTGCCAACTGCCTTCGATTGTTTTGAGTTGTATGTCCCTTTGACAAATTTCCATGCTGTGCTCTTTATGGTGATTGCCTCTAATTTATATGGTGATTCTGTAATTACATGGTAGATGATTTAATTGTTCAATTAACAATAAGCACCAGTCAGGCTAGTTATTTAATTTGCGCTTCATATCCGACCCGAATATATGTGGCAGGACAATGTTGCGAGCATTCCAGCACCCCAGAAGGTGGTGCCTAAGGAGCCTACATTCAGCTGTCCAATATGCATGACCACGCTGGACAATCCTTGCTCAACTGTCTGTGGCCATATTTTCTGTGAAAGTTGTTTAAAGGCTGCTATTCAAGTGCAGAAGAAATGCCCCACATGCCGGGCCAAGCTGACAAATAAAAGCTTCCATAGAGTATTCCTTCCAACTACCACTGCTGACTGAGGTGACTGAATCGGTATTCCGTCCTTGCAGGCCTCTTCCTCCAGTTGGAAGTTAGATTTTGGGTTCTCTATCTAGTTGGTTCCAGTGATAGCCTAAATCTGTGTGCATATTGTTTGATTTTACTTTATTTAAAATGTAGCGACAAATGCATATGTTCGCGTCCAATTGAACAAGAGGATCATCATTAACCTATATTTGACGGTAAATGAGACTAGCATTTGCAGATATCATACATGTAGACTTAAAATGTGAAATATGGGGTAAATCTCTTGCATCCTTTGTTACACTCCCGTCAGCTCCCTTGTCCAGGAGGGAAAGTTTACTGAGATTGAAGTTTGTAATCCCAACAGTGGCTTGTCCACACCCCCACCCCCACCCCCCAGGCCACCACTGCAACTTGTGCTCACTGCTAAAGGTCCAAAAATGTTCAAGTCTCTTATGGCTGTACCCTTCTTAACATTTACTCAAGTTGATGGATTCCCCGGACATTATTTATTCAATGTCGATGGTTTGTTGCTGATAAAGGTGAAAGTATTGAGATGGCAGATGTAATATTGGTTATATATCAATGGTTCTGATCCACCTTATAGCTGTGCCTACGAGAAACTGCTTTATATATGTAATTGGTGTATCATTGTAAGCAAAGTAACTTGTGCTTGTATCATGGTATTTGTTCTAGATTCCAACAGAATTATTTGCTATGTGGTGTAAGCAAAGTAACTTGTGCTTGTGGCATGGTATTTGGAGGGAAAGAGACCTCCAATGTCGATATCGATCAGTCGGTATTGGATCGGGATATGCCAAACTGTATTGAATGCCAAACTGTATCGGATCGATAGCGATTGATATTGTCGGATCGATATTGGTCGATACAGGTAATGTTGTATATATTACCTGCTTATTTCCAGTTCTATGTATAGCCCTTGTAAAGGGAGTGGTGTTCTTTTGAAGACTTCAAATCGTTTCTGGTTGTTTTCTTTTGATGTAGGGTTTGGGTCTCGCCAACACTAGGCAAAAATGAGCAAGAAATCTACAGGATTTTTGGATTTGAGTGGATCTATACTAAATACTTCCTCGATTTACTAATGGGTTTTCCAATAGTTAGTCGAAACCTGTGGGGTTCCAGCGTAGGCTATGTTTGTTTTGAAATCAGGGAAAAGAAAGTCTTTCCTTTTTTATGCTTGGATACCAAAGAAAATGAGTAGAAAAAGAAATTGATTATCTGGAGGAAGGAAAACAGGGAAAAAAAATGGTTTTTTCCACCTATCCAAGAATATATTTTTCTCCTATAAAGACTCATTTTTCTTTTCAATTTCCATAATTTTTATAAACATCGGAATTTCTTTTGATTTTAATTACAATTCTTTAAAGAAAAGAAAAACATAATAATAAAACTTTCCTTTCTTTCTGTGAACCAAAAGGCATAGAGCTTTAGTACATAATGGTCTAATCTTTGGAGAGCAGTCCTTGATAATAAGGTGCGAAATGTAGAAAATATGGCAATGATTGCAATGGCGGGTACATAGAAAAAGTAGCTAGAGACGAGTCGAAGAGCTTAATATAGCAAATACTGGGGTGGAATTTTGCTAACATCAATGAGAGAGGGTTGGAATTTTGCATTCAAGTTCTTTACTATCAACCCATGACCATCTAAGCAAGGATCAAACTTGTAGAACTCCAGGATTGTATGACAAGGGTGTACAAAAGCAGAATGTTTCTACACTAGCTTGGAAAGCCCAGACTAAAAAAATTCAGCACCGTGTCGGACATGTACCATATATGGTACAGACACTCCAAAGTACACTAGAACACATAAATAGATGCCAAATGAGTATAGTAATATCTAAGTCATGTTTTGACATCTTCGTGTCAGTGCAACACACGTTATGATTATAGTTCAATATTAGTTATCTGGAGGCACTTGATGTTGGCTCATATAATATTCGGCTATCCTTTTAACGGCTAGCTTTTATAGTGAGTTCTTCCAAAGTTCGTATCAAATGGTATCAGAGTCTGCACCATGTCTCCGGTTACAATTGTGCGACGTAGATAGTGACGTCAGTGTAGCATTGTACGTACTGGACTAGAAATCTAGTACAAAGCTAGCATGATGGACGTCCCAGGCTACGGAATTGTTAGAAAGTCATGATGATATGGTCCCACATCAATCATATTGGGGGTTAATCTTGGGCATTCGCTAACTTTTAGAATAAGTTCTCACAAGTTTCATATCATACATGACTTCATATTTGAAAGACGAATTATACTATTTTTCTTCCAAAAAAATTGGTGATGCCATCTTCCACTATGTAGAATCTGACATGGCAGCTTGCATTACAAATTTTAATTCAAATAATTATCCAAAAAAATTAAATTTAAATGTTAATATTAATGTTAATATTAATTTTAATGTTAATGTTAAAGTTAATATAAAAGTTAAAGTTAAAGTTAATGTTAATATTAATTTAATGTAAATGTAAATGTTAATTTTAATATTAATGTTTATGTTAATGTTAATGTTAATATTAATGTTAATATTGATATTAATATTAAATTTAATGTTAAATTTTGCCATGTCAACAACCATATTATATGTCATATAATGGGAGATGTCATCTCCCAAAATTTTTGGGAGATAATAACATTTTAATTTGTTGAAAGACCACCTAGATATAAGGCATATCTAGTCGAATCTTCGTACACAACCCAATAAGAATACACTCCCTCTTTTGTTTTGATGATGAATCCATTGCTAACATAAAATGGCTTCAATGAGTGCCTTCTAGATATACTAAAAGCTCCCTAAAACTTAATAAATAGTGACATAACTTAACAATAATCATTATTAGGGACTTTAATATGGTTGTATTCCATATTAGTAAAGAATGTAATAATAATATTGTTCATGCGTTTTTATCTATGGGACAGTGAACATACACAAAAAAAGAAGAAAAAACGAAAAAAAAAAGATAGTGAACATACGATGTATTATATATATATATAAATACATTTATTGTAGCACTTGTCTACCTAGATTTTTTTTAAAAAATATCTTTATTATTATTATTATTATTATTATTATTATTTAAGTATAGAATTGTTAGAATCATTATGACTAGAGTTTTGACTTTGAAGTCATGAGGGTTAGAAACTAAGCCTATAGGTTTATTGTAGTAAAATTAGGTTATATAGGGCCACTAGGGTCCCTAGATAGTCCCAAAAGTATTATTTTACCATTTTAGAATTTTCAAGATTTTTGGAGATTTTTAGATAATTTTATCTATGGTTTTATTATTTTTATAAGCTTCTAGGATTTATTGTGAGGGTACTCAAGGTTATTTTTGAGTCCAAACAATTTATTTGGTCTCTAGAACCCTCAAGCAATTTTTTAGAAAATTTTAAGAATTTTTAGAAATTTTCTGGAATTTATTTGGATTTAATTAGATTTTTTATGATTTTTAAACCATTTTCTGTAATTAAATATCTAATTATCCAGTCAGCAGAAGGGGATGGCCTATCTGTCAGCCTCCCAGTTTGCGGTGGGGCAGCCCAGTTGCCAGTTGGCATGCTGACTGGGCCTGTTTCCTAATATGGAGCTAGCGGCTCCATGAGTCGGCTCAAGCCAAACCGGCTTGGACCGTGACCGTCCGATCTGGACATGAGTGCCCAGATCGTGACACGTGTCACTGTACGGAGTAGTGGCTCGAGCTATCGACTTGGCTGCCCCTATACGTATTACGTTAATTCGAGAAAACCTAAATAGATTCCAGCAGCTTTTGGGAGAGGTTTCGAGTAGAGTCTTCGACTTCGCGGAGTGATTGCCGCCAACCTAGAAGTGCTTTTTGTTGGTGCTTTATTTACATGGAGAGAGCTTGCTCTCAACATGCCTTGTAAAATTTTAGTCCCAAATTGGAAAAGCACCATGAGTTATCTCAACATATATACTTGGGTGTGTTGTTGAGAGATGCACATGGGGTGGTGACCCTAAGGAGGGAACCATGTGGGTGATTTTACTAGGAGGTAAGAATAAGGCTCCAAGGATTAAGCATTAATGCTTTTGTCATTCTCTTGGATTAATTCCACTTGGAGCTAAGCCCCAAAGGGGCTTAGCGACTCGGACTCGGACTCGGGCTCGGGCTCATGGGCTCATGAGGCGTAATGTGGCATTTTGTTGGCGCACTTTGCACTTAGCACGTCAGCAGTCATGCGGTCTTTATGCGGCTCATATGCGGCCATGCGGTCTTATGCGGCATGCGGCTCATATGCGGCCTCATGCGGCCCATGCGGTTGATGCGGTTCATGCGGCTCATACGGTCCATGCGGTCCATGCGGTCCATGCGGCTCATGCGGTCCATGCGGCTCATGCGGTCCATGCGGCTCATGCGGCACATGCGGCCCAAGCGGTCCATGCGGCCAGGCTGCTGCTGCTGCTGCTGCTGCCGCATGGAGAGCTACGCTGACTGTGCAGATTTCAAATCGGTTATGGAAAGGGTGAATCAATGCGATTAATTCAGATCCTATCTTTGTGGGATTTGAATTAATTTCGTTACTATATTTGTGGGATTTGAATTAATTCAGTTCCTATCTTTGTGGGATTAGAATTAATTCGTTGCTATCTTTTTGTGATTTGATTCAATCTTTCCATAACTGATGAGGCGGCTAGGGTTTCCATCCTCTCTCTATAAATACTCTCTTCTGGCCTCCTTTGTGACTACCACGAAAATACAAGTCAGAAAAGGAGAAAGAGAGAGAGAGTTGCTGCCGCCATTGCAAGTCCATCCGAGGAGTCAGAACAGAGGTGACATCGAGCGTTCCACAAGTTCTTCAAACTTGCTGGTTCCTGGAAGCAGATCGTGTGGGGCGAATCTTGCTTTGAGCAACGGTGTTTTGACACCCCAGCATTGTTCTTCTTCTTCTCATCTCTCTAGATTATTGTAACTTGTTCTGTCCCAATTGCAACACGTTTGCAAGGAAGAACAAGAGATCTTCTCTTTGCTATTTTTCTCCTTCATATTGTAATTTGGCTATTTAGTTTTATTCGTAGATCTTGAGTTTGATCATCACAAAGTTTTGTGTGACATCTCAGATCTCGATTGCATTAGTTTTCATCTTTGATCAAGCCCCCGGGAATAACAATCTCAAAGCAAGATCCGTATAGATGGAAAACATTAATGCTTCGCTCCTCCAATCAGACTTCTGCAAGTTGGAAAAGTTCGATGGAGAGCACTATCAAGTCTGGAAGAGAAAGGTGTACCTAACTCTTCAACTGAAAGACGTTGATCATGTTCTGTTGGAAGAAGAACCCTCTGTTCCAGACACTGGATCTACTGTCGCCATCAACGCGGCTACCAAACTCCAGGCCAAGTGGAGAAGGGAAAATAGCATCTGCAAGCTTCTCATCCTGAATGCTATGGAGGACTCTCTGGCAGAATCCTACTCAAAGAAGGAACTTGCCAGAGACATATGGGAGTCTGTGGAAAATCTGTATGAAGAAGATAAGAACAGGAGCAAAATATTTGTGGTTGAAAAATATCACAAATTGCTCTTTGAGGACGAAAAGTCCATGCTGCCACAGGTGAAGGAATTTCTGAAGCTGCGTCAGAAACTGGAAGACGAAGAGATGCCCCTTCCCGACAAGTTTGTCGTCGGAGGGATCGTCTCAAAACTTCCTGCTGGATGGAGTACCTTCTATGCAAGGATGCACAGAAAAAAGCTAGACATTAGCTTGGGAGATCTACTTCAAGAGATCCATGTTGAGGACGAGATGCGTTCTCAACAGAAGGTGGACACTCTGTCCAAACAGTTGGCTAAAGCCAATCTTGTGCAGACGAGAGATTCCAAGGGGAAGCAGGCGGCTTCTCATCCCAAGAAGAAGGACTTCGCTAATCTAAAAGTGAAGGGTCCTTCTTTCAAGCAACAGAAGACTAAGTCCCACGTGACTTGTTATAATTGTGGCAAGAAAGGCCACTACAAGAGTGAATGCAGATCTAAGCCTAAACAATCAGAGAAAGGTGAGCCTAATAAGGTTTCATTGGTTTCTAACGTTGTTGCTATGATCGGACAGGTCACAACTGTGGGGGTTGACTCTGACTGGTGGATAGACACTGGTGCGACTTGCCATGTCTGTTCAGGCAAGGAATGGTTCGTCACGTACCAGCCGATATCTGAGAAAGTTGTCATGGCGAACCAGGCCCAAGCTGAAGTACTGGGGATTGGGACTGTGGAGCTGAAACTCACTTCTGGGAACACTCTGACGCTTCAAGGAGTGAAGCATGTTCCTGCGATTGCCAAGAACCTAATCTCTGGGAGCCTGCTCTGCAACGCAGGCTTGAGGATGGACATCAACGCTGGTCAGATGGTTATGTCCAAGAAAGGAACATACTTCGGGAAGGCTTATCAAACCGAAGGAATGTTTAAAATTCAGCTTGTCAACCAGTTTGATGACATTAATGCAGTTGCATTTTCTGATTATTCTCTTGAGTTGTGGCATAATAGACTAGGACATGTTCATAGTAAAAGAATCAACAAAATGTCTAGTCTAGGACTTATCTCCAAATGTGGGGGTAAGGTGGAGAAGTGTGAAGTATGTGCTCAGACGAAGATCACAAGGAAACCCTTTCATCGGGTCAATCGAAGCACAGATCTTCTGGAGTTGGTGCACTCCGATATCTGTGACTTCAAATATTTCTCCACGAAGGCCGGGATGAAGTATTTCATAACCTTCATCGACGACTTCTCAAAATACGCGTTCGTCTACTTGCTCAAGTCCAAAGACGAAGCTTTCGAGAAGTTCAGAGAGTTCAGGGCCGAGGCTGAACGGCAGACTGGACAACAACTCAAGAGGCTGAGAAGTGATCGAGGTGGGGAGTACAGGTCTCATGAATTCGCATCGTTCTGCAAAGAACATGGAATCATATGCGAGACTACTGCTCCATATTCTCTTCAATCCAACGGAGTAGCAGAGAGGAAGAACCGGACATTAACAGAAATGATGAATTCCATGCTGCTCACTGCAGGTCTTCCAAAATGCTACTGGGGAGAAGCTGCATTAACGGCCACTTTCATTCTGAATAGAGTGCCATATGCAACTTCGGACGTAACTCCTCATGAACTCTGGTTCAAAGTCAGACCCAACTTGAATGTCATTCGAGTGTGGGGGTGTCTGGCGTATGTGAAGCTTCTGGATCTGAAGATTCAGAAGCTGGGGACAAGGACTACGAAGGCTATCTTCTTGGGGTATGCCGAGAAGAGTGATGCTCGGAGATTTCTTGATATTGAATCAAATCATATTATCGAATCTCGCGATGCTGAATACTTTGAAGACAAGTTCGCAAAAGACAAAAACATTATTCTTTCGGACATTCCGGAAAATGATGTAGGTACTAATGAGACTGAAATCTCATACGAGCCAGTAGTCCAAGAAGAAGCTGTTGTTGATGGAACAACTCTTGCACCAGAACTCGCCGAGCCGTCAGCTAAGCGAGCGAGGAGACCGAAAGATTTCGGAGATGACTTTGTCACCTATCATGTGGAAGCAGATCCGCTTACCTATGATGAGGCGATGAAGACCAGAGATGCTATCTTCTGGAAGGAGGCAGTGAATGACGAGTTTGACTCTATCACCTCCAATAACACATGGGTGTTGGTAGATCTACCTGAAGGAGAAAAGCCCATCGGATGTAAATGGATCTTCAAGAAGAAGATGAAGGCAGATGGAACTATTGACAAGTTCAAGGCCAGGCTGGTAGCCAAGGGATTTTCTCAGAAACAGGGGATAGACTACTTTGACACGTACGCTCCAGTAGCTCGGATGACCACCATCAGGATGTTAATCGCTCTAGCAGCTATACATAAGTTGGTGATACATCAGATGGATGTAAAGACCGCATTCCTGAATGGGGAGCTGATCGAAGAGATTTACATGCAACAGCCAGATGGATTTGTCGTCAAAGGTCTTGAAGACAAAGTTGCAAGTTGGTGAAATTATTGTATGGTTTGAAGCAAGCTCCTAAGATGTGGCATGAGAAGTTTGACAAAGTTATTAAGTCAAACGGCTACAGAGTCAGCGAGACGGACAAATGTGTTTACACAAAGTTTGCTGATGGAAGAGGAGTCATCGTTTGTCTGTACGTGGACGACATGCTAATCCTAGGTACGGATATAGGCTGTGTCACAGAGACAAAGAAGTTCCTCTCAACCAAGTTCAGTATGAAGGACTTGGGGGATGCAGATGTCATCTTGGGCATTAAGATCATCCGGACAGACACTGGAGTAGCGCTGTCACAATCTCACTACATTGAGAAGATGCTCACACGCTATGGGTATAAGGATCTTCCAGGGATCAATACGCCATACAGGTGTGATCAGAAGCTGAAGCCAAATTCAAGGGAAAGCGTCAGGCAGCTGGAGTATTCTAGCGTTATCGGAAGTTTGATGTACGCAACCACTGCCACAAGGCCTGACATAGCTTTCGCCGTGGGAATGCTGAGTCGGTTCACAAGCAACCCAGGGGTTGAGCACTGGAAAGCTGTGAAGCGGGTGATGAGATATCTCAAGAAAACTCAGACATATGCACTGCACTACAACGGGTATCCGACAGTAGTGGAAGGCTTCAGTGATGCTAGCTGGTGTTCAGAGGTGGAAAGCGAGAGATCCACAGGTGGATATGTCTTTTCTTTGGGTGGAGCTGCTATATCGTGGAAGTCGAAGAAGCAGACTATACTCTCTCGTTCCTCCATGGAATCTGAATTCTATGCACTTGAAACTGCAGCAGATGAAGCAGAATGGCTTCGGGAGCTCATGTATGATCTTCCAGTGGTTGGGGCTCAGATACCGGCGATACCGATATACTGTGACAACCAGGCGACTGCGGCGGTGGCATCAAATGACCTCTTCAACGGGAAGAAGAGGACTGTGCGGTTGAAGCACAGGGCAGTACACGATCTTATCAAAAGAGGTGTAATTGCAGTGGTTGATGTTCGGAGTCAGGAGAACCTGGCAGATCCGTTCACAAAGGGCCTCAAGCGCCAGTTGGTCGATGACACAGCTTGTAAAATGGGCTTGAAGGCATTCTGATAGTGTGTCTTTGTAATCCTACCATAAAGTTTTATGCTATTAGTTCAAAGAGAAATCTACTAGGCATCTAACTTTTGGTTCAAAGGAGGATCACTGACTGGAAAACTATCAGGTAACAGTGGGTACTTGTTCTCTGGAACATGGAAGGGATACGGACCCATAACCACTGTTGTCTACTATGTATTTTTCTGCGGAAAAACAAATCCTGTGGAAGGTTGGCTTAAACGCCTTAATGAGTTCTCAGGCAGAGTGAATGTCTGGTGTGCTTTACAGGAAGCACGGTAGAGCAGCACTATAAGGAGTGAAACTCCATGCTACAGTGGGATGACTCCACCATGAGGTTCCCAGGTAGGGGTAATGCCTCGGCTTTGCAAGCCAAGTCATAGCGGCGTAGCACCGCAAATAGGCAGGTAGCCTAATGCTGTATGACGTAATTAAAGAGTTGTAGACAGCACTACAAAGGGGAGGATGGCCCCATGTTACAGTGGCACGACACCACGATGAGGTACCCAGGTAGGGGTAAAGCCTCGGCATTGCAAGCCATGTCGTTGCGGCGTAACACCGCAAGGAAGCCTTAGGCTTCATGCTGGGTAGTTTGGCACTACAAAGAGGCTTGTGACCTCATGCTACAGTAGTATGACACTACGATGAGGTTCCCAGGTAGGGGTAATGCCTCGGCTTCAGGCCATGTCATAGCGGCGTAGCACCGCAAGGAAGCGCAAGGCTTCATGCCATATCTCTTTAATAAAGAACTCACCTATAGTGTATGAAAAGAGATATCAGGCCGTCTCTTGAGGGTAAACTTGTAGACGCCCAAAATTATACACTGAAACCAGGCTGGCACAGGGCCTTTAATGTGCAGCCAGAAGCACACGTAACTACACTTTGTGAGTGGGAAGAATTACAATTGTGGTGCAGAATTCAAGGCGTAGTCCATTCTTGTATCACATTGTTATTTAACCCATGCGGGAAGATTCAAGTCGTCAGCGACATCTATCCTAATGCAAAATGGATAGTTACTGTGGGGAACGCTCAACCCTGGACACATATATATGTTGTGATATGTGGGGGATTGTTGGTGCTTTATTTACATGGAGAGAGCTTGCTCTCAACATGCCTTGTAAAATTTTAGTCCCACATTGGAAAAGCACCATGAGTTATCTCAACATATATACTTGGGTGTGTTGTTGAGAGATGCACATGGGGTGGTGACCCTAAGGAGGGAACCATGTGGGTGATTTTACTAGGAGGTAAGAATAAGGCTCCAAGGATTAAGCATTAATGCTTTTGTCATTCTCTTGGATTAATTCCACTTGGAGCTAAGCCCCAAAGGGGCTTAGCGACTCGGACTCGGACTCGGGCTCGGGCTCATGGGCTCATGAGGCGTAATGTGGCGTTTTGTTGGCGCACTTTGCACTTAGCACGTCAGCAGTCATGCGGTCTTTATGCGGCTCATATACGGCCATACGGTCTTATGCGGCATGCGGCTCATATGCGGCCTCATGCGGCCCATGCGGTTGATGCGGTTCATGCGGCTCATGCGGTCCATGCGGTCCATGCGGCTCATGCGGCTCATGCGGTCCATGCGGCTCATACGGCTCATGCGGTCCATGCGGCTCATGCGGTTCATGCGGTCCATGCGGCTCATGCGGCACATACGGTCCATGCGGCCCAAGCGGTCCATGCGGCCAGGCTGCTGCTGCTGCTGCCGCATGGAGAGCTATGCTGACTGTGCAGATTTCAAATCGGTTATGGAAAGGGTGAATCAATGCGATTAATTCAGATCCTATCTTTGTGGGATTTGAATTAATTTCGTTACTATATTTGTGGGATTTGAATTAATTCAGTTCCTATCTTTGTGGGATTAGAATTAATTCGTTGCTATCTTTTTGTGATTTGATTCAATCTTTCCATAACTGATGAGGCGGCTAGGGTTTCCATCCTCTCTCTATAAATACTCTCTTCTGGCCTCCTTTGTGACTACCATGAAAATACAAGTCAGAAAAGGAGAAAGAGAGAGAGAGTTGCTGCCGCCATTGTAAGTCCATCCGAGGAGTCAGAACAGAGGTGACATCGAGCGTTCCACAAGTTCTTCAAACTTGCTGGTTCCTGGAAGCAGATCGTGTGGGGCGAATCTTGCTTTGAGCAACGGTGTTTTGACACCCCAGCATTGTTCTTCTTCTTCTCATCTCTCTAGATTATTGTAACTTGTTCTGTCCCAATTGCAACACGTTTGCAAGGAAGAACAAGAGATCTTCTCTTTGCTATTTTTCTCCTTCATATTGTAATTTGGCTATTTAGTTTTATTCGTAGATCTTGAGTTTGATCATCACAAAGTTTTGTGTGACATCTCAGATCTCGATTGCATTAGTTTTCATCTTTGATCAAGCCCCCGGGAATAACACTTTTCGTGTGTCGTTTCTTTTGTTAGAAGAGTATCAAGGTTAGGTTATATACTTTATTTTCTGGAATTTTGTGTTCAAATTTCTGGATAACTATTTGAGTGTCGGTTGTCCAAAAATCGACGCGTCGCACAGTTTTCGAGATTCTAAGAGATCTCGAACTCCGATTTGTGATCCGTTTAAAGTTTTGGAAAGATGACATAGAGTTCTATAACATATAATTTTTCCCAAAAATTTAGAGTTTCGTCTAGTATTTTATTTTATTTGTAGAAGTCAGATTTGGTCAACGATTCATCGATTTGGTCACGGTTAGCCATAATGGCGATAACTTTTGACCAAATCGTGATTTTGTGACATGGTCGATTCCAGTGCACTCGTGGTGCTGAAATATACTATGTTGCACACTCAAACTTTTGAAGTCATGACGTTTGACAAGTTAGTCAATGGTATATCTCGGTTTGCGTGCCACGTGTCCCAAATTTGGAACCGTGACTTTTTTTGGCCAAATATTTGTGTTTAGATTTTATTTCAGATTTATATAGGCTAAAATATAATTTTAGATGATTTATTCTAGAATTAAAATATGATTAATTAGGTTTAACCCATTAGCCACTTTCTAGGATTTTTAGAGTGAAAATCGTAAATCTAACTTGTAGTTTTTTTTTATGTGACGGGGTAGATCGGGTTACGACGTATTGAGTTGTGACTTCATCATCTATCGGAGCATGAAAGTATCACTATTACCTATGTTTCTTTTATTTTATACTGTATCTTCGTGTCATCTTTTCACTATTACTCCCTTATGATTCATGTTGTAGTTGTTCATGATTACTATTGTACACGAGAGTTAGAATCATTAGGGTATATATACATGTTCATGTCTTACTTCTTGTTTCTCATGTTTACAGTTTATCGTATTGCTAATGTTTTATCGTAATGGACATGTATTATGAGTGAGTCGGAGGGGGGGGGGAATACAACAAGTAAGCATGTGGTCAACGAATTGAATACAGACCCCCTATACATTGATTGCATAATATCAGTCATGCACCACACGTATGACTGACGGATATCCCAAGCCGTCTACATGCCGAAAGTTAGTATTCTAAAACACACAGTACACATGACTTAATCATTGTTGCTCTATTTTCTATTGTTATTCTTTGGTCAAGTCTACCTTTACATTGTTATCATGTCTTAGTGGTATGTCAAGTCTACCTTCATATTATTATCATGTCTCAGAGGTATTTCCTTATCATACAATTTTATACCTATAGTTATCTTCAGTTAACTTTCTTTTATTGTTTCTTCATGCTTATATACTATATCGTGTAATGTAGTGTTATGGTGATCTTGCTTCAATCATGACTGGATAACTATTTTTCAGCTTTAGACGACGAGATGTGCCCCGAGGTCTACAGTGAGTATGTTGGCGACCTTGGTGTAACTGGCGTACCCGATTCCAGTACTGATACAAATTAGTATATTTTCGTATGGATTCGCATTAGTTAGTAGTTATAGTTATAGATTTTTGTCACTCCCCGTTCCCAGAATACGTATTTTAATACGTGTACTGCTTGAATGTATTTATTTAATATTTATCATGTATTTGTTCTGTATTTAATTCCTTTAATTTTATGCTAATTATTTTTTTGTATTTTATTTTCTGCTTTTGCTTAGCTTTGGTTTATTTTGACTTGGGTTCGGCTTGGGTTGGTTTGTTTTGGTTTAGGGTGGTTCATCATAAACCCAACCCCCTACCAACCACCATTTTTATTTAAAGTCCAACTACTTTCTCTCTCTTCACTTATTCTCATTTACTCTCCTTTTTCTTCCTCATAACTCTCTCCACCTACCAAGAGCTTAGGCAAGTGTATCTTGCTTCCACATGAGAACCTATTTTTATGGTTCATTTATTTCCCTCTCGTGATTCTAAGATAATTTAGAACTTGACATTTTATATTTTGAAGTTTTATTTTTGTAGATATAGAAATTTGCTATTTTCGGATTTTGGTGGTTTTGATCTATCAAACTTTCTTATTTTCAAGTTTTGATCGTTTCAGGTTGTTGAGATTTATGTTATACCCTGTTTTGATCTATGGAAGTCCCATTTTTGGCTTAGATTGAGGGTTTCATGGAATTTGGAGTTCTGGAGGAACTCTACGCCCACGTTTATACGTGCCTGCGTAGTATCAAACTTTATGCCCACGTTTATATGCGCCTGCGTAGTATCAAGCTCTACGCCCATGTTTATTTGTGTCAACATGAAATCTAGATTATGCAGGTCAAGACAGTTTTATGCGTAAAACAAAGTCTACTCTGCCTTGGCGTAAAACAAGCTTCACGCGTATTCCTGTACGAGTATTCCTTCACGCGTATTCCTTCACGCATATTCCTGCACGTGTATTCCTTCACGCGTATTCCTTCACGCGTATTCCTTCACGCATATTCCTTCACGCGTATTCCTTCACGCGTATTCCTTCACGCGTATTCCTGCACGAGTATTCCTTCACGTGTATTCCTTTACGCGTACTTCCTTTATGCATACTTCCTTTACGCGTACTTCCTTTATGCATATTTTCTTTACGCGTACTTCCTTTATGCATACTTCCTTTATGCGTACTTCTTTTATGCGTACTCCTTTGGCGTACTCCCCTGCCTAGAGGCTTTCTAGCACTAGCGTATCTTACCCCCTTGCCCGATGCAGTATGGCCCTGGCATCCATTGCCCTAAATTTACCTTTATTGGGCGTATGGCACCCCTTATTATATCCTTACGCCTTTTTGACATGAACTCGATATAATTATGATATGTTAATATTTTAATACATATTGTTGTGTGGAGTGTGCACTGTGTCTCGATTGGTTTATGGATGCCCAGTATGCCTGGAACTTAACCCTGAGAGTTATAGACTCGACCATGTTAAATACTAGTTTGACTTTCATGCTTTGTCACGAATTGACATTGATTGTTACCTTGACTAAATGATTGATCATACGTTCCTAGTTGGAACTAAAAGACTGGCTAGTCGTCTTGTTGAATTGAATGAGACACGTTCATATATTAAACATGAACCATTGCAATCGAATAGTCGATCCCAAACATTGGCATATGGCTACGTGCAGACTTCAACTTATTTTCTACAAAAGCAGCATGTATACCTTACAGTCAAGGCATGATTATTTTGTGGCTAGGTTTGATTGATGTATTACGCTATGTAAGACCTACAACCTAACCTTATGGGCATCGTTGTAGAGTTATGCATATCGTACTCTGTATGAAAGTACTCATTCTGAATGACCATGATCCACGGCATGAGATTTCAATTAACATAGGGACTATTAAGTTAAATAAAATAACGATTGCATGGAGAGAATGGATTCCTGAGTTCTTACATGGCAGCCATCTCGGGACAATTAGTGCCCCGATATGCCGGCTGGTTCCCACAGATACTGCAAACCTGCCGCACAGGTAGGAAGTGATAACTGTTTATATTTTTATATATATTGATGATGGACATCCCGCTGGGATACGTCTAATTCATGATTGGCGTAATTGATTATTGGGTAGACTAGCCTTGCTCGTACATTATAAGAACTGAGGAATCCCTTATTGCATATTTCCAGGGCAACATGAAACTTACAGTTAGCAAGCCGTAGTAGTTGTATTGCCATTTAAATTCATTTGTTTGTGTGCTGTACCTACTCTGTTAACTACTGAGATGATCATAATGTCAGGACATGACGGGTCAACTTTTGTCCTTGTTTGGTTGGGAAGTTGGTTTGAAGTGTCGTGATGTTGTGTGAATCCCAGTAGCAAGCGGATACTTATTTACCATATTCTTAACTCTTACCACTGGTTCTAATTCTTCATGTCGTGCTTCCTTTGTGGTACTTGCTATTTGAGGTTTAACCTCTCTGGTTTTGCATAGCCAGATTTAGAGCCAGCTCTCGAGGACTCAGCTTACTTCCACCTCCAAGATGGTCAATACTAGAGGGATGATCGTAAGAGGACACGAGTGGGTTCCTTGCTTCCCTGCTCGTTTTATTACTTATTTACATTTTGCCGCTTGGCACCGACATGTTAGTCGGACTGTCTTGCACTTACTTTTATATAATTGTAACTAAGTCAGACTGCAGCTGATAACGATTGTGTATACCTTCTTATATCATCTGATTATATTTTGTAAAGCCAGATCTCAAGAATATTTTGACTGAGCGTTTGGGACGCCATACTGCTCATTCTTACATGTTCTCTATTTACTGCTTTTCATTGAATGATTGGGACAATAGATGTTGAGTAACCCTAGTAAGACTTCATGTAGTATGCACCCCCTCGTCTTTTAGACAACATTGATTGTATTATACGGTATTCACCTACCTGTAATACGTAGCTGGCTGAGTCATTCCCCCGCTCTTTGGTATTCTGGTTCTGGGGCGTGACAAGGTTTTAGTGGTGGCCCATGCAGGTTTAATTTTAGACTTGCGGGGTATTTTAATTTATAGGATGTCTCAATCACACATGTTTCTCCTTGATCTCATGATTCGTTACTCTCGACCCTAGCTTGATATTCCGGTATCCTTTGACTTCATTGATCTTTTCTGTCCGATCGTTTGTTTGCTCTCTTGTCCCTTTTCTTAGGGGCACCTTGTCCGCATCTGTCAGAGCTGGACAGCAACAACAAGGGCAACATGAACAACATGACATTGTTGGTCAGCAACAAAGGCCAGTACTACCTCAATATACCATCCAAAAAGAGGTGATAGCGGAACCAACAACTGGACCACAGTATCCAGAGGTTCCAACACTACCAACAGTTCCGCTTACCCCTATGGCAGTAGACACACAATCCCTTCTGGAAATCATAAGAGGGATGATGGCTACTCAGCAACATCAGATGTTGGCCCAACAACACATGCACACTCAGCTGCAAGAGCAGAATGTATTGCTCAACCAAGGATTGCAAACAGCTTTGAAAAGAGGAGTGAGGACTGATTCAGGGGCGTCAACCATGTTCTGCAAGTACAACCCCTGTCGTTTCGAGGGCACAGAAGATGCCATTTCAGCAGATGCATGGCTTAAGGACATCGAGACTATTCTGACAGCGGCTAAGGTACCAACGGAAGAACGTGTGGATCAAGTGAAGCTGTTATTTCAGGACCTCGCACGTGATTGGTGGAAATCAGAAGAAGTAGGCATCAGACGTCCTATAGCTTGGGATAATTTTACTGTAAGGTTCAAGACGAAGTACTATGGAATTGTGGCACAGTTCGAGCTACAACAAAAGTTTATCAACCTCAAATAGGCTGGCAAGACAGTGGATACTTATGCAGCAGAGTTCTGCAGACTGAGTAAGTTTGCCCCGAAGATGGTAGCAACGGAGAGCCGGAGGGATATGAGATTTCAGCAAGGATTCCATCTTGAACTCTTATAATTGATAGAGGGACACAACTACCAGACTTTCGATGATGTATTGACGGCAACCCGGAGGCATGAGATCACAATCCAGAGGATCACATCAAGGATTGGAGGTCAAAAAAGATCTCACAATCATATTGAAGGAGGAGGGGGAGTAGCGCCCTGAATAACAGCACCATCTCCTGGAGTTTGCATTCACGATGTGGCGATACGAGGGCCAGCACCACCAACAAGACAGTAGCAGCAACAGAGGAAGAACCAGCAACCCCCAGCGGGCTGTACCTATTGTGGAAAGACAGGGCACACTAGAGGTGTGTGTCGGGCATTGAACGGACAATGTTTGATATGTAGAAGTCCAGATCATCGGGTTTCCACCTGTTCCAGGAATTCGAGGTCAGGAGGACCAGTACAACAATTTTCTGTGCTGCCAGCACCAGGGGCATGCCAGTATTAAGGACCAACAGTAGCGGTGAGATTGTTGGCACAACGTTCGTTGATGTCACAGGCTCAGATGTTTCGGCAGCAGGGACCGCCAATGCAGCAGCAACAACATAGACCACCCCAGCATCACCAAGGCAGAGGCCAGCAGTAGCACCCGGCTAGGCTGCATCATGGGAACCAACAAGGAGGCCGAGGGCAGGCATTCAATCTGTCCTTGGTAGAGGCATTGGCATCAGAAGATGTTGTGGCAGGTAACATTCTTGTCGCCTCATATTCCGCAGTAGCATTATTTGATTCGGAAGCATCATACTCATTTATATCTGCATAATTTACAACACAACTAGGAATGGAATTCGAGACATTGTCAGGGAAGTTGAATATACTCATTAGTAATGGGCTCGTAGGAGTTAGTAGAGTTATTCTAGCGTGTAGAATTGTAGTTTGCGGGCGTTCCTTACCCGCCAGGTTGATAGAATTTTCTGTTGATAATTTTGACGTTATCTTAGGCATGGACTGGCTGAATGACAGTCATGCGATAGTAGATTATCGTAGAGGGACTGTATCTTTTAATATTCCGGACATGAAGCGGTTTACCTTAGTTAGATCAGAGATCTACCAACATAAACAAAGAGTAGTGACGGCAATGGAAGAAGTTCAAGTCCTGAAGGTAGTTAAAGAGTTCATTGACGTGTTTCCCGAAGAACTTCCAGGTCTACCACCGGTTAGAAATATTGAGTTAAGTATAGAATTGGCACCTGGAACTAAACTGATATCAGATCGAGTTTACAGAATGGCAGATTCAGAGCAGGCCAAGGTGTATCAGCACATAGAGGAACTGAAGGAGAAGAAGTTCATTCGAGTTAGCGAATCACCATGGGCAGCACCAGTGGTACTTGTAGAAAAGAAGGATGGGTCATCAAGATTGTACATTGATTACAGAAAGCTCAATGCGACAACAGTAAAGAACAAGTACCCACTACAAAGGATCAACGACTTGTTTGATCAATTGAGTAGAGCAAAGGTTTTCTCCAAGATAGATCTTCGATCAGGGTATCATTAAGTGAGAGTTCGGAAAGAGGATATTCCCAAGACGACATTCAGATCAAAGTACGAGAATTACGAATTCTTAGTAATGCCGTTTGGTTTGACCAATGCTCCAGCAATATTTATAGATTTGATGAACCACATCTTTATGTCGTACTTAGATCAATTTGTCATTGTGTTCCTCGACGACATTCTCGTATACTCAGCTAGTGATGAAGAGCATGAAGATCACCTCAAAAAAGTGTTACAGGTTCTGAGAGAGAACCAGTTGTACGCCAAGCTCAGCAAGTGTGAGTTTTGGACGGATCACATTTTATTCATGGGGTACATTATATCAGAGGCTGGAGTAGCAGTGGATCCCAAGAAAGTAAAAACAGTAGAGAGTTGGCCAATACCTAAGACCGTAACAGATGTGCAAAGTTTCTTGGGATTGGCATGATATTACAGAAGGTTTGTATCAGACTTTGTAAGACTCTCAGCACCTATAACCCGCTTGACACGGAAGGATGTTCCATTCATTTGGTCGACAGAGTGCCAGGCAGCATTTGAGAATTTGAAGCAGAAGTTGATTACGACACCTATTCTTACATTACCGGTTGGACCCGGAGGTTTTACTGTATATTGTGATACGTCAGGAAAGGGACTTTGGTGTGTCCTAATACAACATGGGAAGGTGATAGCGTATGCATCTAGGCAACTTAGAGACCACGAGAAGAATTATCCGACTCATGACTTGGAGTTGGCAGCAGTAGTATTTGCTTTGAAGCTATGGAGGCATTACTTGTACGGTGATCGAGTGGACATGTACACAGACCACAAGAGTCTGAAGTACATCTTTACTCAGAAGGAACTGAACATGAGACAGAGAAGATGGTTAGAGTTGATCAAGGATTATGACGTAGAGCTTCAGTATCATCCAGGTAAGGCTAATGTGGTAGCGGGCGCTCTTAGCAGGAGAGGCGGTGCATTTATGTTGGCATCACAAAAACATATCTTAGAAGATCTTCAAGAGATGGGCATCGAGGTTATACTTCCTAGTGATATCAAAATTCTGGCAAGTCTACGACTTCAATCCGACTTGGTAGACAGGATCAAGGCAGCTCAGGCACAGGACCCAAGGATTCAGAAGCTTAGGACAGAATGTAAGTCAGGACTCAGGAAAGAGATAAAAATTTATAAAGATGGTACACTTAGATTTAGATCACGTCTATGTGTGCCAAGTAGAGATATCATACAGGAGGTTATGACAGAAGCCCACAGTTCTCAGTATTCTATACACCCCGGAGGGACCAAAATGTACAAAGATATCAAGCAGCACTTCTGGTGGAACGGAATGAAAAGGGAGATAGCTAGATTCGTTTCTCGTTGCTTAATATATCAGCAAGTGAAGGCAGAACAATAGAGGTCAGCTGGATTATTACAACTGCTTCCTATCCCAGAATGGAAGTGGGAGCATATCACAATAAACTTTGTGACCGGTTACCGAGATCACCAAGTGGTAAGGATGCTATTTGGGTGATAGTAGATTGGCTTACAAAGGTGGCACATTTTCTTCCTTTTAGAGTAGGACAATCTACAGAAAAGTTGGCAGAATTGTATATGCAGCAGATAGTCAGACAGCATGGGATCCCTGTTAGTATCGTATCAGATAGAGATACCCGTTTTACATCACATTTTTGGAAGAGTTTATATCATAGTCTGGGCACCAAGTTAAGATTTAGTACGTCTTACCACCCACAGACGGACGGGCAATCAGAAAGAACAATTCAGACTTTAGAAGATATGTTACGAGCTTGTACCCTAGATTTTGGAGGATCTTGGGAGAGTCACCTGCACTTAGTCGAATTCTCGTACAACAACAGTTATCAAGCCAGTATCCAGATGGCACAATTCGAAGCACTATACGGTAAGAAGTGTAGGTCGCCACTGGCATGGGATGATATCGGAGAGAGGAAGATGTTAGGCACAGAGATGATTGTTCAGACGGTTGAAGTGGTTAAGGGGATTAGATAGCGGCTTCGAGTTGCGCAAAATCGGTATCGTCATTGGGCAGATCAGCATCGTAGGCCGCTAGAATTTTCTGTTGGAGACCACGTGTTCTTGCGGATCTCACCTACCCGTGGGGTTATTAGATTTGGCGTTCGTGGGAAGTTGAGTCCACGATACGTGGGCCCATTTGTTATCCTCGATAGGGTAGGCGATGTTGCTTATCGTTTGTCCTTTCCACCTTCGTTACGAGAGGTGCATAATGTATTTCATGTATCTTAGTTGCGAAGGTATATATCGGACCCAAGCCATATCCTCGATCATTCTGAGCTGGTTGTAGGTACCAACCTGTCTTACGAGGAGCAGCCTGTGTCCATTTTGGACCGAAGGGAGAATATACTCAAGAACCGAACAATTAGCCTTGTTCGAGTTGCTTGGGGTCATCACTCCTTAGGAGAGTCAATGTGGGAACGTGAGGATGATATCCGATCACGGTATCCGTACCTATTTGACTCACAAGGTATATTTCTTTTCGCGTACTTTGTTTGTCTTGATTCCTCATGCTTATCACCCTATGAGTAGAAATTGCTTGATATCGTAGATTGATAAATATATATATATTACTTGCTATTGATATTGTAGAATGACTGCTTGCTCGCTAGAATTTTTTGTACTTGGATGAGTCTAGCTCTGATGTTTCTGGCCTGCTTGGATTCGAAATTCCGAGGACGAAATTTTTCTAAGGAGGGTAGAGATGTCACTCTCCATTCCTAGAATATATATTTTAATACGTATACTGCTTGAATGTATTTATTTAATATTTATCATGCATTGTTCTGTATTTAATTCCTTTAATTTTAAGCTAATTATTTTTCTGTATTTTATTTTCTGTTTTTGCTTAGCTTTTGGTTTATTTTGACTTGGGTTCGGCTTGGGTTGGTTTGTTTTGGTTTAGGGTGGTTCATCATGAACCCAACCCCCTATCTACCACCATTTCCATTTAAAGCCCAACTACTTTCTCTCTCTTCACTTATTCTCATTTACTCTCCTTCTTCTTCCTCATAACTCTCTCCACCTACCAAGAGCTTAGGCAAGTGCATCTTGCTTCCACATGAGAATCTATTTTTATGGTTTATTTATCTCCCTCACATGATTCTAAGATAATTTAGAACTTGACATTTTGCATTTTGAAGTTTTATTTTTGTAGATCTAGAAATTTGCCATTTTCGAATTTTGGTAGTTTTGATCTATCAAACTTCCTTATTTTCAAGTTTTGATCGTTCCATGTTGTTGAGATTTGTGTTATATCCCATTTTGATATATGGAAGTCCCATTTTTGGCTTAGATTGAGGGTTTCATGGAATTTGGAGTTCTGGAGGAACTCTACGCCCACGTTTATACGTGCTTGCGTAGTATCAAACTTTACGCCCACGTTTATACGTGCTTGCGTAGTATCAAGCTCTACGCCCATGTTTATTCGTGTCAGCGTAAAATCTGGATTACGTAACTCAAGACTGTTTTACGCGTAAAACAAAGTCTACTCTGCCTTGGCGTAAAACAAGCTTCACGCGTATTCCTGCACGAGTATTCCTTCACGCGTATTCCTGCACGAGTATTCCTTCACGCGTATTTTTTCACGCGTATTCCTGCACGCATATTCTTTCATGCGTATTCCTTCACGTGTATTCCTTCACGCGTATTCCTTCACGCATATTTCTGTACGCGTATTCCTTCACGCGTATTCCTTCACGCGTATTCCTGCACGAGTATTCCTTCACGTGTAGTCCTTTACGCATACTTCTTTTATGCATACTTCCTTTACGCGTACTTTCTTTATGCATACTTCCTTTACGCGTACTTTTTTTTTGTATACTTCCTTTACACGTACTTCTTTTATGCGTACTCCTTTGGCGTACTCCCCTGACCGGAGGCTTCCTAGCACTAGCGTATCTTACCCCCTTGCCCGGCGCAGTATGGTCCTGGCATCCATTACCCTAAATTCACCTTTATTGGGCGCATGACATCCCTTATTATATCCTTACGCTTTTTTGACATGAACTCGATATAATCATGATATGTTAATATTTTAATACATATTATTGTGTGGAGTGTGCACTGTGTCTCGATTGGTTTATGGATGCCCAGTATGACTGGAACTTAACCCTGAGAGTTATAGACTCGACCATATTAAATACTAGTTGGACTTTCATGCTTTGTCACGAATTTACATTGATTGTTACCTTGACTAAATGATTGATCATGCGTTCCTAGTTGGAACTAAAAGACTGGCTAGTCGCCTTGTTGAATTGAATAAGACACGTTCATATATTAAACATGAACCATTACAATCGACTAGCCGATCCCAAACATTGGCATATGGATACGTGCAGACTTTAACTTATTTTCTACAAAAGCAGCATGTGTACCTTACAGTCAAGGCATGATTATTCCATAGCTAGGTTTGATTGTTGCATTACGCTATGTAAGACCTACAACCTAACCGCACGGGCATCATTGTAGAGTTATGCATATCGTACTCTGTACGAAAGTACTCATTCTGAATGACCATGATCCACGGTATGAGATTTTAATTAACATAGGGACTATTAAGTTAAATAAAATAATGATTGCATGGAGAGAATGGATTCCCGAGTTCTTACATGGCAGCCATCTCAGGACAATTAGTACCCCGACATGCCGGCTGGTTCCCACAGATACTGCAAACCTGCCGCACAGGCAGGGAGTGGTTTCTGTTTATATTTTTATATATATTGATAACGAGCATCCCGCTGGGATACGTCTAATTCATGATTGGCGCAATTGATTATTGGGTAGACTAGCCTTGCTTGTACATTGTAAGAACTGAGGAATCTCTTATTGCATATTTCTAGGGCAACTTGAAACTTACAGTTAGCAAGCCATAGTAGTTGTATTGCCGTTTAAATTGATTTGTTTGTGTGCTATACCTACTCTGTTAACTACTGAGATGATCAGAATGTAAGGACATGACGGGTCAACTTTTGTCCTTGTTTGGTTGGGAAGTTGGTTTAAAGTGTCGTGATGTTGTGTGAATCCCAGTAGCAAGCGGATGCTTATTTACCATATTCTTAACTCTTACCACTGGTTCTAATTCTTCATGTCGTGCTTCCTTTGTGGTACTTGCTATTTGAGGTCTAACCTCTCTGGTTTTGCATGGCCAGATTTAGAGCCAGCTCCCGAGGACTCAGCTTACTTCCACCTCCAAGATGGTCAATATTAGAGGGATGATCGCAGGAGGACACGAGTGGGTTCCTTGCTTCCCTGTTCATTTTATTACTTACTTTACATTTTGCCGCTTGGCACCGACATGTTAGTCGGACTGTCTTGTACTTACTTTTACATAATTGTAACTAAGTCAGTCTGCAGCTGATAATGATTATGTATACCTTGTTATATCATCTGGTTATATTTTGTAAAGCCAGATCTCAAGAACATTTTGACTGAGCGTTTGGGACGCCATACTGCTCATTCTTACATATTCTCTACTTACTACTTTTCATTGAATGATTGGGACAATAGATGTTGTGTAACCCTAGTGAGACTTTCATGTAGTATGCATCCCCTCGTCTTTTAGACAGCATTGATCGTATTATACGGTATTCATCTACCCGTAATACGTAGTTGGCTGAGTCATACCTGTAACACCCCAGTCCTAAAATACGTAGGAGTAGGATACGTATACATGCCAGCTACGCATCGAAAGTACTCCAGCCCAGCTCGAATACGTATAAGCTGTCTGGTTATTCTAGATTAACTATATCTCAATCCACATAATAAAGATAAATATGACGAATCAAGTGCAGTAAGGCTGATCAGGCCATGATACACCGATTCTAGATTAGATAAATATGTTAGAGTGGATCCCCAATAACACATTCATCATGAACAAGCTAGATAAAAATGAAGATTGTAAAAGACTAGCTATAATAACAACGAGTATCAAATATAGGACAAAATTGAAATACGTAAGATATGATAAAAACATACTATGTAGACCTGAAGTCTCGGCGTAGCAAACATCATCCATCAGTGTACCGTGCCATCAACTAATACCTGGAGAGATCACCATGTCCTCAGAGGACTAGCCAGACACATAATATACATGCCTACTGTACAGTAAATCTCATGCAAGAAATATAGGAATAACCAATCGAGGAAAGAATAACACAAAAAAGAACTCTATAGATGGTGACATGTCATGAGAATATAATATTAATCGTGGCTAAAACCATAGCCCGGGGAGGCACTAACAGTCCTATATCAGGTTCTCTATCGTAGCCTGGGGAGGTACTAACAATAGAGGATAACCAGGCTAATAAAACATTCTCTTCTAAGGTACTAGGAAGTCAAGCCTATCTAGTCATGTCCAAGTTCAGTACAGGTCAAACAGGTCAGGAAAAAATATGGAACATGCATATCAATACTATCACTATACATGAACAAGATAGGAAAGATAGAACTAGTAGTATAGAAAGAAAAAACAAAATCTACGTGCACGTGTAACTAGAAAGAATCATGAGAGAAAACAAGAGAGATATGCAATAAAGCAAGAAATACTGAAAATATAGGAAAGCATGTAAATACTATAGAGTTTGGCAAGGTGTACTTGCCTGGGTCGTGAGCACTGTAGTGACGAAGATCAGACAGGAATGTAGGTGGAACAACGACTACCGAGGAACTAAGGTCCAAACAAACGTCTTCGGATGCTGAAAATAGTCTATTATCTAATTATAAATAATATTATACCTATTAGATTTATTTAGTTAGGAGATGTTATAGATCTTTGTATCATCTTTCTGAAAAACTAAACGGATCGCATTTTCGTTTCCGGAATCTCCAGGAATCGCGAAAATATCGAAACATGTTTGTTTTTGGGGAATCTAATACTCAAACAATTTTACAGAAATCTACAGAACAAATTTTGTCTATTAAAATATGTTTTTGAAAAGCTTACCTCGATACGCTTCCAACAAAAAAATGGGACGCGTTTCGAGTCCCGATCTAGGAGATATGGCCCTTCTAAGTTGCTTTGTCGGATAAAAAACGTTGCTGACTTTTCTAGCGAATTTGGAGAATATTTTTGGACGAAAAAGAGAAGGTGTGCATGATTTTTAATATAAGAATTATGAGATACTCATATATTCATATATATATATAATTAAGATAGATATGTATTATTTAATTTATGTATGATTAGATTGGACATGTTAGAATAAGATAATTTGGATAGTAGTAGGATTATCAATAAGGCTAAATTTGGAATATAATTTGTTTAAATATTATAATCAATGATCATTATTGAAGGAGACTTAATTTAAAATCTATGTTCTACTATTAGATAAGAAGCTTATAAGTTTTAAATATTAAATTTAGATTTAATTAAAATACAAAGAAGATTTGCATGGAGGGTTTCCTAATATGGAACTAGTTAGATTTCTAAATATAAATGCAATCTAAATCTGAATAAATATTAAATATATATGGTTATTAATATATATTAATGTCCAACATGCCTACATAGGTTTGGGTTGGACTTTGGGTCAAATATAAACTAATGCCAATAAGGATTACACTAGTATTACACGTAGACACTTCCTATAAATAGAAACTTTCCAAAATTGAAAACATATTAATATTAATAAGATATATATATACAAAATGTATATCAACATAAAGGTATTTGAGAGTACTACATGTCTATTTAGATTTGGATTTGGTTCGGGTCAAGTCGGGACTAAATTGGTACAACCGGGTCTCCTAGAAAGTCAATAATCTAATAATAAATCATCGGTGGGGGTTAAGTCACAATTTTATCTGGTTTTCCTACTTGGGACATAGCTATGGCCGGGTCTTCCCTAGCATGGCTAATATACTAGTCAAAGCACACAACTACACTAACCATACCAAAATTTTTAGTCGCTATGCATCTTAGAACTTAACCATGACTAAGACCATATCTATATAAAATATTAGGCTATTTTAAATATAAACATATATATATGCAAAATTGTATATAAATCTATTTGGATGTATAGCATCCTAAAATAAATATCAAAATAATTATACTAAGTCGTAGCAACCTATCATGGCTCTATAAGTGGGGTTGGCTAGGTTAGGGTCCAAATATATTTTCTAGTCAAGTCGAACTCGAAAAGTCAACTAATGAGTCTATTGTGCCATTCGAAATTAAATAGCACATATAAACTCGATTGAGTGGCACACCCTTAGCATGTGTGTCGTAGACTCAAAATGGGTCAAAACTATATATTTGGTCAAATGGTTTTGATCTATATCGAGTTCCGAACTCACATGAGAAGCTAGGTATGAAATTATGGTAAATAATCTAATTGCCTAAATTTGACTCAAAGTTGCGCGAAGTCAAAAGGATGCTACGGGACAAATTCGGATGGGACATGATATATCATATTGAAGGTCATCCTGTCTACTACAAAACTCATAAAGGACGTTTCGAGAGATGGGCATGTCTTGTGCTCCAACAATCAAAGACACAAAAAGCACATATAAAATCCTAATTAATTATACAATATAACCTAATAATTAGAAATACTATAAAATAAAATAAAAATAATTTCCAAAAATTAGGGTCCTCACAATTCCCCCACTCTCCGGTATTCTGGTTCTGGGGCGTGACAAGTTTTTTTTAATTTTTTTTCCTGCTATTCGGGTTTGTTTCCGAGACTTTCTGAGTTGTAGTGGAATATTTGATAATTATAATATTGAGACTATTGGATATTTTTGGTAGTTATTGTTGGCTTAATTATGGATAATATATAAGCATGTTATGCTTGTTGTGGACCATTGTTATCATAGACAGCGTACTACCGTCGATGCTGTGGCGTAGGCTGGACTTGGCCACGTACTCGTATCCCAAAAGTGGGAGCGGGTCGTGACAAGTTTTTATGGTGGCCCATGTAGGTCCAATTTTGTAAAAGACTGCAAACTTGTGGTAGTACTTAAGTTAGTCGTACTACTGCGAGCCTGCGAATAGAGTTGAAGTTAGGAGGTTATATCATCCACAAATAGGATTCCTAACCATATGAGTCCATTTTATCTTAAGATCTTATTGTCTCTTATTTGTATCCTGCTTGATTCTGTTCGTGATTTCTTCGATATGTTTGTATCTACCATTCTAACTATATCTTTTTTTTTGTTTTTAGTTCGCAATGGTTGAGACAAGACGCAGTGCGATCCGCAAGGAAAAAAGGGTAGCTAACCCTTATGCTACTTCCAAGCCCAAAGGATCGACAACAGAGAGTATCGAGTTTATAGAGCCTTCTAACCATCAACAAGATAGAGTTAGTGCTAAGGATCTCCCACCACCACCATCAGCAGCCCCAGCCCAAGGAGTAACTATGGATGAAGCACATATCCTTGCAATACTCCATGGCATGATGGAGACTCAGTAGAGGCATGCAAATGTTCTAGAAAGGAGCGTAGAAACACAACAAGATCGTATGGGTACTATTGATGGATTTTGTAAGATGAATCTACCTCCCTTTACTGGCTCGGAGAAACCCATAGAAGTCACCAACTGGCTAGTGGAGATAGAGACACTACTAGAGGCATCGTATTTGCCACCAGAGAAGTGGATAAAAGCCGTGAAGTTGCAGCTCAAGGATAATGCTCATCATTATGGGCTACACAAGAAAGATGGTTGGATAAGAATGTGTTATGGGAAGAGTTTAAGGACCTTTTTAATACCATGTTCTTCCCCATAACAGTTCGGAGGGAGTTACGGGACCAGTTTATATGACTAGAGTAGGGAAACATAACAGTGGATGAATATGATGCATAATTTAGTCGTTTGAGCCATTTTGCTCCTACTCTTGTATCTACAGATGAAGAGAAGGCAAAGAAGTTCCATTCTGGGTTGAATTACAAGTTGCAGAGTTTGACAGTGTCAGTAGACCAGACATCCTATACTGATATCTTGAATGCAGCTAGGCGTCAAGAATCCATCCTAAGGCAGAAAGTATAGAAACATAGAAAAGATGGGGTTCATGCGGATCACATTACAGAAAATAGCTAGCCGCATGAGTGCTCTGGGCCAAGTTAAATTAGTCCGCAGAAGGAAGAGCCGCATGACAAACTCTACGGTCCAAAAATGCCCCAAACTCTATACGACCCATTATTGCTGTCTCAAACAGATTGATTATATTAAAATACGACCAAACTGATTCGAGCCGCAGAAGGAAGAGCTACTTATGCGGCCAAGCTGATCAGCCGCAGGAGCCCCTCTGACAAAGCTGACACCTCTGATAAAGCTGACACCTCTGACAAAGCTGACAACTCTGACACATCCTGGCAAAAAGATGAAGATAAGATGTGACCTTTTGAAAAAGACAAGAAGTGTCATGTCACAGACATAGGGCCCACGTGCCTGAGAGTTCATGCGGTCTGAGGCATGGTCCGCAGGGTGTCATGCGGCCAGGGGACTGCGACTAGAGCCACATAAGCCTTATGCGGCCCAAAATGCAGGACCTATGCGACACAAAAAGTCCCCAAACTTCATGCAGACTGGTGGCACTGCTGGTGGGATACGTGGCTAAGGGAGACTACGACCTGAGCCACATGAGTCTTATGCGGCCCAGCATGGCCGAGCACTAAAGAACAAAGAAGACCTATGCAGTCCAAAATGCCCTAAGCTCTATGCGGCCCCTAATTTGCTGTCTCAAACAGATTGATTCCATTATGTGATAGGGCCCATGGCAAGTTAACCAAGTCTCAACCAACCAGATTTGTTGCAACAAAGAAATCTCAACAAACCACCAGCTGGCAGCCAAAGACCGAGTCTTCGTGTGCTGTTATAGCCACGTGGCCACGAGGCCATCTATGCGGCCCAAAATACACTTCATTCTAAAATCATTATAAATAGCAGGGTACCACACCAATGTAAAAGGCTGACAATTTTCTCAAGAGCAAAGACTGTGTCTAGTAGTCCACGGAATAAGGCAGAGTTCCTACACTTCTTCCGAGGCTCCACCGTTACCCCCAGAATCAAAACTAAACAATTGTACTTAGATTGTTTCCTAGGATTTCTTTCTAGGCTTTCTATTGTACTCTCAAAGTCTAACCACCCACTTTTCTAAAATGAGGATAATTTTGAACTTTTATAAAAGTTTATTATTTAATAATAGAATTTATAATTTATGGGAATTTTTTTAATTAATTTAATACTATTTAAAATTGATGAATTATAATTTTGATGTGTTAGCTAGTTAACCCTAGAACTGTTGAGCCTAGAGACTAACCATGTCCATGGAGACCTAACCATGTGATTAGAATGACTAATTGCAACTTTTTAGGCTAAGGGTATTTTGGTCATTTTGTGACTTTTGAATTATTTAGGATTTTAATTAATTGGTAAATTTTAGATTATTTCAATAATCTTTAAATTGATGTATTGTGATTTTGGTCATTTTTCATATTTTAATATTTTGGGAATTTTTATATTATAATTTTGATTTTACGGGATTTATTTAGTCGGGTTTGAGTTTCGTTTCGTTCCGACTTGTGTTAGTGACCCGGGTAGCTTAGACTCTAGACGGGACCCCAAGATTAGTAAGTCATGGCCCATAAACCCTAATAATTAAGTTAGTAAGTTTAGACTAATCTCACTTGTTAGATTGGTTAAGTTAGAGTCTTAAATTCAACCCTTTTGATCCCAAACTTGAACCTAACTTAAAATTAACCAAAAGGATTAGTTGAGGCCTTATTGGGCTTTTTTTCAAGGCCCAAATAGGATTTAATGGCAGCCACTATAGGTAGGTTAGCCTTTCTTCCTTTTATTTTATTCCATTAAGCCTCTATTTTCCTTTACAAGTGTTCTTCCCCAAATTGAGAGCTTCTCTCTTTGATTTGATCTTCAAATCCTTACATCCCTCCACCAAAACTTTTATCCAACCTTCTCATACTACCAAAGGAGGGTGCTAGCAAAGATTTGGAGCAAAGTGCAAGGAGGAGTGTCCTTTTTGGAAGATCTTCATGTCGGAACCGTATCCTTGGGATTATCATTGGGATTCCACTCCCAATAGGTAAAACTAACCCTTTAAATTGATTTTCTATGCATATTAGTTAGTTTTGAATCCATAGATCCATCCCCATGCATGTACCCACTTTAGATTCAAGTTGAGGCCATTTGGAGCTCTCTAGAGCAAGTTAGAATTGTGTCTTGTGTCCTACTTATTAGATCTCAAATTAGGATACCTCATGTGTTTGGTTTAATGTCTAATAGGTTTAATTGTATTTTAATTTCAGTTTTAGAGATGTTAGAGGATGGATTGATGTTAGTTAGGATGGTTAGAATGAGTTTTATTTGGATACTCATGGTTAGATCTAATTGGTTTAGTCTATATTCATATTTTTAGTCTCAACTTGTCATTTTAGTGTCTATTTATATAATGGACTGTTTTGTATGTATATATAATAGGTATGTTAGATATATTTCATGTATTTAGATGTGTGTGGATATGTTGTTAGTGGTGTGCTTGTGTTAGAGGAGAGGGGAGTATGGTTTGATGTGTGTCTTGATTAGTGTGGAGAGTGAGATGTGTTTCTTTTGTCCAAACAACCCAAATTTGTCATAATATTTATCCACGTTTTTAGTAGCCATAGCAACTTAGAAATATTATAACTTTTAGCTTAGAACTCCGATTAGTCTTTAATTTTTTTTAAAAGAACCGTATCGAAGTTAGCTTTCCAAATATATATATTAATAGGTCAAATGCATTCTGAACTTTCTGTAGAACTGTTTGAGTGTCAGCGGTACGAAAGACGAACGTGTTTCGGTGTTTTCGTAATTTTGGGAGCTTTCGGACACAAAAATGCGATCCGTTTGAAGTTTTGGAAAGCTAATACGAAGGGCTGCAACATACTTTAATTCTAGAATTTAGTGAATGTCCAATTGGTACAATATTGATGTTAAATAGAAGGGTGACTATACGATATAGGCATTTTGTGTAACCTATGAGCCTATGTAGTATGGATATTAAGTGAATATAGGTATCATAAGTTGTCGAGTATATGTATGATATAGTATATTTATATATATTATTGTTAGGTAATATATGTTAGTATGTTTGTTAGATGTTGGTTAGTAGAGAGTTAGATATATTAGAGTTTGTTATATGTTAATGTAAGTTATATTTGTTAGTATGAGTGTTAGTTAGATAGTAGAGGTTAGTATTTTGGTAGATATTTGATATGTTGTTAGATATCTAGTATGTTAGATATTGATATGTTAGTAGGTTATGTTAGTTCTAGATATTGGTATGTTAGCAAGTTAGTCTCTATAAGGTATTTGTTAGATATTAGTTAAGATGTTATGTTAGTACATTAGATAGTTAATTAAATAATTGAGGGTATCTTCGTATCTCATGATACCAAGTTAGTATCTTAAACTAAATATGAATTACCTTTGCCTTCAAGGTAAATGATTAGTTTACCTTATGACCAAGGTATGGTATCAAGATATCAAGGTAAGGTATAGGTTTACCCAAGTTAAGGTATTGGATTCCAACCAAGGTATTGATATTGGGATGCCAATATGGCCAAGGTTGATATGGTATCCTAGTGTTAGTAGGTTAGTGTCTAACTGTTTGAGTTTGAGTAGGTGATGTTAGATTGTGGAATGGTTATATAGATAGTTATATATATTTTTGGGTTATAGGCATCCTATATAGGCCTTGTCCTATATACTAGCTAGCTTGGTATAATATGGTATATAAATATAGGAGTTGGTTAGATTTGTTATTGGCTAAACCTAGTCCAAGTTTGACTAAGTTGACTAGATGTTTGACCAAGGGTTAACGTTTGACCTAGAGAGGCCTAGTGCATGTATAATTTATTATTTAATTCAATTATTCATTATAGAACACATTATAACCTGTATCTCATTAAATAGGACTCTGTGAATCCAGTTCGGACACCAATATACATCAGTTGCTTAAGATATCAGGCGAGTACAGTCTCTAACTATTTCATACTTGTTAGGATTTATATTCTTGCTCTAGATTACTTTACTTGATGCTGTCACATTGTTAACACGGATTGATACTATATGGATCTTTTTATGAGATGTGATCCCCCTCGGGAGCATCGGGATACGTCTTGTCATGTGCTTTTCACGTATATCATGTATTTATGTGCTTTCATCATTCATATGCACTCTTGTGATTCATGTACTCTCATGTTCACAGAGCCCCCATGTATACTTTATGTACACCCATTTATGGGCCCCTATGTGAAATCATATACAATAATATAACTTGTCTGGATCTTTGTGTATTGATTGGGGTACGAGAGAGTATAAATGGTCATGTGAACAATTCTAAAGTAGTGTTATCATGTGCAAACTCTTTAGTGTAATCATGTACAAATTCAAACCATTCACATGTGTATCTTGTACTCTACATCACTAGTCACTGATAGTTCTTTACTTATAGTTGATATTTCCTTATAGTCATCTTTTTACTTCATGTATATTCTTCAGCGTTTCATGTATCTTACTCTATAGCATGCTTATATTTCTTGTCATGATATGAACTGCGTGAGATGTATTGTGCTCGTTTCTGTCCTGATTGGACCTGTTGAAAATATTATAGGTAGCATGGAGATTCACAGCTAGCCTAGAGGACCAATAGAGCTTGGAGTAGATTGCTAGTTTGGTTTAGCCTCTTTTAGAACTTGAATTGTAATAAGTGGAGATTGAGTTGTATTTGAGATTGTTCGAGATGTTGTTATTTAGAAGTTTATTCAAGTTGTTGTTTGAGTTTAGTTTATTTATTAGATTTCTATGTTATCTTATCATGCTTAGACTATGATTGAGTTACATTATATCTTATACTTGTCCTCCATTCGGAGTTGAGATCTGACAGGTACATTATATATATTGCGTGAGTTGTTTAGTTAGCAACCTAGAACAGCGTTCTACCGTCGACACTACGGCGTACGCTGGGCATACCCACTTCTCGTGTCCCTACACTGGTTGCGGGTCATGACACATTTTTAGTGGTGGCCCATGCAGGTCGAGATTCGTATTAGTATGAAGTCGTGGTAGTACGATGATTAATTGTACTACTGCACGCCTGCAGTAAGAGATAAGGAATAGGCTTTAGTTGAGAGAGTACTCAATCACAGTTAGGACTACTTGAGAAGATTTCCGGGATGATCCTTGAGAATCTCATTATAAACTATCTCGAAATTCGATTTGACAGTATCTGTCTATTTTCCTTATTCGTTGTTGAATTTGATTCTTGGTATTCATTATTGACTTGATTTTCTACTAAGATAAACTTTATGGGCTAGGTTGCCTCAGTCATAGAATCTAGAGTCTTCTACAGTCAAATTAGCTGGTTGGCGATGAGATAGAGTCTGATTTTGGATGTATTTCTTGGGTATGGGAATTTAATATTTTTGCAGCCAAGCTAGCAGCAATACAAAAATTTTAAATACCATGATTCTAGAGGTATGTACCTTAGTTGTAGACTCTATGGATTATCACTGTTGTACTTACTGGCGTAACGAGGATTCTGGTAACATGGTTCTGAATAGACGGATATGATTATCAGATTGCAGAATAGATACCATATAGATGGTGCCCTAGTATGGAGTAGGATATCAGCATGGATGTTGCTTAAATTATGGATTAGATAGAGGTAGCTAGGCCACTTGTAGCGTAGAACCATATCCCGCACCATCAGAGGGATATACCCCAGAGGGCAGGGCTTTTGCACTGACGGTCGTGGAGACTGACGCTGCGGGTGACGAGTTAGTAGGTCTGTCCTTTCTGTCCTTCTTTTTTATCTTGTTGTGTGATTCCATTAGTACCTGTCAAGGTGTATTATGCTGTGATAGATAGTATAGTGACCCTGTTCGAGACTATGAAATCATGACCATTAGGACCATGTTTGTGAGCTTTTAGATAGAATTTTCTAGACCTTGATTATTGGGGGTTTGACCTAGAAGGAGTATCATGATTGGACAGACCATATGATTTTCAGATTGTATCTTGGGAGGATTTTTTGAACATATCATCTCTACCTTTTGTTTCAGTCTTTTTTTAAATTTTTTTTGTTTTGTTTCATCATCAATTAACTTAGGAGTAGGGATAACTTCAGATAACTAGTCTAATTCTTTGTAGAACTTCATTAGTTATAACTCTTTCATAGTATAATGGTTTGATAGCTTGTATTAGGACTTATTCTTAGGTATGGTAGTCTAGTTGACATTAGACTAGTAACTCTTTATAGTTAAATCTCTGTTGATTTTGACTATCAGTTTCATATAGGATGTTAGTCTGCTCAGGAGGTAGTGACCCCTCCGACTTACCAGAAGGATAGTAGAATATATTGATGGTTAGAACAGTAATATTTCGTAGGTGTACTTTAGAAACAACAAGGATATTCGAGATCGGTTTGTTTTATGGACTTGAATAATTTTAGGTTATTGATTCTCGAGATATTTTACTTAAGATTGTGATGCTAAATTTAGAAATTTAGAAATGGAGAAGAGAATGTAACTATGAAGCGATGCTGATACCAAAATTGAATAAGATGTTGGTAAGAGGACAGAGTGAACACAAGGATTTAGGGTTGTGGGGAAATTTAAAGATTTTGTAGAGGTTTTAAAAATTAAGAAAGATAAAATTTGAAGGTGTACGTGAAGGAAATACGAAGGTCGATTTTATAATAAAGAATAAGTTCCTGCATGACATAGTAGTATTAGCTTAGAATAAATTTGAGGACAGTGATTTGAACAAGTTTGAAGATTTCATAGACATTGATCTAGAGATTTTGGATCCAAGTTAGGACAAGGTGTAGGAATTTAAATTTTTGGGATGATTAAGTGGATAAGGGAGAGTAAGATCACAAAGAAGGAATAAGAGTTTTAACAAAAGTACGATTCATAAGAAATGCCTTAGGAATTTTGGCCCTGCTTCTAGGAGGGAGTTTTAGTCACCAGACCTAATTTGAGGGGAGTTTTCGACCTAGGCTTTAGCATGTCTTTTGTGATATTTTGTTATCCTCCTTGCTTGTGTTTTTGATACCTTGTGATTGCCTTATGCTGTAGTATGGCTAGTATAGCTAGATGAGACCTCAGACTGATATTGCCTGCCATGACACTGTATGTTATTCTTTTAAATTGCATGATTTAGATGAGCTTCTAAGACCATGATTGTTAGGGACGAGACTCTAGAAGGAGTACGACCATCTTAATTTTGAGGACGGAATTTTTCTAAGGAGATTAAATTTGTAACCACCGACTTTTCTAAAATGAGGATAATTATGAACTTTTGTAAAAGTTTATTATTTAATAATAGAATTTATGATTTATGGGAAAATTTTAAATTAATTTAATACTATTTAAAATTGGTGAATTATAATTTTGATGTGTTAGCTAGTGAACCCTAGAACTGTTGAGCCTAGATACTAACCATGACCATGGGGACCTAACCATGTGATTAGAATGACTAATTATAACTTTTTAGGCTAAGGGTATTTTGGTCATTTTGTGACTTTTAAATTATTTAAGATTTTAATTAATTGGTGAATTTTAGATTATTTTAATAATATTTAAATTAATGTATTATAATTTTGGCCATTTTTTATATTTTAATATTTTGGGAATTTTTATATTGTAATATTGATTTTACGGGATTTGTTTAGTCGAGTTTGAGTTTCATTTTGTTCCGACTTGTGTTAGTGATCCGAGTAGCTTAGACTCTAGACGGGACCCCAAGATTAGTTAGTCATGGCCCACAAACCTCACTAATTAAGTTAGTAAGTTTAGACTAATCCTACTTGTTAGATTGGTTAAGTTAGAGGCTTAAATTCAACCCTTTTGATCCCAAACTTGAACCTAACTTAAAATTAACCAAAAAGACTAGTTGAGGCCTTATTGGGCTTTCCCCAAGGTCCAAATAGGGTTTAATGGCAGCCACTATAGGTAGGTTAGCCTCCCTTTCTTTCATTTCATTCCATCAAGCCTCCATTTTCCTTCACAAGTGTTCTTCCCCAAATTGAGAGCTTCTCTCTTTGATTTGATCTTCAAATCCTTACATCCCTCCACCAAAACTTTCATCCAACCTTCTCATACTACCAAGGGAGGGTGCTAGCAAAGATTTGGAGCAAAGTGCAAGGAAGAGTGTCCTTTTTGGAAGATCTTCGTGTCAGAATCGTATCCTTGGGAGTATCATTGGGATTCCACTCCCAATAGGTAAAACCAACCCTTTAAATTGATTTTCTATGCATATTAGTTAGTTTTGAATCTATAGGATCCATCCCCATGCATGTACCCACTTTAGATTCAAGTTTGAGGCCATTTGGAGCTCTCTAGAGCAAGTTAGAATTGTGTCTTGTGTCCTGCTTATTAGATCTCAAATTAGGATACCTCATGTGTTTGGTTTAATGTCTAATAGGTTTAATGTCTAATAGGTTTAATTGTATTTTAATTTCAGTTTTAGAGATGTTAGAGGATGGATTGATGTTAGTTAGGATGGTTAGAATGAGTTTCAATTGGATACTCATGGTGAGATCTAAGTGGTTTAGTCTATATGTCATATTTTTAGCCTCAACTTGTCATTTGTGTCTATTTATATAATGGACTATTTTGTATATATATATATATATATATATATATATAATAAATATATATATATATATATATATATATATATATATATATATATATAATAGGTATGTTAGATATATTTTATGTATTTAGATGTGTGTGGATATGTTGTCAGTGGTGTGCTTGTGTTAGAGGAGAGGGGAGTATGGTTTGATGTGTGTCTTGATTGGTGTGGAGAGTGAGATGTGTTTCTTTTGTCCAAACAACCCAAATTCGTCATAATATTTATCCACGTTTTCAGTAGCCATAGCAACTTAGAAATATTGTAACTTTTAGCTTAGAACTTTGATTAATCTTTAATTTTTTTAAAAGAACCGTATCGAAGTTAGCTTTCCAAATATATATATTAATAGGTCAAATGCATTCCGAACTTTCTGTAGAACTGTTTGTGTCAGCTGTACGAAAGACGAACGCGTTTCGATATTTTTGCGATTTCGGGAGCTTTCGGACACAAAAATACGATCCGTTTGAAGTTTCGGAAAGCTAATACGAAGGGCTACAACATACTTTAATCCTAGAATTTAGTGAATGTCCAATTGGTACAGTATTGATTTTAAGTAGAAGAGTGACTATACGATATAGGCATTTTGTGTAACCTATGAGCCTATGTAGTATGGATATTAAGTGAATGTAGGTATCATAGGTTGTCAAGTATATGTTTGATATAGTATATATATATATATATATATATATTTTTTTTTTTTTTTGATATAGTATATATATATATATATATATATATATATATATATTATTGTTAGGTAATATATGTTAGTATGTTTGTTAGATATTGGTTAGTAGAGGGTTAGATATATTAGAGTTTGTTATATGTTAATGTAAGTTATATTTGTTAGTAGTGTTAGTTAGATAGTAGAATTAGAAGTAGTTTTGTTAGATATTTGATATATTGTTAGATAGTTTAATGTTAGATATCTAGTATGTTAGAAGGTTATGTTAGTTCTAGATATTGGTATGTTAGCAAGTTAGTCTCTATAAGTTATATGTTAGATATTAGTTAAGATGTTATGTTAGTACATTAGATAGTTAGTTAATTAGATAATTGAGGATATCTTGGTATCTCATGATACCAAGTTAGTATCTTAAGGTAAATATGAATTACCTTTACCTTCAAGGTGATTAGTTTACCTTATGAACAAGGTATGGTATCAAGATATCAAGGTAAGGTATAGGTTTACCCAAGTTAAGGTATTGGATTCCAACCAAGGTATTGATATTGAGATGCCAATATGACAAGGTGATATGGTATCCTAGTGTTAGTGGGTTAGTGTCTAGCTGTTTGAGTTTGAGTAGGTGATGTTAGATTGTGGAAGGGTTATATAGATAGGTATATATTTTTGGGTTATAGGTATCCTATATAGGCCTTGTCCTATATACTAGCTAGCTTAGTATAATATGATATATAAATATAGGAGTTGGTTAGATTTATTATTGGCTAAACCTAGTCCAAGTTTGACTAAGTTGACTAGATGTTTGACCAAGGGTTAACTTTTGACCTAGAGAGGCCTAGTGCATGTAGAATTTATTGTTTAATTCAATTATTCATTATAGACACATTATAACCTGTATCTCATTAAATAGGACTCCGGACTCCAGTTCGGACACCGATATACATCAGTTGCTCAAGATATCAGGTGAGTACATTCTCTGACCGTTTCATACTTGTTAGGATTTATATTCTTGCTCTAGATTACTTTACTTGATGCTGTCACGTTGTTAACACGGATTGGTACTATATGGATCTTTTTATGAGATGTTATCCCCTTCGGGAGTATCGGGATACGTCATGTCATGTACTTTTCACGTACATCATGTATTCATGTGCTTTTATAATTCATGTGCACTCTTATGATTCATGTACTCTCATGTTCACAGAGCCCCCATGTATACTTCTTGTGCACCTATTTATGGGCTCCCATGTGAAATCATGTACAATAACATAACTTGTCTGGATCTTTGTGTATTGATTGGGGTATGAGAGAGTATAAATGGTCATATGAACAATTCCAAAGTGTAATCATGTGCAAACTCTTCAGTGTAATCATGTACAAATTCAAGCCGTTTACATGTGTATCTTGTACTCTACATCACTAGTCACTGATAGTTCTTTATTTATAGTAGATATTTCCTTACAATCATCTTTTTTACTTCATGTATATTTTTTAGCGTTTCATGTATCTTACTCTATAGCATGCTTATATTTCTTGTCATGATATGAACTGCGTGAGATGTATTGTGCTCGTTCCTGTCCTGATTGGACCTATTAAAAATATTACAGGTAGCATGGAGATTTACAGCTAGCCTAGAGGACCAATAGAGCTTGGACTAGATTGCTAGTTTGGTTTAGCCTCTCTTTTAGTACTTGAATTGTAATAAGTGGAGATTGAGTTGTATTTGAGATTCTTTGAGATGTTATTTAGAAGTTTATTCAAGTTGTTGTTTGTGTTTAGTTTATTTATTAGATTTTGTGTTATCTTATCATGCTTAGACTGTGATTGAGTTACATTATATCTTATACTTGTCCTCCATTCGGAGTTGAGATCTGACATGTACATTATATATTGTGTGAGTTGTTTGGTTAGCTACCTAGAACAGCGTTCTACCACCGATACTGCGTGTAGACTGGGCGTACCCACTTCTCGTGTCCCTACACTGGGTGCGGGTCGTGACACAAAGTTTGCAATCAAATCTAGTTCCTTGTAGTTCTTGTTTGATAATCAATGGCAAACACGATGACACTCTGTTGGGGAATTCTTTCTCTACTGATAAGAAATTGGTGACGTAATCTGACATGTCCAAGCTCGGCTCTACGCAGCAGATGCTTTTTGTTCGATTTGATCAACAAGCATTCAAGGAAATGCTCTCCGATGGGAGCACCAGTCCAGCACAGAAGCGAGCCAACCCAAAAAGAGCCCGCAGGACATGGAGGTCCAAGACCACTGCTCCTCGCCAGGCTCTGGAAGAAACTCCTCTCGCCACTCAAGACGACGACCAAAGCTCCCATCCGGCCTCGCTTCGAACCGCAGAGGATCCCGCTGTCCCCAAATTCGGCAGAGGAAAATACTACGATGCTGGACTTTTGGGGACACAAGGGAAACTCATGCGGTCGAAGAAGAAGACGCATAAGGAAGGTGGCCGCAGGCAGATTGCCTATGTGGCAGCCAATCCTGGCCGCAGACAGATTTCCTATGCGGCAACCAATCCTGGCCGCAGACAGATGGCCTATGCGACAGCCAATCCTGACAGCAAACAAGATACCCCATGCGACCCTGTCAGAAGCTCTGTCTTTGACCATCTCTCATACGGACTAGACCCCGTGCGGCCCATAGGGAATGTTGAAGCTTTCAACTTGGACTCTTCCTACTACGCACCTTCGGGTGCTAAGTCGAAGAAGTCTAGGGCAGTACGGGCTCAACAAGCCCAGTCAACTGTCCAATCTGCTGACCGTAAGCGGGTACCATTAACTGTTACACAGGCCCATGATGGAAAGTTGTACAGAACCTCCGTGTCCAGCCCTCTGCGGCAAACGGACAGGACAGGTCCCAAAAGTCTCTCTACAACTATCGAGAGCAAGTGCTTTTACTAACCTCAAATCAGGAAGCAAATATGATACCTACGCATCCGTGCGGTCAGGATACCCGGGCCCATAAAATGGTGCAAAGGTAGATCAATCTGCTCTCGACTTGCGAAAAGTACTCATCCATAAATGCAAGAAGAGAGAGGCAATATTGGCATGCGGTGAGCCCTCTCTAGGACATCACTGTACCCAAGTTGTCATCAACTGCTGCGACAAGTCGGCAGCACCCAAGGACCGACAGTCCATCTTCCAACGACTGCACCAGCCAGCACCTATCCGACGACAACTCGAGAAGCAAGTACAAATTTCGGAAGATGAGGAATTTTTTTCGCCTATTGTAATTCAACTCGGAAGGTTTCTGCCGGCAAGGGAGAAAAGGAGACAGGCTCCTCCAGCTCGGGAACCTAAGCCAGCTCGGCAAGGAAACTCTCATCTGGAGGATTGTCACTGACAACCATAGGGGTGTCTACCTAGGCACCCTTTCCAGAAAGAAGCTTCCAACACCCGGGGGTGCATCATCGGGGTCCCTTGGGGTGAACGAAGCTGGGTGTGGTAGTCCCCTGAACATATGCAACAACCTGTTCCAAGAGGATGCGCATGGGTAGCGATCCACTGGAATTATACAACAGACTTGGACATGGGTGACCGCCTTCGCTAAGACGATGCAGCTTCCTGCACAGAGGGTAGCACCCCTTCTGAGTCCGAGGAAGAAGACATTTCGGCGTTCCCCGAAGATTTCTCTGTACGAGGGTACGACATGGAAAGCACATCCTCTACGGTCCCATCTATCTCTCCCCACGTACGGACATGTTTATGGCAGGAGATGATCACGAAGGACCTAGTGATCGACATATCTAGAAGCGCTTGAATCCATGATCCTAACCTTGTTCAAGTCAGTAGACGAGATCAAAGCTGCCTTATCGACTCAACCAGCAAGGACACCTGGACAAACAAGTTTGGGCCCCGCAGTCAATGCGGACTCAAACACGACCGCTCCTTCTTTGGGCGACAATCCTCCTGAGTATCCGCTCCCTTAGCTGTAGACGAGGCCATGAGGCAAGAAAAGAAGTCCAGAGCTTCTTGCAATGTTCAATGCCCGAGACTCCTCACAGGACCTCAGAATATGGCAGCCGTATCCAGCTGCATAGAGAGACGTTCCTTTTCCTCTATGGTAAAAACTGTTTCATATCGATTCATATGACAGAAGACCTCTGCTAGCCGGTACATGACTTATTTTGAAGTCACAACAGACCACTTGCCGCATAGTGACGCCATCCTCTCACGATTATTTATCGGAGCATTGGAGGATTCGCATTCGACTGGTACCGCAACCTCCCAGACAACTGCATCCATTCCTTTGACAGCTTCAAACACATATTCCTAGAAAGGTTCTACGAAGTAGGGCATGATGTGACAATGTCGTCTCTCATGGACATCGTTCATGGAGAAAGGGTGCTAACGAGAAACTACATTGAACGTTTTGCCAAACCGTAATGAGATTACTCCAAGGCAATCCTGGAAGCTCCTTGATCGAAATCTGCCAAAAGAAGTTGCTCCCTGCAATCAGCCTCTGGATGGGCGAAGAAAAATTTAGGGATTGGATGACTTTCATAATAAGCGCTACAAATACGGAGGCAAAGTTAAAGAAGGCTCGCCAGCTGGGATTACACATCCCAGATGGAGAGGACAAGGGCAAACGCCCTGGTACCACCTCCAATAACAACAACAGTGGCGGCACCACCAAATCGGGACACCAAAGACAAACAGGCCATGGTCGCTGGTACGACCAAAAAGCCTGAACAAAAGCAAGCAAAGTTTTGAAGCCTAAGGAGATGACATACTCTTTTGAAGATAGCCATGTCAAGCCTATCTTTGACATGCTCCTGAAGGCGGGTAGGGTTCGACTCCGTATGTAGAACGCGAGCCTCGACTAGCAGATATCGAGGATCCGAAGTATTGTCACTTCCACCGCTATGTCCACCACCCTACGCAGGAGTGCTTCACATTAAAGCGGTACATCCAGAACCTCATCAACTCTAATGCTCTGTCACTAGATTTTAAAGAGGTTACTGTGGCTGCAAATATGGTATCCGTTCAGTTCGGCGACTTCTTCCAACAAAAACTCAAGACGGGTAGTACCTGTTCCTCGGGCAAGGATGGAGGTTACTAACCTTCCACTTGTACGGGACCAGACGACTGGATTGGTGCCTCTCACCACGTCACGAGGAGAGGTCATGTGGGTCCACCCGGACTTAGTGCCTGAAGTTATCCAGGCGGTGCCATCTTCAACTGGCAAAAGAAAGGGTGGAAAATCCAGATCCTGTCATACAATCTTGGCCGAAGCTGAGGAGGCAGCAGCCGTTGTTACCCGGTCTGGCACACAATTCCAGCCCACTCTGGGTAATTCAGTCGAGGACCCTCAGCCGACAATGCTGCCTGCTACTGATGTTTCGGGACCATCTCAGCCTCTACCGGCAGACAGATCTAAGCCGAAGGAAACCCGCTTCGACAGGCTGCTCCGTAAGGATACACCTCAGGGACTGGAGAGACCTTACAACTTTGACATACTAGCACAAATGGCTAATAAGCCAGCAAGGTTATCATTATACGAGCTCCTAAGGCTCTCCAAGGATGTTCACGCCGCATTGAGCGAAGCACTCCAGAATGCTGACGCCTACTTAGCTCAGGTCAAGCCTACAGGGGAAGACTCGTCAGCAGATCTCCAAGGCAGCAATTATGCAAATGCAATGTCTAACATCGTATTCACTCACAGGACATGTTAATCAAAACCAACTTGCTGATCGCCCCTTGTACTATACTGGATACATAGGCGACATCAAGGTGGATCGATGCACATCGATCCTGGCTCATCAATAAGCATCATCCCAAAATGCTTGATTCAACTTTTGGGCAACCCTATGCACCGACTAGCATCGACCAACACTGCCATTAGCAGTTTTACTCGGGAAGAAGCTATCCTCTGGGAAAGATTCGCTTGAAATGTCAGATCGGTAACCTGAAGACGGAGGTTACCTGCTACATCATAGACGCAGATATGTCCTACAATATCCTCTTGGGGTGTCCATGGATACATGACTATATGATCATACCGTCCACGCTCCACCAGTGCTTCAAGTATGTCAGTAAGCACGGCTTTGTGAAGACGGAATTCATCGACATCGATCCCTTCAATAGGGTTGAGTCTTACTATTCGTCTGAGGCTTGCCTATATGATAAATCTAAGCAGCACACAGTTGTTGTGGGGACACAAAATAAACCAGAGGCCACAACAGGGTCAGAGGAACCTGAAAATTTGTTCCAGGCTCCAAAACCAGGCAAAGCCGCATGCCTTGTCGCAACTTTGCATAAGGGAGTGCCCGGTTTTTCTGTCCAGCTGCGCAGTTGGAACTAATGGTCATTCGACTCTGGAGGTCAAGCTAGGAGCCAAAACCCATCGTGGAGCCGATGGTGATCCGATTGCGAAATCCAATCAACGCGAACGGAAGATGCAAGGTCTTCTGTGGAGCGATGGTGATCTGGTTGTCGAAATCCAATCAAAAGCAAACGGAAGATGCAAAGTCCTCTGTGGAGCCGATATTTATCTGCTTCCCCAAGATGAGCCGACAGCCAAGTGTTGATCCGAGGCCCTCAAGCAAGCCGATGCAACAAGCAGAACCCTTGGTGGTCAAGCTGCCCAAGGCATCGCCCTAGCCTCCGGTCATGCAGGGGGTAGCTGAAGAGGAGGCAGAATTCGCAAAATATTGGTTGCACATGTTGATAGTCCCTCTGCCGATGATGTAATCCCTCTCGACAAGATACCTAATTTCATCATTAAAAGGTTTTCGTTGAACTATCCTGAGCGCAATAAGCTTAATCTGATGTATTCTATGGAGCACGGTCTGGACATTAACCTGCACACACAGGTGACAATCGTCTATACCGCTAATCGACTTACTCCTATTAGAGGTGCCTACTTTCTAGTCCCAACAGAAGAAAAGGCGATCACCCAATCATCTTCGGCCAAAAAAAAGAAGGTCCTCAACCTTTCATGCCAGAAGAGTTCGACCTCGAACCCGACACTGGAAGATTTCCGCTCTACTTATATAGTTCCCAAGCCAAGTACATGCAAAACAGAGGTACGATCTGGAAACTATCCCAGGCCTGAACTATGGCAACGGCCTGCGATCACCTCTGCAGTTGCCAGTCCCGGCTGGGAAACCTCGGGATTATTACAGCAAGTCCAGACATGGTCTAGGTTATGTTACACCAGCAACAACACCCGAGAGCTCCGATGAGGAGTGCGAGTGGCATTCTCACTCGTCCGAATCACCTACTTACGATTTTGATGATAGCATTGGGGATTATATTCAGGAAATACTGCCTGTCAACATGGCATCTGTCGACATTCAAGAAGAAGACAAAGATCTGCCCAATCTATTAAATTGGAGCCATGGGTCCAACAACTGGATCACAGTGGAAGAAACGCGCTTGAACTACGAGACCCTCCCACCGAAGTGAGGTCATGCAAGTTGACCTCGGTGATGGATCCTCTCGAAGCTAATCTTCATCAGTAAAAGCCTGACGGATGATAGCGGGAGTACCTATTGCAACTCGTCAGAGAATATATCGACGTCTTCACTGGAGCTATGAAGACATGCCATGGCTAAACCCCGAGATCGTACTTCATGTAAAACCCCTAAATTTCTATATTTTTAATAAATTTGGTACTGATTATTTTTTATATTTGTATTTGTACGTCGCGTAGTTGCATTGTACGTCGTTTGCGAAATTTTGTTTTGGTAATTGCTCGACGAGTGCGAATATGTGCGAGTGTTCATATTTTAGAAAAAATACTTTTTCTATTTTTATAGTTTCAAAATAATATATATAATAATTATTTTAGCTATCGTACCAAAATTTTCAAGTTCATTATTTATTTATACAAGGCCTTTCGTTATAACAATTATTAATATAAAAATTTTTTCTGCATACATATATATTTCATAAATATTTTATAGTTTATTTTTAAATAATAATATAATTTTCAAATTATTATTATTATAATTTAGTGTTATAAAAATATATTTTAAAATGGTTGATATTTTTTTAAATTAATTATGATGATTTACAAATTTGAATTTAGGATTTAGATTTATCTCTATTTAATTTGGATTGAATTTGGAATTGATTTGAATTGTTTAAAAATTATTAAATTAAGTAGAGAATTATCTCTTTTTTGGGTTTAAATACTCCTAATCCTTATCTACGATTTTCTTTAACCCTATAAATAGGGGAGCCTCCATATTGTTTTCCTCCATAATTATTTCACAGATTTTCTACCACAAATAGGAGTGCCTCGTGTCTGTGTCCAACATCTCCCGTGTCAGCCGTGACGGCCTCGGGTCCGACCCCGGTGTCTTCCAATATCTTATTCCAATTTTTTACACAAACATTTTCATCTCTTCCGTGTCGGACACCCCGACAAAAATCAAATTTCCCAATCTAACCTATTCTTATCAGGTCCACCATCGTCCCGACAAGAACTCGCCTTCACCGACCATGTTTCCGTCTCCTGACCCAGACCCCGTACTCATCACGGCCACTAGCCCATAACGCCACCGTCGCGATCGCCATTCCCACCAGCCTAATCGTCATCATCCACCCATAACCACCTGACCACCCTACTCTGCCGTCATTCCGGCAACACCCTCCTTTCGAACCCCTGCTGGCCAAGAACCCGACCAACTTCCACCACCGCAGCCACCCCAAAATTGCCCGCACCCGCTGTCAATGCCGTACCATACCGACCCCGCTCCGCACAGCCACCGACTACACCAGACCGTGCTCAGCCATTCGACCACACCGCCACCACCATTGCCATTACCATACCCACCACCCGTTGTGGCTACCACGGCCATCGCCGGCCGGCGCTACTACCAAAACCGCCCGCACCACCAAAGCCCAAAGAAAACCCCAATTAAAATAAAGCAACCACCACCTCACTCACCTCGCCGTAGCTCCGCCTCTATGCGTCGGAGTAACCCTTGTGCGCCGGCCTTGCTGGATCCGGTAACCGTTCGTCTAGCCGTAGCCTCCTTCTCGAGCAGTCATGGGAACTCGACGGCTGGCAACGTCAGTCGAGCTCGTGCTGCCGTAGCCCCCAACTCCAGCATGCGCCGATCTCCCTGCGCTGCCTCCTCGCGGTTGGCCGCACTTTGCCGCGCCTTCCGCCGGTGAGCACCGCGTGGACATCAGCGCCAGCGCCGAGCACTGTCGCCTCTTATTCTCTTCCTCCTCTACCGCCCGATTGAACCCCCTCTTCTCCTCCTTCCTTCCGCACCGACCGGACCCACAACTCTCCCGCCCGCTCTCCGGCTTCCTCTCTTCCGGCCCTCACCGCCTCTCTCTCACGCTCGGTCCCTGTGTTCTTTCTCTTTCCTTTCTCTTTGTTGTTTTAGTTTTTATTTAACTTTTGTTTTATTGATTAGGCCAGGGAGCAGTAGAAATGTGGGTTGGGGTGAGTAGCCTTATATTTGTTGTTTTATTATTGTTATTGTTATTATTTTAAATACAATATGCATAATTGTAAGTATACATTATATATTTTTATGATTGCTATTTCATATACTTATTCTAAATTATTTTGTAACGTAAATATAGATTGGGCTTGGCCCCACAGTATTAAAAGGATTTTGATTATTAATTTTGAATTTATATTATTTTGGATTTTAGTTCTATTGGGTTTTATCTTAAAATTTTTACTGGTATATATTGGTGGTACTTTAAAAATGAGCTTGTGATCAAAAATCTATTTATATTATTTATGACTATAATATTTTCTATCTAAGTAAAGTATAATTTTGATATAAAAATAAATTTTTTTCGTGACTTTCAAGTACTTATCTAAAACTGTTTTTACTAATAAAATATAGTTTTCAAATATAATAAATATTTTTCCAAAATAGTTATTTATTTATTTTTCTTTGATTTCCAAATCTTGACCCTTGCTAGTCATTTCTATCTTCTAGCAAATCTTAAACTACTTTATATCATTCCTAGCCAATTTGACTATCTGGACTTAATGACATGGTCCGTACCATCATCTGAAATTATCTTGCATAGTTTTGACTTCTATGACTATTTCTGTGCTGATATGATCATATCATGTCGGTCAACTTCAAATCAAACTGAGAGGTCACCTTGTGTAGTTGTTACCCGAAGTCGCAGTTCGTACCACATTGATCATTGCAGTACACCAGGAGTCCTACCAGGCAAGACACCTTGCCATTTACTGTTTATTTATTTAGCTCATATTTCATGCATTATTCATTATTTTCTTTATGCAAAATAAACTGTGATATTGGCATAACCTGTTAGAACTTACTGTTCATTATATTTTCTGCTATGTATTAGTTTTCTTACACATTAAACCTAGATTTAAGGGACCACCTTGTGTGTTGCATTCATTTGGCCTTGACACGTTGTACCACGAAGTTGTGTGTCGCATGTAGAACACGGACATGCGTGATTGGCTGGCCACCAGTACGTACAAGCCATGCGATAGGATTAACCGCTAATAGAATTGCATGCTTAGTTTGACTTAGCGGTTAATAGAGATTTTCTGTTGTGGATACAACATAGTAGGCATTGGGCGGAAAGGACAATTTTTTAGCGTATGGGCTTCGATGCACTTTCCCTTGTGACTCGAAAGCTCCGCTGGAGATACGGGATTGATGCCCATGATTACTGACGGCCACTGGCGTTCTGGAACGTTATGCTCTTATTGATTGGGCTTCTGGTGTCCCAGGGGGGCTATGCCGATCCTATTTTAGCCAGGGCCCATGCGTAGGAAGGATTGTTCTTAACTACATTTCATTTAGACTGGTTAGGCTACCTTATCTGTTAGGTATGAGTACTTTTGGTTTGGGTATTTGTATCTGACCATGGCTTGGAATAATAACTGTTGCGGATTAGTTCGCCACATCTTGTCCTTATTTTATTGTAGGTGTGGCTTACTACTCCGATGAGAAGGTATTGAACCTTGTTGGGGTCCAGATACCATATTGGATTCAAAGCATAGAAAAATACGTCACCGTGAATTAGTTTACCATCTCCTGTCCTTGTTTGGTTGGTGGGATGGTAAGCTAGTTCAATATGTGTATTGGACCATGTTATAATTCAATTTAATTATTTATTTGAGCAATTTATATTCAGTTATATTGGCATGATATTATGTGTCTTGTTATGTCCCTCTGAGGACCTGGTTATCTCGCCAGGTGTGTGCTTCTCTTTCGCAGGTGTTCTAGCTCTAGCCGTGATCATTGCTGTTTCTTCGAGGATGATTGCACTTGGATCGTCTTCTCTTCGCTCGCCAAAATCATTCTTTTGTATATCATATTTCTTTTCATTGTTTGTAGAAGATTTGTCTCCGTCCAACACTACAAGAAATTCGAGTTTTGTGACAAGTAATCTGTGACAAGTGTACAATTTGTCACTGAAAGGGATATTTTTGTGACGAATAATTTTTGTTGTCACTCATAATTTGATTCTGTGACGACAGTTGTTTTTCGTCACATAGTTAAATCATTTAGTGACCATATTTTTATTGGTCGTCACTTAATGTTGTCACTAAAATAAAATTTAGATTTTAGAAACAATTTATGTGTGATAAGGGAAATACTTGTGACTTAAAATATTTTTTATAGTTACAAGAAAATATTATTGTCACATAAAAGTATTAGCCACAAGATTAAAATTTTATTCTTGTCACTTAAAGTTGCTTTTAGTTACCAAATAATTCGTCGTCACAATAAAGTATTAGTCACAATTTTTTTTTAATTTCTTGTAACAAAAACTTAAAGTATTTTTTTAAAAAGTTAAATAAAGAAAATATTATGATTATGATAGTATTTGACATTAATATTTAAATTATAACCGAATTGACCGTACCAAAAATATTTATATCAAATATCATAATACTAGTTATAATATGGCTGTATATAAAAAAATTTCCATCGATTATTCACAAATCACCAACCAGCAACCGAATTTATATGGATACTGAAATATCCATAAATACCAGCTTCTCCATCCCTCTTTCCCACGAAACCCCAGCAATTCCCTTCATTTTTCCCACGAAATCACAACCCTAGCAATTCACGCCGCCCCCGCCCTCTTTTCTCTACGAATTTTGCTACCAAATTTCCCTCCCCTCATTCCCGCTACATACACTACAAAAAATATCCTATAAGGCAACGGAATTTTCAGCAACGCAAGCATTTTTGTTACTAATAAACCATTTCTGCAACGCATAATATTTTCGTTACTAAACACAAAATCTGTCAACAAAAACTTTTACAGTTGCCATTTTTCGTTGCCAAAAATCGTAAAGTTATTAGGCAACAACGTGGTCGTTGCTAAATCTCTTATCTTGTCATATACTAAAATTAGCAACAAATTATGGCGTTGCTACTATTTTTTTGTAAGCCCAATTAAATCAGGCATTTTTAAGTTTCCAAATATTTTGGCCAAATTTTGGCGGTATTAATTTTGGAGGCAAACTAAAATTTTGGGAGAAAGAAATAAATAAATGGAGAACTCCCCAACCTCTCCAAACCCTCTCTACTCAAAACCTCTTAATCTTCCCCACCTTTCCGGTCGTTCTTGCTTTCGACCACATATCCGGGCGCGTCTCCAGTTGCTGGCCTCCCAACTCCTGTCGCCGGCGTCTCGACTCGGTCGTCGGCGTCTCAACTCCGGTCGATGGTGCATCTCGAGGCGATGACGACGCATCTCCAGTCGACGACGACGCATCTCCAGTCGACGACGACGCATCTCTAGTCTAAAAATTATAGGGTTCAGTTCAGTTCAGGTTGGACTTCCACAATCTTTCCCCTAATAGAATCAAAAAAATCTAGGGTTTTAGTATTGTGCACGTAGATTTGATTTTGTTGATGTTAAACTAGAATTAAATCTATTATTATTTGATCTTTCCCTATCTTTCCTTAATAGAATCAAGAAAATCTAGGGTTTGATTTAGGGGCGTAGGCACACGGTGCTGAGGGGGCGCGGCTGTGCCCCCTGGATTTTGAATAATGTTTTTTACAATACATTTCAATTAATTGGTCTGCTGCTACCCTTTTTCCTCTTTTAATATGGATTTACATTTCCATGAAGTATTGCTCTGTTGATGCATTTCAATTATTGTCTTCTAATATGGATTTAGATTAACTGAAATGCCTACAGACATATGGAAGATGACATTTTCATGAAGTAAGTTGCTTCTTATTGGGATCTATTTCTCTTTAGCATAATACATTTAAGTTTCGTGCAAAGTCCCAAATTATTTGGTGAAGTTTGTAAACTAAGAATCGAATCATATTATTTATCAGACCCACACATGTTCGGTTGCAGAAACCTAAAGTGGATGCAATTTTATCATATCACTAGAAGGTTAGGTTATGTTACCAAAATAAAGACATGTTCATATAATTTGCTTACCAACAAGAGTGGTCTCCTTCCAGATTTGTCCATTAACAATGCTCCTACTCCAGTCATCGAAAACTGAAGCAAAGCATAAGCTATAGTTCCAACTCTACCTGATGCAAAACCTGAAACAAATAGCAAAGGTTAGGTCAATATTTTTGGAACAACCTAGTGAAATTTCGTATTCCTACTTTACCTGCCGATACAAATATCGAACTTGTGTAGAAGCAATACCGTTAATCCCTCCAAATTGCTGAAAAGCATCAGCCCAACTCCAACCTGGTTTTCACCAACATAATGATGCACAGATGGAGGGGTAGATAATACTGAAACTGAGGATGAAACTGAGAAATACTTACAATGACAGCACGAAGGTATATTTTCTCAAACAATTCCAGTATGTTACCTCGTGGAAGGCTGTTTAATATTTTAGTAAACTCCTGTTACATAAAGATGTGGATCAACTTCCTGTAGTTAAATACATATTTCACTTTATAACAAATGAAGTAACTGTTTGGAGCAAGCATTTAGTACTTTAATGTCCACTACTTCCTGAGATATATCAGTAGACTTCCCTCGGAGCTTCTGTAGTGCAGATTCAAACTCATCCTCACGATCAGTATTTGCCTGCATAACGACAAATTTTTAGTTATAACTAGATACCAACTCTTTACATTGTTATATGGTATTATCATGATTGCAATACATTATTGGCCACAATTTCACAGCTTGAGCAAGAATTTTAACGAATATTTTATAGACTGAGTTAGACACGCTTATAAGTCTGAAGTGTCAACCTTGGTAGTTACCTCTCTTTTGGGTACAAGGGAACTTAAAGCATCCTTCAATCTGGATAACTCTTCTTTCCTTCATAACTTACTTGAAAAGTTGCAAACAATTTTTTATTACATCCTAGAAATTAGAAAGAAAATAGTGTTGATCACAAGGAAAAGGCCACTAGATTCTGGATCTTCGCCGCCTCCGTAGAGCCACCCCTGAGATGAATATCACCAAGTTCCTCATCCAGATCCCCTCTAATTAATTTATGATCATCAACAAGGCCAGTATTTTCCTCCACAGCATCCATATTATTTATCGTATCTAGAATTTCAAACTTCTAGTCAATGCTAACAAAGCAGACTTTCCTCCATGCTACTTTTTCATATACACCTCAACTTTTTATAATGTTTGAGGTAATACTTTACTACTTTAGGGTATTCAACCCACCATTAGCCAGGAAAACAGTCCTCCAACCAAGTCTTCTTAAACCTGAAGATTTTATTTTTAAACCCTTCCTCTCCAGTGTTCGATACAACTGGATAGTGTTTAGATATGACATTAGCAAGACCTAGAGAACAGATTTTCGCAAGGATTCTCCAGAATGTCACGATTCATCTGTTTTATATGGAACTTCTCTTTAGGCTTGGTGAGCAACCTTGGTATTTTGTAACAGTTAGGAGTTGTGTTTTTACTAACTTAATTATATATATTATATATTATATATATATATATATATATATATATAATATATTATATATAGTTTAAATGTATTAAGATATCCATTGCATACTGTAGATAAGAAACAAAAATAAACTTAGTGTGTTTGTATTGAGTGTTACTTTAGCAATAAATGGAGTCCCTTATATGTTCAATAAATATATGGAGTATTACTTTTGCATACAGTCCCTTATATGTTCAATAAATATATGGAGTGTTACTTTAGCAAATTGGTTCCTTTGGTGACATTTGTATTGGTATACAAGTAATGAAAAACTTGTGCCAACCGTCATATACCGACCACCATTGATGAAGGAGAACTGCAGAGGCCCAAAACTCTTCAGTCTTTTAAAGGGTAGGTATATTAGTGAGGAATATAATGACAATTAGTTATCAATACTCTTGCATTTCATGGAAGGCACGGGTCCAACTATGCAGAGAAAATTTACATATTAGCATGAGGTTCATATTTGATGCTGACAATTTGTAATATTCTAGTTGTTGGTTAATTTTGCTAAATCGTACATTCAGGTCCTTACACAAACGTAAAATTATCTGCTGAAGTTAACTGACACAAACATAGTGTGAGTAGAACTTGTGAATTAAAGAAGTGGGAATGTTATGCTGATGTTAGTGATCTATATATTTGAAGATACTTCATGCACGATATTGAAGAATGCTTGGCTGGGCTGGATGCAACTTTGTTGTGCCTTAATTATGCATCAAGGACATTAGTGTTTTTCTCTAGAAGTTTTGATTTCCGAATTTGTTGAGTTTGTGGCAACACATGAAAGAGGGCAACTTTTTTTCAATGTCCTTGGGCACACACATACATCTTGCTTCATCTATCTTTCTACATTTTGATAAGAAGGTATCTGGTTAACAACATGTATAAGTTTCACAAAGAAGGGTTAAGGTTATATGCACAATATTTATGAAAATTGTAACTGTAGCTTATATTTTCCTTTATCCTAGCAGGAATTGATTTGATTTGACCTCTTGCTTTCCCTAATCTTCCTCTCCCCGGGAGTTCATAAGAGCTCTTATTCCTTTCTCTCATTGTCTTATGTCTTTGGAGATCTCACCCTCTTTATCAGACCATTCATCCTTAATCAATGTCTCTGTCTCCAACATCTTTGGTTTTGCATGTCCAATAAAATGGTACTCTTCACTCATTTTTTTAAGTAGGCGAAGAACGCATCTAGCTGATCCAATTTGGAATAAGGCTTTGTTGCTATTATAGTATTGTTCCTTTTGTATATACCAAGTAATGCTCCTTCTAAGATTATTTCCAAAATTTAATCTATCGTTGTGCTCGTGGACTCACCTCAGTACCCATAGTAGGGCCATTTTTGTCATTCTTTTATGAAAATTTTCTTTCGAGTCATACGATCATTTGATAATCTCATGACATGCAAGAAAAGATATGAACATTATTCTACATAAATGTTTTGTATACTTGATATACCCAATTGAAAGTTCTCGTGCAAAAAGGTTTCAAGAGCTTAATCATTTTAAATAAAAAAAATCAAAATACTAAATTAAAAACTCTTATAATCTTTTGAGACCTGCCTCCTATTCACAAAGCAAAGTTATCTTTAGTTATCTGAAGTGTTTCTCAAGTTTATGAAATCTAGGGATACAACGTAGAGATGCTACGATTTTCCTGTTGTATTTTAAAGCATGATATACACTCCTTGAACAAATTGAATTCCTACCTTATGTTGATCTGTTTGTGTGACAGGTATATCACTCTAGTTTCATTGATGACGAGGGCATCACAAAAGCTTGTGGGTGTCCCCTTCTTCCACTAAAAACTTATATCAAGGGTCCTGCTCCAGTTTCCAATCAAGGTTTCTCATAAGTCCTTGGACTACTAAGACTCATCCTATTTCTCTTAAGCACATTGTTCTGATGTTATTCATTGATTTCAGACAAAGTTGACATTGTTGATGAAGCAATATCTTTCTTTCGGGCAAACATCTTCTTCAGAAATTTTGATGTACAAAGCTCAGCTGACAAGCTCCTTATTTACTTGATACTTTTCATCAATATGGCCTTGAAACAGCTGGAGGGTAGCCGAACATTGGCGTAGGGACAAAAGCAATCATTAATCTTGGCCTCGAAGATGTCCCTGTACCTGGAGAGACGGGTTTTCCTTTTCTGGCCTCTTTGTCCTTACAGTCCAGGAGTGAAGCTGGTACACTTCTGCACCTTTATTCTCTATGGTTTTTGGAAATATATGATTTAAGATGGATGATCTTATAACCATTTTCCTTGAAGAATCTTTATGTGACTGACGTTTGGTTTTAAAGCTAAATATGTGAACATAACAAGCATTTTCCCAGCAACCCACACAATTTCTATCTTTTACCCTTGGGAACATCCGGAAAATGCAATTAATAATTCCAAATATTTGAACATACAATTGTGTTCAAAAGAAATATAAACTAAACCTCAAGGAAGCTTTTATCCTCCCCCTCCCATTCTTTTGACAAAGCAGAACTAATCCATGAGGTTCACCAGTATTATTTCTGAGCACGAATGGCTGCCTTTTTCGGCTCTTCGTCACAGTCTGCAGATATTTCAATTCCTACAAATATAAGAGCTACAAACTCTGGTAAGTGTTCGAAAACAAGATACATGATATTTCCATTTATCAAGTAAATGTAAAGACACATTACTTATAGCTTTTGAACTAAACTGCAAACATTTGTATCATTTTCTCTATTCTCATTGCTTCTATTGTAGAAATTCTTGACAATTTTGTTCTTATACATATATGCTTACGTAATATTCTAAACAATCTCTTTATTAATTTATACAGGTCATTAAAGATTGATCATCACCAAGACAGGAGCTGTATATGCAATTGATCATCAGTTTATATTTATAGATTACTCTAGGTTTTATGTACCAGCTACTTTGGATGCTCTTTATTTTATAAGTACCAATATTACTTCTCTTCATGTTATATGTACTGAATTTTGTGGAGCAATATAATTACTTTTTGAGAATTGTTATAATTACTTTTCATGTTGTTGTCGTCTATAATTACTTTAGAGTTAGTCGCCTATATAAAGGCTTTTTAGAATTTGTGAAGGTTAGTTTTGGTTTACATTGGAAAGTCGATGGGGTTTTCTTGGAAGATGAGCAAATCATGCATGCCCTCTTCTACAAGAATTGTGTGATATTACATTGTGTTCTTGTGTTTTTAATGTATAATGACAATGAAAAAAAAATACTCGTGACAATTGATTTCCATCAAACATCTAAAGTGTACACTATGGTGACAATAATAAATGTGTTACTGCAAGTGTTTACAATGATGACATGTACTTGTCACTAAACATATGTTTATTGTGACAACAATAAAAGTGTTACAAAAGTTGTTTTGTGATAGCAAATGTCGTCACGAAAATAATTTTTATTTTTGTCAAATTTTTTTATTTATTTTTAGTTACAATAAAAAGCTATTTTGTGACAATATTGTGCGTCACTTATAATATTTTTAGTGATGAATTTTGTTGTCACGAAAAGTTTACTATCACTGACAATATATTCTTGTCACAGTAGAGAACTTTCTGTGACAACGACTTTTGGTCGTCACCTATACTTTTAGCTATGGAGGTATAGGCTACGAAAATAAGTCGTCACTGTACTCGTCACAGAAGATGTGTTGTGACGACTTTCATAATTTCTGTGACAACTTTACATGTCACAGAAACCATGTTTTCTTGTAGTGCAACTACATGTACCAATGACAATTATAGATTATATGATATCTTTTATTTTTATATTTTGTGTGGATAAGATTATTCATGGTTCTACTGTATTTTACAGCTTATGTATATTTATTATGCGGCTGGCATGTCTACGCTCCTAGTCCTACTATTTTGGGACTGGGGCGTTACATATTTTTGTGTGGCCCATGAAGGTCTAGATAAATTGTTTGGTTACTTTAGCGTACCAAGCAAGCCTGCGGATAGGATTAGAAGTCTAGGATCTCATCCACATACTTGACCTCTTCCTCGATTCCATATTCGAACTACCGTTCGACTCATCGATTGCATCTTGCTTGATTCCTTCTATCAAAATTCTTATCTTTCCTTCGTATTTTCTTGAGGTTAGACAGGTGACCCCAACTAGTTAGACATGTTTTCTTTTGTCCCAAAACACCATTAGTTTAATTCTTTTAAGTTGGGTAGAATGCCATATGACCTAGCAATCCCTTTGTCCTTGTGACCTGTATTCAGAAGTTTACTTAGATTCTAGAATTTAGAGGACCCTAACCCATCTAGTCAACTAAGGACTTGGACAAGAAGACTATAGAACGACTGTATAGAGACCAACACAGGATATGACTTAGAATCGTAAGTAGTTTAAACTAATTCTGCTTTCTTTTAATCTTAATCTCACGTGCCTATGTTTTTACTACCTTGATTAATGATGCTAATATAGCCTAGTATTTGCAAGCTAATTCTTTATCGAGCTTGATCAAGGCAAATGCTATTGAGCGGCCGCTCACTAACATTTGTCTAATCAGAACCGGTGCATGATGGTCTGATCAACCGAGTGCACTTTGGTTCACTTTTGTCTATTATTCTACGTGGATGGAACATAATTAACTTGTTCTTTTCGTATTTATCTAAATCGCGATTTTCTAATGCATGTTTTGTTGAACATTGTGAATGATTGTTCCACCAATACCCCTTGTGCCTTCTCACCCCCTACTAATTCTTAATTTCGAGATCGAAATTCTTTTAAGTTGGGTAGGATGTAAAACCCTAAATTTTTAATAAATTTGGTACCGATTATTTTTTTATATTTGTATTTGTACGTGTAGTTGCATTGTACGTCGTGTGCAAAATTTCATTTTTCATAATTGCTCGACGAGTGCGAATATGTACGAGCGTACATATTTTAGAATTTTTTTTCAATTTTTATAGTTTCAAAATAATATATATAATAATTATTTTAGCTATCGTACCAAAATTTCTAAGTTCATTTTATTTATACAAGGCCTTTCGTTTATAACAATTATTAATAATAAATAATATTTTTCGTGCATACATATATATTCATAATATTTTATTAGTTTATTTTTAAATAATAATATAATTTTTGAAATTAATTATTATTATAATTTAGTGTTCATAAAAATATATTTTAAAACGGTTGATATTTGTTTAAATTAATTATGATGATTTACAAATTTGAATTTATGGATTTAGATTTATCTATATATTTGGATTGAATTTGGAATTGATTTGAATTGTTTTAAAAATTATTTAAATTAAGTAGAGAATTATCTATTTTTGGGTTTAAATACTCCTAATCCTTATCTACTAAGATTTTTTCTCAACCCTATAAATGGGGGAGCCTCCATATTGTTTCCTCCATAATTATTTCACAGATTTTCCACCACAAATAGGAGTGCCTCGTGTCTGTGTCCAACATCTCCCGTGTCAGCCGTGACGGCCTCGGGTCCGACCCCGGGTGCCTTTCCAATATCTTATTCCAAATTTTTTTACACATACATTTTTATCCTTCCGTATCGGACACCTCCGACAAAAATTAAATTTCCTAATCTAACCTATTCTAATCAGGTCCACCATCGTCCCGACAAGAACTCGCCTTCACCGACCATGTTTCCGTCTCCTGACCCAGACCCGTACTCATCACGGCTACTAGCCAATAACCGCCACCGTCGCGACCGCCATTCTAGCCTAATCGTCATCACCCACCACCACAACCACCATGACCACCCTACTCTGCCGTCACCCCGGCACACCCCATCCTTCCGAACCCCTGTTGGCCAAGAACCCGGCCAACTTTCTACTACCGCAGCCACCCCGACATTGCCCGCACCCGCTGTCAACGCCGCACCATACCAGACCCCGCTCCGCACAGCCACCCGACCACACCACACCCTCAGCCCAGCCACTCGACCACACCGCCACCACCATCGCCAGTACCACAACCCACCACCCGTTGCGGCTACCACGACCATCGTCGGCCGGCGCTACTACCAAAACCACCCGCCACCACCAAAGCCCCAAAGAAAACCCCAATTAAAACAAAGCAACCACCACCATCACTCACCTCGCCGTAGCTCCGCCTCCATGCGTCGGAGTAACCATTGCGCTGCCCTTGCTGGATCCGGTCACCGTTGCCTAGCCGCAGCCTCCTTCTCGAGCAGTCGTGGGAACTCGACGGCTGGCAACGTCAGCCGAGCTCGCGCCGCCGTAGCCCCTAACTCCAGCGTGCGTCGATCTCCCCGTGTCGCCTCCTCGCGGTTGGCCGCGCTTTGTCTGCCCGTCCGTCGCGAGCCCCGTGCGGCCATCAGCGCCAGCGCCGAGCACCGCCGCCTCTTTTCACTTCTCCTCCATCGCCCGATTGAACCCCCTCTTTTCCTCCTTCCTCCCGTACCGACCGGACCCATGACTCTCCCGCCCGTACCTCTCCGGCCCTCACTGCCTTCTCTCACACTCGGTCCCTCTGTTCTCTCTCTTTCCTTTCTTTGTTGTTTTGGTTATTTTTTAACTTTATTTTTTGTTTTATTGATTAGGCCAGGGAGCCGTAGAAAGGTGTGGGTTGGGGTGAGCAGCCTTATATTTGTTGTTTTATTATTATTGTTATTGTTATTATTTTAAATACAATATGCATAATTGTAAGTATACATTATATTTTTATGATTGCTATTATATATAATTATTCTAAATTATTTGTAACATAAATATAGATTGGGCTTAGCCCCACAGTATTAAAAGTATTTTGATTATTAATTTTGAATTTATAATATTTTGGATTTTAGTTCTATTGGGTTTTATCTTAAATTTTTGCTGGTATATATTGGTGGTACTTTAAAAATGAGCTTTTGTCAAAACTGTATTTATATTATTTTATGACTATAGTATTTTCTATCTAAGTAAAGTATAGTTTTGATATAAAAATAATTTTTTTGTGACTTTCAAGTACTTATCTAAAACTATTTTTACTAATAAAATATAGTTTTCAAATATAATAAATATTTTTCCAAAATAGTTATTTATTTACTTTTCTTTGATTTCCAAATCTTGACCCTTGCTAGTCATATTTCTATCTTCTGGCAAATCTCAAACTTTTTTGTATCATTCCTAGCCAATTTGACTATTCCGGACTTAATGACATGGTCCGTACCATCATCTGAAATTATCTTGCATAGTTTTGACGTCTAGGACTATTTCTGTGCTGATATGATCATATCATGCCAGTCAACTTCAAATCAAACTGAGAGGTCACCTTGTGTAGTTGTTACCCGAAGTCGCAGTTCGTGCCATATTGATCATTGCACTACACCAGGTGTCCTACCAGGCAAGACACCTTGCCATTTGCTGTTTATTTATTTAGCTCATATTTCATGCATTATTATTTTCTTTATGCAAAATAAACTGTGATACATGGCATAACCTGTTAGAACTTACGGTTCATTTATATTTTCTGCTATGTATTAGTTTTCTTACACATTAAACCTAGATTTAAGGGACAACTTGTGTGTTGCATTCATTTGGCCTTGACAGTTATACCACGAAGTTGTGTGTCATATGTAGAACACGGACGTGCGTGATTGGCTGGCCACCAGTACGTACAAGTCGTGCGATAGGATTAACTGCTAATAGAATTGCATACTTAGTTTGACTTAGTGGTTAATAGATATTTTCTGTTGTGGATACAACAAAGTAGGCATTGAGCGGGGAGGACGATTCCTTAGCGTATGGTCTTCGATGTACTTTTCCTTGTGACCCGGTAGCTCCGCTAGAGATACGGGTCGATGACCCATGATCACTGACGGCCACTGGCGTTCTGCAAAACGTTATGCTCTTATTGATTGGGCCTCTGGTGCCCCAAGGGAGGGCTACCGATCCTATTTTAGCCAGGGCCCATGCGTAGGAAGGATTGTTCTTAACTATTTCACTTAGACTGGTTAGGCTAACTTATCCGTTAGGTATAAGTACTTTTGGTTTGGGTACTTGTATCTGACCGTAGCTTGGAACAATAACTTGTCACGGATTAGTTTGCCACATCTTGTCCTTGTTTGGTTGTAGGTGTGGCTTACTACTCCGATGAGAAGGTATTGAACTTTGTTGGGATCCGGATACCATATTGGATTCATAACATGGAAAGATACGTCACCGTGGATTAGTTTACCATCTCATATCCTTATTTGGTTGGGGGGATGGTAAGCTAGTTCAATATGTGTGTATTGGACCATGTTATAATTCAATTTACTTATTTATTTGAGCAATTTATATTCATTTATATTGGCATGATATTATGTATCTTGTTACGTCCCTCTGAGGACCTGGTTATCTCGCCAGGTGTGTGCTCATCTCTTTCGTAGGTGTTCTAGCTCTAGCCGTGATCATCGCTATTTCTTGAGGATTATTGCACTCGGATCGTCTTCGCTTCGCTCGCCAAAATTATTCTTTTGTATATCGTATTTCTTTTCATTCTTGGTAGTGGATTTGTCTCCGCCCAACTACATGTACCAATGACAATTCATAGATTATATGATATCTTTTATTTTTATATTTTGTGTGGATGAGATTAGTCATGGTTCTACTGTATTTTACAGCTTACGTATTTATTATGCGGCTGGCATGTCTACGCTCCTAGTCTACGTATTTTGGGACTGGGGCGTTACATGTTTTTGTGGTGGCCCATGAAGGTCTAGATAAATTGCTTGGTTACTTTACCGTACCAAGTAAGCCTGCGGATAGGATTAGAAGTCTAGGATCTCGTCCACATACTTGACCTCTTCCTCGATTCTATATTCGAACTACCGTTCGACTCATCGATTGCATCTTGCTTGATTCCTTCTATCAAAATTCTTATCTTTCTTCGTATTTGCTAGAGGTTAGACAGGTGATCCCTACTAGTTAGATAGTTTTCTTTTGTCCCAAAATACCATTAGTCTAATTCTTTAAAGTTGGGTAGAATACCATATGACCTAGCAATCCCTTTGTCCTTGTGACGTATATTCACAAGTTTACTTAGCTTCTAGAATTTAGAGGACCCTAACCCATCTAGTCAACCAAGGATTTGGACAAGAAGACTATAGAACGACTGTATAGAGACCAACACAGGATAGACTTAGAATCGTAAGGAGTTTAAACTAATTCTGCTTTCTTTCAATTTATCTCACGTGCCTATGTTTTTACTACCTTGATTAATGATGCTAATATAGCCTAGTATTTGCAAGCTAATTCTTTATCGATCTTGATCAAGGCAAATGCTATTGAGCGGCCGCTCACTAACATATTGTCTAATCAGAACCGGTGCATGATGGTGATCAACCGAGTGCACTTTGGTTTGCTTTTGTCTATTACTACGTGGATGAAACATAATTAAACTTGGCCTTTAGAATCCATCCACGACTGCCTTGACAATTCCTTTGAAATTATTCGGTCGTCTTTGAACCACGTATTCGTACTCGATAATATCGTCTTTGAACTCCTTATTGTTTTTACCTTCCCCTATTTTAGAAGGATGAAGGCGTTATACTAGAACTTCCTCTAGCCTTCCTATCGATTATGACCGTTATCACTCGAAGTTGCTATACCTTCGTCTTAAACTGCTCGTTCTTTTCTTCGGCCCTATACTTACTATCACGACCTCCTAATCGCTTAAATTAGGAGTGAATCTAATTTATTCTCTTAATCGTGCCCTCAACCTACTCTCAAGAAATCTATCTTCTATGTCTCTAATTTATTTTCTCATGATACCATACAATTCCTTATTGCAGGTTATCTTGATTAAACTATAACCCTTGATCGTTTCATCTTGCATATCTAAGATTATTTTCGTATTTATCTAAATCACGATTTCCTAATGCAGGTTTTGTTGAACATTGTGAATGATTGTTCCATCAATACCCCTTGTGCCTTCTCACCCCTACTAATTCTTAATTTTGAGGAAAAAATTTTTTAAGTTGGATAGGATAAAACCTCTAAATTTCTACTACATTTTAATAAATTTGGTACTGATTATTTTTTATATTTGTATTTGTACGTCGCGTAGTTGATTGTACGTCGTGTGCAAATTTTGTTTTTTATAATTGCTCGACGAGTGCGAATATGTGCGAGCGTACATATTTTAGAAAAAACAATTTTTCTATTTTATAGTTTCAAATAATATATATAATAATTATTTTAGCTATCGTACCAAAATTTCCAAGCTTATTATTTATTATTTATTTATACAAGGCCTTTCGTTTATAACAATTATTAATAATAAATAATATTTTTCGTGCATATATATATTCGTAAATATTTATTAGTTTATTTTTAATAATAATGTTTTTAAAATTAATTATTATTATAATTTTAGTGTCCATAAAAATATATTTTAAAATGGTTGATATTTGTTTAAATTAATTATGATGTCACAAATTTGAATTTATGGACTTAGATTTATCTATATTTAATTTGGATTGAATTTGGAATTGATTTGAATTGTTTTAAAAATTATTTAAATTAAGTAGAGATTTATCTATTTTTGGGTTTAAATACTCCTAATCCTTCTACTAAGATTTTTCTCAACCCAATAAATAGGGGAGCCTC